>OY728120.1:351927634-353177634 GCA_963277665.1 Viscum album
TAACTTGTACTACTTTACATGATAGGCCATTCTAGTCCCAAAATCTCCTACTCTTTTGATGTAAAATAATGTTCCCACCATTACTAAGAATTCAAATCATTCCCACATGTTTCACATGGAATGATTAATGATAGAAAAGTGGAATCCTTGCCACAACATCAACATAAATAATATATGATGTTGTCATAGTCTATACTAAATTGGTTTTCCAACATCTATCATTAATTTCTTGGAAGAATATGAAACAATCATCAAGGATTCAATATCTTCCAGAGTAGATTTTGGTACATCCCATATGTCTATTAGCTAGGAAGAGATTCCTCTTACCATTTATTCACCATTATGAAAAGGCAAAGTGGTATTGAAATATTACACTACAAAAATTGGAGGATATATATGCACCACCATTGATGAGATCACCCATGTGATCCTTGGAAATGAGGAATATAATATGATAATGTTGATCCCTAAAGCCATGTCCCATATGGAGCAGTTGTAATATGTGATTTTCTTGAAATATAATCACAATTCTCTCTCATACATCTATGAAGTGATGAAAATACTAGACCCTTAGGTCACCATACATCATATCAGTCTCTGACAGAGTCATCATAGGTATTGGGATCATCTCAGAATGATGCACCACTCTCACGGTGTTATGGTCAAGGATTAAATTGAATAGATTATCAAATAAAACCTCCTCAGGGAAGTCACGTACCCTAGATGGATAGAAAAACATCATCCCATATATGATGAATGGGAATATTACAGTCTAAATCAGCATCCAGGTCCTCAAACAACACATCCTAAATGATTATTGTCCCCTTTCAATGGAAGATCTATTGATTAATGCCACTATTTGGTTCCATTATCCCCCTTTATGGATGGATATTGCAGGTAGAATATGATATGGAAATTACTTAATGATGAGGATTCCATTAAATCTAGGGAACCCCAATGAACATTATATAATCCATAAATTGTTTTCAACTTGAAGAATATTTGATCTACTTTTAAGTGGGTCATGCACCACATCATCATAAAAAATCATGGGATGTTTGTAGAACACTGTGTGGATGACTTGGTAGTAAACTGTCACAAGTGTTAAGATTGTGTTAATGATCATGATAAAGTTTTCATATTACTCTTCTCTTGAAACATGAAGTTGAACCACTTTAAGTGAAAATTTATGGTTCCTATAAAACAGTTATCAACATTGTCAAATGATATTGAAAAATTAAAATCGACTCAGAGAAGATCAATTCCATTAGAAATATTCATCCACTGATTAATCTATTGTATCTTTTTGGACTCAAATGACACATAGCATAATATTTTTGATTTTTTACATACCTATATGGAATGTGTATGCACATATCTAGAATTTTGAAAAAGGTATCATTTACCAGTTGGATTATTAGCACCAAAAAATGATTTATGACATTAAGTAGTAACTGGTATGGACAATAGTTTTGTTGAAAAATATTTTATGAAAGCCTATGTTCATTTATGTGACTACCCTTGAATGATCCGTCTATGCATTCTATCAAAGAAAAATATTAAGAACATAGAAAATTTTTTATTCAATCTTAATCATAAGATCCTTGATATAGAGACAATATACTCTTAGATCGATAATTTTATCCTCACAATTGTTATTACAGTGTAGAAGGTATGAAATTATCTAAAACATGATTAGAAACATTTAGTGTCATAGGTGGTCCCACTAAATTCTATTCTAAATCTCATAATGTTGATAGGATGATAGGAATGTTAGCAAGTGATAATCTAATATTTTGAAATCTCATTCATCACACATAAGGTTGTTAATGGAATGAAACATGCATGCTTTTTGGTCACACATACATCCCCTAATTTAGTACCCCTGGATCATGATTTCCCAGCAAAGGTTATTTTCTCAATGGATCATACTATTTTATATTGGAATATTTATTTTTATAGTGCCTCATGGAACCCAATAGGTAGGAGGGTCGACAACCCCAATATCAATAGTGTACACATGGGGACTGTCTTCATCACTCCAATATAGGTTATCATTCCATCCACATTCCATTTTTAAATGGATAAAAAATTTTATTAGTGGTTGAGAACCATACCACTAGTCTCAATCTATACCTCTTGATTATTTTCCCCCATCTACATCTTAAGGGAGACACCTAATTAGTTATTATACATAAAAATGGCTACTATATCATCAGAATGTAAGAGTTTGTGCCTATCCTAGAGCATACTCCCCAACTGATGAACTAGTTTCCAACTCATTCAAATTTTACTCATATATCTTGATAATAGAATGATCAATATGATACCTTGTTTTTTTATCCGCATATGTTACATAGACCATACAGGAAAAATGAGTCCTTCATGGTACATAATGAAGGTTTATAGAGCCTACAAATTTAGATGGTGGAATCCTACTAGTAATCCTATTGGTTATAGGAACCCATTTTACAGAACCATAATGTCCACCTATAATAGAATTAGTTCAAAATTTGTTAAATAATTTAATATAGTAACTCTAGTGTGAAATTCAACCACTATAATGATATGTGTGCAATAATATCTGTCAGACTACAACACAATTGACCTTATAGGGTGAGAATAACCACTGGAAATACCAATAAATCACAAGTGTGAGGGAATAATAATCCCTTTTATCAAATTATATGACTCACTATGTTATTTAGGAAATCCATTCCAGATATGTCTCCCCCATCTAGTGAGATTAATGATTTCCCACCATATTCATTTGTTGGGAATCTTCTCGACCGCCATGTTTCAAAACAACATCGGGTATACCAAGTGGTGTCACAAATTTCTTATCCATGACATCATGGTTCATAGTCTAATAAATATGATTTAGGACACAATATATTCAGGTATATTTTCAATAAAGATTTTGGACATCATGGAGTTATACCCGCTAACAACATCTCACCAGTGCATGTTCATCTTGAATTCAACTAACATCTTCTCAATGTTGGAGGATGTAATTCACTTCATAAAATTTTAATCCCATTTTTTTATTTTCTTTATGATCTCTCACATAATTTGTTTAATTTTAATTCAATAGGCCACTATCAATGAAAACGGAACCAATATTTGTTCTGTTGAGATTAAAAAATTGTTCCATAAACACAATATTCGATCCAACTATACTACATGCTACCATGGGAAAGCAAATTGGTAGATGGATTTATTCAAAAAGTCCCTCTATAAACAACTATAGAATTTTTTGTGCCATAAATAATTATTTTTCAAGATAGGATCCACAATTCCATCAGGTTCTATAAAAAAATTCATAATTCCACCCTAGTGAACCTATCTTCCATGGTATATAGAACATGGTCAATTTTTTCACATCAAGGATGTGTTTCCTTTGCTCCAAATAACTATATTTGACCAGTATATTCCTAACATTTTAGTATAATTACATAAATATGTTTTGTAATCCCTTTTAAAAATACACTTCTAGATATGATCAATCTAGATAGGCAACATAACAGGGTAGTAAGAGAATTGAACAAGAAGGTTCACCCCCACTCTTTCAGCTAGTGTGACATAGTATTGGATTTTAGTATGCCATAGGTACTAATGAAAAATAACCAAATTTTAGAGCCCATATTTTAATGTACTTATTTCTTCCATGAGGTTTATTACAATATGTGAATACTCATTGGTGACTATAGATAGAGAACATATCACAACTCCAAAAACTACCAATTTTCACAAGTTTTACTCCTATTGATGAATTAATAGCCCATGAAACATGACCATAAATTATACTCCATGTTCTTAGATGTATGAACATAAACTTCTCCAAATTGGTCCAACCAGCATGACCATAAACTATTATCAAGTGTCCATGAAGAATGTCCTTAAACTATTTTCAAAGTATCTATGTACCCAGACAATAAACTATTTCCCCTGGGTCCACAATGTAATTCCTTAGATAATTAGAATCAAGACTAATATTAATGACCTTAAACTAAGGTAAGACTCATGATTAATTAAGTATGAACTTTAATTGTTTGGAACTGACCAATGATATATGCCCTTAAAATTTAAGAACATTGGTCAGAACAATAAGACCATATACTCGGAGTCACAATCTAATAATTTTTTCAAGAATCTATTTTCATCTCCAATAGTCTGATAATGATGAATTTAAACTAACATGAGTCATAGTACGGGTTGTACTAGTATGAGGATGATTTTTTCAGTATTGGTGATTTCATGTTTCGTTATACCTCATTTGTTCCACAAAAATAACCTTGATCCCATCACCATCCTAGTCCAAGAATCATGAAATTAAAATATTATCCACCATCTCCATAGACTACTCATTAAGAACATAAACTATATGTTGTTTATTCCATGTTATTTTTGTTTTCAGTGGCCTAATATTTTTCCTTTTCGAATAATTTTCCAAATCCTTAATTCCATAATAATTCTCTTAGAACGAAACACGTCCCTAGTGCATACATCATGAATATAAACTATTCTTTAATATTCTATCCATCACGACATTAAACTATCTTTTATGTTCTTGGTTGTACAACTTTGAACTATGTGAAAAAATCTTCCGGATATATTTACATAGTACATGGTCTCTTGGGATCATTTTACATTATGTTTTATTGATTTTCCACCTCCCAAACATCCTCAAAATCCCCAACCTTGGTCCAACAATAATAATGTAAAATTATGATCCAATATCACACTTTTTCATGGATTCCTTATTCCTTGGTGTTTCATCAATCCTATGCCTCAACATCCAAGAACAATACACATCTTTATACCCATACCTATGGGAATCATAATGAAGCATATCCCTTTAATCTTCTATCCTAAATATAGTTTAACTACTAAACTATACATTCCCTATTGTTAAATCACACAAAAATTATACCATGGGCCTCCATTTAAGGTGTAATCCAAATTCATTATACATGACTTATTAGTGGTATATGATTCTCGCCTATCCCAACAAGAGGAAGTAAATAAAAAATATTTCACGCACAGTCTCATATAATTTCCAAAACATAAGAATTTAAATTGTAGACAATCCCCATATGAAATATGGATGCCTCATATCCTAATTTGAAATGATTAAGTATCATCATTTGTAAGAGTTCCCCCTTCTGACACCAGTTCCCCACCACATTGTATTAAAAATATATGAGTATTTACATTCCCAATATCATGGTATTTGTAGCGACTACGTTATATTTTATATTAATCCCATCTATCTTCACTGATTTATTATGGGTTCTTCTCTCTCTCAACAACAATAGGTTTACCATGGGTATTGTTTTTAATTTATTTGTGTGACTGAGTGTTCCTCAATCCCTACATTCATTTTGGGGTTTTTTCTTATTAATTCCATGAAAGCCCCATTTTGACACCCATTTCCCCAATATGCCAAAGCTATATGACCTTAAACTAGCTATTAATCCTATAGTCTGAGATCTATGATACAATCTATACTCTGAATCAAATGTATTTAAATTTCTAATAAAAAACATCCTCCATACAACAACATTAATCTATATATTTTACCTTCAAACTAAATCTATGATTCCACATATGATAATAATGGTTTGATTACTACCCCATATGAATTATGAATACCAAATATTTTGAATATGGTATGAACCAGAACCCAAACCTCCCACCATAAGACAATATTCTGAAATGTTATCCCATAGAAAATCGGGATGCTAATATCCTAATTTGGTATTATTCTGGGAACTCAAATGAGGGGATATAACTCTTCTAACATTAGTCATCAACCATTTCATTCCCCATAACTATGAGTTTCTATTTTCCCATTATCTTGGGATTTGTAGTTATGCATAGATATTTCTTATTCAGACTCTCCCTGACCTCCACTAACCTAAGGGTTTTCCCCTCCATTATAGTTTTGAATATAAAAATTCATGTTATTAATATGGTATATTTGAGTGTAGTGATAAATATCTCATAGGGAACCATCCCACCCAGATATTCCCCACTTCTAATTATGAACATTTTTTATTCTTCAATATGGATAATATTTATCCACTCATTCTAAATAGGATCCCTAATGAATATAATCCAATGAAACACTAGACCAACTACTATAATATGATAATTCAATGATGTATCTTCAGAAAAAAATACATGATCCCATGATTAAAACTCATAAAAGAGGTCATCCAACATTTTTTCACTCTATCATATACCGTCTCAAGTATCAAGTGTAAAACTTTTGTATTCATCATGGTTGAATTTTACTTTATATCCTAAATTTATTCTACTTTAATTATCTAGTTCATGGAAATGATGAAAACCATTATTGGATTCATCAATCACTTCTAACCCATGTTCTCCCCTGTGTGAAATAGGAATTCCATACCTCTCTTTCTTTCTCTCCTTTAGAATCTATCTCTTGGGCTTTGTGAGTTGGAGGGTTATTTTAGCAAGCATGGTTGATGAAAATTAGTTAACCAAGATAAATATTCATGGCCTTAAACTGTGTTCTAGTTGTCTTATGTACATTTTCTGTAGCATCGAGGCCCCTCCATTCACCTCGGGAATCCTTATTTAATTATTGTGCATGTTCCATCAAAACATGCCACGCTATGCTCTTGGATCTATGACATTAATATAGTATTCATAGTCCATTATTCATGAGATTAATATGATTAATAGTTTTCATGGAGGAGTTTTGAATGATATTATGTTACCTCCTAGGATACACTATTTATGTCAAGAAACATTTTAAATGTAACTATCACACCTTCGAGACACTATAAACTTGGTCTATGAATTATAACCAAAAATAATTTGCATAGACCAAACTAAATGACTATAAAAAATGAGTCTAGGTTCTAGAATCACATCCAAATTTTTTTTATCCAAACCCATTTGTTTCACATATCTCATGACATCCCTTGCACCTCCATCCACATTGGGTCACTACTATTTTTGTGTCGTGACAAATACATTAGTGTGCACATTGTTAAAAACACTATGACCATAAACTAAGAGATAAAGACCCATTTTCCAAATTATTGGATCTTAAAACAGAAACATAGGACCTTGATTCATGAAATCAGATATTATTTGATTCCCCCTAAAGAATTTTATTTTCTATGATACGTCTCCCTGACCACTCATTAACTTTTTGTTATCACATCGCTACCCACAAAAAATCCTTTTGGAATGGTCACCCAATGATCCATGATATATGACCATTATGTAAGAGTCATGTTCCAAGAATCATGAACATAAAATATATGAATGATCTTCTCAGGATATCCCATTTTACATGGCCTCCATGATACCTCCATTATCATGGTGTTACCCCACAACTATTTCAAACATATCCCCATTGAGGTGAAGCATTTATTCTAAACCTCACAACTATAAAATTTGAAGGAAATGACCAAAATTATATTCCATCTTACTTGATATTAAACTATCCCTACTAATTATTTTCCCCCTAGGGAGTAACCCCATTTTTTGATCCCCACAACTCCCATCACCACTTCTATGCAGGTCCCATTCATGTGAGTTCACATGTCAATGTCCCAAGATGCTAATGTGTGCTATCATAATTCTCACCATATGGTGTTAAACTTTTTTGGTTCCATAATCCTCACCAAATGATGTTAAATTCAGTTTCCATTTTCTAAATCATATGATGATGAACAACATGTCCCTAGTAAACCATATATAATGCTAAAATGTGTTTCCCACCACCTCGTTGTATGACATAAATTCCATGTCTATCATCCTCATTGAATGATGTAAAATTTTGATGCACCTTAAGACATCTCCTGAGAAGCCCCATTTCCCATTTTGTTCTAAACACAAACACGTAATACATGTTTTTTAACATCACTTGGCGTTTGATATGAAACTCTCCTAGGATGATGAGTTTCACCTTTAATCAAACTAATGTTCCCACTTAATGTTTTAAAATACATAGAGGAATAATTCCAAGTTGGATGAACTGAATTGGAACATTCCATCACTCCATAATCAATCTTTGTGTATCCCTTTATTCGGGTCACTATCATTGTCCACATCCAAACTGGTCTCCCATGACAACAGGGTCCAACCAAACACTGAGTCACCAACAATCTGGAGCACATGACCCAAAATAGTTTGGACACCATTTTGATATGATTACAATGTTTATAAAATGGTTAGTGGACAAACATAATTTTTTATCCCCATATTTGAAAAAATATAATGGATGATGTGTTCCAAATATGGTGAGAATTTTTCATCAATTATCCCACCACTCAGCTTTTTCCATTTATTTGGGAAGAATGATCAACAATCTCCCTCCACATTTGTCAATGTAGAATTTAATTTACCAGACATTACCCCATTCATGCAGTAGCATGTGATGGAAAATAAATTCAGAAGTATAGAGAGCCTAATACTCAAGACATATCCCATTTAGAGTCAAAAAATACATTTATTCAATCAACAAATAAAAAATCTAGTGTTCAATGTTTTTTTGACACTCTAATATTAATGATTAATATCATGGTCATCTATTGTTTCTCACATAGAACATGAATCAAGTGATTTTCGGGATTGGTCAATGGATATCTCATGAGTATGGTTAATGTGGGATAAAAAAAGTGGATTAAAGAAACATGTTCATGTACGTTGGTATTTAAAACAAATCAACCGATGTTTCATAGTGTCATCAACATTTAAAAGCCTTCACTTTATAACATTCCCTATAGATCAACCATGTCGATCAAACATTGATTCCTATCCAGCCTCTATCAATTATCCTAGAGTGTATAATTTCCCTCTTCCAAGTCAAAATCCACTTTCTCATATTTAGGTATAACTTCAATGAACCAAATGCACACATGGTCTTTCTAATCCTAGAACTCATTCATTGTGGATACCACCTCTGCCACTTTATCCTTGGCTACCCCAAACATGGTCCTCATTTGGTCGGTGGACTCGGTATGATAAATAGTGGGGACCATATGTTCCAGCAACATCCATTATAATAATCAAATCTCTCCCTTGGATTCTTAAAGCACCATAGCACCATCATTTATTTTTCTATGAATGGAAATTTTGAAAAAATTACATTGCGCCCAAGCCCTCTAAATGAGGAACTCCCAATCCATATCATGATGGCCACATAGAATCCACCCCGCCTATCATTAATCTAACTAGGAATTTTAAATGAGATACCATTGGCCAAGATGGTCAGCTATAGGTGGGAATGTGATGGAATAATGTACATAACTCCACACCTTGTAATAAATATCCTAGTTCTCCTCGGTGGAATCTGATCAACAATACTCAATGTCTTTGTATGGTGGGAGTTTTTAGGGAGGGAATACAACAAAGACATCTGTGGTGGGATCATCTGAAGAAATTTACATAACATGGATAAAATCCATTTCTAGAGGAAATAGATCCCCCCTCCCTCTCACCGAAATTCTATGTCCCTTATTCTTCCTTTTATACATCCAAGTTGAGCTCAAAAATTGTATCTTACACTATTAGTTCTTTTAATGGAATGATATTTTCCATATCTATTGATTCCTTAGCTCACACTACCCCAACAAATATAAATATTGATTCAGAAGAGTTTAGTGCAGCCTACCTAATCTCTCTATATTCTGGATAAATTTATGACTAATCCATTAAGTCATCATCTCTAACAGTCTCCTTTGGAGGTACATCAATGATATGTTCATCCACCATTTACCCATAAACAATCCCCATCTTGGGAACCACCTCAACCCCCTCTATCTAGGAAATATTAATAGAATTACATTTTTTGGAACCCCTATTGTTTGATTGACTCCCATGGCCTCTCTATACATTTTAACATTGATAACAACACCATAAATCACCTGCATAGCCTATGGAACTGCTAGCTAGGACATTGAAATTGGCTACTGATCCCAAAACATTGTTATATCTTCCAATTAAATATGATTTAGTAAAACACAAAAAGAAAAATTGGATGAAGAAATGATAAAAATGGAAATTTATTACATGAATAGTATTTTATAGTAAGGATCTCATATAGTTTTACAAGGAATCCCCCTTGAATGGGAAATCCCTAAGATCTTGTCACCATCGTTATGGTTTCCTGATCAAATAAAAAATTCCCCTACCCATAACCTCAGATAGGGTCCCACACTCACCTCTTCAAGGGTCGACCCTCCCATTCACTCTACTAGACGTTCATCATGGACCTCACCCTCTTTTGTGATCACTAATCCATGAACAAGTACGATGAAAATTGTAAATAATAATATAGGTTTTGTCTCTTCCAAAGGGCATGGGATTAGAGAATTTACCTAGTCGATGGTAGCTACCCCTTCCATGGGATTTTTGTTATAGAAATCACTCACAGAGGACTCATTTTACTCACCTTGATGAGTATCAATAGTATCTAACTTTATGTTATAGTTGTTAAAATATAAAGAAATCCAATGTGGGGATGTCAATCAGGGGGTCAGTTAATGCAAATACTATAATAGTGGATTAAATCCTTCATTTCTCTTAGGCATTTCACCACCTCATCCTCGTGCATGAGAAATATAACTAGTGATTGGCATAGACTATCAATAAATAATACCTCAACATTTAGATTCCACAACATTACATGGAGGGTGTTAATGTGTATAATGACCCCTCAGATCTCAAAATCATCAATCAAGACATTTTCATGGGGTATATCAGGATGGAATAGATAATTCCATATGACATGGGAAAACTTCCTTAGTACTTCCCCAATGGTTTCTCCTTCCTACCGTGACCTCTTTTCCATTATCATTAAACATCATACATCACCTCTCCATGAGATATCCTCTTGTGTTATGTCAAATACTATTATCTCTACCACTACCATCTCAGTTATCATAATTTCAAATCTACTCCCAATGCATGGTCATATCATGAATCATAATTGGAACCATGGTTGTGAGACATATCCATCATCTTCCTAAGTGTTTATGTGACTCAATATATTCCCATTGTATGAAATCTACCAACTCTGTGCATATTTGTGGATGAATTCATTGGCCAAGGATGTTGGGGGAATCTTGTTCCAACACTTCCCTTTTTTGGGTAATAAAATGCACTATATTTCTCTCATAAATAAATGTTTCCATATATAGAACATATATTTATACACCATAGAGGTTAACTGATGTATGATTTAGAACTGTCTCATGAATTGTTGTAGGTTGAAAAGAACTCAAATTACAAAGCAGTCAAACCCTCTCATACATTACCCCTCCTTGAATATCTATGAGGATCGAACACATACTGATGGTCCCTATAACTCATGAATTATTTCCCAAATTGGAAGGGGTGATGCATGAAATATCAATAGATTTATTGAGCTAACTCTTTTTGTTGTATCCCCAAGGCCTGATTTTAGTGGGATACTCCTGATGATGTTTAGAATTAATGGATAAATATATGTACTTGTGGTGGGGATGGGGTTAAGGTAGTCATATACCCAAGGGTGTGTCAATCTATCCATATCAAATGTTTAGGGACCCGGAAAAATCGTGATGATTCCTCCCTTGTATGATGTGGAAGATCACCTTGTATAACTTCACTAATATTGGAATATCTACATTGATGAGCTGCACCATCATTAGAATTTATTACATTATTAAGGTAATAAGATACACCCCCATGTGCATATACCTCAATGGGAGCATCCATCTATAGATCAACATGATGATAAACCCCACTATCCAGACTATGGACACCTCAGGTTTCAAACTATATGTTGTTAACTTTAACTGGATCCCCTCCAAAATCCCTAATATGAGTTCTCCTTTCCCTCCTTGAATTCCACAGGGGATGTGTGTGTCCTCCTTGGTATTCTAAATGGTGGGTTGTTTTGGATGTATCCACACCAACACATGAATTGGATGTCATTCATATGTATATTGTGCTCATCCTCCCATTTCACCAATCATTGTAACTCAATTGAAAGGGATGGAAGATTCTGCTAGTCCTCCCACCCATTCTATGTGTGGATGAATTAATTTATAATCAATCTTTATAATGGGATATCAGTGATCTAGTTGAGATCCCACTAGGTGATTCCAACCTTCCCATGATATAGATAGAAGGTATTTTTCCCAAACTAACACCTTCTAAACAAACCAGGTCTGATATCTAGGTGTGGAGAAATGTTGAACCAAGATGCCCAAGCCACCATGTAAATCCATACATGATTTAGCTTGACTTAATTCACACTAAATTAAATGCATGTCCAATAATACCATGTCCATTATTCTATAAAATTTTCACCTTAGAGCATATCCCAAACTTCTATCAATCCTTTTAGTGAGTCCCCAAACCTTCCCTTATAATCATGGTATACAACGAGGGACATGTATTTGAATTCATATTTTCACCATTGAAGTTATTATCATGGTTCCAATGACTATATTTTATGAGATATTCATTATACTTCATAATGTGTCCTACAACTACACTATTCCAAATGTATCATTTGAGGATTCTTATGAATCAAAATTCAAGATCATCTCTATTAACATTAGTGACGAATATATTTCACTTATTCCAAATCCAGAAATAAGAATCCTCTTGGAGAATACATATTTAGGATGAGCATCCTTTCAGTGTGCAATGAGAGAGTCATTGTTTGATGCACTCTAAATTAACTACTTAGTTTTTATTTTCCCATTAATCTCTTACTAATGAGTGGATGAAACATTAGAATCTTAATTATAAATATTTTTTACAAAGTGATTTTAAGCATAGTTCATAAGGGGTGGGTTTTGAAATCTCTTCTCATGAAAATTGAGTTTGAATAGTTCATCTTTTTAAGGATACGTTCACTATGACTACTTCATGGATGTATGGTCATGGTGGTTTTGAGCACTGTTAATAGTGGGGATCAATATCACAATCCTTTTGGTAAAATCATAAACTTCATGAATCGAGAGTTGTTGAATTTATTTTATAAAATTTATCATTTTCCATCAAAGTGGACCCTTCAATATTTATAGGTATCCAAAAACCATAGGGTTGATAATTAGCTCTATGGGTAGGCTTCAAATGTTATAGATAATTTCCAATATTTGATGTTTTTTTATCAAAATTTGACCATCCATTCCAAAATATGCTCTACTTGCAAGGGCATTTAGTGATCCCTAAATTTTTGTGCCATGATAGATGTTGGGGAAGGCACAACCAAATTGGAAATAATATGGGACAAAAAGACTAAAAATGAACATAAGAGAAATGAATTTTGATTTTTGAACCCATATTGAATGGGTTATGATTTCAAAGGTCTTAATCACACCCCCAAATCTATAGAGATAATAAATGAAGACATGTTTTGGTTATGTAATTATAAATTATCATTCATGTTCCAATAACTTCTTCATGTTTTCAATAATACTATTCTCTTCAGGTGAAAGGGAAATTTGACGTCCCATGGTGTCCCACCTTCTCGAAACCAACACCCTTGGGTTATTTGAAACCTCATTCCAAATTGAAAATTCCTTCAAGGAAGACCCATTTCAATCGTATAATAATAAATACCCCTAAATGATATGGGGTTTTTTGATAAATTTAACCATTGTTGATGCCCACCTCTTAAGAACCTAAACATTACCCCAACGTACAGTGACAATATTTCATAATGTATATTCTTTCGCAGGTCACCAGACAATAATAAGGAACCACAACATCATGAGACCCTACTCCATGAAGTACCAAACATCACACATCACCTACTGCGGGCCTCTACATGGATTATACTTTGAGATGACACCCTTTCGTGAAGGTTGAATATTCGAGGCTGCCATTCCAAATAATGACAGGTTCAACTGCACCACAAGACTCGATGTTACCATTTACACCCACTGTAGTGTCCTCCCACATCATTCCAAGTACATCATGGGACTTCATTATATTGGTTTCAGCTAATATTAGGTACCCTTCTTACAAATTTTTTATGAATAGGTACCTAATGTCAGACCTCATGATAGCCACTCCTCCGAAATAGTGACAACACCATGTCACATCTAGAGGAGAATGAGCATTATCCATTTAAGTCCATTTGGTGGGATTTGTTAGATAAATAGTACACCTATCCAGGAAGGATGTAATTATTCTGGATATTCTTTTCAAATTGATGTGGACACCCTCAACGCATTACCCAAAAATGATTTAGATGGATTACGTAAGAATGAATATCTCCATGTCCCGGTCTTACGATGTTGACCTGGATGAAAAAATACATAGAACATGATGTAAAATAGTAGAATTACCCTTTGTGATGAGAATATGATGCCTCATTTTTCACTCAGATTGTTTAACTCCAAACTTCCTACAATGTTTGATAACCACATGATATCCCATGTATGATCATCATGGGTTTCCACCATCTCCTAAACAATGGGTTGAAACTCAACACCTAGGTAGCTTCCATACATAATATCTACATCAGCCATTCTTTCTAGGGGATTATATTCATCCAATAGAAGACATCCATGAATAAGTTTAAAATTGACCTCTCTCTTTGTGGGGTAAACCCCTTACCTTGGGCAACATCCGCATGTACCACTGCACTTTTCATCATTGATTCTCCTTCCATAGAACCATCAACAATTCTATAAGATATTAAACTAAATATACCTATCCTATCACACATCATTATACTTATACACTAAACTACTTGGGGGTTTATTTTTCTCTCTACAACAAGGTATGTTGGACAACTCCCTAAGGATAAATCTCAACAACCACCCATTTATTTTGAATGTATCCCCCTTGGGGGGTTAAACTACATCATCATGGCGTGATGTGTTCCCTATTTGGTAACAACCCCATAAATCTTTCTCAATTTTACATTATGATACATAACCACAATTCATTGAACTCATTCCTTAATCTATCATAATAAGGCATTTTGATACATCTCTGTAAGACTTTAAAATTGTTCCTCTATGCATCTCAAGAAAACCTTATATTCTTTAATCATCCTTCTACGAAATACTCCCTCTTAAGGACCCACCCCATCAATCTACCTCAGTATGAATTTTTGATTTATCACTGCAAGATTTTACACTCATTCAACGATCTTTCTAAATAGAATGATAATACCCCTATTTGGAAGACCTTAATAATTTTCCCCATTCCTTCCCTTCAAGATGATAAATTCACAGTATGGTCTGTAATAACTACCATGTCTATTGACTATGTGATGCATGAATCAATAAATACTTTTATGACTTGTGAATGAAGTTTCAATGAGAGAATGGTTGAAACTATACACCATTGTTACATAAATAAGATCTATCATAAGATATTACTTCCAAAAGAATAGTAAATTATCAAGTATAAATAAACCAATTTCAATACATGCCAATACATTAAAAATGTGGATACATTCTAGACCTAATGATGTTTCTTTTTTGATACAAATGTAGTGTAATTTACCTGCATCCACATGGATATGGATCCATAAATGAGACGAGTTAGACCCATAATAGTAAACGAGATCCAATGTAGAATCCTTGAAAGGGGGAACCGATATACAATCATCCCATTAAGATTTAGGAGAATTATATATCAATGAATTTGGTAAATCCTCCAACATTTGGAATGTAGAAATGAGGGGAATATAGGGAAATCAGTTCTTCAAAGGCCTTTCCTACAAGATGAAACTGCAGCTCCTAAGAAAGCATCAAAAACAATATTATGTGAATCCCTAGTGTTATCATTAAACCAATTGATACATGTATATAATTCATTTTATGGTACCAAGGAAAACCATTGGGCTAAAAATCAATGATATTGAGGTTGGGAGTTATTTTCCATGTAGAATCCGTGTATATGTTTATTATCATTTGAAGATGTTGTGTGCTTATATGAAAAAGATAGTGTTTAATGTTTGGCCATATATGTGTGTTTTTGTATCCAGTGAGACTATTTTAATATGTTCACTTGTGTTTCTTTGGATATTTTTTCTCATTCCTTACATGTTTTATTATTCATTTATTTGGGATTACACTATTTCTATGTGATGTATCTAGTATATTATATGTTCCTTTATTCTATCTGTAGTGCAATGTTTTCTGGTGGAGTTTTTATAGCTCAGTGGACTTAGAGGGGGATGGTGTGTGGAAATTACATGTGACATGATTAAATTATCTTGTTATGAGAAATGTCATGATTCCCTTGTATCGTATTACATAGGTTTATGATAGTTAATTTTTATCTAACTTGAGAAATAAAATTGGGAAATGATAGATTTTATGGTCCTGTCCTAGGACATTGATTTGCGATATGATGACCTTGTTGTCTAGCCCATGATAGTGATAAAATACTGTGATATGGATTCATGAACTGATAGCCTTATGTTTATTTTGGGGTACATGTGGTGACCTTTTGGTAGATTCTATATCAAAACATTTATTTTGGCTTCATTTTTGAAATAGAGTTGAAGCATGTACATTTCTGAGTATATGGTAGATTTAATAACACATGATCACTCAATGAATGATTGTATGTTGTTCTTGTGTTGTTTTTATTTATTATAGAACACACATTTATTTATGAGAATTCATATTAAGGATTCATTATTTTTTCCAAATATATTTATACACACTCTATGTAAGATAATCATGATTCACATATATACATCATGATTAGGGATACAAGAAAGAGAAAGGCCCCAATGCCAGTGGTCTGGGATATGGGGAATAGTGATCTTATGTAAAACCAAGAAATACTCCATGTGGATTTCACCATGACAATTTACATACCTTTATTTATCATACTCTGATTTTCCTACTAAATTTAAGGATTTAATTTTATTATTTGTTATATAATAAAAAACTTGTCATGCAATTTCTATATAATTTTTTATTTAATCCACTATTTTATTATTTATTATTTTATGTGATAGCAATGAGGGTAGTTTATACCTTATTATGGAATTTTAACCTTCACTAATAGTTGAAAATAGGTTTCATATAGGGATTAATGTATGATTCCTTGTGGAAAAAAGAATTAAACCATTTATTTAGTAAATAGTGTTACATAGATATATCTATAACATTATTCAATCAATATTTCATCATGATTATGTTTTTTGGAAATGGAGTAAAATATTTATTCTAAATTGGGATTAGGAAGAGTATATGAATGTTTATTTGTAATCATTTTTTGAAATGAACATGTGAGTTACCATTTTTAGGATTTCAATTATAGTAATACTTTAACGATTTAATTTTGATATTGAATATACTTTTCAACTGTTATGGGATTTGGGTGTGTTAATGAATCACCATACCATATTTAGGATCATGTTTAATATTTATTTACATGATTAATTTTTTATCATAGTTCTTAATATAAAGCCTTCACATTTGTGTACTATTGTTCATATACATTTTCAAATATATTTTTATATATTTTGGTTGGTTTTGATTATTATATCATGATCATTCATTTTTTTATATCTATGTAATGTTCATTTATGTAGATCAAAACTTGATCCTTTAGTATTCATTGGGGGGAATTATCTATCTTATTAATTATGGACTCCTGAGAATGGTTTTCTTTAAAAACATATGTGTGACAGTATAATTATTATTTTGTTATCTATGTAATCTACTATACTCTTTATTATTGTATAATTAGAAATTAATTCAAATACACATTGAAGTTGTTATATGATTCCATGCTAAGAATGGGACTTGAGGCATTTGTATGGGAAGATTTTTCGGTTTTACAATATGGATTATAGGATAATGCTTTCATACTCAAACTTATTGCTCATGAAGGACCAACAATTCATCTAGGATTCCTTTTCATTTTTTCAATTCAAGGTGAAGGTTCATATAATATTATATCTACAAATTTGGGTGACATAAAATAGTAGATAAGTCCACACCCTATAGAATTTGAGGCCCTCGAGAGACTTAGAACAATATTGATTTCCTCGAGGGTATCATCGATCTAGTTGATAATCATATTGACTAGTTTTTAATTTCGGTTTCCTTCAGCTACAGGTACCCTCTATATGGTGTTGTTGTATCCTAAAACCATATTCATGTCATGAAATTTGGAATTGGATAACCATTGAAGAAATTTATTTGAGTAATTATTCCTTAGTAACCTGAATCTAAATAACTCTTAAGAGTTAAATGGTCTTTGGTAGTGCTTGATGAAGAAGTCTGTATAGTAAAAATGATTCATGGAGTTTCTATTATTCAATCATATCATATATCAAAATAAAACATAAATTATATTATTTTTAGGATTTGATATCATGACTGTCTGAGATGTGACGTTAGCAATTTTTACCTAATTAGATATACAGAGGTTCCTAAAAAGGAAAATTTCTTCAAGAAGGGTATGGATGAGGATGGAGTTGAAGGTTTGTTTAGAATTCAGTGTAATTTAATGTGATATAACTTATAGTAGAAATAATACGGATAAGGATTAAGATAAAATTTATTTACGTACAAACAATGAATATTAGAGTATCTTTACCACCTTATGGTGGAGATTCATTTCATCATTTTCTCATATTTGGAAATGTTATGATTTTTTTAAATTTCATTAAAATTCAAAAAATGTAGTGTCATTTATATGTCAATATTTATGATCTATAACAATTTTTCTCAAATTCATCATAAATGAGATATCTTGGTCGATAAAGAATAACACTGGAATCGAGCCATATAATTGGATGGTGTCCCCATCATCATGTTCAAACCCCTTAAATAACAATGACTCTAGAGATTAATGTATATCATAAATAGTCTCATATAGTAGAGTTAGGATTTTTTTAACCAATATACATTGATCAAGATATATTTAAAGAGGGACCACAAACTATTTATGTATGGTCTTGATCTCCAATAGTCATCATATCATCCTTTTTATACCAATTCTTCATATTTGTTTATATTTGGGGAAACTAATTATAGAATTGAAAAAGAATTTATTTTATTATTTGAGTTTCATTATCTTGATAAAATCCTGTGAAAAAATTGTTTTCTCATCTAAAAAAATTAGGATATCAAAATATAGTTTATGGCTACAGAAATCTATGGGATTTATTGATCGTTGAGATGAATAGATTCAATGTGATCTCCAAAATGGATTGGATGACATGTTTTTGGGTGAAAATAAAATTATACGAGTGACACATATTCTTATTACATAAAGTGTAGAGATTTTGGTTTTGACTTTTTAATGAAATGGTGTAGTATTTAGTGTGGGATAAAACATGACTCATGTGAGAGATACTATATAATTGGTTAATGACATGGTTCTTATGGGGGGAGTAGTAGTGTCCTCTTCTTTTCCTACAGTGGTGGATCGATATCATTATGTCTTGTAATATTTATTTTATACGTCCTTCCTATTAGTGGAACTAACTATGAGATCATACTTATGAAAGGGAAAAAAAGTTAACTATTCCATTATATCACATGGGTCCATTATAGTTAAGGGAACCAAATAAAGATCTAGTGTGTTTGGAGGTGGTGGGTATTATAAGCCTATGGACATAATCCTATTGTGATGTTGTTTGTTCATATACATTGTAGATGATAGAATTTATTTGTGTATATACCATGTGATGTTGAACCCGAAAAAAACAATGAATGTATAAAAATTTACAAGGATCAAAGGCTCGTTTGAGTAGATGTGCAGTGCCTAGTGGTAATCCAAGACTAGATTAATCACAGTGAACCGTCAATAAGAATTAAAAAGTGAGGATAATTTCAATAATACTATCATGTGTAGATATGGATATTATATGTATCATGAAATTCATTTTGGGATGAAAAATATTCTATCAGTGACCTTGGTTCTCATTGACATGATATTCCATATGTATCATGACTCATTCATTGTAGTATTTGTCAATGATATCATTGTATACTCATGAAACATAATAATGGAGCCTTGATATTGAATTGAGTATACATTGATTACATCATATTTATGTCAAACGATTGACTATGTTTACAGGACATATGACGGAGTTTATAAATAATGAAGTGAAATTGTTATTATAATGATATTTTAATATATTTATACCTAGATTAAATGAGAATATACCAAAAAACCCCACATTAAAACATTACTATAGTGAAGGATTTTTTATGATTTTTTTTAAAATCATAATGATTTAGTTTTGGTTTTTTGTATATTTAAAGTGATCATGTAATAGAATTTATTTCATGTTTTTCATTACACCATTAGTGTAAATACATAATGGATGACTTGGATTTGGAAGATATGACATATGCTCTGATTTGTTGGAGAAATTATCATATTCGTGAGAGGTATTTTTATTACGTTTACTAAAATATCCTATGATATATTATCTATCAGTTTTATTTGGCCATGAGATAGATTTTTATCATATAGTATATACAAAAATTTGTGTTTTAGAAGGACTATGATCAAGGGAAATATAATTTTATAGTATATTCTCTCTAAAAAAATGTTTTGGAGATATGGAACACGGCATAGTGCCATTGCTGGATGAATTAATTTGGAAAAGTAAGATTGTAGAGTAGTTGGTGGATTAATCAATTGATAATGGGTTAATGAAAATTTACTATATTGTTATCATGCCTAATTTGGAGGATGTTGTGAGTTTGATCCAATACATGGATCATATATTTATAATAATGGTATAATCTTCAATGAATGATGATTTTTTTCTTTAGTTATCCACAGATTATGTGAACATGATCTACGTTCATGATATGGTAGTATTGAAATCATCCCTAAATGTGGGAATTATGAGAGAGTTATGATTGAAAGATAATATTTCATTCACGTTTGAATAATAAGTACCATGATATATGACATCAATTTTGATGACCATGAATAAATGGATATATTTTAATTTTTGTATCATGAAGCCTTATCTGACTGAGGATAAATACATTACATCACATATTAGTGGGTTCATGTTTCCACTTGTGGTTCATATATGGATGTTGGAAAAATTTCAAATAATAATCATTATGTGGTTAGATAAGATCATATAGATTCCTGATTTTGTTTTGGTAATAGATGATATGTTATCAAAAGTATGACCCATCATGATGATCTGAGATAATAAAACTATAAATTATTTTGGAGTGTTATATGTATGAAATATTATTAATCTACATGAATTTGCATCTAGTATCATATTTGAAAATAATGTTTTGTTTATATAATTCATTTTTTATTACTTATAGAAGGATTTTAGGAAACAATTGATGTTTATTATTTCATATCATTTATGGTCTAATCGACTATTCAAGAGGATTATTGAAATCCATGTGAATATGTTTTGAGATGCATCCTATTCATTAGTGTAGAATATTATATTCAATGATACATGGTAGAGATAACCTATAATAATATATTATATGATTCTATTCATATTGAACCATTTTTGGTTCCCAATGAAATTTCATGATGCTCATCAATATATAAGAAATTGGTGGGTTCGGTAGTTGATGTTGGACTAAGTGTGGTTCAGGAGGCCTCTAAGTGAGTTATAATAATTTGGAAGTAGTTTCTTACCACTCATACTGTGTAGTGATCATATTTCATCTAAATGAGATTTTTTTGGAGTTTTCATTTGGAAACCAAACATTCTTTTGAGTGCCACCTCAGTTGGGGTATAAGACCCCAACCTTAAACCTTACTTAATATTGAATTAAATGAGTAATTCACATTGAGGATCTTTTCGAGTTTAGATTTTTAGAGAATTAGGACATAACTATTACATCTCAAAAGATTACAAAGTAGTCGCTTCTACTAAATTTCCATAAAATAAAAACTCTTAAAAAGAAACATGTCTAGTTCCATGTTTTAGGTAGCATGAATTTCCCTTGATCCCATCCTTGACCCTATTCCATGCTAAGTCCTGTGAAAAACATTTCAAAAACTTGGGATGAGCATAAAAAGCTCAGTAAGGGATACACAAAGAATGAAAACTGTTAGTTTTTCAAAACAACAAGTAAACCATGTATACTTTATCAAAGTAATACTTTTCAACTTTTCGAAGTAGTAAAAACTCTTCGCTGAATAAAATTTCATTAGTTACCCTTATGTAACCAAAAGATTACCATAAAACCCATATAAATATCACATAACATATAAAGGTAACTTGGGACATAAACATACTTAAGTGGAATAACCATAAGGCCTACTCCCACACATATCACTTAATGGAATGGCCATTCGGCCAACTTCCATACATACTTAATAGAATAGACATACGGCTGACTTACATACCCAATGCATTGGAGGATATAACGTAACCACCCATCCTGGTATTCATGGAACCACCCGTCATATGGTTTATCATGTAACCACCCGTTAAATTTCCAAGTACCATTATAAAATCATAAGACATAAAACAAACATAATGGAAAGAAAACATTCCCACACTTTGATCACAATATATCACTCAAATATATTGACAAAAAAATACATTATAAAAACCACTTTCAATACCAAAATACATAAAAGAGTATGTGGGATTTATTTCATTTTAAAAACATCACGGCTTGTTGAGGAAGCCGAAGACCAAATAATACTCGCGGCAACGGAAAAGGTCGTTGTCACTGCATACATTAAAGAAACATTCCTTTTTGTCATTTTGTAAAACACTTTGTAGAAAAAAGATTCCTTTTGTATAAAAGTAAAAGTCAAAGTGGTTTATACACCGTATGAATGAATGTTGTGTATAAAATGAAATATGTCTCAATGAAAGGAGATTGAGACGAAGTCCCTCACAAAGATGATATCCTTGGATTAAGGATAAATCAATTACATAATTATGTGGGACAAAATAATACACCAAATATAAGTGGATATTAAGTGTAAAACAATCATAGGTTATTCACACATATTCATAGAATGACATATTCAAGGAGTACAAGCTTATCCCAAAGAATCAAAATTGGGTTAAGAAGTTCCCTTGCAAAAATTTGACAGCCTAACGGCATCACTTCAAAATTGAGAAAATGAGTTGATGAGAGATAAAAAGGGAATATCATCACTTGGACATAAAATTTACATAAATAAGGATATAGAATATCATATCCCAACATAATAGTATGTGAATTAAAAGACATAACAAAAGAAGTCTTTTAGAAAGAGGAGGGTGAAAGGTCCCCTAACCGAGTTGGGTAACTTTCGAAACGTACACCCCATGGAAGAAGGGTCATATAATGAAGATGTGAATACCCATAAATGAAATTATACTACACAAAGTGTATAATAATTGGCATTACATACACCACTCAAAGGGAAATTGTGGAAAATGTAGAATAAATCTCACGGGAATAAAAGTGAGATGAACAATCCCTTACGAATACTTGGCACCCTAACGGAGCCACTTAAAACTCCCAAAATGGATTGATGATATCAAATAGAGTATCTCATCATATTACAATAAAATGTACAGAAATAGGAATATAAAATAAAATCCCCCATCATAACAAAGAGGAGTTTAAATGAAGTGACAAAAATGAGAGTACTTAAAAAGAAAGAGAGAGGTTAGATCTCTTACGAAAATTTGGCAGCCTAACGGCGCCACTCAAAACTTCCAAAAAATGGATTGATGAGAGAGAATAGGGTCTCTCATCATATGAACATAAAAATTACAGTAAGAGTACTATAAAATAACGTCCCAATAACACGAAATATGTGCATTAAAAGGAATGACATAAAAGAGTGTACTTAAAAAGAAAGAGAGGAGTAGGATCCCTTACCTCGGGTCCGACTTGAATCGATCATTCTTTAACGTCCTGAATAAGAAACATGAGTTAATTTATATTTTATTAATAACATTTTCAAGTTCATTATTCCTTATATATCACTTATTTACATTTTATAAACATTAAGTAATCATTTATGTAAATAATGTTTGTTTTGTCGATATTTGGTTCTTAAGTCGAAAGTGAACTTCTTACAATTACATGTTGTTCGTGTGGTCAATTGTTCATTATATCCAGAATGATATTCATGATTTGTATATCATATATATCATATATTTCCAGAATATACATGTATTTTTAATATTAAATAATCATTTAGAGTTAAGAAATGAAATGCACCGTTCATGGAGACGGTAAGCCGTACGTATGCATGAACGCTACTTTCATTCCTTTGTCGTATTAATGGAATTAAAACATAATGAGAGGTATGTATATTTTAATTCCAGAATTATATTCATCATTTATATGTATAATTAATTATATATATCCATTATATACATGTACTTTTAATAGTACATTACATTTGGGGATAAGAAATGAAATGCACCGTTCATGGAGACGGTAAGCCGTACGTACGGATGAACGCTACTTTCATTTCTATATCATACTTTAATGGAAAGAAATAATAATGATATAGAGGTATATTATAATAAAAGTATAAAATCATATATAATAACTTTAAAACCATCCTTTATACGTCCCATATATGGCATTAACGAATCACATCACTTTGAGGGGGCGGTAGTCCGCACTTCCTAAAATGAAATTATTGTGTTTACCCACAATGGAGACCCTAAAGGTATGACACAAAAGAAAAAAACAGAATGTTATGTAAAACATAAACATATTATATATCATATATAAATATAGTGACATCTTAATGTCCACCTTTGAAGGTGTTATATGAGTGTTGAACAATCATCGTTTCATGAGGCAAAAATTCACCATCCAGAGAAAATGTATGTTCTTTAACCATTAGATGTAGGTGTGTGTAAGTGTATCTCGAATCCTTATTATAAAAACATCATAGTATATTGAGGATACTAGAGTTCTTAGAAAAGAAAATAATAAAAAGAGTTTAGGGGGTTGGAGAGGCAAAATAAAACAAAAGGACTCAAGTGAAGACATTACCTTAAATTCGGGTAACTCCCTTTGGTTTGAGCTCAAAGGCTTCCTTGGGAAGACTTCTGCCCAAAGTGAGGCTTCACGGAGTAAGAGAGGGAAGTGGAGAGAAAAAATGGGAAGAGTTTGGCCGAGCCAAGGGCTTTGGAGGTGTGGGTTAGGAGGTAGATGTGGGGGTCTTTTATAAGAGGAGAGGAGGGGCACTCTTGGAAGGTAAAGAAAAGTCACTTTATTTTAAAATGGTATTAGGATTTAAGAGGTCCCACATTGATTTTTTTCGAGGATAAGGTGATAAGGGTTCGAAATCCACTCATTCAATAGGATTTGGACATGTGTAGGTCTTCGATATTACATTATCTTTCCATTTTATTTAAATCGTTTAATAATGAGGTCATCGCTACATCATCATGATGTCATAAATAATTTAATTTATTTAGTGTCTAAAAATTATAAAAAAATACTATGATGTAGTAAATCTCATTATCTTTCCAATTAGTATTTATAGTCAAAAATCTGACTTGTATAACCCCATGTTAAAATTGTTTTAGTAAAACATTTCATGTTTGTGTCATTTTTACTTTAACATTAAATAAAAAGTTATTTATGTCATTTCCCAACCAAAGTGGCTTCATGGGGTCCCCAAGTTGACCCATGGGTTTTCTTGTTCGTCCATGACATATCCAATGAGGTTAGGACATGTTTCAAGCTCATCTCATATTATAAAAACATTATTTTTACCTTAAACTACACTAATTACCTCTAATTGCGATTAAAAACTGAATAAGTTACTATTCACCAAAAAATTATTTTAATCCCATTGAACCACATTTTACTTCTTAATTACAACCATGTATGTGTTATTTTTTAAATTAAAAACACAAAGATGAAAAAATTTAATTTAAGCGGAAAAATCAGTTTTTATAAGTACCACTTAGTGGTTTCACTATTCATCAAAAATTGAAGTTTTTCAGAAAAGTCCAAAAAATTCACCCTAAGATATATTTGATATTCCGAATTCAAAAATGAAGTCGATTTTACAAAATTCAAAACATATACGTCACATTAATTAATTTAATAATTAATTCCTGATGTCCGAGCAAATAGCGTGTTTTTATGAAACAATAAGTATCAAAAGATTGACTCTAGTTTAAGTCTGATATCAAAGTGAAATTAATTCCAATGACCACTATTGGATTTAATGGTAAAAATATATTCTAATTTCACTTTAAAACCAATTCAAAATATAATCTAATCATATAAATAAATTAGATTAAAAAGAGGTTTTGAATTAAAATACAACATTTTACCCTATTCATTAAAAAAATGAACTTTATCGGAAAGATACCAAAAATTTACAAAAAGTAAATTTTGATGTCCCGATTCTTAAGAAGAGTTTTATTTGGTCGAATAGAATGTTTAAGAGTGAACAAAACTATATTTAATGACGGTTCGCTATCAAAAGGTGATAAATGGGCCTTTAGTGAAAACTAGGGCATATACGCCTAAAATTGAATTCTTTCCATATTTTAAGCCCTTATATTTTATTGGATAAATGTAAAAACATTTAAAAACATATATAATCATATTTTAGTTCTTTCTATCCATTTCCGCCAATACAACGGCTACATGTTAACTACCATTTAAAATAATATTATTTTATTATTAGAGTGCAATGTAAGATTCCCAATAAACTCGTTGTTGCGTGTTGGGTATGCCATCGAGCATAGCGTCCCCTTTAAAGTCATATTAATATTTTATTCACAAATATGGATAAAAATCAAAATGTCATATTATTTATTAACCTGGGGTGTTACATGGGGAATCAACATTTACGGTAGAAATGGGGGCTTAATCTGTTGTTTATGTGAACATTTTAGATCACCGAACAAATAATATATTTAGATTCTTGGAATGATCTTCCTCCACATTTCCGATGAATGCATGATGTGTACCATTACTCAAAGAGTCATGTGTGAATTCTATAACCAATACCTATGATTTACATTGAGCATTTTATGTTAGAACTAGAAACACCTTTTATCGAGCCCTAAATGTAAATTATTGATTGGGATGAGAAAGGGTTTTTGGGGATACAATTCCACTTATTTGGGTCTTATAGTAGAATAAATTCATCAAATAGGGAACATGTTATTGATATTCCGATTTTATTACTCAACGGCATGAGATTCCTAATAAATAACTCTAAAGACACTTCATGAGCATGAAGGGACCTTTGAGGGGGATAATTGCAACATATTCATTTTAATAAACCATTTTTTAATATAATTGAAATTTATTTTTTGCAAAATTTTATTATTTTCAAATTTATATTTACCTTTATATATGAAATATTGTCTATATAGTTTCAAATAGCTTCTATCTATTAACATTCATTATTTTTGTTAGAACCCAGAGGTAAATTTAATTTTCAAGAAAGATGTAATGGTAAAACTCAAACTGTATATGGGTATGTAAAATTTTTAGAAGGATATATAAGGAATATTGAGACTTCATATAATGAGAAATCTATTTTTTCAAAGGATTCATAATGGAAACCAAGCTATAGTGTCAGAGTATAACTATGTTGGTTAAGGGAATATCATTTTTAAAATGTTCATACAAGGGTATCCTACCAAACTCATAGAATTTCTATGAGCTACATAAGGGTTATTCCATGATAACCATATGTAATAATCATTTTTGTGTAAAGGTAGTTCTCTATCCATATTTTTATTTTTCCTTTCCTTGTTTTTTACTATAAATTAACATACAAATACTAAAAGCCTAAGATCATGGAAAATTAAATTTTTTTGAATAGTTGAAGATTGAAAGTACCTGTTAATATCATTTTAGCTTATCTACTTTCAATATTCATTTCAACAATGAATAAATTTTTTTAATATAGGGTTTTAAATATTGGAAAAAGAACACTATAAACTCTTTTAAAATACATGATCAATTTGAGACATTCGAATGGGATATCATCAATAGTCTTCAATGTAAATAAATCCATTAAATATGATATATGAATTACTATTAAATTATTTTGATTTCTTTTTGTTTTTTCGAGGATTGATTGATCTCTCTTTATCCCTATCCTCAATTGTTGGTAGAAACATTGTTCAATGGAAAATTTCCATGTATGAATCATTACTAATAAATATTTTTATTTTTAGAAAAAATTGTTTATTAAACCAATAAATTTAATAAAATTGAAATATGGAAGAATTATAACATGGTTATCATGAGTTATTTTATATAGATCAAAAGTCATCACATGCTCATAATATAATCATTAATTAAAGAAATACTTTTTTATCACATTATACAACATAAATCAATATTTTTGAAATTAATTCGGAGAGAAAATGTATTATCTCATGAGTATTTTTTTGTATAAAATATCATAATTTATTTATATTTTATGAATCCTTGGAGAGCATATACAACCAAACAAATCATGGATGTGATTTGTCTTATAGTTCAATTGAAAACATTTTGATTTGAAATCTGTATTCCTGAGGTCAGAAGCTTCTTACCTTGTAGGTTTTATATAAACAATTATTATCATAATATGGGAATGATTTCATTTATGTTTCAGACTAAGTTTGATGATTGGAAGACATATATGTGAATATGTATCCCATGAGATCGGGTTTGAGTAGGATAACATGTGCGTGATTGACTAATATTCCCCACACATGAAATGTTTTGTTGTTTCACTAAATTTGATTCTAATATTTCCATGTGATGTAACTAATATGTTAAATTATGATGTTTTTATGAGAATTATACTAATATGAAATGTGGACATAGCTTAGATTGGTTACTCTTGATTGGGAGGGCGTGTAGATGACGCATGTGGCATGACTAAAGGACATATTCATATGATGGGGCATAATGTCTATGTGTGCACTGAAATAAGGTCATGAGGGTCCATTTTATTTTACATAATAAGAGGTACTAGTTCATTATGGGAAAAAGTGACATAAATCTAGGTGCATTGTTGGGATACCATTTCCTATTAGACCTACCGAAAGTTGTGTCAGAATATGATGACCATGTGGCATAACCCTTTATACATATGGTGATTTTGGGTTACATATGGTGACCATATAGTCTAAACTATTCCACTATATATATAATGACTACAATTACAGATTTGGTCCAATGTATATATAAATAGGGGTTTTGACAGCTTGTTTATTACATGATCAATTTTGGAATAAGGTAATGTTTTTAGAAGTGTGATTATTTATTCTAATTTCATATAATCTTACTCATGTCTACATGTATTATGGAATCATTGGTTGGTTCCTATTGTATTATACTCACACCATACCAAGAAATTGTGATAAACCTAAAAACATCATAATCTAGAATATAGTAAATGGAAAGACCACATGGATAGTGAGTTTAGGGACATAGCCTGGTTGATGGATGTTGTATAGGAAAGAATCTAAAGGTGTCCAATAATGTTTATTTCCAAACGTGTCTTCTCATAATATTATTAAACAGTTTCCATAGGGTTCAATTTTTTATATGACTTGAGAAACATGAATTTAATTTGTTATATAATGATTTATTTATTATGAATTTTTATTATATATAATTAATCTCAATGATACTAAGGGTATAGTCTCTCAAATAACAACATTTTGATCCTCGCTACCAGATAATAAACTCTTGTGTGTTGTGATACATTCATGTTCCAACATATAATTCTAGATCAACCCCAAAGATTTTTTCTTTGGTTGTAAAATTATTGGTCTATATGCATACCCATCCCATACCCATTACAATTTAAATAAACCAATACCCCTCAGGGTGAATATATCTTGTCTATCATAAAAAATTGCCATAGCCTCTACCCTCACCAGCCAAGTAATCTAGCTAGATGTTATGGCACACTAGGGTCCATGTATTCTTATATGTTATAAGGGGTATCATTTAATAAATTAAACACATTATTAAATTACAATTCGCTATTTATCATAGGCCATTATCATTATTGTTTTCACCATCACACTCTATGTTGAGATATCATGTGACAATGCATCGAAAATAATAAATCATTGTACCATAGGGATAATACTAGGAACAAAATCTATATTTAGAGAATTTTTTTTAAAGGGGTGTATTAGCTACCCAGGAATTCCCAAGCCCACCTAGACTCATCTATTTTCAAGTGATCATTTATAAATCTCAGGATCTCCTAACTCAAGACCAAGAGAAAAATTAAATGTTTATAGAAATTATAATTCACATAATAATTTAATATAAAAGTGGAATTATTATCATTTCATTCACAAGTGACCTATTCCCATTTTAACCATAACCACAAATTTTATGACCTCCACAATGAAATCCTAACAACATCCCAGGATAAAATTATATGCATTGAAACCAAAATAAATTAAATTAATTTTTTGTCAAGAAAACCCATAAATTGTACCGTATTATTGCATATAGGTTCTGAAAAAATTGATGGTGGTTGAATTAAATCATCTTGGTAGATCCTTATCTATGGATACAAATATACCATTTAAACATCAGGAAATTTAAAAACTCTCTACTATTATACCAATTTCAAATCTAAATAAATAAAATTATTAATTTGTAAGAAAGGGAAAGGTGATAGAAAAACATAATGATTGGATCCCACACATTGGATATTCTTTAAAAAACACATAAAACTCAGAAAAAAGTATGGGTTCATTAGAAATGTATGTGGGAGGTGACCCTTCTGAATGTTCATGTAAGGGGATTATGAGAAAGGGAATTCCCCCTTAAATATCTCATGGTGGTAAAAAGAAGATGAACACCTATTAATTTGGCCACATGTTTTATCTATTTGGTATAAAAAATATTTTTAGGATCTTCCTATGAACAATCATATCATATGGTTTAGTCTAATGGTTTTCTATACTATGCACCAACCATGACAATTTTCATTGGGTCATCCTAAAAAAATATCATATGTTTTCTAGAACAATGTAAAAACCATGTGATGATCCTCCATCCAAAAACATGATGCTCATAATCCCATAAATTCAAATAATTTCCTCAAAATCAGATTCCAACTATGTATCTCATCTATTTTATATTTTATATTAATTTAAAACCACAGCCCTTTGAGGGTTTGACATTGTTTCACCTCAACTGTGCACAAAAAATCATCCACAATATCTTGAAACCTCCAAATATCTCGAAACATATCCCAAATCACCTATGACTCTCTTAATAACATCAATAACCTTTTTTGGATTTATTTAATGTCCAAATAATAAAATTATGATGTCTTAAATGTTTTAATTTATTCCTGAACCCAATAAAAAATTCATCATGTCCACTAAGGAAACAAATAAATATCCCATGGAATTCTAAATGTACTTATGATCCTAAGTAAATAATAATCACCAATCCTTAACAATTCTTATACATAAAAATTCATAGTGTTCCTAAAACTGTAATTCCAATGATACCCTATTTTTTATTCCCAATTCATAGAGGCTAGTACTTTTATTGAATTATTGAATGACATACAGAACAACTCAAACATATTGTTCTCAAACAACTAAAATACATCACAATACTATAATTCATTACCAAAACATTTGAAAGACCCTAAAGTGATCTCATCCACCATAGCAACTGCAATTTTCAGTATTTAATTCAGCATTAGTCATTTAGAGACCCCACCATATGCTACAATCCATAATAGAAATGTCGAATGATTTGACACCACAAACATTAGTCTTTTATATTGAAATTCAATACTTACAATACAACACTATAGATAGTGCAGTTTGTAAATCTCCCAACCTTTATACACAATAAAACTCAACTAGTACCAAATAATGCAATGAAATTATAATCTAAATCATATTTCTCTCCATCACCCATTAACAATGTGAATATGTTAGATTTTTCTGAAAGGAATCATCTGATTCCAAAAAACAAACCCGTTGTATATAAATTGATGCACTCTTTCTAGTCTCATTCTCCCCACATTCAATTACCTTTAGAAACATTGGACAAACCTCTTTAAGACGTCCCATCAAGAAAATGATTATCTTCATCAATTTTTTTTAATATTTCCAATATCATAACACCCTCATAAGCATAGTTAATCCATGATAATCAATCCTGGACCAATTAAGATCGTTCATGAATTTTACTATAATTTCACGGATTTTTTTTCAAACATTAATATCCAAAATCATTACATGACACAAATATAGACTCACATCCAATTAAAAATTTTAGAGGTCACATTACACTATCTTGATTCTAACTGTAATTCTTAGTATTCATCTATAATCACATTAAATAACCCATATTCAATTCCCAAAGGAATCATAACAAAATTATATTTATATTTTTCCTCATAACAAACATTCATCACAATTGCCTTATGGTTTACTCCACATGCACATGACCATTTGATATCAAGGGTCATGCATCCTTGATTGAATTCCAACTCCCCTCTATAAGATTTTCCTTATTGTTTAATCACTTGGCTAAAACCAAAACACCCAGACCCATTTCCTTCCCATCAATAAATGAAAAAAACTAGATGTGGATGTAATGACCTGAAAAAATGGACTTTTTTTATTTATGGATCTCTTTCCTCATAACTTTTTATTAGGTTTTACAATAGAAGCACATAGAAATACATCAGACCAAAGTTTTGATTATCAAAAAACATATAATTATTATAAGAAATTAAGCTATATGGAATAATGATTATTTTATTTAAATAGTAAGATTAAAACTTCCCTATAGGGTTCTTCCTAAAGTTTTCATAGCCTAACTTCCAAAAATAACTAAACTACATTTTGATAACAACTATGGAATCTCTCCCTTTTATTACATAACTTTTCATTGCATTTTACAAACAGAATATCTTTCAATTTTAGTGTCTTAGAAATTATGAACATATAACATGAAAACAGAATACACTCTTATAAATCATTAATGATGTCATTACTCACACCGAAACTCGAAACTATTTTTTTCTATTCACTAAAAAACCAAACCTTTTATAAAAATTTCATAATTTCACTGTAACCTAATATCGACGATATGACTTATAAAATGGAATCCATTTTATGAAAATAATTTTTTTAATGTTTTTAAATTAATTTTTAAATAAAATCATTATTTATTCCCCAGAAACATATTTAAAACTATAACTCGTTTTATAAAACCTTGAGAAAACAATCAAGGTCCCATAAAATTACCGTGTAACCATAATATAATAAAGAAAAATTATATTAATAATTTTTATGAAATTAAATTACCATTTTTAATTATTAAGTTAATTATATAATTGTAAATAAAATAATTTTGACATAAAATGTTCGAAAATGAAACCAATTTTATTATTATCTAAGGGTTATTTATGAAATGTTTAATTATGATATATGTGGATCACATGAAAATAATACTTCTTAGGGTGTGTCCTGATAGCTCCTCAATGCATTGGATAAAAAATTTAATCTATAGATATGAAAAGTTTCATGATACCTTGGTGAACGACTTTAATAATTTTTGTATGATACCATGGGGATAAAACGTGGTGATATGTTCATGAATGTATAAATGAAAAGTTGTAGCCACATATTCTTGTTACGAATAATGTTATTTTTATTATTATATGCCTTTTTATCTCCATGATCTTGTTGATATTGCTCTAGATCACATGTAAACTGTTTCACTAGCGTCCCTTACTTGGCCTTCTGCTCACCCTTTCTTTTGTTGTATGTCTCTAGGTTATGAGAGAACGTAATTGTACATAGGATGAAAATTTCACGAATAATTATTCAAGGGGATTTATATAAGTGTATTCTGTTTTCATGTTATATGTTCCTGATTTCTAAGAAACTAAAATTGCACGATCTTCTGTTTGTAAAATGCAATGAATAGTTATGTAATAAAAGGGAGAGATTCCATAGTTGGTATCAAAAGATAGTTTAGTTTTTTTGGATGTTAGGCTATCAAAACATTAGGAAGAACCCTATAGAGAAATTTAAATATACAAAAACATCCTATTATTTATGGTAAATATTATGTAAGTGGTTTTTGAACAAATAAATCCACGTCTGGATATGAAGAAGTGGATGTGGATCTGGCACAGATGTAACTAGTAGTGAAAACTCTAACAAGGAGTTTTGGGCTAGTCATAGGGTATCCTGGTACATGACAATGGGAAATTCTACAGTCCTAGTTTGACACTCTGAGGGGATATGTTTGGTTAATAATAAGCTTTTTAGGAATCATAATTAATGACTTCTAGAAAATGTAATTGTTGTTAAAATCAGTATTTTATTAAAACATGAAATTACAATATAATGATAAGATTTTTAATAGTAATAAATATATGATAACATATAATTGTGAGGAAGAAATTTATTTAAGTGGGGAAGAATGTAACGACCATAAAAAAATGAGCTTCTATTATGTATGGACCACTTTCCTCTGAATAAAATTTTATTACGTTTTACAATAGATGCACATCGAATTACTTCAGACCAAAATTGTAGTTTTTAAAAATGATATAATTATTATAAAGAATTATGATATATGGAATAATGATTATTTTAATTTAGTAGAATGATTAAAACTCACCTTTTAAAATTTAAATGATAAAATAATTTTACCTTTTTTGTGTCAGAAATTTTACTATGCAGTTTCAGTATTCATTTTCTATCCACTATTATTTTAAATTACAATGAATTTTTATATTTGAAAGTTAAATTTTTAATACTTATAAAATTTTTTTGGTTTAATAAAAATAATTTTTGAATTTCAAATTTCCTAATTAATATATGCTGAATTTTTAGAAGTTTTCGTAGAAGCATCAATTTTTTGATAAATAGTATTTTATTTGATGAATAGTGTTTGATGAATAGAGTTTTCAAGATGAATAGTATTGGGTGAATAGTGTCATTTTGATGAATATTAAAAATTATTTTATTATTAAATAACTTTTTCTGTAAAATGATGTTCAAAAATCCGTTGTACATGGTTGTAATTAGGGTGAAAAATGTTGTAAAATAAGATCAAAATATTTTTTTGATGAATAGTAACATGCCCTTATAAATTGTAATGAATAGTTATTATTAGTAAATCGACCAAAAAATTTGATACTTCACCAATGAATGTATAAATACAATGTGGATATCTTTTATGTGAAAAAATGATCATATTATAAGATTTGGTATTTTTGAATGTCATAAATATTTTATTTACATTTTAATAATTAATTTAATAATTAAAAATGCAAATTAATTTTCATAAAAATTTAATAATAAATTTTTTCTTTATTAGGTTACAGTTGTATGATAATTTTATGGGACCTTGATTATATTCTCAAGGTCATACAAAATGAGTTATAGATTTATGATTTTTTGAGTAAATAATTATTTTATTTAAAATATAAATTAAAAATATATAGAAAATTATTTTCATAAAATTGATTTTATTTTTGAATTCAAACCATCGATATTAGGTTATGGTGAATTTATGAGATTTTTTATAAATTTTTTTGTTTTACCATGAATAGTAAGAGTATAGTTTTGAGTTCGGGGTGATATGTGACATCATTAATGATGTAATCATTATTATCAACTTTTTAATTATAAGGAATGTTAGGAGGTGTTCCATGTGTCCAACACCATGGGAAAATACCATGGAAAATCCCATGGTGTGGCAAATACCACCGATGAAGTGTCCCATGGAAATTAATTAAATATTAATCCACTTTTGCTATAAATACCAATCCATTCCCGCATTTATTTCATTAAAAAATCCTCTTCTTTGATGCTCTGGAATTTTTACCTCCCATGGACTCTTACCAAGGACCAAACCTTCGATCTTTCGATGTCACACTTCATGGTAAAGGATTCTTTCACCCTCCTCCTTTAATCCATGAATTCCATTATGTTATATCTTCTTGTTTCCATTTAATTATGTGAGGGTATGTTCTTCAATAACTTTATTCGTATAAATTTAATGTTAAATTGATGTGAGACCCTTTTCTCTCTCATCAACTTATTTTTCTTAATTTTTAAGTGATGTCGTTAGGCAGCCAAATTTTCATAAAAGAAATCGCATCATCTTTTTTTCTTTGACTTCCATTTTCATATGGTATTTCCATTAAATATTTATACCATGTTATTATTTATTTTTATTCTATACCCATACTATATTATTAGTTATTTATGAGTGGGTGAATCTTGTCCCCTCCCTTTTCAATGTTTTGTAAAACCATGTTATGTAGTCGTTATGTGGCAGAATTTTCCTTTCAAAATCTCTCTCTTTTTCTCGAGAAATTCTATTATATTATTTATGTGAATACCCAAATATATTTTAATTTATATGGGTATTCATCAATAAAAAAAATTGATCTATTTAATTCTATAATTGACATAAAAATAACATTAAATCCCTTTCCATGTTGTATTAATGACATAATGATCTTATTTTTATGCACTTTTAAAATGTAATGATTTTGAATTGAAATCTATCTTTTTTACTGTATAGGTTATTTATGAAATGTTTTAATATAATCTATGTGGCTCACATAAAAATAATAATCAATTTAGGGTGTTCCCTAATAGTACCCCAATGGATTGGGTAAATAATTTAATACATAGAGTTGAAAAGATCCATGTTACCTTGGTGAAAAACCTTTGTAATTTTTTATGACACCATGGTAATGAACATTGGTGATATGATCATCAATGTCTAAATGAAATGTTGTAGCCACATATTAATTTTATAATTCATGTTATTTTTATTATGATATTCCTATTTATCTACATGTTCTTGTTGATATCACTCAAGATCAAATGTAAACTATTCCACTAGCTTCCCTTACTGGGCTTTATGCTCACCCTTTCCATTTGATGTATGTCTCCATGTAATGAAATGGCGTAATTTTACATAAGATGAAATTTTCCAGAATATTTTTTCAAAGAGATTTATAAGAGTGTTTATTGTTTTCATGTTTTATGTTCCTGATTTCTAAGACACTAAACATTAAAGATCCCCTATTTGTAAAATGCATTGAAAAGTTATATAATAAAAGAGAAGGATGCCATAGTTGGAATCTAAGGATAGTTTAGTTAAATTTGAAAATTAATCTATGAACACATTAGTAAAATCTTCATAGATAATATAAATATAGTAAAACTACCTGGAATTTTGATGAAATATTATGTAAGTGGTTCCGAAACAAATAAATCCATGTCTGGATACGAGCAAGTGGTTGTGGTTCTGGCACATATGTACGTAGGAGTGAAAACTCTAACAAGGAGTTTTGAGCAAGACCTGGGGTATCCAGGTACACGACAACATGCCTTGCTGCACTCCGAGTTTGACAATCCTGAGGGATATGTTTGTTTAATCATATGATTTTTGTGAATCATTATAAAGGATTTATAGAAAATGTAATTGTTGATAAATAATATTATTTTTTAAAGCTGGAAATTACTTTATTAGGATAAGTTTCCTAATAGTAATAAATTTCTAATAAGATAAAATTGTGAGGATGCAATTTATTTTAGTGGGGAAGAATGTAACAACCCGAAAAAATGAACTTCTTTTATTTGTGGATCTTTTTCCTCCAAATCACTTTGTATTATGTTTTACAATAAAAACACATCGAATTACATGAGACCGAAATTTTAGTTTTCAAAAAAGATATAATTATTATAACAATTTTACGTATATAGAATAATTATTATTTTAATTTAATAATATGAATAAATATGCCCTTTCAAATTTAAATGATAAAATAATTTTAATTTTTTTGCGTTAGAAATTTCACTAGGAAATTTCACTATTCATTTTCTATCTGCTATTATTTTTAATAACTAAGGATTTTTATATTTACATGTTAAAATTTTAAAACTTATAGAACTTTTAGATTTAAATAAACATCATTTTTTATTTTCAAATATCAAAATAAATATTTGATGATCTTTTAGAATTTTCATATGATGCATCAATTTTATGATAAATATTATTTTATTTTATGAATAGTGTTATTTTGATTAATAGTAAAAAAATATTTTATTATTAAATAATATTTTCTCTTAAATTATTTTCAAGAATATGTCATATAAAGTTGTAATCAGCGTTAAAAATGTGGTAAAATAAGATCAAAATAATTTTTTTTGTGAATGGTAACATACCCTTATGAATATTGATGAATAATAACGAATAGTATATAGGCCAAAAATTAGAAACTTCACCCATGAATGTATAAATAAAATATAGACATCCTAAAAGTGAAAAAACGATCATAGTATAATATTTGTTATTTTTGAATGTCCTAAATATTTTATTTACTATTTAATAATTAATTTAATAAGCAGCTTCAGCAGTGGCATAGTGGTTCAAGGTTGAGGGTCGAAAGAAACAAATTCAGGGAGTTATGGGGTTCGATTCTTGGGAGCCTGCTCTTGGAAGAATTTCCCCCTCCCATGTACCGCTCATCTTGCTGGCTCATCCAGTGTCTCACCGGGAGTGCAGAATGGGCACAATTCACCTGGCTGATGAATTGCAATGTCGAACCATTGTCGATCGAGGTGTAACCCCATTGGATTTATTTTCATCTCAGTTGGCAGTGTCTCCTTCCCGACTAGGGTTTCTCCGAATGACCTCTTCCTGGAAAGGGGGTTCTCGAGTGTGGAGGGTTCGAAAAGGCCACTCTCAGGGATTCCCTTTTAATTAAAAAAAATTAAATAATCAAAAATGGAAATTTATTTTCATAAAATTTAATAATAAATTGTTTGATTAATATATTATGGTCATACAATATTTTTATGGGAGCATGATTAATTTCTCATTGTGTTACAAAACAAGTAATAGATTTAATGTTGTTTTATGGAATAAATATGGATTTTATTTCAAAATTAAATTAAAAATATTTAGAAAATTATTTTCATTAAATAGATTCCTTTTTGATTTCATATCATAGATATTAGGTTATGGTGATTTTATGATATTTTTATAAAATGTTTTTTTCGATTAATAGTAATAATAATGATTTCGGTTTCGGTTTGATTAAGAACATCATTAATGATATAACAATGATGTAATCATTCTAGCTGAAATTTGAATAGTATTATATTCTATGAGGTGTACCAATTTCCATTACCATGAAAAAATATCATAGACATTCCCATGGTATTGTAAATACCACTGATGTGGTGCCCATTGAAAATTAATTAAATATTCTACCACTTTTGCTAAAATTCCAAGACATTCCCTCATTGATTTCATTCCTAAATCCTACACAATGAATTTCAAGTCTTATTACCTCCCCAGGAGTCCGACCAAGGTGCCCTCAGGCCCCAAAGGTCACAACCTTCAAGAATTCTAAGTCACTCTTAATGGTAAGGGATCCTTTCACCCTCCTCCTTTAAGTCATGACTTCCATTTTGGTTATGTCTTCATGTTTTGAATTTATTATGTGGGGGTATGTTCTTATATTTCATTCATACATTCCATTTAATTTTCATTTTAATATAGTCCCTTTCTTCTATTATCAACATATTTTCTGAATTTTTATGTGATGCCTTTAGACTGCCGAATTTTCGTAAAAGAAATTGCATCTTATTTTTTCCTTCGAGTTTCATTTTCATATTATATTTCCTTCAAATATACATACCATCATCTTATTTATTTATATTCTATACCCATACAGTATTTTGTGCTATTTATGAGTGGGTGAATCTGGTCCCCTCTCTTTTCAGTGTTTTCTAAAACCATGTTATATATCGATTATGGTGCAGAATTTTCATCTCAAAATCATTCTTTTTTTCTCAAGAAAATCTCTTGTATGATTTATGTGAATATCCAAATATCATTTCATTTCTAATTGTATTCATCAATACATAAAATTGATATATTTTATTTTGTAATTGACATACACATATCCCTCACTCTCTTTCTATGGTTTATAAATTACCTAATGATCTTATTTTTAAGCACTTTTAAAACATCACGATTTTGAAATGAAACCCATTTTTTATTATCGATGGGTTATTTGTGAAATGTTTTATTATGATATATGTGACTGACAAGAAAATAAATATATATTAACAGTGTTCCATGATAGAGCTCCAATTCATTGGGAAAATAATTTATTCCTTAGAGATGAAAATCTTCACAATACCTTGGTGAATAACCACGGTAATTTTTTTTATGACACCATGGGGATGAACCTTGGTGATATGTTCTATAATTCATAAATTAAATGTTGTGGCAACATATTCATGTTGTGATTCATGTTAATTTTATTATGATAGTTTTCTTTATCTCTATTTTCTTGTTGATATTTCTAATGATCACATGTAAACAGTTTCACTTGCTTCTCTTACTGGGCCTTGTGCTCACCCTTTCCTTTGATGTATATCTCTAGGTTTTGAGATGATGTAATTGTACATAGGATGAAATTTTCAAGAATCGTTTTTCAATGGGATTTATAAGAGTGTTTTCGGTTTTCATGTTTTATGTTCATGATTTCCAAGAACCTAAAAGATAAAGATCCTATATTGGTAAAATGCAATGAAATGTTATGTAATAAAGGGTGGGATGCCATAGTGGGAAGATCCCATCATACCATATAGCTTTCTCAACTTAAATTTGTTTAAATTTAAAATGTGTAAGAATGGTCATTACCTAAAATGTAAAAATGGATACTCCCCACAATTGATATGTCCTTTAACCTCACCTCACGTGCACCATTAGTATGTTCGAACAATGAACATATTCTATTTCATTCTGAACATGCTCATTCCATCTTCGGGAAAACTCTTGGAATGGTTGTGTCAGTGCAAATGATCTGCAACCAATTTCTATTATACTATAAGGGGTCAAATAATTTTCTTTTAATCACTTAAAGAACTTACCGAAAAACCCCTCATTTATTCTAGAGGTCCTAGGACCATACATGACCTCTCAATGATTAAAAATTCATTGATGTCTTGTGTATCAATAGAATTATACATCAATAACATTATAAAATAAATGGGTGTACACTATAGAACCACCTAATCATATAAATCCTCACATATTTACTTGTAATTAACACATTATTAGAAATAGTTATATGTTCCAAATACATCAATCATTCTCCTTATCATGTCAGTACAAAACATTTTCCACATTCTTATCTACATTTCAATTTCATTCTAATGCCTTGATATTTTAACCAAATTCACAAAAAATTGAACAATTAAATTCTTGGAAGGACTATTGAATCATGATTCGTTTAGACTATTAGCATTAACATCCATTAGGATGACAAAATTTCATGATCTACCACCCCATTGTCCAAGTATCAAGGAACCAATAAAACCAAGACAACCCTATCTTGGGTTTATTTCATGAAAAAAGAGTTTTTTGAACACTTAACACATGTATATATCTCAATAGTCCATGGGACTATAAACCTTGTTGAATAAAAAAAGTAGGGTTGGATATGATGTGGTTTTATCCATGATCTTATGATAATTTTTTGATGACATTACATTCTACTTAACTGATTCTCATTGGGCTTCAATGTATATGACAACTTCCCCAACAATCAAAATTCCATATTGATTCCTCAAAATGTTCTATGTGATGATAAATTTCATTGTATCATAATCATGATGTTCTATAAGATATAATGGTATTCTTAGAAATATTGGAAAACCACATATTATATATTACTATAACATTGTAAAATTAAACCTAGAGGTCCATCTTCCCTGACCATCAACACATTGTACTACTACATGAAGGATCTAGTCACAACACAATGGTGTAAACATATAGCAGACATCACTCAAGGAATATCTATATCTCATTATCCCTCATCACAATTTTCATTGATGTATATTTTCACTACATGGTATATCGTAAAACACCATATACGTTGTCACTATATATTTTTATAATTGAACCTAAAAAATAAATGATCTTAAGGGGTTCCCCGCTATTGACCCAAATTTCTCATTAATATCCCCTCATGGTCACTACTCATCCCCAAATGTGGGGGTTTTATCACCATAATCATCATATATCACCTCACTGTAGTATCAAGAAGACAATAAAGCTGAATAATATATATATATATATTAAAAAATAAGAAAATATTTTGAAATAAAATATTTATTTTGTAAAAAAATTATGAGGATTTAATGAAACCTTGTATATCTAATCCTCATAAGTAAATGGAAATAATCACACTAGAAGACCTATAGGTCATTTGAGGGGAATGCTCCTGATATTTTCAATGTGAATCCTCTAGCCTCAATAGGACAAGATCCAAATATCCAATAGTATATCCCTTTACAACAGTATAAAATCTAAAAACCAGTAACTCCTTAATAATTTTAATCAATCATCAAACATTTCATATAAGGTGAATATCAAAATAACCATAATTACATAAGCCATGAATACCAATCTCATCCTTGGTTACATGGAATTAAACTAGAAATAGTTTTCATGATGAAATAATACAATTACAGTTTCAATCCTCAACATATTCATATGTCTTCTATATATACAATTAATAAAGGGAGAAGTAAATAAAAAACCTCTAAAAATTATTAACATCTATTTTTGGATAACTACAAATTGTAGCTAGATAAGACTTCGATGTGGCCTTAGTTACATCACCCTTAATACCTATGGATGCTAACTACTATAAGCTGACAAAAGAGGTTATGTGGGGAGGCTATATACACTGTTCTGGAGTATGTAATATCAATGAAAAACTATAATATTCCCACCTAGTAATAATAATGTTTTAAATTAAATAAATATAGACAATTCATCATAAAAAATGGTATAAAATATAAAAAAACAAATTATGACACTCGAAATAGAAAATAATGAAACTAGTCACCCACTAGGATTATCAAATATTCAAGATAATGAAAACAATAACTTAAATGATTCTCTAACCCATCTATGATGAATTCCTCATCTTGACCTCCAGATATCACCAAGGGGGCCCTATAAAGCTTGTGAAGACCATTATAATGATTCAACCCAACCAATACGTGTAATATCCCTTAATAAGCTATATATGAACCCATGTGAAATTCTGTTATGGTGATGGTTTGAGTATATAACTATGTTTTCCACCATCAACATGGTCTAATTCTCATCCAAATATTCCATAATATGTGAATATAAAAAATTAATCGAAAAAATATTAATTAAAATATATTATATAACAAATAATTAGAAATATATTCATACCCTCTTTAGAATGAACCCATGAATTTTTTAATAATGTCGCCATTACCAAACCACTATAGTATCAGAACTACCCCAGTAGTATAATAATATATCATTGGAATATACCAAAAAATAGTCAATCATCATGTCCACGACAATCATCCACTATACATAATTCATCTATTTCAAAACTATCTTAGGGAATGGGAATCACTTTAGTTGAACGTATGAAAACTCAATTTTGACCTACTCTCATACCACCAACATGATTATTAGTAGACTATTGGGAATCCCCAGACATCACTAATCCATAAGCACTCAGGATGAACCCCATGTTAGTATCATGGAATTCCCAATGCCAGTCCAACCTCGGATTCTTAGGTGGGGGATGCCCTAGGATGTCTCATATATGTATGAGTGACTGATTACATTGAAACCCATGAACCAAAATGGAATGCCTTCATAGAAAACCTGGAATGTACATAAGAACCCAATAATACAATGCTCCTCATCCAAGAAAATTACTTTTTTTTATAACAAAACCTAATAATCATTCTAGGAATTGATCACGGTGATAAAAAATCATTCAATTGGGAGGAATGACATCCATGCATGGGGATATATGATAACCCAATAACCATATACAAGAATTCAAATATCTTTCATTATAGAAATTCACAATGGTCTACCAATACCAATATTCAAATTGTGACACTCATGAATTCAAAATGTTTTTAAATTATAAAATGAATTAATCCAATCCAATGAATTCTTATAAACATTCTCACACACACTCTCTTATGCTAGGCCCTAGTAACAACTTCTAGACATCAAATCATACCCCATGAAAGTAATTTGATTATATCAATTCTGTGAATCCTATACTAATATAACATCTGTCTATATAGAAAACCCAGATGTTATCCCAAGGAACAATCATTGTATTCCTGAGATTAATCAGAACCTCATGTAGTCAAAATTGTGATTGGACCAATGGGTGATTCTCAATAATCTTAGGAAATACCATAACATCAAAAATAATTTTAAATAAAAATAAAAATACCATAAAGGTTCACTAATTCACCATTACAATCATTGTAACCACATCCCTATCAATCAGACAAATTTTATTGGGATCTTGGTTAACCCACTCAATTGACACTACATGATCCCACACAAACTGTGTTAGGGTCATTAAATCAAATAGACCCCAAATTATCTCCCTTGTATCATTTCACATTAGAGTATAAATAAAAGGGTCTTAATTCTCATGGAAGGTCAATGGCTAACTCCTGATCTTAATTGGACGTCAAATCTCATGTATTTTACAATAGGTTAGAATAATTCATTAAAAAATGTGGGTTGTCATATCATAAATATCACATAGATAGAACATATCAAATCTATATCCTCAAGTTAACTATAGGAATATTCAACCACAAAATGCCCCCATTTAAATTTAAACCAATGAGAACCATTTGGGATTTGTGTTTCAAGGACAACATTTTAAATGGACATAGATTAAGCTATCAGTTTCCAAGGAATATATATTGAGAAAAAGTTAAACTCTTGGACAATTTCTCCTAACATTTTATAATGGATCTTATTTGTTTAATTAATGACAATATCTTATTATAGTTATCCAATTTTCTTATTCCATTATATCAATTAAAATGATCTTAACAATCTTTTTTAAGAATATATGGAGCAATAAAACATAAAAAACATGAATTATACCATAGAGAGAGTACTAGGACAAGCTACCTCATTTGATGAATATTAAATTATTTCCAAGGGCTAGTAGAAACATCCTTGGCCTGAAAAAACCCATAAAGAAACTTCTATGATAAACTGATATTTTCATAATTCCCATAACACCAAACTCATGAAAATCATTATTATCTAATTATATATGAAATTTATAAATAATTTAGTTATTTATTTCAATAATTTAATAATCACAATTTTATCTATGGTGACTCAATCTAGTAAGACAAAATTTCAAAAACTCGCAAGAGGTCTCCAGTAAATTCCCAACACAGGACAATGTCATTTCCAAAGGTTTAACAACCAAAACAATCATTAATTTAATTTAATTTCATTGAATATAGTTAATCATTTCTATTGAAGATCATAACTTTGATAAAATAATAAATAATAAAATTCATACATTATTTTTGGATTTCCCCTTCATAGGCTACATATAACGCCTTTTGAAATGAAGTTACATCATGATTCATTACAAAAATATATAATTCCAACCTAATATATAAAGACATTGAATCAACTAAGAGGTTTAAGGAGATGTAATGAAGGCTAGAGAAGAACCCATAACAATATTAATTACCAAAAGTTCTCTAGAACCACTTAAAAATGAAGGTGAAAATGGAATGGAATTGGTAGAAGAACCTCATATAATAAAAAAATAAAAAGTACTAAATAGGGGATTCCCCATAGAAAATAATGGGGAAATGGTAATTACACAATTTTTAACATGCCTCATTGTTTAATGAAATAGTTTTCCAGCCCATGTCTTAACCATACAGTATGAATTTTGTAAACATTATCTTCTATCCTAGTTTATTTTTATAGATGTATGTACTAACTTTTGAGCATTTGAACTGGTACACCCTTTGTTAGAATAAATTTTCACTATTTTTATGCAAACATGTTTGAAACATGTTCCAATACAACATGGAAAACAAGTCAACAACAATTCCCATTAAATTCAAAATGTTTCAACTGAATTGTGAGCTAAAAATTTGAGAAATCAAAGAGATAAATATTGAACAATGAAGCACTCACACTAAATGTCTTACACTATTACTTAAGAGAAAATACAACAGAAAATCTAGAATATTGAGAAAACTCCATAAATATTGAATGGTAACCCCGAACTATTTATATTAACTTGAATAAAATAAAAACCCATTAAGACTAATTCCATGATAAAAAACATCAATTTTATGTCTTTTGATGTTCTAGAATATTTTTTCAAACCCTGATTCAAAATCTATCCCATCACACACACAAAAATAAAATTTCTACTGAATTAAAAATTCACAATTATCAAAGTGGATTTAATAAATAATTATTGAGAGTCCTTTCAAATCATGACATTTAAAAAAATAATGTTTTGGGAATCTATCTCTAATATTTTAATAAAAATAACTTCCTTTAAATAAACTATTCCAATAACTATTTATTTAAATTTTATTTTTGAAAACGTTTTCAACCCTATAATTACTCATAAAATCCACAATTCACCATTTGATTATCTAAAAAAAAGTAAATCAATTTAATCCATAAATAATAAAAAAATCAATAGTTATCGAAATACATTATAATATATGGATGAAATATTTGGTATATCAGACGATACTCTGATAATACAAAGTCCAATAAAAGAGACGTAAGACATGCATTCGACACACTGTTTTACAAATCCAATATAAGCTTTAAATTCCACGTATATCCTTATATTTATTATAAAAACTCCCCAATACCCATTAATTAAAGGAAAAAAATTCCAAATGAGAAGATATTAAATCTTTATTTCTATACTAATAGTTCATGGGAAACCCAAGAAACTCATCTATCCTCACAAATATTGGTGAGAGGGATCCAAATCGTAATCTACCTAATAAATTTAAATATTAGCTTCTCCTGTATACCAAAATACTCTATCAAATGAGAAATAAAAAATTTGATAAAATATTTTCACGAACTAAAATGAATCATTCATGTACAACACACCAGAAAATAATATCCTTTCATCTAAGCACTTCAATATAATGTTTTCTTATAAATTTATTGAATGCGCCAATGGGTGTCCTCAATCCCACAGTTCAAGAAATACTCACACTGAAATCCGCTAGAATGAATTGGGAATTATATTAACCATCAATAATAACTGATAACTACTAGAAGAATAAAATTATATGGTGGAAATAGGAATATATGTACAATAAAAAAATACATGAATATAACATCTTATAATACATGGTCATCAGCCAATATAATGGACAAAAAATGAGAAATTAATAGAACCAGGTCACTATAAACCTCCATGTACATAATTAATAACTCTGCATGCACCTGAAACCACCTAAATCTAGAGGTACAATATTAAATAATATATCCAAGATGTTTTATAATAGATAATATATTCATGTGAGATAAAAATCATTGTAGGATGCATTCAACAATCCTATGACATAACATATTTATGCGAAACCAATTACATGAATGTATGGAAATAAATATAAAATTTATTATTTCATAAAATAAATATCAAATAATTATGCTTGAAAAAAATATTATCATAAATCCAATTCACATCTTTAGCAAAACCCCCACACATTTTCCTATAATAATGTCATTCATAATTTATGGTTATAACCATTTAAATAAAAACTAATAAATAATGTTTAAAACCTTCCGATTAATAATGACATTACCATTAATTAGAGAATATACATATATCATCATCTTGGAATCCTTTGTTGAAGGGTAATAATTCTGTAATAAGATAACATGTTAAATAATGATTAAAATTCCGCATACCTGCAAATAAATATTTATTAATTGATCCTACCCAAAAATCTTAACATGTGGTTCTTGAATTCAATAAGGGGAACCATTTGATAGGATTACCTATGTGCCACCTATGGCCACTAGATATAGCATAATTCCAAACTAGTGCACTTGGGTACATTAATGATTCAACGTGGCAACCCAGTATTCACATGATATTTCAAAAGGTGTGTCCCAATTTCAATGAGAAATAAATTTCACATAATCATTTCACCAAACTAACATTGATTCATTTATCATTACTCGTAACTCCAAACACCAAGATAAGAATATTCTATTTTCCATGAATAATAATAATATTAATTAAATCCCTCGATGATAACATTTATTACAATAAATAATGTATATATTTTTTCAATCATAAATAACAGGGCACGACTGAGGTGTTTTCATATTCCAATAAACATTTATTTGTGATGATTTAGAAATGATTTATTCTTGAAGAAAAAATTAAAGAAAACACATTTGTATAAAAGAATACATCTTCCAAAATTCTACTCCATTATTAAATACATCTTTAACAGTATTTAACCAAATGGGCCAACCCATAAGATCATTAGAGAGAAAAAATTTCACATCTATTTTCTAATAATAAACAATCCACGATCAATTGTTTATATCAAATCCAAAACCAATATTATCAAAATTTAAGTCTTATGTAATAAAATTTATTTTATATCAATTCATGTAGACAAACTACTCTTTACCACATTAATTTAAATCTCACGAAAATAATATTCATTTATATTACTAAAAGGTAAAATAAAAAAAACAAGAGACGACATTAAAATAACATGAGAAATCCTAAAAAATCATATATTAAATTTAAATAATATATAAATACAATACAATGTTGGATAATCTTTTTTTATCATCAAAGATGGAGATCCACCATGATACCCGGAATATATTATATATTAAAAAAGCTGGAACCAAAGGAAACATAAAACAACATTAATTCACCAATTAAGAATAAAAATAGATCATAAATAAAACTAAAAATTATTATAGGTTCAAAAAATAAGGACCACATAAGGTGAAGCACATGGAGAATGTAAAGGAAGGGTATATCTTAAATAATGAACATCATGACATGATGATACTGGAAGGATCGACTAAAATCACACTAAGATAGAGAAGAGTACTCATCATATAGTAGAGATTCTCAAAGGAATCTATAGTAAATTATATGATGTTAGTTTAATGGTTAAATTGATATAGGGATAAAAAAATAAACCATCCCATTAAGTCTAGAAAATAACTCATCAATTACAGTAACATCTTTGTAAGATCATATGACTGATTTGGAAATTTCTGAATTTTGGAAATGAAAACACAAATGCATAAAGGTGTTTACCATGTCCCAAGATATGTTGATCACACCAGACCCAAGATAATAACATTTTAATAGGACATAATGTATTTTTTCAAGGCTGGATGTTTTAGGCTAACCATATGATGTGAATATTAGTATTTCATGTTGTGAATAAGTGGAGTCTCACACCTAATGTACAATACAACTCATAACACTAGGAATCATATTCATGGTATATAAGATACACAATGTATTGACATGTCATAGACACTGAATTAGTCTATCCCATGTTGAAACTATTAATTCAAAAAAATTAAACCAAATGATAACAACAAACATATCCAAAATATAAATTAAAATAAACTCAAAATAATATTGATTCTTGGGATGTCATATTTTATTTATAAAATATATATGTTTCATGTATCATAACATTTATGACATCATAATATTGAAAATATGGAATAAAACATTCTATATCTAATGAAACATCATTTAAATGATAATAATAATTATTTAAATATATATAAAATATTTTATGTAATTGATATTAATTACATTCTTATATATGTATAAGGGTAATAATATCAATCGGTTTTGAATTAATGTTTGGGAATCATTTGAAATGTTATGATTGAAGGATTAGTGATATGATTTGGAAAGGATATGCATATTTTGAAATCTCTGAAATTGTATTGTTGAGTAATTAATAAATTGGACATATAATTTTGAATTTTACAATTATAATCCAATAAAATTATATTCGTTCATAAAATATATTTGAGTAATGTTTGGAATGGTAAAATTATATCTAAATTTTATTCTCATGATAATGATTATAAAAGATATTAATTAAGTTATTTAACAAGTAAAAATAATAATAAGTAAAATATATTAACATTGATTAAATTTTTGATATTTTTATGAATTATATAGTTATTTATAATTCATAAGAATCACTGATGTTTTGTGCATGAAAGTAGGGTAAATATTCAACATTGATAGATTTACAATATGTAATGTCATATTATTTAGAAGAAGTATAGTATTGAATGATTTTAGAGGAAAAATTTGACATTTTTATAAGGATTTAAATATTTAATGTCCAATTCCCTACATATCTGGATATTTTTAATGTCAAATCATGATAATAAATATATAAATTGCATTAAAATGTATTAAATATTAAAAATTAATTATAAATATAAAACTTATAAAATTATATATAGTCGTGTGGGGATGGTTATTGGTCTTTTATATAATTTATTTTTTATTTTTGAGCCACATTAATTTATAAAATTATGTTTTTCTGTTAATGAATCTATGTTTGACCAAATGTCATTGTGTTTTTCATATGAAAGAGGGAACCATATGTCATTTTCAAAACCATTATCGTATTATGTTATCCATTAATATTATATCAAAATCTGTCAACAAACAACTCTTTTTATATTTATCAGCCTTTGTCCACATCAAAACCCCATTAATTAATGGGATTAAGAACTCTCCAAAGAAGGTGACTCAAAGAACCATTATGGTATTTCACCTAAATTTTTTTCATTGAGAAAAATTTCATAATATGAAAAATATTATTTATTATAGTTTACTTTCTTTAATATTTACTTCATGAATAATTATTCTTGTTTAATTCATGTTATTTACATATCTATTTTAGGATCCCTCCATTATATACATGTGGTTACAAGATTATGTTATAATTGTTTTCTCAATTTGATTTCATTTCATTATGTTATATCCTTTTTCAGTGACCATGTAATTATATGATCATGTTAATTTTGGAATTTTTTTGTTTCATTTATTCTGGTTTTATTAGGAATAATATTTATTTATCAAAATATTTTTCTTGATAGATTTAAACATTAAAATTAATAATCTCTTCAAGGGGTTTTCATCATTATCACATTTAAAATGTGAATGTCTATATATAAATTCGTAATTTTCAAATTTCTCTTCTCAATATGTAACATCAAAAACATTTATCAATAGAATTTTTTCCCTCTTAAAATTATTTTATATAGTATATAAACATAAATAACAAGTATAGCCTAATAAAAAATCGTTCTCATAAAAGAAGAGTGAAATAACTAATATTTAATGAAATTATGGAACCTCGCCTGATGGAATAGAAACATGACCCGCGGAATAGTAACAAGTCCTTTGGGAATAGTAATTAGGACAATAGATTATTAACCTTTTTTTATGAAAGTATAAATCAAATTTATCCATCCTATATATGATAATATTATATAATTATATCATATTATATGTAAAACATGTTTTAGAAATTATTAATTTAGTGATGGTATTTTTTAAAAACCTAAATGATTATTGGTAATTTTAGAATTAATATAATTATTAAAATTAAAATCTATTTTCATAAAATTGATTCATAAATTAATATGTTGTTTTCCTATTATTTTAATATAAATTCTATGATGACTTAATTAATTTTTCAATGTGTTATAAAATCTCTTATAATTTTAAATTTCTTATTTTTGAAATAAATTAATATTATAATAAAAAAATATAATTTTTATATCTAAGAAACTATTTTCATAAATTTGGGTACATTTTTATTCTCAAAAAATGAAAAAATGTATAAGTTGAGTTCTTAGGTTATTTTTTAAATAGTTGAATTTTTGATGAATAGTGAAATATAGTAATTTATGGTTGTTAGTGAATTTAAGAATTTTTGAGTCATGGATGATCTATGGATGATTTAATCCCATAATATTGAAACATATTTAATTATTTAATATATTTAGTGATATCTTCAAATTAATAATTGCATTGATCCAAAATAAAATACTAATGAATAAAATAATAAAAAAACAAACATCACGTGTTGTATAAATACCACCCCTCAACACCACTAATCATCAGACCTTTAAATATGTGATGCTTAACCAATTTCAACCAAATACTATTACCAAGACCATTCCACATTTCTTTGATCCTTTTATTTAAAAATTGAAATTCGCTTAAGAGGTTCTTAAGGAGAAGAACATCAAGAGAAAAAATCCTTTTCTGTTTTATTTTAATTTCATTTCAAATTATTTTATATTCTTATTCTCTCTAGTGCTACGAATCATCCAAGTGGTATGATTACTCAATTATCAAATATATATACTCAAATTTTTTTATGTTAATACAATAATACATCATTAAATCTCTACACCTTTCCCTTTTATTCAAAGAATGAGAACATTGTCCATGAGGTATTGATTTATCACCTTTGAGGACAACAAGTTTTCATTTTACATTACCCCCATCAAGGATAGTCATAAACACGTTATAGTGGTTCAAAAATATTGTAAAATGTATGTTATAAACTTTTTTTTATTTTGGGACTAAAATATATAAATAATATTAAATAATTAAACAAAATGAGTTAGTCGTGATTGACAACTGCCAAAGATAATTTAATAGATTATCAATTTCATATTATCAAATGAATAATCCTCATTTCTGGAAATGAAATAATATATAAGAACAATTAATTATATGTTTGTTCAATACTATTTTATAATTTCATTTCTGTATACTTATCCCCATTTTATATGATCATCCATACTTATATACAAGTCAACTTATCATAAAAATCAAGAAAAAAACACTGAAAAATGATAATTTTGTGTAATATTACTCATAAAATTGGCCATAAATATACATAATATAGTTATAATGAATAAATTTCATTTACAAGAGGTTTTATATTTATTAATTAATATATCTCATTTTATACTATTAGATACTTATGTGTAGAATGAAATCAAAAATAGGGTTGGGGAAAATAAAGTTGAATTTCATTTCATTGGGTTATTCTTATTTCATGAAAAATTTCTGAAAGGATGTTCTTTTAATATTCTTCAAATAAAATTTAACATTCCATCCCTTTTCATTTCAATGATATACATTCTTTTAATTTTATTTTATGATAAATGAAAATAAATTTTCCAAATGAAATTTTCATTCAAAACCCACACGTGTTGCTTTTCATAAGATTTTTTCTTATTCAATAATGATTTAAGATTCTTATACCATTCATTTTATTCACTTTTTATTTTTGAAACCTTAAATTTTATCCATGAATGTATTATTTATGAAATTATATGAAACAAAATTCCTTTCCATGGTTTATTTTATGTATAATATTTACAGTCATTCTTTTTGGTGTACATGACTATGTAAATATTATGAGATTATGGGTGTACCTAGAATTATGTATCACTCTCATACATTTGTTAATTTCAATTATATCATGATATATTTTGAAATATTTGTGAGCATAACTATTAGTTTTTTTATGCTGATGATTATGTTATGATTATTCATATATTTTATTTGTGGGCACGATGATAGCTTTGTTCACAATTATGTTTTCTATTTGATAACTAAGACATGATGTTTCATTTTTATTCATCTCCACTTTAATTGATTTTATCTAATTCTTCCTCTTATCAATATGACGATGATCCCACTCTTATGTTATTATGATGACGATTATTCTCAACAAAGTTATAATGATTCATGTTTTTATTCATCATCTTAATGGGATTTTATCTTAGACATTTCTTTGATATATTACCTTATGTGACTACATATATGATGGAGTACATGATGTACAAATGTTATCTAGAAAATAAGGAATTAAATAATGTTTATTATTATTATTTAAATGTTATGTATTGTTCAAATTTCCCTAAAACACTAAACCATTGAATCCCAACTTTTTTAATGATTTTATGTTGTTTTCCATTAACATGTTGACCCAATTTTGTAATAAAATTATTTTTTCTATAATATTTCACTAAAATCCTTATATTTCGTTATCCTCTAGTTATTTATGCAGTATAAATGTATAAAACAATTTCAATCCCCTTTAGTTCAAAATAAATTAATAGTGTACCAATATGTAGATTCATCTATATCTCTTCTTTTGGATGGGAATCACTATCGTCCACTACAAAATTATTTACAGGTATTTATAAATGTTCTAAAAAATTATTCATTAATTGATTATGGTCATTATATATTGTCTTTTTTCTTCTTTGTAATATTTTAAAACAATTTTTTAACATTATCCACAGTTGTCATTTTGTATTTTCATTGTAAATGACTGAAATAAATCCCCTTTTTAATGTTATTTAAATTAAGGATTATTACATCCTTTATAAAAATTTTTCTTCATCGGAATTATTTTTCATTGTTTCATTTTTGATAATGAAATTTATATCAAAGCTATTTTTTAAATTTAAAATAAATGTCATCAAAATAAAGGGATTTTAATTATGAATTTTATTTAAAATCCCTAATGTCATCATGAATGTGTTTTTCATATATATTGTTATCATTTAATGTAACTTTTGATTTATGGGGTTTATTATTTAATGATACTATCCACCATTTTCCCTTTATGGATGATCATGTTTTTTAAATTCCTCAGGAAACACAATTATTTAGCATGGGTTAATTAGTCGATGCTAAGGGGAAAAATCCTGATTTTTATTAATCTCATTAATGTATTCAATATCATTTCTATTACTACTATATAATTTTTAACAGTATTAAATTATCCTTGTACCCATTACAATATATAATGTCACTTTAATGGGATCTTTCCATTATTATTATTCGTTTTATTGATTGGAGAAGTTTATATATTCTATATAAAAATAATTATAATATAGATTCATTTATCGTAATATGGAACTTTTATTTTTTATTTTTATTTTTATTTTCATTTAATATGCTGAATGAATTTGTTATTATTAATGGTGGGGCCTTGGATTCATATTATACCCTAATACATTTTTTTCTCACAATAGGGAAACTAGTTTTTTTATTTAGTCCATGTATGTCCAATTATTTATAATTTGATTCCGAATGATGTCATGATAGTTGGAATTATTATAAAATAATTATAATGAGGAAATAATGGTTTTAAATATTTTCAAACCTCAATGGTTTTAATTATTTAATATTTTTGTGTATAAATTAATGATTGTTTGAATTTTTTAAAATTACTTGTAATGAGACTATAAGGGTTATAAATAGATGACCAATATTACGAATTTCATCAATATAAAACAATTTTTATTTTAAACCCATTTGCATAAATTTATATGAAATCCTTTGAAAACTTATATAACCATGATATAAGGTTTATTATATTGTTTTTTATTCCAAAGAAATTATTCATGTAATATTTATCCATTAATATCGTCTAATGTACCCTACCATTAGTGTTAACCTATGTTCAACCCATTATTTGTTTTAATTTTCCCCAGGAATCATGATTATTAATTTGAAATAATAAATTATATACGATGAGTTATAATAATTTTAATTTATATTCTCTTTTTATAAAATGTATTTAAAATGATTTAAGGTTATGTGTTTTGTTCATTATGCTAATTCCCAAAATCATGGAAATGTTTATCAAAAAATATATTAGGTATTGATTTTATGTCATATTTTCAATAAATCATGTAATTATGGTTGGATATATTTTTCATTATCATATTTTCTATCAAATCTATCGAATAAAGATTATATTTTTATCACTAAATCAGTGTGTGTGGATTTCATCTATTATAGGGGATATCAACTGATTATATAACACAATAATATTTGATTTTATTAAATAAAGATAATTTAATTTGAGTAGATTTCATCATTGATTAATTTTTATATGTATTATAATAGTTTACATGTTAAAAAAACCTTTTTAGAACTAATTTGACAATATTTTAAGGTGATAAATGAATTTTTTGGACACATTTATTCACATGTGTGAGGAAAATGTGGATGAGGGATTCATCAAAAATTGGACTGATGTGTCCATTAATGTGAATCTTAATTTAATTATTTGGGAATAATGTTTTTATATTTTGGGTACATCAAATGAAATGAATAGATAATCCTCGAGGTTAGTATCATATTTGATCTTAAGGTAATTATTTTTATTTGAGAAAAAGGTAATTTGATTTGGTGAATATAGGATGGGTGATGTTGATAGATTTATGGATTTAGAAGTTTTTTAGTTTCATGGTTAATATAGACATATTGGAGATATATTTTAATATATTTTTCAAGTAAATAGCATCATTGTATAAGTAGGAAATTTTGGGGTCGATTATTATTTAATAATTTTTGGATTTAGTGTTTGGTTATTTTTTATATTTTTATTTCACCATGATCAATGATATTTTGAAAGTGGAATAAAATACATGGTTTTTTAAGAAAGTACATAAAATGTATTTCTATTAATGTTAATATAATTTACGATAATTTATATGTTTATTTATTTTTGGAAAATGTTACATAATAATTTTTATTTTTGTGTTTAATTAATATTATCATTTAAAATGAGGAATTTTTATAATAAAGAAAACATTATCTTGGGATAACTAGATTTATTGATAACGATGAATGTTTGGGTGGATAATTTATTATAGAATTTTTTTAATTTTATTTTATTATAATATCAAAATGTTATTTAGTTAAATTAGTTGAAGTAATTGGGATATATATTCCGAAATCCCTTCAGACATTGAATACCTCTATTTTTAGAAGTTATCATGATTTCTTAATATTTATGTTTTAAACATAATGAAAAAAATTACTCATTTTCATTCACCATTTTAGGAATTATGGGATTTAGTGGTGAAATATTTTCTATTATAAATAAAATGGATGAAATTATGTGTTAGGACCCACCCACATTGGGAACTCCTATAAGGAAAATAGTAATGATAACCATGAACCACATATAATAACACTAGTAATCCTTTGGTTGGTGACTATCACAGACTGTATAAAACATAAAAATTATATTCATATCACAGGAATACATAAAACCCATGTTCTGAAACTATAATATAAATAAAACATGATCAATAGTTTTCAATAATTGATTGAATATGTCAAAAGATATGAATCCCATATTAAAATTTCAAAACGTTTCTCCTAATAAAAAAACACTAATCGTATATCGATGCTCTATGTTATAAAATTTAATCCAAATTTCCAAACTCGCCCAAGTAATCATAAAACATTGTAAATATATTAATAAATATTAAATATATAATAAATATGTTCATTATTGATACCTATTGTGGAATGTTTTAAAAAAGAAATATAATGCCTTAGTTAATTTAGTCTAAAACAATCTAACTACAATCTAACTCAACTAAACCAAACCTTAGAATGTATTTATCACACAATCCCAACTCCAAAGTATTAAAATAATATCAATGAATATAATTGGTGGTTTCCAACAACCATTACCCCATGTAATTTATACTCTCACATCCTAACATCAAATAACATGATTTTAAATCATATATATATATATATATAGGTTTGGTGTCTACCCAAACTAAAATAGGCTCATATAGAGCCCAAAATCTCATTTTGGATTCTTTCAAAAGATTCATCACTTCATACTTCTCAAAAACTACAGTTCCATATAACATTGTCATGTCAATAAAAGTAATATTAATCTATCATGGGTAGGAGGGAATTTTACTTTTTAAAGAATTTTATAATTCAGGACCCACACTATAAAAATCACACCATTATCACAATATGAATTCATCTTTACCTATCACATGCACCTTTATTGACCCCCATCTATATGACAATACCACCAAAAACTATTCTTGACGGATGAGTGTGGATAAAGGTTTTTCGAAACATTGAACCTGACAGAACTCAAATTTTTGGGTGATCAAACAGAACCTAATACATTTGAATATCCTTGATATTTTATACTCTGGTTAGGTGTGTTAAGATATAAAATGTAAATAAATAATATATATTTATAGACACAGAACCATCCTAACATGTTCATGATTACACCATAAATTCATAGTCTACAACCATCCCCAACTACTCTTCCAACACACTTCCACCTATACTAAATCTGACATTATTAACATTGAATAATTCCCTCACAAAACAACTAATGAAATTATTAAAAAATCACAACTAAACATTTATTCGTTTTTATGATTTTAATTTATTATTTAATTTAAAAAAATTAATAAAATTAATTCCATATTTTAAAAATAAATGTAGATTTATAAATTTCCCATGATCATTCATGCCACCAAATGTCCATTTCGTATGTAAATATTTCATTTAAAACAATTATTTTAATACCATTCAATCCATACTAATTGACAATTTCATCATTTCTAGTAACATTCCATTGTTACCATGAAACTAGATATAAAACTACAAAAAATATAACATTCCCTAATTCCATGAAAATATCTATATTCACCCCTATAAGATATTGTATGTAAACTATATATCAACAATAAAATCAATACCACCATCCAAATTAACATCAACATTTCACAAAAAAAATATACCAAAATTACCTTTTCTAACAAATAATAGTTATGATTCTTCATTATATTATAATTCATTCCATTACACATCTAATACATTAACATAAATGGTATATATATAAAAATTCCTTTTCATTCTAGAATTAAATAGTAATATTCTTTGTAAATTTATAATAAAATTATTGGTATTTATAAAAATGAATCAATTTGTACAGATGGAATAGTTACATGACCTTAGGAATTCTAACATTACCATTAGAATTAGTAATCACTCCAATAGAATAATTACCTATCCTTTTAAATTATGAATAAAATTTAGCAGTCTTAAAATTGAAAATATGATTGAACATGTAAATTATTTTTTTTAAATTGTAAATTTAGTGTTAGTATTCTTGTGAGACATAAATCATTTATAAAAATATTATAATTAATATAATGATTTAAATGATATAATATTTTCATAAAATAGATTCCGAATTTATTATTATTTTTCTTATGATTATAAGATAATTTTACAAGAATTTTATTAATTTTTTGAAAGTGTTATAAAATTAGTTATAGTTTAAAAAATTAAATTTTTCAAATAAATTATTATTTGAATTAAAAATAATATTTATAAAAATTAGAATTTTTTTATATAGAAACAAAGTTAATTTCATCATTCCACACATCAAAAAATTGTTATGGTGAGTTTTTGGGATTTTTCTGTATTAAAAAAAAATTGGATAGTGAAATAGGGTAATTTAAGCTATAAAATAAATAAATGATTTATTGTGTCGTAGATGAATTAAAGATTATTTAATCCCAAAATATATACCCATCCTTCATTATTTAAATACATGTGATGATAATTATCAAACAATTTATAGCCTTGATCCAAAATAATAAACTAATGAATATAATAATGAGAAAATAGCCCTCTCCTCCACTGTAAATACCTCCCCTCACCACATCTTCCCCTTATATCTCAACACATTATAACTTCTTTATTTTCTAATCAAAACCCTTCCTAAGCCACTACACCAAGTCTGAGACCCAATGGACTCACCAAAATTCCAAATCCCAGTCTCTTATAGAGGATCTCAAGGAATAGAATTCATGATGTAAAATGCACTTTCATTTTCTTTTATTTTCTTTTCAATTCATTTTCCTTTCATATACTCTCTTCACCTCCACTTATCCAGTGTAATGAAAACTTTAGTATCATATATATACTATCATGTCATCTTGTTAATGTAAGAAATCATCCCCAAACATCTATCAATAAATTAATGACGTGCAAGGACATTAAATTACATATGCAGAATACACAATACATTACACAAAGAAACACCAAAAGATTGTATTATATTACTAACTTTATGAACATGGAACATGTTGGTCGGAGTATGACACTCAAAGGTGGGGGGTTAATTGAGTTACTATAAATTTTTTTTGTTAAAAAGTTTATTTAAAAGATTCCCCAATATTAAATTAAACTTTCTAGTTAACTAAGGTATTAAAATTAAAACAACTTTACTATTTCAATAATTTCTCAGAAGATTGATTATATCTCAGTTATAAAAATATGAGATATTGATATAACTTTCAAAACTACATAAATAAGGAATGATACTTACAACTAATATCTATAACTAAATATCAATGTAAAATTTAGTTTTCTAAAATATGAGTTAAAATAAATAAATAATAAATTGAAATACACAGATGATAAAACAAGTTGTATAGCCTCAAGTAGAGAAGTAATCCATTCCCCTTGGTGACCACCTACTTCAATGTAATATATATAAAAATCTTTGATCCAGACCATTGATCTTGGATAAAAATAGTACACCTGAATATAAATGTTACAATACCTCTACCAGATTTCTTCATGGGAAAACTAATAGCCAGGCCCCATAGGGACTCTTCTATAGTTACACATTAGTGAAAAAAGGTACAAAAAAGATATATGAGTGATGACTTCTTGTATCCTTCTGTTCAGTGTAGGAGAGCTCTGTGTTATTTCATAATGATATACACACTTCTCAAGGAGTAATAATATAGAACACATCATCAAAATATTTATTGATATAGAGAGTTTATAGGGCTATGTGTGTCATGAAATGGAGCTCTAGACTCTTTGGATGCAGCAGACACAATGTTCCAATCCTCATAATAAAATAGAGTGTCATGCGTTGAGTGTTCCAGTTTTCAGTGTTGTGAGATGTTTTTCTTCTACACTGAGTTTCCTCAAGTATTCTTCCACAATGATACACAATTCATTATTCATTTTTTATAGCCTACATGAATTAAGAGTTCAACCTTAAATTTATTCTTATATGTATGGGTGTTCTCTATTTTTCATGCATTCAACAATCATACATTTCTTCTTAAGTGTCCTGATTTATTTTATTTTTGGTGCTTGTGTTGGAGATGACAAGATTCACGATCTCCACACCTAGTACCTTAAACTATCTTCATTTTGGACTATAAATGATCATTAATTATATTATTCTTATGAAATGAATCCAATTTCACCATTAGAAACAACATTTAAATTTAATTTGAAATGAATAAAATATGATAATGTATCGAACAATGTTACAGTTGTGGTGTTATAATCATAGTGACATAGTCAAAGAGATGCAGTCATGGCGCTACAGTCACTATGAGATCTAGAACCAGTAGAAAAGTTACTACATCTAGCCCTTTGGGAATTCAGGAACTAGTAGCTCAGTTACTGTGTTAAGGAAATGGTGTCTTTAGTAATGGTGTCTATTCCTTTTTCCAAATTATAAATGGATTATTTTTATGGTTTCATTGAGATGGTATCACTATAATAGTTTTAATTCCTTGATGAAAATCTAGAACCAGTAACTAGCCTTTGGTGTCGTGGGACTTGTGAAAATCCGGTTCTGGTAGAAAGCTGACCATTTCAAAGACATAGTCAAATATCTATCGGTTTTATTAAGAATGAATCTTCACATAAGGGATTATGATTAATGATAATCATAATAAACCTTATAATACAAGATTAAACATAGTTCCAAATAATAAAATATAATTTAAGATATTTGGGCATAATCATGTGAGAGTTTAAAAACAAGAGTTAGAAGAGGGTAAAACATGATTTGTGTTCATTAAAACATGATTAATCCAACAATATCTCCCTTTTGATGATAAAAAATCATAGAATTTACTAGCCAGATATTTTATATTGAAATAAACTGATTACTTATCATATCAAGATAATAAATCATATATGTAAGAAATAACATTATGTGTAGTTATATTATCAGTTCATAGTTTCTCCATATATTTCACCCATTTATTATTTCTCCACTTTAAATGACTTCTTATTATTTATACCCCTTTTGATAGTATTAAAAATAGAGGAGAGAGAAAGAGAAAAATAATTACTAAATGAAATTAACAAGTGACAAAACAACAGTAGGCCACATTTCATTGAATAAAATGATAAAGTCCATTACAATAAGTAAAGAAAATACAATTCATCCCTACCAAAATCCGAATTAACATTTATATGGAGTAATTTAAAATTGATTTTACATTGGGAGAGGCATCAGATGGATAATCAATAGGTGAAGAAGTGAAGTTAGTAGAGGAAGTGGTTTGGGAAGGTAGTGGCACTCCTTCAATGATTATAGGTGCAAAGATAGGTCTGTTTGATGAACTAGATAATGTTTTCTCAATAATGATAGATCAGATCATTCTCTGAGCCTGAGAAAAAGAGATAGTCACTAGAGAAATAGAGGAGGAGGAAGAAGGATTGGTAGCCAAAGGTAGACCATACCTCAATGGTTCAGTTGCAGGAGCCACAATTGTATTACTCTAGACAAGGAGATAAGGTTTCAAGAGGTTGATAATGTTCATGATGATCTCTCAACCATACTGCACGGACTTCCCAAAGTCATCCTTATTTTCTAGAAACAACTATAGGGTGGGTGTGAATTCCATGATCTTTTGCACTTATTCCTTGAAAGCTTGAGTGACTATAGGTATCGTAGAATTCTCCACAAGATACATGAAGTGATTAGTCAACTCATGCTTTGAATAAATTATCTTAAAGTAGTAGTCCAATTTCTTAATGTTTTATTCTTGAGAATCAGAGGCAATATTTCAATGGACACTCATCAAATCGAGCACATGGTAACTATTTTTTTATGTTTGTAGAGAAAAATTCTTTAACAACTCCACTCAACACTAATTGATGCTCTTCTCAGAAAACTGATTTGATCTAGTCATTGTGAATAGGATGATATGGTTATCTTGAGGCAGATGAAACTGAAACAGGTGAAGTTAGAGTCTTATGCTGATTTTGAATAGTTTGTAAACGAACCCTCTATTCATCAGCCAGTATTGGAATCTTAAGTTGATACCACACATCTCATTAGATTTCATTGTGTTGTTCTCAACCACCTTTTCATACATAGTAATCCAGTTTGGGGGAATCAGAGTTATAACCTTCTATGGAATCATATTAGCCGCATCCTCACTATAATGAGCAACAAGATATTGAATAGTGTTTAGGTATTTGGTCATACCATCAACCATAAATTTTATATATTTCACCTAATCACTCGACATCACGTTCTCAAACCGATCATCATGAATTTCATGAAGCATCCACACATGGATCTTCAAACTGATCTTCTCCAATAGTAGTATTGCACCCCTTTCCCTGATATTTTTCATAGGTTTATGTTGAGATAATAGCAGCATACCAAAGCTAGACATCATGTTGTCTCCTTAAAATTCAGATCACTAGGAATTAAAAAATCTAACGATTTATAAGAAGATTTAGAAAGTGAAAAAAATAGGTTCAGATTCCATAGCAGGAATTTCTTCTTTGGAAAAAATGTGTTTCAACTGATACATAGTAGAAAGATCAATCCCTTTTACTGAGGCCTCTTGGGTATCATCCACATCAAAATAACTAGTAAACCAGTAACATGTATCCATAGGACAAGCATGTACAGAATTTGGATGTTGAAAACATTCTAAGATGTGGTCCCCCCCCCAATTAGATCATCTCTCGCTGGACTGAGAGACTCATTATTTTTACCCATTTCCATATGTTCAACTTTGTTTGGATTACCCATATCTCTAGCTATCTAAAATGACTATTCCAACTTTTCCATAGCTGATAATATTACACTAGTTTTAACCAATACAATATATTCTTCCACAACATCTTCACGCTCTCCCACTATAGTAAGATCTTCCTCTATAACATCACTTCCTTTAACCAAAGTATCATCCTTCACAGTTCCACAAAAATCACTTTTATAGAGAGATTATATCATAGGAGATACTCCCAAATAACCTTAACTAACTTTAGCATCTATTTATCAATATAAATAGTCCACAACCTCATCCTCTTCTAGTCCAATATTAACTATAGTTTTAGGTTATGATTTATTTTGAACAGGATTAAAATACTTATAAAACCTATCATTATCCTCAACCCATGATCTCTTCCATTGAATCAAATGTATTTTTATTCTCCTACAAGTGGCCATAGAGATATAGAAATCATATTAGTCAAATAAAATTCGTTTTGGACAACTAAAACTTTGGCTAGATGAATTGCATAGATGAACCTTGATTAGAAATGGGAGGTGGAAGTTGTTGTAGTTTTGACCATATCACAAATATGATGTATAATATACATACAGAAGTTGATTTTTTTCCATTATTATGGTGACAAATCATGAATACATCCAAAAACATATGTGTGAAAAAATAAAATTTTCTTTTCCAATTGATTTGTTGAATGAACATGAACAACAACCTTAACTCGCCATCATGCTCAGCAGTAATAGGCCTTCTCTTATTATTATTTTCAGTCAAACATTAAAAATTCTATTCATGAATAAACACATCAGTAGTTGGGGGGGTACACTCTAATAATCCTAAAAAATCCCTTCATGAGGTATCCCAATGCAGGAATCATGTAATGTCAATGAAGAAGTGTATTTTTTACCATTTACCCAACTCCTTAATAGAAAAGGTTACTTAGAGTTGAAGGTAAAATGGACATACTGATAAAACTAAAAAACAATATTGGGAAGATATTACATTTCTCTTTCATAAACCAATCCATCCACCCTTATTCTTGTGGAACTATTAGAAAAATACGCTAACTATTCACCAGTTACATCGAACAAATTTCCTTTTCGGGCATGAAATTGTGATCCTCAAGACCTAGGATCAGCATCTTTTAGGGAATTACAATTGGATCCTTATTCTATTTCTTCTAAGACCTATGCTTCATATGAGTCAATAAAGATGGATTCTTCATCATGTTTCATTATCGAGAGATGTTAGATTGAGAGAAGTAAATAGATTAGTATTTATCATTTAGGGTTTTCAAATGTCACAAAAACAAAAACATTGTAAATAAAGATAAAAATGTGATACAAAAATAAATTTTTAAAAAGACTTCTGAAAAATATATTGAATCATGTATAAGAATTTGGAGTGTCATTATTACGATGTGACTCCAAATGATGTGACCGTAACATGTGACCAAATGAATATATGAAAGAACTCTATGCGATAATAGGCTCAGACTGATATCCTAAGATAGTAAACTAAGATAATAATCCTAAGAAAGTAAACATAGATAGTAATCCGGATACAGTAATCAGAGATAGTAATCTATTAACTCAATATTAATTATTTCTAATTCATGTATGATGTAATTCATCCATTCATAATTTCATGGATTAGTGAGAATTTCAGAAAGCTGATGATCTCTCCTAATGAAATATAATGTAATATCACATTTTTTATAAATATATCACAAAAATTCATTTAGAAAATCAATATAATTTGTCCTAGAATTGGAAACATGATTGTGGGATATGTTAATAGAACTTTTGTTGTCACAATTTACAGGTACATTCATGAATTGATGTCCATAGTCCAACAACTTCTGTTTCATCCACAAAATCTAAGTACAAAAACCCCCACAAGCTTTTTATTCATCTTCTTCAGTAGATAATGAAACAAAATTTTGATTTTTACTACTCCATGAAACTAGTGACATGCCCAATAAGTTACATGTTATAGATGTTATTTTCTATATAACTTACAACCATTAAAATCAGCATCAGAATAGATATCTTTGTCAAATGATTATCTCCTAGGATATAATAGTCTTATGTTAGAAATATGATTGAGGTATTTTAAAATCATATTAAAAAAAGAAGATGTGACTCGTAATTATTTTCTTGAAAATGATCACACATACACACACAAAACATAATTTCAGGCCTACTAGTATTCAATTAGAGTAAACATCCAACAATTCCACAATAAGTTGTTTGATCAACTGATTTACCATTCTCTCCAAGTTTCTACTTATATGTGGTACTCATTGGAGTATGACTAATTTTTTATTATCTATAGAAATATGTTTTAAAATATATTTATTATAATTAATTTGATTTAATATAATACAATCCTTATTTTAAAGGATTTGAAATCCCAGAATGAATTTCAGTTCTCCCATCGAACTCATTTTGAATTCATTTTGCATCATCATTAAAAAATCAACACATAATGAATTTTTTGAAGATCCAAAAATAATATCCTGAACATAAATTTCAACCATCAAAAAATTATTAAAAATTATTTTCATAAATCGAGAAGGATCAACTGTATCTTTTATAAAACTTTTCGAAACAAGAAAACAACCTAGTCTTTCATAATATTCTCTTAGAAGTAACTTTACACTATAAAATGCTTTTAATAATTTGAAAAAATTATTTGGAAAATGAGGGTCTCTTAATCAAGAATGTTTTTCAAAAAAAAAATCCTAAAATAGATACCCATTTAGTAATACACTCTTGACATCCATTTGATAATTTTTTATATTTAGATGTAATGCATATATGCAAGGAGGATCTGAATAGCTTCATGTCTAGAAACTGGTTCATATGTTTCTTTATATTTGATCCCTTATTTTTTACTATAACCTGGAACAACCAATCTATCATTATTTCATACTATTGTGCCAGATTCATTTACTTTATTTCTAAACACAAATTTTGTGCCTTTGTTCTAGATTTCGTTATGTGTAACCACAAGTTTCCAGACATTATTTCATTCAAACTCGTTTAATTATTCCTGCATATCCATTAACCAAAATTCCTCACTAATTTGCTCATTGATGTTATTAGGCTATTACTTTGAGAATAATTTTTGATGTTCAACCCGATTTCATAGAGAATCAATAGTATATCTCCCATCATCTAAATCAATATCTATAGAATCTATAGGATGGTTCATAAATATTCTAATAGGTCATTACCAATAGGGTTTGGTCACTTCAGGTTATTCAGTAGGTTCGGGTTCATTATGGCTGGAATTTAGAGAATTTACTAAAATAGAAAATTTTATCGATTTCATGAATGAAGGGTCGAAGGATTTATCAATCATGTATATATTTGACATGTCATAATTATTGTTTTCTAGGGAGGTATTAGCTTCATGTGGAAATATTTCATCAAATTTTACATGTACAGATTCTCCTACAAATTTGGTTCTCTAAATGAAGATCTATAGGCTTTACTAGAAGTGCAATAACCTAGGAAAATTCCATTATCACTTTCCAATGACAATTTATCATGATTATCCTTAGTATTGAGAATATAAACATTGAAAATCAATTTGAAAAAAATTAACATTGGGTTTTAAATTATTCCGCTACTCATAAGTTTGTTTCTTAAGGATTGGTTTAACTAAGACTCTATTAATGACATAACATGTTTTATTCAAATGAACAACCGAAAATTCGATAGGTAGGTCATATTCATTAAGAATTTTTATTTCTATTTCATGTAAGATTTTATTTCTTCTTTCTACAATATAATTTTTTTGAGGATTCCTAGTGGAAGAGAAGTTCTGACAATAGAAATTTTGTGAGAAAAATGTTTCAAACTCTTGGTTTTAAATATGAAGACCATTTTAACTTATGAATGATTTTATTGAAAGACCACTATGATTTATTAAAATCATAGCGTAACTGTTTATATGAGAACATGCTTCACTTTTATGGGAAAAGAAGGTCCCTGTATATCCTGAGTAATCATCTATGTGAACATAAACATAGAGGTTCCCATTAAGTACTAAAGCATTATATGTTCAAAAAATCCATGTGAATTGACTTGAGTGGTAGAGAAGATGAACCATCTTTCATTATATTGAATTAGATTTTTTTTGTTTAGAATTTTGACAAGTATTACTAACATTTTCATTTAAAAACTCATTTTTGGGAAGAACCTTGACAAATAATTTTCCAGTAATTTTTATAAGGGAGTGTATATTTCAATATCCATGTCTTCTATGCCAAATCCAATACTATTTGTGAGATACCCATAGGCATGAAACAATTGTAAAATCTAAAGATTCTAAGTTAACATCATAAACACTTTCATTTATAAAAGTGTAAAATACTAAATCAATCATATAATTAAAAACATTGAAATAATTATTTTAATATTTAACATGAAATCCATCCTCACAAAAATGTGAAATTCTTAGAAGATTATATTTTAGTCAATAAAAAAGTTTTTTTGAAATTAAAACTGAGCTAGATTTACCAATTTGTTCAAGGCAATTTATTTTTTCTATTAGCATTACCTATAAAGGTGACATGTCCACAATCAATTGATATCTAGTTATTGAATCTTGTGTAATACCTTGTCATGTGTCTTGAACATCCACTGTCCAACTAGAATATAATATTACATGAGCACTTCAAACAGATTTCATACATAAGGATCAAACAAAAGAATATTTTGGTACACAGATTTTCTTTTTTCCCAAAACATATGTAATAAATGATTTGGGAACCTATACAAACTGCAATGGTTTCATAAATAAAAATTATGAATCATTTTAAAAATAATCTATATTTTATCTTGAGAAACTAAAAGTAGTAAAAAAGTTCCCAATACTGCAACATGAAAAATATTTATCATTTTTTGTAGAAAAACTATTTTCCCATATTTTAGGGAAACGATTCTTTTTCCATGTTGATATCATATTCCAACTGTATACCTAGGATCTATTTGTTTACCAATAAATTGTGTTAGAGCATTCGGGGAATTGGTAAATTTCCCTAATTCTTTTTCAATTACATAGTAGTTAATTTATGATTATTTTTTTCATTAAGTAAATAATAATTTTTCCCCATTGATTGAACGATCTTATTTACTAGTAGAAGTCAGAGCATCCTTTTTCATTAACGCTTTTATATTTATCTTTTAATTCATTGAAAAGGTTCTCATCCATTTTACAATTCTCAGACATTTCATCATTGGTCATATTTTTAGAATAATTTTCATCTCTAGAATGATAAAAAAAATTATAGGATACTCAATAGTTACCTTTAATGTGATTTTCATGAAACACATATTGGATTTGTTAGACTTTTAATCATGTGAATACTCTGAGTCACTTAATCTATCATCATAAGAACACATTGTCAATTTCATTTTCATTTTATACTTTTATCATTTTCCTCGTATCTATTCTTATATTTTAGTTTGGGATAATCAAACTTTACATGCCCCTTCCTCCTACATTAAAAATAGATTATTTCACTAGAAGTATCACCTTTCTTCCAATCCTTTTTTTAGTTTCCCTTTTTGTTATATTAACCTTTTTAGTTAGGCTAGTGGATGAATTTATTCCTTATGTAGATCTTCTAAAATCATTTGTATAATTGGAAAATTTCCTCATCACTATCATATGGTGAATATTCATTACTTTTACTATAATAATGTGTCTTCCTCATATACATTTTCTTTGTGTTTGAAGTAGTGGTATCTAAATCCACTGGCTTTCAATTCAGTTTATCTTCCCCTTTCACATTGACTTTTAATTCATCCTCATATATCATTATTATCCCTATCATCTCTTTTAATGGAATGTTGCTATGGTCACAGGATTATATAATTGATATAGAAGTCCCTCTCCATCTATCTGGTAAGCATCTGAGTATTCTCATAATTTCCTCCTTGGCTGTAACATACTTTCCCAGAGAGATCATGGTATTCATAATTTTATGAATCCTCAAATTCATATTCGAAATAGGTTCATCAATCTTTATTATAAATTTACTAATTATAATAGTATATGTGTTAAGTATCATATCCTTTACACTAGAGGTTCCTTCATGTGAAATAGATAAAGTGTCCAAAATTCTATGTGTTGTTTTACGTGAATTTATTTATTAAACTATTCATCTCCTAAAGATCTATATTGGGAATTCATGGATTTAAATTATTGATATATGAAGACTTAGTTGGGTAATACCAAGTAATCCTAGCATTAGAATGAATCTTATATTCATCTATAATTGATGACTAAATCTAAAAACACAAATATTCAAGCTTCATTTTCATTTTAATATTCAATTGATCTTAATTTGTTCCTTTCTAGAATTGAGGTCTTTTGGTTGAAACACACTCTAGTATATTGTCCATGATAATAAAATAGGATTTTAAATAACATATAAATTTATAACTAATAGAAATAAAAATATTTTTTAAATATTGATAATATCATCATTGAAAAATATTATAATATAGATTTAAATTTTTTTAAATCATAAACTTCAAAACAACCTATGATACAAAATGTTAGTCAACGTAGGATTGTTATGTGTGGGGGTTAATTGAGTTCTTATAAAAATCCATGTTAAATAGTTTATTTAATATATTCCCCCAATTATAATAAAACTGGCTTGTCAACCATGGTAGTAAAATTATAATAACATGAATCTTTGAATAGTTTCTTAAAAGATTGATTAATTATATATTATAAAAATATGAGATATTGATATATTTGTTGAAACAACACTAATTTGAAAAGACATTTGTAACTTCTACATAAGGATAACTATAAATGTAAAATTTATTTTCTGAAATATGAGTTAAAAATAGCATTATTAAATTCAAATACACAATGGATTAAACAAGTGGTTTTGTCTCAAGTCGAGAACTATTCCACTCAACTTCTTGATCACCAACCACCATGAAATATATATAAAAATCTATGATCCACACCCAAGATTGGGGTTAACAATCATACACAATAATTCCTGAGTCACAAGACCTCTACCACTATTCATCAGGGTAAATCTAATATCCATGTCCAACATGACCTCTTCCACATTTACACATGTTTTAAACAAGGTGTAAAAAGATATTTGAGTCAGTGTATCTTATATCCTCTGGTTCAGTTCTGGAGACAATGTGTGTTTTAAATACATATAAAAACATTTCTAAAAGAGTAATAAAACAAAACAAAACATAGAAAAATTCAATGAGACCATGTTTAGAAGACTCTGTATGTCAGGAAATGCTGCTCCGATCACTTAAGATGATACAGATGCGATGTTATTATCCTCTTCTGAAAATAGAGTGTTGTGGGTTGAGTGTTCTAGATTTTAGTGCAGTGAGATGTTCTTATTCATAATTGAGATACTGCAAGGATTCATTCAAGATGGTTCCTAGTATATTCTTCTTTGTTTACAACTGACATGAATTTATTTTTCTTCTGTTGGTTTATTATTTCTTGTATGGGAGTTCTTCTATTTTTCATGCATTCAACTACCACACTATTTTTCTCAAGTACCATACCTTATTTTATTTTGGGTGTTTGTGTTGGATCCGACAAGATGCATAATATCAACACCTCATACCCCATATTATTTGTTAACAGTACTATAAAAGATCATCAATTATATCAGTGTCATGAACTAACTCAAATATGATTGTTATAAACAAATTTTAAATTTAATTAGAAATGACTGAAAAATTGTTAAGTATGGAAGAGTGTGATAGTTGCAGTTATACAGTCATAGTGCTACAATCAGAGTGCAATATTCACGGTGAAACCTAGAACTAGTAGCAAAGTTACTGTGACTGTGTAACGTCATGGTTCTGGCAGCTGCCCAGAGGTTCCCCGTACCCAGTTGGCCATATGTCCTCAAGAGCATTTCCCAAAATGAAAGAGGCTACCAACTAGTATCAAGGTCCATGGGTGTGATAGTGGGGAAAAAATTCCATAATTTGGCAGTGTAATGCTGTGGAAAATAAATAGATAACAATAGGGGAAATAGTTATAATACCATACAACAGTAAACAGTGGAATACTAATGAAATAAACAAATGGAGAAAATATATAACTAATGCATGATACATATGTCTGGGAAATAATCAAAACAAATCTCAATTATAGAATAATGTTTTAAAACAATTTAAAATGAAAAAAAATAAACTCTTACAGCATCGAAAGCCCCATCTTTGTTCCATAATAACCAGCTCCACTACAATCAAGTACCTAAAGTTGAAGGGAACTGATCTTTATATAGACATCAACCATATAATAATTTTGGACGAAAAGCATAACCCAAACAGGTTGTGAGACCAATCTCAGTGGGAAACCACCCAAATATCTACTCCGAAAAATCAGTGAATATATATTGAAGGTAATAAGAAAAATGAATTGGTAAACAAGAATGTACTCAAAAGTATCCCATCCTAATGTTTAAATGCATTCCATTTGATATATCAGGTAAGAAACTAATTAAAACCCAGTAACCCTCTGGAAGTACTCAAATCCTAACCCCTCTAGTTCAACCATACAAACAAAATAATCCCTTATGGAAGTACTCACAGTCTAACCCCTCTGGTTTTACATTAGCAAAGACTCTGAAGAAGCACTCAATGTCAATTACCCCTGTGGTCTTTTATCTATAAACTACATACACTCTGGGTAAGCACTCAATGTGCAATTCCCCATTGTGGTCTCATAATGTGAAACTATAGACACTCTGAGGGAGCATTCAACATCCATCACCTCTATAGTCTTGCAAAGTGAAAGTATATAGACACTCTGGGAAATCCCTCATAGTACATTTTCCCTATGGAATACTACACTGTGTTCCCACATATATATGTAAAAAAAATTCACAAACGGTATATGGCAGCCAAAGTAAATCTTAATAACTACTTGGATAAATAGTCTACAACAAATCAAAACATGTAAAATAAAATCACTCCATCCTAACAATAGTATGCATAGAAAAAAATAGCCTAATATGAAATGCTAAACCAAACAGTCAGAATCACACAAGCATGGGAAAACACATCCATAGCATTGAAAAAATCATATTTACAATCATAAATCCTCTACACAAGCACAAAAGGCACAAAATGCATTATCATGTCTATTAACCTTAAACACCCAACACCCCGAAAAAGGGTATTGGAAAATTATGAACATATAACACAAAGACTAACTACGGAAAGGAACAAACCACCCAACTCGACATTGTATGGATGATATACGTAAACCTCGGGCCTTGAATCATCCTTGAACGATGTAGATCTACAAAAATGTAAATAAATTTTCAACCAAATATAACTCATGAAAGAATATGAAACATGTAGCAATGAACTAGAAGAAGGAAACACATAATGTGTAACATTCAACACAATCGTCAGCAGTTGATTCAGAGAACATTTGGCAAGTCAAGGGCTCGGAGAAGAATCATCAGCCACAGACACTCTTGGATGAAACATACCTGGAATTAAAGTATTTTTTTGATTAGAAACGACCCCATTCTCTTTAATTAAATAAAAATAAAGTACATGGAAAGTCATTTAAATGTAAACGGTGTGTACATTCCTTTACCAGGACCCATGTTAGGAAATCTCCATGTCACCCCACATGGCCATGTACTTGGCCATTACACGACCAGTACACGGTCACCCGCGACAAATGAGTTCACAATGTGTACTTAAATTTTCACGTCATGTACTCATGGAACATCAAGATTCACCTATTTTTCTAAAAAAACACCAAAAAACGAGATTCATACCTGAAAAGAAGATCTGGGTTTGTACAAACATCCACTTTAAAAGAAATTAGTCACCGAATTTCCCATATAAGGTGGCGTAGAAGAAAAATCCTCAAACATATTCACCCACTATGATTTTACATCTGCCTGCCTCTCCCACGTCTTGTCTTATACCTTCCCATGCTAACATAGCACTCATATTCTTGGAACATGCCGACCATAGAGAAAATTTGCACTACGATCAAAAATATGGATTGGATGCTCCTCGATTGATGTGTCCACCTCTATCTCAACTTCCATATGTTGAAAGACAAGAGAAAATTATGAGAAGTAACATTGTACCTGAGAAACGTGAAAGATTTCCTAAATATCCCGACACCTCTGAGGTAACTGCATCTAATAGGTAATTGTCCCGACCATTTCCAAACCCTCAAATAGCCTGAAAAATCTCGGTGGAAGATTTCCATATATCCTAATCCTCCTATGTAACATCTTTGGTGTGACACGTTGAAAAAACTGATCTCTGACGTCAAACTCTAGAGGTCATCTCCATCGATTAGCATAAAGATTCTATCATGACTTTGTAGTATCCATCCTCTTCTGAATCAACATTATATGCTTTGTGGTCTACTAGAAAAGAGGAGGTCCCACATAGCTGCCTCCCCTGCCTCCATCAAACATAGGGGTGATCATTAAGGCCTATCATACAAAGCCTCATAAGGTTCCATCTGAATAGTTTCATGAAAACTATTATTGTAGTAAAATTCAACAAGATGTATTTTCATAACAAAAGAACCTCAAAAAAAAAAAGTACACATGATCTCAGCATGTCCTCAAGCACCAAAATTGTATGCTTGGATTGACCATCTGTCTGGGGGTGGTAACCAGTACTCATAAGTACCTGGGTACCCAAAGACCTTTGTACTTTTTTCGAGACCCTAGAAGTAAAATGTGCGTCCCTTTCAGAAACAATGGAGCGTGGTACCCCACATAGATGTACAACCTCTCGGATTTACAACATTCCCAACTCATTAACATTGATAGTCTTTAAGATAGAAAATAAGTGAGAAAACTTCCTGAGTATGTCAATGACAAACCAATCCACAACATTCCCTCATGGCGGTCTTAGTTAATCTATCACGAAGTCCATTAGAACATCATTCCCCTTCAACTATGGAATGGGTGACTGTTGAAAAAGCCCATCTAGTCGATGATGCTCCACTTTCACCTACAGATAGGTTTAACACTTCATGAAAAAACAAGAAACATCTTTCTTTATACATGGACACCAATATGGATGATGGAGAACTTGATATATCTTGGTGACACCTGGATGAACTGCGCAAACCAAGGAATGAATGTCCTGCATCATCTCCACACACATGTCAACTGACACCCATACGCATCTATGAAAATGAAAGATCTCATCCTCATCTATTATCTATCCAAGAATAGGGTCCTCTCCTGACACACTTTTATGTAGGACAAGGCATTCGAGTTCTAATAGCTACCTCCTTCTCACTCAATGAAGTAGAGTAGAGGTAAAAGATACTGAAGAAGGAAATATATTCCCCTATCTACCGTGAACCACCAAATGCATCTCAGAAAATAGAGCCATAAGCAGCCACTCACTGGTGGTCTCTTTAACTTCCTGTATCATAGTCATCCTACTCACACATCAACTACTGCAATGAGTTTCCTAGGTATTTAGGAAAGCACAATGTCAAAGGACTGAAGGATCTCTACCCACCTTCATTGTCTCAATTTTAGATCACGCTGAGTGAATATATTGTTGAGACATTTGTGGTTGGTGAAAACCACAAAATGCTCTCCCGGAAGAAAATGTCTCCAACAACGTAAATCATGAACAACCACAGCCAACTCGAGATCGTACATTGGGTTATTCCTCTCAAGTGGCCTCCACTGTCGAGTATCGTACGCAATGAATCCTTACCCCTCCATAAGAACTGCTCCCAATTTGACACATGATCTATCACATTACACCATATAGCTCTTTCCTGGCTCTGGAAATACTAGTATCATTGATAATGTCAACCTTCATTTCCGATCATCAATGGCTGACTCACAATAATATGTCCACAAAAAATCACACCCTTCATAGTTATGCCCATCAGTGGTGCTGCTATGTGGGAAAAATCTAGTATGAAATGTTAGTAGTAACCAGCCATCCAAAGAAATATTATTACCTAAAAGAATTTATTAGGATGCTCCCAGGAAATTACTGCCCTCACATTCTTTGGGTCTACTTATACTCATGTCTCTGAGATGACGTGATCGAAGAAGTTAATTTGGTCCATCAAAAGGTGGAATTTTGAATGCTTATTATATAATTGATGATATCCTAGTTTACTCATAACGATCTAAAGATGTGTGGCATGATCATGTCGAGTGTGAGAGTACTCCAAGATATCATCCATAAATACCACCACAAAAGAATACAAGTATGGATGGAAATCTCGGTTCATTAGAGCCATGAAAACTGCATGTGCATTCATGGGACTGAATAGCATAACCACATACTTGTATAGACGAAACCTGCTCTAAAAGGTTGTAAGAGGTAAATCTGATGGTCTAACATGCAACGGATGATAACCAGATCTCAAAACAATATTCAAGAACGCCTGAGATCCTCCTAGATGATCAAAAGAGATCATCAATCATCTGTAAAAGATATTGGTTCTTGACCGTCAACTGTTTTAGTTTCCGATAAACCACACAATGTATCAGGGTACCTTCCACCTTCTTCTCATAAATGATATCCAAACCCTAAGGAGTACTAGGCACGATGAAACCCATAATATTCAACTCCTTCAACTTCTTCTTGAGCTCCTGTAACTCTTGTGTATCCATCCTATAAGAATGAATGGACACCGCTCTTTCTCTAGGCATTGGATTGATAGAAAATTCCACCTCTCACTCCAGAGGACAACCTAAAAAGTCTTCTGGAATGAAATCACTAAAATGATCCACCACTAGAAGAAATTCCAACTATGATGTCCCATGGTCATCTAGAAATAGACTAGACGTCTCGGTTGTACTCCTTCCATCCTAGGATGCTCACGTTCTACTCTGCTCTCCTGGATATCCCATTACCGCTTATGAAGAAACCATCCACCCATTGGTGATGTGAAACTCACACTACATTGAGAATAGTCGATGAATTCCTGGAAGGGAACTGACCAGTCCATTCCAAGAATGAAATCATATACATTCATATCTATGACATAGAGGTCCCATAAAAAGGGACACCCACCATCTTCAAGAGGGGACTCCATGCACAGACTTACACTATCAGTTTTTGTCCCCAACAAAGTTTCTAGTGTTTATTCATCAGAATAAGAATAGATATAGAGCCCAAGGATCTCCACAATAGAAAAATATATAATACTATAGAAATCCACTATATCAAAAACTGATGATGCTAAAACTGAGGCAACTATGATTGTACCTCGTACAATAGAGGGTTCAGAATCTAGATCTGGATGGGTCTGCTCTGCTACAAAAGTCAAGCCTACATTGTAGCCTTATGACCCTACCTAACAACCATGAGCTGATTCACCTTGTTGTCACTGAATGTATGCAGACTGGCTACCATGTCTATAACCTCCACCTCATCCTAAACGTCCAAAAGAACTCCAGTTTCCATAACAATGAGAGACTGGTGGTGCTGCTCTGGAATGTCGGGTCATAAAAGTAATCTGATCACCATCTGCTGGTGAGAAACTCTGATAGAACCGCTGAAGATGTCCCATCTTATTGCAAGATATGCACTCGACTGGGTCTCTTAGGAAATGAGTCTTTGTATGCATGCACTTCCCACACTAGTATCACACCACCTGGCCACCAGAAGAAGTATCAGGCCAAATACAATCTCCATGTGTAGACTCCCAGCGGTACTTCCTAATATAAGTAAGAGGGGTACTGACACTGGATGTCGAGCCACCCTGGGTCACAGCACCTTAATCCCTCAGATTTTGCTTCATTATCAATTCCTAGTTGATTATGGAAGTGATGCAAGTCATCTTGAAGATATTCACCTGAGATCGGATGTTGTGCCTATTACCATCCCCAAACATCATTTCCAGAAATAACTCATCACCTCCTTGGATGTGTGTGAAGCGTTGCACCTCTCTGAAATGAGAAGTGTACTCCATGAATGTAAGAGTACCCTACTCTAGACTCATGTACTCTCGGACTTGATCATCCCTCATTGTCTCTGGGTAGAAGAATTCATAAAAGGAATGCTAGAAATAGTCCTATGTCATTACCTGTTGTCATCCTACCTATGAGATCACATCCAACCATCTCATAGAGGAGTCCCATATAATATAAGCAGCAATCTCAACCCTCCTCTCTAGAGTTGTCTCAAGATGCTCAATGATAGAAAGAATGGCTTCTTACCAAGACTCTATAGCTGGAGGTCCTCCTTCCCCTGTGAAGGTGGGGGGATTCCGCTGCTCGAAAACCCATGTCATTTAAGCCATTGAAGGGGAAGGATATGGTGCTCCCTAGGAGGTTTACATGAACCTTATAAGGACCTCTTAGAACTCTGCATCATCACCTATTTTCAGAATGATTGATAGTGCCAAGACTGGCACTATAGGAGGATCTACTGGTTTCCCCTAATCAGCCATGTCCGGTGTTTGATCGTAGACTTGTAAGTAATGTACAATTGGAGGAAATAACAGTGGCATGAGTCTGCATGGTCAAGTGTATACATAGTTCAAGAAAATAAACGATTCAAACACAGATGTTTAATAGGATAGTAAGAGAAATAATGCACTAAAACATTCAAAACAGGGGTATATGGCATGTATAACCTTTATATGATGTGTTCCTTTAAGCATTCACATGGGCGTGTACTTCGAAAAAAAATGTTTGTGTATCACCCCATACACACGGTGTGCTTGTTCTAGACAAGGCATGTATTGATTTGGTTTTAACTTCCTGTGTTTTTTGCCACATGGGTGGATAGATGACTGACTCTATATGGCATGTTTATGCCAGACACGACATGTACTAGAAGGATTCCACCACCCTGTGTTGTTCGTTACATGGATGGAAACATGGGTTATACTACACGACATCTTCAAGATTGACACGGTGTGTATAACCTATGTTTTATCCATCTGTTCCATTTTTCACACGGGTGGACACATGGTCTATACAACATGACATGTAAATCTGGTACAAGGCGTGTCCCACCAAAGATTTCCCAACCCTGTGTCTCTACCCTCCCAGCAAATGACATAGTTAGAGACTACACAGTGTGTATATACAGTACAAGGCATTTACATAAGGAAAATAGTACCTTCCGAAACAGAAGGACACATGGAGAGTCTTTAGAATTACACCTCGTGTATTCTTGGTTTTTCAGGGAATTAATCCTTAGAAACTACTTGGGAACCCATAAAGCACTGCAAAGATCATTAAAGTCCCAAATTATGATCCAAGAGTTCTCGTACACCTCGTGAATAAAATCCTGGCATTATATACATGTTATATACAAGGAATTATATGGTAATAATCCACCAAATTCTGATCCATGAGGGCCCACAACACCTCAGGAACCAAAGTTTTATGGTTATACAAGAAACACTGTATAAATAAAATACAGTATCAAATGAAAATTATTATTTTAAGGCATATAGCACAACAACACTCTTATTAAGCACAATAACGTTCACAATAACATGAAATCGCTAATTCAACCTAAATGGAATGACAAGAATCCTTGACATGTGGTCTCTATCAAGTGCCTAAATGTGAATGAGATGGGAAAACCACATATTATCATGATGGCATAGAAATAGAACCTCAATAATATCCACAATAATATCACAAAACATGTAAGTCACCGAATGATTAAATCAAATCAACTGTAATAATTAAAAAACAAGAGAATATTGCAATACTGTGGTAAATTGGCTTCTCCCTATACATGGGTTAGATACAACTAAACCCATATTTTTTCTAAGTACTTATTCATTCTTATTAATGTCTATATGCTCCAAATAGTTATTCAAAAAGATAATAATCACTTTGATACCACTTTTTAATGTCCTAGTTCTGGGAGCCACCTATTGGGGCCTCGTACCCAGTTGGACACACGACCTCAAGCTCATTTCCCCAAATTCCAGAAGTTGTCTACTATCATAAAAAGCCATGGGTGTGATATTAGGGAAACTATTCCCTCATTGGAAGAGTAATTAAGTGAAAAAAAACAGATAACAATAGAAGAAACAGTGATAATACCATACGACAGTAAACTGCGGAAGACTGATGAAATAAAAAACAGGAGAACATATATAAATGATTCATGATACATATCTATAAGAAAGAATCCAAACAAGTAAAAATGAAGGAATATGAGACTAAACCTATGTACAATGAAAAAAAATAAACTCTGACAGCTTCGCAAGCCTCATCATGGCCCCATGCTCTTCATCTCCACAACAATCATGTACCTGAAGCTGAAGGGTGATGTCCCTTTTTTAGAACTACTACAATATAATCTGTTTGGGCCCAAAAGTATGACCCAAATTGGGTGTGAGACGAATCCTAGTAGGAAATCTCTCAACGATCAATTCCGAACATTCAGGGAATATATATGGGTGGCAATATGAAAATTGAAGCAGTAAACACTGATGTACTCGAAAGTAACCAATCCTAATGTTTAAATAAATTCTATTTCATATTTCAAATAACAAAGTAGTCAAAACCCAGTATCCCTATGGGATGTACTCATACCCTTACCTCGCTGGTTCATCCAAACAAACATAAGAAACCCCCTGGGATGTACTCATAGTCCATCACCTGTGGATCAGCTTTATCCAAGACTCTATGAGGAAGCCCTCACTATCAATTCTCCATGTGGAATTTTATTGGAAGACTACAAACACTCAGGGAAAGTGGTCAACATATAATTCCACATGTAGTCCTATAATGATTAACTATAGACACTCTAAGGTAGAACTCAACTTCCATCATCACTATGGTCTCCCAATGTGAATGTAAACATACACTCTGGATAATCCCTCAGCATCCATTTTCTTCATGGTCAACTACACCAGGTACCCATCGCCCTGTGTAAACAATCATTCACAAAGACTATATTGATTCCAAAGTAAACATCATGAAAAAAATGGTTAAATAGTCTACATCATATCAAAACATTTCATATAAAATCACTTCATCCAAAAAATACTAGACATGAAAAACAAAACATCCTAATAATAAATTCTAGACTAAACGGTCAGAATCATGAATTCATGGGCAAAAAAATCCATAACATGGAAAAACACTATTTAAAATCCTAGATCCTCTACACAAGTACACAAGGAATAGTAGGCAATAACATGGCTATTAACCATAAACAAAAAATACCCCGAACAGGGGTTTTGGGATCTTTAGCATGTATAACTCAAAGAATAACTACGGAAAGGAACAAATCAACTACCTTAGAATTATACAGACTATATACGTGAACCTCAGGCCTTGAATTTACCTATAAATATGTAGATCTACCTAAATATCAACAATGGTAAACTAATTATGACTCAAAAATAAAGAGGAAATAAGGAACAAGGATCTAAAATAAGGAAGTGCTTACGTGGTGATTCCAATGTAATTGATGATAGTATATTTAGTGAATGGATGTCGAGTCGTGGGGCTCAGAGAAGAATCTTCGTCCATAGATGGTCCAAGATGGAAAAAACCTAAAAGAAGGGTGTTCTGATGATCAGATGCATCCCAGTATATTTAATGAAATAAAAAGAAAGTACACGGTGTGTTTTTTAAATGTACACTACGTGTACCTACCTTTAAAAGGCCCCACATTAGGCTGCCTCTAGGTCACCCCACACAGGTATGTTCTTGGTCGTTACACAGCTAGTACACAGTCACCCACGACAACTGAGTACTTGACATGTACTCATGAAACTTCCAGATCCTCCCTTTTTTCTCAAAAACTTCAAAAAACAAAATTCATACCTGAAAAGGAGATTCGGGTCCATACAGACTGGCCCTTTATGAATTTTGGAATTGGTAAATCGGTTACCAAGTTAGAGAAATGGTGTATCAGATAATGGTTTCTATTTTTTTTTCAAAATTCTGAATAGAGTCTTATTACTGTGTCTGGGAAATGGTAGCATGGAAATGGTGTTAGTTCCCTCATGAAACTATAGAACCTATATCATGATTATTGTTCCACGAACATATTCAAATACTTAAAATCTGTTCTAAGAACAAGTCTTCATAGAATGGATTAAGATTAAACATAATCATACTAAAACATAGTTGAACAGGATTAAACATTGTTCACTGGATTAATATATAATTTGTTATATTTTTAACATGATCTTGTGAGTGTTTAAAAACATGACTTTGAAATGTCTAAAACATGATTTGTGACTATTAAAACATGATGAGTCCAAAAGAACACATTCATCTATTTTCTTGAATTATCTTCAACATATACCATAAGGATCTTACACTTTAGTTTTTTTGTATAGAAACCTTCTTTATATCATGTGGAAAATAAAAAAAATGAAATGGGGGATCTCTGATGCACATTAAGGGTTAAAATAGAAAATATAAAAAAATGAAAATAATAATGTAAAAACATGAACATAACTTTTGAAAAAAAATACCACATATAAAATATATCAAAGTAATGATTCATGAAAAAAAATTATTTCATTTCATAAGGCATATATCATAAAGGAATACTAGCCATGAGAAAATAACATTGGCATAAAACATGGAATTATAAAAAACAAATAAGTATTGAAAATCATTTTCATATTATCCAAGGCTCCTTCCCAGTACCATCATAGTGGAAAATTTCATTTACTAAACCAATTTCAATCCTTATTCTAGCCCTGTATTACTTAACACGTTTTATTTAATTATACATACCTATATTACTGTACGAAGACCATTTTCAATTATAGCCATATATTACTGAACTAATATAATTTCCATTATGGGCCCTATCTATCTCAAGAGATATAAATAATTACCAAATTCTTTAAATTTAGATATTGATACCACCCATCACATATTTAAATCATTCTTCTGTCTTCCATAGAAACAAATATTCCTTCATCATGGGATCACACAAAGAATAAAATGGGTCTCATAAAAATCATTCCATCATAAAAAAATCCATGTAAAACAAACGGATTTCATAAATAGTATTTCATTTTAAAAATATTTAAACATAATAATAATAATACGGATACTATAATTGAAAAATATCCTTAATAAGAAAATTGCATATTTGAGGAAAAATAATTTGGATATAAGAGTTGATATTAATTCTGGGGGAAAATTTTGTTTCCTTTTTATATACGTTTTCTTTTCTAGAAAATACACACAATTTTAAAAAATGTAATTTTTTTTAATATAACCCAAAAATATTGTAAAGAAGGTTTAAGGGAAATAATGTGTTGTGAAAACATAAAAAAATATTCATACCATATATGATAATATAAATCACAATTCTCGTACTTTTGTCAAACAAGTGAAAAATTAACTCATATCAAAAAACGAAAATAAATCCCTTTTATACAATTTAATAGAAAACATAAATGGGTAAAATTGACATTAAAAAAATTAACATGAATAGAAATAATATTTTGAAATATAAATTTTGCAAACATGGATATGGATAATTAAAAAACCCAGTAAATACTTATATATAAACAATCACGTATAATAAAGAGACTACAAAATTACCCATTACCAAAGGATTTTGTTCCTTCATACATGTAAAAACCTCCTATATAAGTGTTTAAATAATTTCATTAACTTATTGTATTAACATATTCAATTTTATTAAATCATTATTGGACTTATTATTACATATTTTTTAATAACATTATTAACCATCCTTCAGGTATTAACTACTTTATTTTCTTAGTCATATTTTTTTCTGATAAATTATTGTTCCTCTTCTTTGTTTATAGTTATATAATTTACAAAATGATATTAATATAATATAAATCATATTTATTCATTATAAATAATTTTATAATCATCATTTAATGAAGATCACATAGAATGAATCGAATCGTACTGTGGAGATAGAATGTCATACATACGCCCGGGGGACGATATCATTCCCTTAATTGGGAAATGGTATTGAAGTGGATGGTATATATATTGTCCCACAATCATAATATTGTAATAAATATCATATATTACTATTATTTACATCATTTAACCCTTCCTTGTAAGGTGGTGGTGAAAAAAGGATTACATGACGGCATTGAGACAGTAAGTCGTATGTACGTAGGCGTGTTGATTTCATTTTTTGTAGGTTTTATAGAAGGTGAAATATGGTGTTTCCATATTCATAATGACATGTAATTAAATAGTTTATAAAAGATTTATAACATCATACTACAAAAATCCTAGCATGTTTAAGTATAAGAATAAATAATTTTGAACGTATCGGTAGAGGATATCACTTATTCTTCGATGTAATCCCTCTAGATATCCTATTGAAGGCACTAGATTTATATTTTGAGAAAACATGAACCTATATAATGTAAATAAAAACGTTTATAAGGGGAATGATAAGGGTATTTACAATATTGAAGACTTAATGTAATGTAAATATGTGAGGGAAGATGTTCCCTTTTATATATGAGGTGAGGGGCACTTTGGGAATCTCCCAAACTATTAATTTATTATAAAATAAAAAACCCATAGAAAACCCTCCAAAATGTCCTTGTTTTTAATTTTATATGTTTTAATATTGTAATATAATTAGAAAATAAATTTTAGATATCTTAATCTTTCAATTTAGTCATTATCCTTTAAATCAACACTTAGTTATTTCTTTTAATTTTTTATCTTTGGTGACTAATACATCTATATTAATAGGGTTAAATTGTTACATATAAGATGTAAATTAGAAAATAAATGAATATTTAAGAACATTGTAACTATATAATAATATTTATATATTTTTAAAAATGTTTTATGTTTTTTAAATAATATAATAATAAATTATTTAGACAAACAATCAATAGTGTTAATTTCGATACTATTGAATTTATTGATATTAAAAATATAAAGATAAGATGTTATCCTTGAAAATAATATATTATTATAACCCTATTTGGTCAATTTAATCTATAAAATTAATTATAAATATAAATTATAACAAATTATATTTAATTTAATATTTTCAATAAAATTAATCAGATATTTCTACTAATAATATAATTTGAACATTAGTTTTGTGTAATTATTTAATATAAATATTTATTGAATAAAATATTAAAATAAAATATGATTATGATGATAAATCATCTACGTTTTATAACAATACTTATAGTTGAATATATATTCAGGAAAATTTACCACTAAAAAGTTTATATGTATTCAAATAAGAATGTGACAACTTTAAGATCACTTTAAAAAAATATTATAAGTATCAAAATCTATTCAATATGTCTCCAAATGAACAGTAAATAGACCCTTGGATTATTATGGTCGAGATATAATTAAAAAATTATATTTGGTAATTTTTTATCATTTAATGGTTATTGTCATTTTAATAAAATATATTTTCCTTATTTTTCATAAAGTAAATTATTTTCGCATCATCTATTTATAAGCATTTAAGGTCATTATTTATTTCCTAAAAATTAAAAATATATTATCATGATAATTAAATAAGTTTTTAACTTTAAAATGTTCATTTATTGTCAATCATAGATTTTGTATAACCTTATATTAAAAATGATCTATTTAATAATATTTCATAAAGACAGCTTTAATTTTTCATAAAATAAAATATTCTAAATGTCCAAATATCATCCATGTGGCTTCAAAATATTTCAATTTTATCCCAAGTATTATGTATGTCCAAAAACATTCCTATTATATCATTACAAGTGTTTGGGTAATTGTATAATAATACTTTTTTCGCTTAATTACCTGATTATCCTTTTCCCGTATTAATAAAACATACCAAAGATACAATTCATAATTCCCAAAAATAAAAGAAAGATATTTAAATAATTTGTAACAACTAATTTAAAATATAGAATCTATTTTTAAAAATTAAATATATATAAGATGTAATAATTAATTTAAAATTAATCATGTTGTCTAAAATAAATATCATTTTTTAAAAGATCAAACATTGCAAAATAATGAAATGTTTTTACGTCAAAATTAAATTTAGAATTAATGAAAATTACCTACATTTTATTGATTGATAAAAATATATTCTATTTATATTTTATAATCATTAAATAATATTACATGAATATACAAATTTTTTAGATGAAAAAACATGTTTTCAATTAACTATATTTTTATTATTCTTGAAATCAAGAAACCTATCAAAAAAATAAAAAAAAATTAATTAAAAGTACATTTTTTTATACTGTATCCAAATTAGAAGGTTAGTTTCTGCAATATAATATAAAAATATGTTAAAAAAATGTTTTAAAATGGGTGTTCCATCAAAAAGTAAAAATACTTCTATTTTTGAAAAATACTTCTTTTATCCAAAAAATTGAATTGGTCTTCTATCATATTTAGATAACATAAATTATAGATTTTTAACATTGGATTGAAAATATTACATACATATTTCATTAATTGAATCCCTAAACAATGATTTTAAAATTTTATAAACTCACTTATTTGAAAATAAATATTTTTCAGAAAACATTTTCTTTTTATTTAATAGGGTTTTATTTTTATAAATAATTAATTTATCACTAAATAATTATTTATATATATCTAAGTGTAAAGAATATATTTATAATAAAGTTAATACTACTAATATTTCCTACTATATGAGCTAGATTATATGTTGACATAATTATATTGTTTTATTCACATAGACTCAGTCTTGCGTGAAATGGATTCTTTCAAAATAAATTGAAATTGCATGTAAAAAAATACAAGTATAGTCATATAAAGAAATCTAAAATTCTATTACATGTAGTGATAGATTATCTTGGTCTATCATAAGATAAAATATATCAAATAATTTTTACCAACATAAATAAATAAATATAATATAACATAATATTTATCTCAAAAAATCTCAGGGTGTTAAATTCTACCCCCATTAAAACAAATTTATCACTAAAAATTATTCTAGGTTATAAAAGGATAAATACATGAAATCTTATATCATAGAAACCAGCACTGGAAAAATAATGATAAAACTCTCTTTTAAAAAGTATTTTGAGAAACATAATGACTACCCAACGTCACTCATACCTAGATTTTCACATAGGAAAACATAGGTGGAATGTAAAAACATGGATAGGGAAGTGAAATATAACTATTATGTTCTGATGGAGAGTTTTAGAAAAAACAGTTATGAGAATATTAATAGTCAAAAACATATAAATATTCATGGATTTAATAGGCTATTTGATTCATCATAAACGAACGTACTAGGATAACATTTTTGGTTTTAGGACCCATTACCTATAGTTGATAAAGGAGAATAAATACTTAATTAATTATGTATAATATCATACTTTATGTGTACCTTGATCAATTTCCACTTTATCCCTTATTCCTATAAATGATGTTGAATTTTTCATTCCTGGTGTTTTTATAGATCATGCGATCTAGAAATAGGAAGTTGGGTCATTCCATCTATTTAAAAAATGTTTTGTACATGTTATCAAATATGCATAACTCCACCTATGGTGAAATAATACATTATTCAAAAAAAATCCATCAATTGTTTTACTTAAACATTCAATAAATTGATAACCTTACATTCCTTATGAAATTTTAAATTTGAAAAGTGTAGAAAGACGTCCACTAACATGGAATAACATTTATCCCCTATATATCATAAGGTTCCCCTTATTGGTCACAATCCTACTATAAGAACACATTCATCCTGTATTCACTTAAGTCGTTATAATAACCAATATTACCATATATCATTATTTAAAACATTCATTTTTCTTTATTATTACATCCAAAAAACATGGAAACTTCATCTGTGATAGAATAAACCTATTTTCAAAAAATCCATCATATATTTTTATAAAAATCATTACCATCTAATTTACTTTTTCATAACCAAAATATCTCTTTCCGAATATAATTATCTCATCATCATGCTCATATTAGAGGTTATCCTTCCATTTATAATTCCTTTTCTAAAAATATCAACTTATTACCTAAACCACTTTTCAATGTTACCAGTACCAATAAATATATTATCTAAAATACCTATGGAAAACTACAAAAGATCAATAATTGTTTCATTATTCCATAATACCATTAATTTTTTTCTTCAAAATTATTATTGAATTCTAATACATATATATGTAATAATTCCAATATCTTATAAACCCATTTACCAAGATTTGTACAATTATTTATTAACACTTATTACATCTCTAATGTTGTTCATAGACTCTTCATCATTAGAAATATATAAACTACTCTTACAGCCATAATGATTCTCTTCATGAAATTTTCCCCTGTGGAATAAATTTTGATATTTCCCATTAATTCATCATTTAATAAAGTTCACTGTCATTGACGTATAAGAAATATGATTATCATTTTTTATTGTGTTAAATAATCCTTTACCATTGCAATTACTTAATTTGTGTCTTTCCTTTCCTCAACCCATGCATCTTCTTTTTCCATTGAAAAATTATCATTGATTACTTTTCCCACATGATTTACATGAGGAAAATTGATCATTTGTTCCTTTTTTGTCAACATGAAATTCCAGCAATCTCTTATTAGCTAGGCAAGGAAACACACCATTGTTGAGATTATTAATCATATAAAGAGATGTATTATTAGGCATAATAATGATGTTTTGTCTTCCAACTCCCATTTCATTTTATCTGTTATATAGAATATCAGCACATTTTCTATCATATTCTAAATTAACTTGAATCGTCCTATTTATATCGATTTTTCTAGAAACAATATTAAATTTATGAGCGGGAAAAATCATACTAAAAAACCTCTTAGTGATGGGAAATAAATTAAATCTATAATAAATTAGGTTTTAACATATGTTATCCATGTTCATTACCAAAATTCAAGAATTGTAACCTCTACCTAGTCTTATAATTATCAGAATACATACACATATCCTTGTTAATATTTATAGGGAACTCAATAAATACTTTTTCATCTTTGTTTCCAAAGGATAATTGATCCTCCACTTTTACACCAACTCTAACGACCCAAGCATGATGTAAATTGAATTTATATTTTTTTGGAATACTGAATACATTACACAAATAGATACCCCAAGACCGAATTAGATTACTTCTATTGGAAACAAGGAATATATTCTTATAATTTTGGTGAATGATCTTAATCATCCCCTATAAGGATATCCCTTATTATTTTTCATACCTAAAAACAATATTTATATGATGAGGAAATCAAAAAAAAATATGAAAAAGGTGATCTTAGATGATTAGAAAGGGTAAATAAATAAAATATCAGACAAAACCTGAATATAAGAATGTAAAAACAAGAAAATAACCTTTTAAAACCATACCATATATATCCTATATCAAAATACAAATTTATGAAATAAATCAATGAATTTCATGAATAAATCAAAAAGGAAAAAATGCAATGATAAAATTATATTGGCATAAATCATATAATTTATGTAAATTCATAATCATGGAAAATTATTTCCATAATACCCAAGGATCATTTACAATACAAACATAGTGGCAAAATTCCTTTAAAAAATTGAGTTAACTCTACATTATAGACCTGTATTACTAAACCAGGTTTATTTCCCATTCTAGCCAACTATAACTGAATTAAGATCTTTTCATATTCCCATGATATATCACTGAACTAGGATCATTTCATGTTCTTTCCCAGTCTATATAATGAGAAATAAACAATTACCCAATTAATTGGAGGGATATATAGGTTGCACCCATCTCATAAAGAAACCATTCATATGTGTTCCAAAAAAATATAAATCCTTTATCACAGAATAACCCAAAGAATAAAATATGTTTCTTAAACATCATTGCATAATAACATAATATTTGTAAAGCAAATGAATTTAAAAATTTTCATTCCAAAATAAACTGGACCAACCATAATAATAAAAGGGATAATATATTTGAAACATGTATCTAAAAAAATCAACTTTTATGACTAATAATTTTGATAGAACACTTGAAATTATTTATAATGGATAATATCCTCTCTTTTTCAATAATGTTTTCTCTTCTTAAATTACCTCACAATTTTAAAAGAAATTAATTTAGTTGGAAATTACCCTGAAATCATAATAATTAATCATCATTGAAATATGGAATAAAGAAAACATAAATAATTCATTCTGGCTATATATGTTAAAAGAAAACATTCTTCTCATACTTTTGCAAAATAAGTCAAAAGATACCACATATTGAAAATTAAAAACGATCTCATTATAAAAATTTAATAAAAATTCAGAAATGTATGCAATTGAGCTTAATTATATTTTATAATAATTGAAAAAATATTTCAGAATACATATTTAAAAAAACATGGAAAAGGATTATTATCATACCACAACAAAAATTTACGAATAAAAAATCTTAGATAATAATGAGATTGTAAAATTAACCCTTACATTATGTTTGGGATCCTTCATACGTGTTTTAACCTCATGTATAAGTGTTATAATAATTTTATTAAATTATTATAGAATCATATAAATTTTTATGATATAATAAGTGATCATATTATTACAAGTTTGTTAAAAACATTATTACTCATCCTTCGGGTATTAACATCATTATTTTCTTATGCATGTTTTGATAGAGAAGATCATGTTCCTATTCTTAGTTTATAGTTATATGATTTCTATAATTATATTAATATAATATATATCATATTTATTCATTAAAAAAATTTATATAACCATTCATTAATAAAGATAATTTTGAATGAATCGCATTACATCGTGGAGACGGTAGGCTGTACATATGTTTGAGTGATGATATAATTCACTTAATCATGAAATGGTATGGATGTGGACAGAATATATATTGTTCCAAAATCAGAATATTGTTATAATAGTCAAATATAGTTATTACATACATCATTATACCCATCCATTTAAGGTAGTGGTGGAAAAAAGATTACCTCACTGTGTGGATATTGTAAGTAGTGCGTATACACACCTGGTGATTTAGTTTTTTATATGATGGATAAAAATAAGGATTATTTTTGTTAAATAATCAAAATAAAATATTTTTATAGATTAGATACTTGTTTTATTACTTCATAATGGAAACCACTCATGAATAGAAAGTAGAAGATGAAATAAGTTTGAATGAAACAGTTGTGGAGATATCCTCATCTTCGACGAGCTCCCTCTTGATCTAATATTAAAGGCTATAGAGTGGGTATTTTTAAAAGAATAGAAACTATATAATCTAATTATGTAAGTTGAGGAGTTAAATGGGCTGGGTATGGAAGAGATTTTTGGGTGAATGTGATGTGAATAAGTGAGGGAGGATGTTCCCTTTTATAAATGAGGTGACGACATCTTTTGGAATCTCCAAAAAATATTAATTAATTTTAAAATTAAAACCCATAAAAAACTCCAAAATATCCTAATTTAAAAGATAAGATGTCAATATTTCTTAATCTCCTGAAAAATAAATTTTAGACAAGTTTTTATATCAATTTAAGCATTTTCCTTTTATTTAACTCAATGTTATTCGATTTAATTTTTTATGTAAGGTGACAAATATTTCCATGTTAAAATGGTGAAATATTAACTTATATGATATTAATTAGACCATAAATGAATATTTTATATCATTTACTCTATATTATAATTTTTATATATTATTGAAACAGTTTTATTAGTTTTTTAAAAAGTTAATAATATATAATTTTGATAATCTATCAATATTGTCAATTTGGACACTTCTAAATTTATTGATTTTACAAACATAAATATAAGATGTTATAATAAAAAAAATTCATTATATCCATAAGGATTTAAGGTAATGAATAAAATTAATTGGATATATTAATTATCCCAAATTATTATTTTATAATATTTTTAATAACATTATGTTGATATTTCTATTAATAAAATAATTACTGTATCGATTTTATGTAACTATTTAATATACATATAATTTGAATTTAAATTAAAAATAAAAAATTATTATGAATATAAATAATATATACTTAATAATAATACTTATATTAAAATATATATTTTATAAAATACTAAATTAAAAATGTTATATATATAAAAACATGAATGTGGAAAATTTTACTTCGCTATAAATAAAATATTATTAGTGTCATAATCATTCTAATATGGCACCAAATGGTCAAAAAGTAGAACCTTAAAAGAATATGGAATATATAAACTAAACCAATAAAATTTGGTCAGGTTTTGTTTTCTATTAATCTTTATTATCATTTTAATAATAATTGTTTTATTGATTTTTCATCAATTAAATAAGTTTTTCATCATCAATGTACACTCCATATATGTCATTATTTATTTACTCAAAATTAAAAAAATTAAAAAAATAAATAAAAACATAATATATTTGAAATGATTATTTATATCTGAACATAAATTATTTATAACATAATATTAAAAATAATATGGTTATTAAAATTTGGGTAAGACATATTTAACATTAATTTAAATAAAATATATTAAGTGTCTTAATCTCTTAAAAGTGGATTCAAAGGATACAATTTTGACAAAATATTATTTAGGCCGAATATAAATCATCTAATGATATTAGAACAATTTCTCGGATAATTATAAAACATTATTTTTAAAGTTAATTACCTGATTTTTGAGTTTTCATATTAATAAAAATTACCGAAATTTCTATTCGTAATGCCCAAATATAATATAAATATACTTTAATAATTTAGACCTACTGATTCCAAATATATAATCCTTTTGTAAAATTCATAACATACATGTTGAAGTTATTAAATTGAAATTCTTTGTATGTTTTGAATGAGATGATGTGTTTTGAAAGTTAAAACATTGCAAATGAATGAAATGTTTTTACATAAAAATTAAATGTAAAATTAATGGTAATGAACTATATTAAATTAAATGATGAAAATATACTCTATTTATATGTTAAAACATTTAAATAATATAACATAACAATATGAATTATTTAGATGGTTTTTTTGTTCAATTTAGTATATTTTTTTATTCATCGAAACATGAATCTTATTAGAATAATAATAAATATTAATCCAAAATTAATTTTTATAAATTAATTACAATGAATAAGTTTAATTTTTTGAACCATAATATGAAAATGTATTAAAAACATTATATAAAATGGGTGCTCCGTCAAAATTTGGCAAAACCGGTTTTTTGAAAAATACTTCTTTTATAAGAAAAATTGATTTTGTTCTTATATATTGTTTAGATAACTTATTACATAAATTTTAAACATTATATTGAATATTTAACACATATATTTATTTTAAAAATCAAGATTGTTATTTATATTTTATAAACTCACTTATTTTCACTTAAAAAGCTCTTCAGAAAAAAAACATTTCTTTTTATTTATAAAGGGTATTGTTTTTATTTATAATTATTTGCCCACAAAAAAATTAATATATATATATATATGATTCAGTCATATTTTCATAATTAAATTAATAATAATCATATCTACTATTATAATTTTTTGGGTATAAGGTAACATAACAATATTTAGTTGTTAAATTAAGCTTGGTCTTGAGAAAAATGAATTCCCTCAAAAGAATATGAAATTGTGTGTAACACAAATATTTTTTATGCCCCAAGATAAGATTGTGTTTCATATTGTATAATATTATCTTGTTATAGTGTATAAAAAAAGAAATCATATATATATATAATAAATAGTTAAATAAAAACAAAAAAAATAACTATGTCATAATAATCATAGGGTGTTACAAAACTTCTTGTCCTCTCCCTTTTATTCTAAAAATGAGAACATCATTCGCCAAGTGTCAATTTATAAACATCTTGGATGATACAAATAATTTTTCATTTTCACATTTGAGGATGGTCATAAAAACATTATTTGGGTTAAATCATACTGTATTATAACAATTAAAAGTTATTTATTGTTCTAGAACCATTAAATAGAAATGAAATTGAATAATATGACATAAGTTCTCAATGATCATATAAACCACCAAAATAAATTATATTATTATCCTTAATGTTTTTTCTAATGACTACTTTTAATATAATAAAACAAAATTATATATTGTATTATTTAAAATTCAAGAAACGTATTAACACCATTACATTTCAATAATGGAGTTTTTTCCTTCATTTGAAAATATTATCCCTAAGGAATCAACCATTTAATACATGAAATAAATGAACCCAAAATAATGAAAATAACAAAATATTATTCTTAAATGGGTGGAAATATTTTATAAAAATACTATATAAGTAGTTGTAAATATGAATATAGTTCTTTAATATATTAATAACACTCGTTAAAACATTATATTGTATGTTTGAATACGTTTTATCTACGTTTAACCGATGGTAATGCAATACTAGCCCTAATTTTCAATATTTGCGTTAACCTTCAACTATCATTGATTATATTCTATTAAAATTATTTGAGATATGTTTTTTTTTATTTTATAGGGTATTATATGGATTTAATGGGTATAAAAAAGTTCAATTCATATTATTAATTATAAAATCATTGATTTGATATTTTTAAGGGGATTTTCATTAGAAATCATCTATTAAATTTCTATTTTTAAAAAATTAAAATTGAATTTTCTTATGAAAGTATTCATATTTTATGAGTATTCTTAATTGGAACTATTTAGGATGAATTGTGGGACCAATATCACCATCCAATATTTTGGTTATGTTCATCTTGGAGGTCGACCATAGGGTTACTACAAGTGTAACTATGATGGATACACCATAAGTATGTCATGAGTTTTACATTGTAAGTTATCCATGAGGGTTTCATTATAAGGTCTTTGTGAGGGTTACAAATCATATGGTATCTACAATATTTAAATTTTCAAGTATTTAATAGACAATATAAACTTTATTGTATTATCTATGTTTTATATTTATAGGGAAATTTCATGTGTTATCAATGTTACTTTATGATACTTATTGATTGAGAAGTATGTTTTTGTGAAAATGATTTCATATGTTTATAATAATTCATATACTTATTGTTTTTATCCTTATTTTAATATCTCTTACTAAACATATTTTTTTTCTTATCCTAGGTTTTAGAAAAAAAATCATTTGGTTTTTAAGTATTTGAGAAAATGAGAAGCCAAGATGAATGTTCTGAAGCGTTCTTATGAATAGTTTTCATGTTTTTTATTAAGAACATTTTTATTATGAAAAAATTGATATATTCCTAGTAGTATTAAATTTGAATTAATATGAATTTATATGTATGAATTATTTCCAGAATTTGTAAAACTCTAAACAGAAAATATATTTGAAAATTTAAAGAAGTGAATTAAAATGGAATTTACCATATAATGTAATGTTTATGGATAGGTCCTTAATGTTTGTATCAAATAAGAGTTTTGATAACTTTAGAGGTAAATATGTTTTTTATATAATACCATAAATGATTATTACCATATTATTATGTTTAGATGATATGGAGCCTTAATATTACCATGTTTCATCATTTAAGATATGTTTATTTAGAATTTTTTCCACAGAAGAAACTAGGAAGCAGGTGTAGGAAGGAAAAAAGATGATGATTTCATTCAGAATCCGCAACATGGAATTATGAGAAATCGAACCATGCCATTTGTGATAGTAATTTCTTAATTGAGGATGGATATAAAAGGTAGTGGAATCCATGCAAGAGAATAACCAGTGCTACCTCAAAGAAAAATGTCGATAGTGGTACAATTTATGAGAGAACACCCTCCTACAATTAGTGCATATTCTTACCTAGTTGCGGTAGAAGGAACTATTATGTAATGTAAAAATATATTCTATGTTATGGGGTGTTCGTATAATTGAGACATAAATATTTCCATTAATCATTTTGAAGGTGACTTTGAATAGTGGGGGTTAATTGTATAGAATATCAGGGACCGAGAAGAAATTGACACCTTGGAATGGGTTGAATTTATGAATATGTTCCTTGAGAAAGATTTTCCTATGGTTTTTCAATAAGGAATGGAAAATAAATTCCTTTAATTTATAGAAAAGGGTGAATATTTAGTGGTTGTTTATGAAGAAAACATCACCCAATATGCACAGTAAACTCCAAATCTTATTTGGGATCTTGATAGAAAAGTAAATCATTTTTTACTCAAGATTAAAGACAAGATATCAAATGAAATTGGACTCACGTGAAATAAAAAGTTATGGGAAACTTTTGTGATAATCTATGAGGGAATAAATAGAGTTTATTGATCATCACATGTACTATTAAAACATGTAAATGATGTGGTGCAGATGAAAGGTGATGGGGGAGAGTCAACCATGGAAATATGAAGGTAAGAAATTATAGTTTCTATTATGTGAATTGTGAGGTAAAAACCCCTTGGGAATGTCTTAGCCGAACTTGAAAGTATTCACAATTTGGTATGTTTGGATAGATAGCCCTAGATTTTAAGTAAAAAAATTTTATGATTAATCTTAATAATACAAATGTAATGTTTTTGAAATGTGGTTGGATGAGACATTATTAAAATACCTTCCCAAGGAAAGATCTTAATGTTGGAACACACCTAGATTATAGGTAAGAAGTTTCAAATAGATCCTTTGTAACTATGTCAATATTTGATAGGTCATTCAATGAAGTGGTATTAGGTTCTTTGTTTGTTTACTCAAATTTTTCTATTGTATTGTCGGTTATGTTGTCTATAAATTCTTTTATATCAAATAAATTTTCTAGTAAAATATAAATTTAACCTAAATAAATGAGACCAGAAAATAAGGTTGAAACATTAGGGGGAAATATTACTATAAAAAGGAATTATAATTACCCTACAATTGTTGTCTATGGAAAGGCATTACATGAAAAACTTGTTATTTCACCCTTAGTAGAGTTTGATTTTATTATGTGTATAGATTGGATTTCAATTTATAATTTTTTGAATTAATATAGAAATAAAGAATTTGTTTTTATTGAAGTGTTTTAGTTATTATAATAGAATGAAACCATAAAATTAATAAAATGTCAATAATGTCTGAAACATATAGAATATGAAATGTAATGTTATCTAGATAATTTTTTTTAAATAATTTATGTATTGAAACTAATGATATTACAATGGTAAATGAATACCAAGAAGTCTTCCTAATGAGTTTGAATGTGTTATACTTGATCTTGATATTGAGTTTTCTATTGGCTTGGTACCTGATGCTAAGAGAATTTCAAAACCCCTTATCAAACTACTCAAGTAGAACATCTTAAACTAAAAAATAAACTGAAAGTGATTCTTGATAAAGGAATAATTATCCTACAACATTACCATGGGTTGTTCATATTTTGTTTGTTAAAATTAATGATAGTTCCAAGAGTTTTTTAATTTATTAAATATTTTTGAATAAAATTACTAGTAATAATAAGTATCATTTCGATCATATTGTTGACCTTTATCACTATATCCCTAGAGATCAATTTTTCCACGATTTAATTGAGATATTCGTACCATCAGGTGAATTTTAAGGAGTATAACATCCAATGAAAAGGTTTTTTTACTATATATGGGAATCATGAGTTTTTTGTTTTTTCCATTGATTTGAAAAATTCCCTTGATGTATTAATGGATCTTATGAATAAAATATGACATGGATATTGGGTTATGTTTTCCTTTTTTTATTGATAATATTTTTGTCTTTGATAAATTTTGTGAGGATCATAAAAAATATTTAAAGATTTTATTTCAGACACACAATAAAAATAAGCGACACAGAAAATTTAGCAAATGTGTTTTCTATTTTCAATAGGTTTCGTTTCGTGGAAACATTCTAAATTAGAATAGAAAAATAGTTTATCCTACGAAAAAAATGTGTTTGATGAATATCCAAGACCTACAGTTGTAACATATATTCATTTTTATCTTATATTAGTAGGTTATTACAAATTTGTTTTAATCATTGAAGGGTTATCTAGCCCTTCAACTAAGTAAACATGGTAAAGGGTCAAATTTATTTGGGCTAAAGAATTAGATTTTTGTTTTCAGGAATTGGAGAAGAGATTGCTGAGTTCTCGAGTTTGGGCCATACCTTCCAAGAATTGTAAAATTTTATACATAGTGATGATTCATTAAAGGTACTTGGTTGTGTTATGTTGAAAATTGATCATGTAATTGATTATGCTTCATGATAATAGAAACCACATTGATCAAATTATCCCACACATGATATTGAACTAGTAGATGTGGTTTTTCCAATGAAAATTTGGAGGATTCATTTATGTGGAGCCAAATTGGAAATACATACTGACCATAAAAGTATAAATTATTTATTCTCTCAGAAGGAATTATACATGAGGAAGAGAATATGGGTTGATAGGATAATGGATTATGATAAGAGGAAAAAATACCATTTTGTAAAAGGTGACAATTTAGATGATGCCATGAGTCAACAACATCATGTATCATTAACCATGTTATGTTTGGAATAAGATGCCTTGATTAATGATTTGTTGAATTATGGATTGGAAGTTGTTGGTGTATGAAATTCCTATATTTTTTCTATTGTTAGAGGAGACTTATCTATCAAAAATAATTATGCATTTGTATAAGGGAGGATATGAGTTATAGAAAAAAGGTATAATTGGATAGAAGGGGTATCTTAGTATACTTTACAATTGAAAAAGACTCTGTTATGAGATTTAGGAAGGGAGTTTTGGTCCATTATGACTCACAATTGAAGAAAGATATGTTAAGTGATGCTCAAAGTTCTCTATTTTTAGTTCATAATGGAAAAAAATGATGTTTAGAGTCATTGGGATTATTACTGGTGGGATGTAATGAATAGATATATTGTGGATTTTATGATGAAATGTTTGACATGTCAATAGTTTAAATATGAGTGATAACTACATCAGCGGGTACTTAAGACGTTCCCTCTTCTAATGTGGAAATGGAAAAATGTATCCATGGACATTGTTGTCGTATAACCAAAGAATTTTTTAGGAAACAATTCGATTTAGGTTATTATTTACAGATTTTCTAAATCTGTATATTTTATTTTTATTGGAGATACTATGACTTTGGATCATCTTTATTGATTATACTGAAAAAAGATTAGCATGTTACATGGAGTTTCTCCATCCCTTTTAGCATACCTCGATCCCATAATTACTTATATATTTTACAAAGGACTTCAAAATTGTTTGGGAACTAAATTATATTTCTACACTACATTTCATCTCCAATATGATAGACAGAAAGAAAAAAATAAAATCCTTTGAGGTTTTGCATCGAGGATGTTTAATGGATTAACAGTGGATTTGGGATCAACATCCCTATTTAGTAATGTTTTCCTATAATAAAAAAATTATTTGAGTATAAAGATGGAACCTTTTAAGGAACTATATGGGATTCGATGTCGAACACTATCATTATGGGATGATGTTGGAGAATGGATGTTTATGGGACCATAATTTGTAGATGAAGTGGCTGAGAAAGTGATGATGATCTAGCAACCCCAGATGATTGTTTAGAGTAGGCAAAAATGTTATTCAGATAATAGGAGGATATAATTTTATTTTTTGTAGGTGATCATGTTTTTCTTATAATCTCACAATGGAAAAGTGTTATAAATTCTGTTAATAAAGGAAATCTAATTCCATGGTTTATCTGACCTTATAAACTAAAGTGGAATGTTTCACTAGTCACCTACTGAGTATAATTTCCTATGAGGATATCTCAGGTAACAAATGTTATTCATGTTTCGACATTGGCAAAGAATGTGCTTGATCCATCTCATTTTCTGATACCAGATGTAATTCATATGGAAGATAAAATTTTTTATAAGTAAAATCCCATTCATTTTTTGGATTACTGAGATAAAGTATTTAATAATAAGGTGATTCACCGAGTTAAGGTTTTTTGGAGAAACCACAAGGTTAAAGAAGAAACATCAGAATATAAAAATGTTATGAGGGTGTGAATCCCTCACTATTATAATAAGTAAATAAAAATTATATCGGAGATATTTAATGAAGTTGGTGAGAATGTAACAGACTAAGTATTATAAAATAATTTTTTATCATTCTATATTTAAATAATCATATTATTTATAAATGTATAATGAATGAAGTGGTATTTATACAAATTAATGAATTTATAATGATGGAATAGTAACCTAACCATATGAATATTAATATAATCATTAATAACATTAATCTTTCAAAAAGAATAGTCTAATCACCAAATAAAGTATAATTAAATGTTAGTAATCGTATAACTGAAAATATGATTGAACAAGTTAAAAAATTTTGTTTGATAATTATAAATTATGTATTTGTATTTTTGCGATTAATAAATATTTATTTAAATTTTTATAATTAATATATAAATTTAAGATAAAATATATATTCAAAAAAATCATAAATTATAATTTTGTGGTCTTGTGACTATAAGACATCATTGATTAATTTTTCAACATGTTATAAGTTATGTTATAGTTTTAACACCAGTTTTTTTCAAATAAATTATTAATATAATAAAAATCTAAATTTCTCATAATGAGAAAATTATTTTCAAAAAAAAATTTAATTTGAGATTTCATCACATCAAGAAATTATTGGCGAAACTTTTTGGGATTTTTCTAAAATACATGAATTTATAGTGATTTATGAAAAATAAAATTTTGTGATATAAGCTAAATATATGATTTATTATGTCATGGATGATTTATGGAATATTTATCCAAAAATATAGAAATTTATTTGATTATTTTAATATATTGGGTGATAATTATCAAAATATTCATAGTCTTTTGCCAAATTAATAAACTAATTAAATTTTTAATGAGAATACACCACTCTCCTCCCCTATAAATACCTCTCCTCACACCACTTAGATTTGTAACCTGCCTAATCAATACACAAATCCATTCCCAGTACTCTTCCTCACATCCATTACTATATATTCTCACAAAAATTCCAAACCCATGGTCCTTTAGCTGGTTCTCAAGGATGATAATTCAAGCGGTAAAATCATCTTTCATTTTTATTTATTTTATTTTCAATTCTCTTTATTTTCTTATACGCTCTTCACCGCACCTTATCCATGTGGAATTAATATTAATGTTTCTTATATATACTAATATTTTATTATATTTATGTAAAAATTCAACATCAAACATCTTATCCTCTCCCTTTTATTAAAATAATGAGAGAATTGTCTTTGATGTCTTGGTTTACCACCATCATGGATGATCCAGTTCATTTTACTTTACCTCATTAAAAAATGGTCATAAAACCATTATTATTGTTCAATAATATTTTATAATACAAATTATATTACATTTAACAGTCTACATGCATTATATAAATATGATATTGAATAAAATGATACATGATCAAAATGATCCAAAAAACATCCAAATATATTAAATCATTCTCATTAATGTTTTTTTACTGATTCAACCTCATTTTATAACCATGTTTACATAAGGTATCACATAAAATTATGTAACTATATTAAAACCATTTCATTTCACTGCTGCTGTTTTTTTCATTCAAAAATAATATCAATAATGAACCATCTATGGAAACCACGAAATAAATACTCCTAAACAAAAAAAAATATTATTACTAAATGGGTGGAAATATGTTATAAGAATATCATATAATAATTATAAATAATAATTTTTTATTTAATATAGTAATAATACACATTAAACAATCATACATGAGTTTTGATCAATATTGATGTTAGATAAACCTATGGTAAGGGAACTAGTAACATAATTTCCATTCCATGGGTTATCCATATAGTTCATTGATTATGAGGTACAAAAATTATTTGTGAAATTTATTTGTGAAATTATTATTTATTATTAGTATTTAGAGTGTATAAACATATTCCATTCGTTTTATCTATTCCCACTTCAATTAAGTGATATTTGTAAGGTATTATTCATTAGAAACCCTCTTTTAAATTTTTGATTTTACAAAATTCAAAAGTAATGTTTTAATAAATTTATTTCCATTTTATGAGCATGGTTCGGGTAAATTTTTTATTATGAAGGGTGATCGATATAACTCCCTCTAATCCACTACTTATGTTCACGTTCGAGGTTGACTATATGGTTACTCCAAGTGTAAATAGAATGGTTACACCACATGGTAGTCATGCAGGTTATATTGTAAGGTATCCATAAGGGTTACATTATATGGTAGCCATGAGTCTTAAAATTCATATAGTAGGTGTGATGGTTACAACATTAAGTAGGTAATTATCCATGTTTCCTTTATGGTATTATTTATGTAGTCTATGATTTCTATAAGTCTCATGTTTTCAAAAACAATATACGTGATAATTATTGGGATTGAAGTATGAATTAGTGAAAATGGTTTCATTTGTTTAGAAGAATACATGTACTAATAGATTATATTCTTATTTTCAATTCCATAATATTCAATTGTTTCTCATACCAACTTTAAAATGGCCTCGACAGTGTTTAAGGATGGGTAATAGAAAAGGGGAGTCCATGATTAACGTTGTGAAGACCTTTCACGAATAGTTTTCATGTTTTTTATTTAAAAAATTTATATTATGAAAAAAGGATATTTTTTAGTACTACCATAATTTTATGAGTATTGGTTTATTTGTATGAATTCATTACTTATAAAACAATTAACTGAAAATATATTAAGGAATGTAAAGAAGTGAATTCCAATGAAATTTACTATATTATCTAATTTTTATTGGATGTTCTTTATAGATGTTATCACTAGTCATAATAAAGAATCACAGACATGATGATCAACATATCACATTATAAACCATCCAAAAAATGATTAACATGGTCACAAAACCACACAATAGACATAGTAAAACGTTTTAATCAGAACCACTACCTCACCCACTTTTATTTTTCAAGATTCATTCTTTCATTAAAAATTATTAATGTAATAAGTAAAATAACCATCCTTAAGTGATTAACCATATATATAATATGTCAATACAATAAGTAAATTGAATAATCAACTAAAAAGGATCAATAATATAAATGTTTTTTTAAAAATAACAATAAATATTTATCATGTGCATGGGAATTAAAAATACCAGAAAACACATGTAAAAATGTTATTAATAATTTTTTTTAATATAGTACTTTATAATTTTTAATCTAATTCATATATTATATCAAATGAAACCAATATTATGTTAATATAATATTAAAGACTACTAAAATGTGATTTTTAGATTAACATATCTAAATTTGATACTTTCATCCAATTTATATCAGAGTAAAAGGGCATAGATGAACTGATGGATTAATATAAGAAAGGGTAAACCAAATGTTCCATGACCATTGAAATACATCCTAAAAAATTTCCATCAATATCTACTAAATCTAAACAAGAATTATCTATGGAATATAAAATTAAAAAAAATAACAAAACCATAAGAGGGTGTGAGGGAACTCACCATTGATAATAAATAATATATCCCATGACATTTTGGATTATTATTATATAAGTGGGGTGAATAAACTACCAAAAACTCACAATTGATCACTTAAGGTTCATGATAATAAAAGGAGTAGTGATTTTTATTGAAGAAGAAATATAATTTATTACTTGGGTGGAAAAAATATCATCATAGAAAGTGTAAAACTATATTATAATGTTATTGATTTTCTACATATTTGTAATTCAGCCCATGTGATAACCCGAAATTTTATAGTGATGATTTGAGCTTGATTCCCCACATTCTTCTTCTTTTATATGTACAATTTACTATGTTTTACCTAGGGGATCATTTGGGAAAAAGATGTGAATGTTGAAACGAAAGAGGGTAGTGCATTATTGTAACACGTTTTTTCCTAATAATATGCTTTATCCAAGAAAACAATACAGCTATGGACAATATGGTTGTTCAGGGATGGCACATGGTTTCTAAACCTGTGAAACCTAATATGAGAACCCATGACCCATTATAGGAGGTGCATTTTTTATGTGCACGGTTAGGGGAAACTGTTCGCATATGCTCGACAAACATTGTGTGAAGTTTTCATTCACCTAACAATTAGTTTTATATTTTACCAAGCCCCATAAAATATCGCAAATTGAACTCCATTCACCCCCTGATTACCTTGAATGATTTTTATTCCTCCCAAAAAGATTTAATCCCTCTCAACCCCAATTCTTGGTTTTCAGAATCCCAAATCGAATAGCTACACCCCTCCTAGTAAAAGGATCTCATCATAGATGTTTTCTCATTCTTCTTTAGATATCCTCTCTTTTATTAAGGGATATTATTCTCTATTTTTATTTGATATTGATCTGGTTTTTTATATATATATTTTGGAATGAGGGTCTAGATTTGGATTTTATGGATATTGTTTTATTCTATTTTGATTTAGGTTTTTATATTAATCTCTTATACTACTTGGTTTGCTGCTCAATGTTTATGGATTTCCATTCGGTGATCATTTGTCAATGAATCAAGATAGGTGGTGTAAAATTAAACCCTCAAACTCAAGATTTTATTTATTTACATATAAATTAAAATTATCTATATGATTTTTTCCAATCGGTTTTTGGATGAAATTAATTAATTATATTAATTTTGATATTATAGATGTTGGAATGGTAGATTATGAATAATTTATTTTTCAATTAATGATCAGGGAATTTAGGTTGTCGAATTGAATAATTAATTGTTTAAATAATTATATGTTTATGAGGTTTTTCAATTTAATAATTAATTATTGAATTAATTATAGGACAATGTGGTAGTTGTTATGATTATTTAATTATAGAGTTAATTAATATTATTGGGATTAATAATTAATTATTTAGCTAATCAATAGGATTGAGAAGATTAATTAATTTTTGGGATATTTAATAGGATTGGGATGATTAATTAGTTTTTTAGTTAATTATAACAATTTATATGAATAATTAACTGTTGATATAATTAACAAGATTGTGATTTTTAATTAATTTTTTACCTAATTTATACGATTGATATGATTAATTAATTATTGAGTAAATTAATATGATTGAGATGGTTAATTAATTTTTGAGTTAATTAATGGGATTGATATGATTAATTAATTAATTAGTTAATTAATTAAATTGATATGATTAATTAATTGTTGATTTAAGTAATGGGATTGATATTATTAATTAATTATTGAATTAATTAATAAAATTATGAATAGTAACAATGGTATTTATATGAGAATTGAGATATAGAATGGTAGTAATAGAATTATTAGATATGTGGATTGAGATCTGGAATGGTAAGAGTGGAATTCTATATCATGATATCCTTTGGTGTTAGTTTAGACTCCAGCGTAGCTGAAGCAGGTATTAAGGTATGGGAGTGCATAAAAAATCAAGAGATTATGTGGTCTCACAAAGGATAATTTGATAATGTAAGAAATATTTTTTTACTCAGAGTGCTTATTTATTTATACAACTGCATATACTATAATTTTCTAGATAGTTTTTTGGACATAACTGGTTGTCTATTACTAAGATGTACTCACACCCTACTTGGGTTGTCTAATTGGTACCAGAATAGATTCAGGGTTTCATGACAGGATAAGGTCAAAGTCCATGTGCATGGCGGATGAGTGGGGACGAAGCATGGATAAAGGAAATAGACAGGGTTTGGGACCCACATGGGAGTCATTAGTGCTTTTACTTTTGAGTTTCCATTTTTAAAATTGGACCATACATTAGCTGGAAATATCCATTATACACATTTTTATTGTATCTCCATTTTTTGTGATCATGTGAAATTGGTATGTTTCTGGTTTTGGTTATATAATTTTTTATTGTTTATTTATATTTGAGTCATTTTTAATTTGATAAAGACGTTATAGTCTCTCTATGACTTATATTTTACTTTCAATGGTAGTCATTTGCATCCTGAATACAGGGATGTTCACTAGTGGTCATGAGACAAACCAGTATGGTATACTTGTGTGTGACACTTGGTTCGGGTCATTACAGCCTATCTAAGAATACCTTGACATCGTAGAACAATTATATAGTTAAAACATATTCTAATATTATGTAATTCATTCTATAAAACACATACTAGAAAACAATTCACAAAAAATATATTGACATATGATCTGTATTGTTTTGAATTGAAAATTGTTAGGTCCACAAGGCTGAATACCCTGAGAGGGGTGGTGAATCAGGGTATGAAAAATTTAAAATTAAAGCTCGTTCTGATCTTGTTTCGCTGTTAGGAAAAAAACTCTTCTCTCTTTACTTTTGCACAATATAAACAGAAAGTAAAGCAAGAACAGGACACTGCAATTTTTACTTGGTTCACTGCTAAGGGCTACATCCAAGGAGCATACACCGACATGTTGTCGGTCATACCAAATTCCACTATTCTTCACTAGATGTGGATACAATGTTCGGGCTAGATCACTTATATGCACAGGCTCAATACCTTTACCAAGGTTAGGGTGAGCTCACTGCTTTCCCAAGGGTCACTCTCTGTTTCTCTGTCTCTGGATCACTGCTGGTGGAGAGGATCACCTTCTCCCTCTTCCTTTGCTCACTGCTTCAGAAAGAATCCACTCACAGTTTATAGGCCTGTAGGTCTCCAAATTTTCATGAAGGAAGGCATCTTCTTCTGTATGTAGATGCTCTGTTGAAATCCAAATTTCACCCGAAGATGAATATCTCTTTGCACCAAATGTATCGGGCAAACTTCCAGCTTCCATGCAGCCCAAAAACACGGCCAAGAACTCAACCTTACTCGGCACGCAAGTCTAAATCGGCATGCAAGTATCGGTGCACAAGTCAAAACCGGCACAAAAGTCTTCCTCAACACTTGCGCAACACAAGCCTCTTCAACTCCAAACTTTCGCGACTCAATCCAAATTACACCAAAACCAATATTGGCGCGCAACTACACACTGGCGCACAACTTCAACTACTGGCGCGCAACTATCACCTGGCGCGCAAGTCCCACTTGCACGATCACACACCAATTCCATGACCACCACACCTGCGCAATGGGAGCTCTGATTTCTCAAAGTGTTGAACTTCAGTGAAGAATTAGGAGGGGTGGTCCAGTATTTATAGGCATTTGGTCACCCCTGCACAACGGCGTGCAAATCACCTCTCGGCACGCAAGTCTCGGCGCGCAGGTCTCTTCCCCTAAAAGGCACTTGCACCACCCAATTCCAAACTTGTGCGAACCTCTTTCCTTTGCCATATGTTGATCTTCTGATCTTGAAAAACCACAAGCATGCATGTTCTTAGGCTTCAAAGGCATCGGTCCACAAGCCTCTTCCACGGCGCGCAATTCACTTGTGTGACACCACCAATACCCGCGCGACCCTTATCCCTTTGCCATATTTTAATGATCTGATCTTGAAAAACTTATGGCGCACAAGTTTCAACTCCTTCAAATACATGGTGCACAAGTCCCTTTTCCAAAAACCACTTTTCTTAATTTGTCGATTTTTAGGCCCAAAAATTTGGAAAACACTAGAAAATGGCGGCACCTTGTATTTGTTCTTTTTGTACCTCCTCCAGATCATCCATCTCTTTGTTGACGTTCTGGAATCAAACATGGATCGTTAACCACAGCTCTTGAACTCGATATTCAACTAAAAAAAATCCACTTTTTCATCATATTGTATGACATTGTTTGCTTTGTCAATAATCACAGCACAGATTTCCACTTTGTCAACAAACAGAATCACCTAAAAAATGCTTCAATGATACCCTGAGGGATTTTTTCCCAATGATCTCCCCCTTCGGGTTTGTTGAAAACTCTTCCATAAAATGATACATTGTTAATTCTTCAGCCACCATTCTCCTATTGCGATTCTGATAGCGATCGACGATTCACCCAACACATACTTAAGCCCACATGAGTAGTGCTCGACATGAGAAACAAGAGTAAATGAAAAGTTCATAAATGTATCACTTCATCTCTAACACCCATTGTTGGCATCAAACTGATACCAATTGTTACCAAACTGATACCATTTTTTTGGAAATATTATTACCACTCTCCAACACCAATCTTATTCTTTTATCACAATCCTCATCTGTCATGATATTTGTTCTTTGATCGATCACTTCTAGCATCGCCAGATTTAATACTCTCCCCCTATCTCATTGCTCCCCCTATATCGCTGCTTCACATTCTAGCTTCTCCCTGTATATATCATGATTTGTCAAATTTCCACACTGTCCTGTCTCCCCCTTGAACAATCACTATTTTCTCTCCCTTTGTCAATGAACCCAAAGGTCACGCCTTTGTAGTCTGTAACAGAGTAGAGAACACATATCAGCACATTAGAGAAAAATAGATCATACCTCGGGGAGGGGGGGTTCCACATACACAGTCTTTTAAGTGTGGGGAGTCGACTGAGCTCCCAGAGGCAGTCGATGCCTTTCAAATGCTTCCTTGGGTAGGGCCTTTGTCAAAATGTCTGTAACCTATTGGTCTGTAGGCACATACTCCAATTTCACAATTCCTTGCTCAACCTTCTCCTTGATGAAATGATAATTGATCTCAATGTGCTTGGTCCTTGAGTGATGGATGGGATTTTTACTAAGATTGATAGCACATTAGTTGTCACACTAGATTCCAATCGGAGACTTCACTTCAACTCCCATATCTTCAAGTTGCTGCTTCGTCCAAAATAACTATGTGCATGCTTGAGTGGCCGCAATATACTAAGCATCTACGGTGCTTAATGAAATGCAATATTTCTTCTTGCTTAGCCAAGAAATACACAATCCACCACGATATAATGCACCTCCTGACGTTGACTTTCAATCATCTGATGATCCGGCACAATCTGCATATGTGTAACCCAATGACACTGATTGAGATTTGTCATTATACATCAGACCGAAATCCATGGTGCCTTTGATACACCAAAGTATTCTTTTTTACTGCAAGCATGTGTCTTTCCATTAGATTACTCTGATATCTCACTGCTTGTCATGTGGCGAAAACAATATCAAGCCTTGTTGCAGTCAATTACAACAGAATTCCAATAATTTTTCTGTATTCTATGATATTAACTATCTTGCCTTCCTCATATTTTGATAATTTCATCCGGGTAGCAACCGGAGTCTTCATCTCCTTGGAATTATCCATTCCAAACCTTCTTATAACCTCCTTGGAGTGTTTGGATTGAGAAATGAATGTTTTGTTCCTTCATTGTGTCACTTGTAGACCAAGAAAAAATGTTAGCTCACCAATCATTGACATTTCAAACTCATTATTCATGAATTCGGAAAATTGTCTACACTAAGATTCATCTGATCTGCCAAAAATTATGTCATCGACATAAACCAACACCATCATCCTTTGATTACTGTCATTGTTGAAATAGAGGTTGTAATCAACTCCCCCATGCTGGAATCCAATCTTCTTCAAGTATTGATCAAGCCTTGAGTACCATGATCTTGGTGCTTGTTTCAGCCCATACAACGCCTTCTTCAGCCTGCAAAAATTTTTCTCATCCTCATGAATGAGAAAGCCATCTGGCTTCTCAATATACACCTCCTCTTCTAGAACACCGTTCAAGAATTCAGATTTCACATCCATCTGGAACACTTTGATCATTATTTGCACTACTATGGCCAAAAATAATCTGATTATATCCAGCCTTGCAACCGGTGCAAATGTCTCATCAACATCTATTCCCTCTATCAGTGAGTATCCCTTGCACACTAGTCGTGCTTTGTTCCGAATCATTGTGTCATATTCATTGATATTTTTGTGATAGACCCATTTAGTTCTAATGACATTCTTGTCTTCTTGCCTCAAAACAATCTCCCATGTCTGGTTCTTCTCAATTTGATCAAGCTCATCATTCATTGCCTGAACCCAGTTTTCATCTTAAAATGCATCTGAAAAGCATTTTGGCTCTACCTGAGATAGGAAAGATGTCTTCTGTAGTGACTTCATTATTCTTGTCTGAACTGGAGCTGTCTGATCACCAATGATATTCTGCCTATCAATTTTAGCTCGACTATTTGGCTTCCTTGCAAACACTGACTTGAAACTTTCTTGTTCATCATCAGTGTCTTATTCTGAGTCAGCCTCTGCCACTTCTACTCCCCATGTGTTACTTATCTCCTCATCACTTTCATCTGGAAACTAGTCACTGGTTCGTTGAGTATTCTGTTCATTTTCAACAATAGTGACATCATTTCTCTCAACAAATTTTCCCAGCCTTTTTTTGTAGCATTTATACGCTTTGCTTTTCCTTGAGTAGCCAAGGAATATCCCCTCATCTCCTCATGCCTCAAACTTCCTGTGATTTTCTTTGTTAAGAATGAAACACTTACTTCCAATGATTCGAAAGTATTTTAATGTTGGCTTCTTTCCGTACCATAGTTCATACGGAGTCTTCCCTTTCTTCAGACACAAAAGACACCTATTCGAAACATAGACTGATGTCAAAACTGCTTCCTTCCACAATTTATCGGGTAGGTATTTATCAATAAGCATCATTCTGGCCATGTTTTTGATGATCCAATTTCTCCTTTAAACCACTACATTCCATTGGGGAGTTCTCACTGATTAAACTTGATGCCTTATCCTGTGTTTCTCAAGATAGTCTTCAACTTGACTATTTGTGAATTCCATACCGTTATCAATACGAAACTTCAGAATTTTCTGCCCAAGAATCCTTTCTAATTCCCTCCTATACTATTTTATGCAACTGAACACCTCAGTCTTATAAGTAATGAAAAACACCTAGGAAATTCTGCTATAATCATTAATGAAAAGAATATAGTACCTTTTCCCATTTAAATCTCGTGGTGAGATAGGTCCACATACATCAGCATGCACCAATTCGAGCACTCTAGTTGATTTCTGTTCCTTTGGCCTGTATGTATTTCTGATGATCTTCCCTTGTTTTCAAGAATCACACATATGAGTGCAATCAAGTGATAGTTGTGAAGGTCTCTAGAAGCATCACACTTTACCAAATCTTCCATAGATGGTTGGCATAGATGACCAAGACGCTTATGCCATAGCTGGTTTTCTTCCTATCTGGATAAATGGCACGTATCTTCTTCCCCACCTACAGGGTAAAGATTTACCTTTGTCCTTTTTCCCTGCAGAACAACTGCTCCATATTTTCCATTCACAACACACATCTTCTTGGTAAATCAGATAGAATGCCCAGAGTCACATAGTTGACTGACACTAAGCAAGTTATAACTAAAACCCTCTACTACCAATACATCAGCACGTCTCATTTATTTGCCCCCAAATATGGCTTTCCCTAAGCTGACAATCTTCACGCCTTCATTGTTTCAAAATTTGACAACTCCTTCTTTGACATATTTTATTCTTGTAATAAGATCCTTATTACCCGTCATGTGAGATGTGCAACCACTATCAAGGATCCACACACCAGAGCGATCTGATGCTTTATGGGAAATCTCTGCAACCACAACCTTCTCATCTTTCATCTTCTTGGTCCATACTTTTTCTTTCACACTCGGCATGGATTGAGGCTTCTGTTCTTTCTCATAGTATGATGGACCAGCTTCATCTTGCAAAGCTGCAAATCTATTCAGCATTTTTAACTCACTTCGTGGTTTATCAATCTGCTGCTTGCTAACATTTTGATTCTTCTTTGGAACATTTCTCTAAATGGTCGAAGTGTAGTACCTAGCCATGTTCCCATAACCTCCGTACAAAAAACAGTGTCCTTCAAAAACTGTTCTGGAAAACTGTTCTCTGTTTGGCTTCCACCTCTGTTCTTGTTCCCTTCAATATCTTTTGGCTATGGAACACACATAGTGTGAATGTCCCATCTTTCCACAATAATAACACCTGATATAATGTGAATTCTTTCGTGTTACTTCATCACTACAAGTTTCCCATTGGGATCTCTGAAAACTCTGATTCTGCTTTGTGCCCAAATCCACCTTCAATCTCGGGATGGGTGATTGTGGTCGGACTTCAACTTTCCACATATTTTTGTTTCCGAATAATCCCTAAATCAGCCTTAACTTCTGAGCTTAATTTCTGCTTCTATCCTACTGAACTACTAGGCTCTACTTTCTTCTTTTCAGTCTTTGTGAGGACCTACTTTCCCAAGATTGTGTTGGGAATTAAAGGTTTTTCCTGGTCTTTAACTTTTCTCTGTAGACCGACAACTTCCTGTTCAAGGTCTTCAATACGCTTGATGTGATCTTTCACTTTTCTATTCAATCTATCAATCTCCATTTTTTGTTCTTCAATCATGAGCTTATGCTCATCAACATTTTCTGTGTGCTCTGGCCTAGAAGACTTAAGATTTTCAATTTCTTTCACTAGCTCAGACTTCTCTTCTTCAAGCTATTGCATGTAGAGTTTGGCATCATGTACCACCTTGTTGGCTTTATTTTATTGCTCTCCAAACATATATCTCTTCAAGAGCTGCTTCTAATTCAGCTTCTTTGTCAACTCTCGCTTAAATTTCTTCTTCTTCCTCATCAATTTCGGTTTCCTTCTTTTCTTGAGCACCACTGACAACAGACACCATTGCATTATGTCCATGATCTTTGCAGTTTTCTATCTCTTCAATTTCTTCACCCTCTGAATCATCTGAAATGTCTATTTCTTATGAAAGAAGATTCTTCTTTTTGAAGAAATTTCTCTTGAACTGCTTCTTCCCTTTTACATAGGCTGAGGATTTTTTCTTGGGAATTTAAACTTCATCTTCATTTTTTTCTTCTTGAAAATTTTTGGGGCACCTTGCAGCAAGATGAATAACTTGTCCACATCTAAAGAAAGCAATTGGAAGATTCCCATTGAACTTTCCTTTTCCTCTTTAACGATTTGACGAGAGGAATGACATTACCTCATCCGTCTCTTATTCCTGAGAATCTTCAATGGTGAGCTTCTTCATGGCCTTAAATGCCACCTCTTTGGACTTCCCCTTTTCCAGAGCCTCATTATCATCGTTCCTCATTTCATATGCAACCAAGGTACTATGAAAATGTTCCAGTGTCAGCTCTTTAGGATCTTTATCTTCTAGAAGTGAATCATTCTGATTAAACCGAAGTGTAAGTTTCCTCAAGATGCAATTTATGATCTTTATGTCTTCAATGGCTTCTATAAGACCTCACATATCTTCCACAACAACATTTACCCTGTTAGATAATGCATCAACAGACTCATTCAGGTTCATTTTCAGATCTTCATACTTGTTCCACAATACTTGCAACTTTTCCTCTCTGACCTTTGTATCCCCTTCATATATATTCAATAGTTTTTCCCACATGACATGTGACAATTTCCAAGATATCACCTTTGTATATATAGAATTGGATAAGGATCCCCCTAAGGCATTTATTGCTTTGGAATTAGCATCCAACTCTCTATGTTCAGCTTCTGATAATACACCACTATTAATATTAGATGTGATACCATGCATAGATGTTGAAAACACATCCATTCCCAAGGATTGAAAATCGTGTTGCATTCGATTATTCCATACCTGAAAATTACATCCGTCAAATATTGGAATCCCTTTATGATTAGTGACCTCCATTGAGAGAAGAACTAATGTCAACCTTTCCCTCTAATACAAATTGTTAGGTCCACAAAGCCGAATACCTTGAGAGGGGGTGAATCAGGGTATGACAAATTTAAAATTAAAGATCATTATGATCTTGTTTTACTGTTAGGAAAAACACTCTTCTCTCTTTCCTGTTTCTCAACATAAACAGAAAGTAATGTGTGCACAGGACACCGAAATTTTTTCTTGGTTCACCGCTAAGGGCTACGTCCAAGAAGCATACACCGACAGGTTTTTGGTCGCACCAAATTCAACTATTCTTCACTATATGTGGATACAAAGTTCGGGCTAGATCACTTTTATTCCCAGGCTCACTTCCTTTACAAAGTTTAGGGTCAGCTCACTACTTTCCCAGGGGTCACTCCCTGTTTCTCTCTCTCTGGCTTACTGCCGGTGGAGAGGATCACCTTCTTCCTCTTCCTTTGCTCACTGCTTCGGAAAGGATCAACTCATAGTTTATGGACCTGTAGGTCTCCTAATTTGCATGAAGTAATGAATCTTCTTCTGTATGTAGATGCTCTGTTTAAGTCCAACTTTCACACAAAAATGAATCTCCCTTTGCACCTAATGTATCGGGAAAACATCCAGCTTCCACGCAGCCCGAAAACACGGTCGGGAACTCAACCTTACTTGGCGCTCAAGTCTAAACTGGCACGCAAGTATCGGCACGCAAGTCACAACCGGCGTGAATGTATTCCTTAACACTTGAGAAACACAAGACTCTACTACTCCAAACCTTCGCAACTCAATCCACTTTACACCCAAACCAATATTGGTGTGCAACACCACACTGGCTTGCAACTTCCACTGCTGGCGCGCAACTATCACCGGGCGCGCAAGTCCCACTTGCGCAACCACACACCCCTTGTGTGACCACCACACCTGCGTGACGAGATCTCTGATTTATCAAAGTGTTGAACTCTGGTGAAGAATGAGGAGAGGTGGTCCAGTATTTATAGGCATTTGGTCACCCCTGCGCGACGGCGTGCAAGTCACCTCTCAGCGTACAAGTCTCGGCACAAAGGTCTCTTCCCCTAAAATTCACTTGCACGACCCAATTCCAAATTTGTGTGAAACTCTTTCCTTTTCCATATTTTGATCTTCTAATATTGAAAACCACAGTCGCGAAAGTTTTCAGGCTTCCAAGGCATCGGCGCACAAGTCTCTTTCACAGCGCGCAAGTCACTTGCGTGACATCACCAATACTTGCGCGACCCTTATCCCTTTGCCATATTTTAATGATCTGATCTTGAAAAACATATGACGCTCAATTTTAATCTCCTACATGGTGCACAAGTCCCTTTTCCAAAAACAACTTTTCTTTATTTGTTGATTTTCATGCCCAAAAATTTGGCAAACACTAGAAAACGGTGCCACCTTGTATTTGTTCTTTTTGTACCGCCTCCAGATCATCCATCTCTTGGCTGATGTTCTTGAATCAAACATGGATCGTTAACCACAGCTCTTGAACTCAACATTCCACTAAAAAATCCCCTTTTTCCACAAATTCTATGTCATTGTTTTCTTTGTCAACAATCACAGCACAGATTTCCACGTTGTCAACAAACACAATCACCTAAAAAATGCTTCAATGATACCTTGAGGTATTTTTTCCCAAAAAAAATTTACATACTTAAAAATTGAATCTTATTACCATAAATTAATACCAAATGATGATGTATAAACCATCAAAATCACTAAAAAAATATCTTCACATTATATAGATCATAAATTAGATGATTCCTTAAAAAATCCAACCATCATGTAAATGATAAATTCAGTTAAATCAACACTAATTTAATCATTACATTACAGAAAAACAAAATTCTAATAACATTGGATACTAAGAACTTATTTGAGACTCGCACTCCCACATACTTTCCTCCACAATACTAGGATTCCTCAAAATATTGATAATTGGAATATATCTCTCGTGAAAATAATTCTACCAATGACTTTATACCACAACTATATTCTCTACAGAAATCACATCATATCAGTTGTGTGACTTCAAAAAATTATTATTATGGGAATCTTCATGAATATATTGATAGATATGTGACATATGTATATTGTGATGGATCTGGTAAAACTATAATGGAAAAATAACATATACTAAAAACCACCAATATAATATAACACCATGAAAGAACTGATAATCTGTGAAAATAAAACTATCACTCAGAAAATTTGTTACTATCCATTATAAGAGTAATATTATATAAAGATAGTTCCACAAACTAAAAAAATGGTATCATCCTTAAACATGCAAAGTTTTTATGATTTTCTTACACCACCTAAAATACTCTCAAATCAAATAAATAAAATCTATTTTACATTATACCACATCATGATTATGGACTACTGACCCCCCAAAATTAGTCCATGACATTGGATATCAGAATGTACACCCATAAAATACCTCAAATTAGGATGTCCTAATGTAGGATTGGTAGTTATTGTTATCAAGAAAACCAAAAAATATAAATTTCCTCAACCATGAATCAATAAAATCCAAAAATGTTTCCCACAACATATCTTCCACTATTAAAATTGTATGTTTAATCTGTCTAAAATTTTTCTGATAGAGGGTGCGGTTAATATTAAACCAAGAACCTAAATAATACTATAACAGCTTTTATAATTCTAGTGTATAAATAGAATAATGATACGAAATGATGGTCTTTATTATCATGTTGTGTATCACCTCATCATCAAAATACTACCTATAAAGAATGTTCTTATCTGATTATTCGATGATAATCATGAATTGATATGAATTATTCAATGAATCCATGATATATTTAATAGAAACAAATCCCCATTAATATTAGAACAATGAAAAAATCAATCGAGATATCCTCCCATATACTCTCAGAATCATCCATTATGTATGAAAACCATTTAGAAAACATTAACCCCCAACACCTGCTGAAATTAATTGATCCATTATAAGACCACCTAAAATAATATTTCCATCATTCCATAATACAATATTCCCTTCAAGGAATAGTAACACATTAAAAGAACATGATGAAGAACCACTACATTGTTATTGAACACAAATAGATTGACTTCACACATTCCTGATGAAATATAAAAACTACCATATCTCATTATCATGTATTGATCATCCAATAAATATCCCCCTAGAACCACAATAATGAAAACATTATAACAACACATCTTCCAACATGTCACCCAATAATGAATCTTCCATGTTCTGCATCATTGTAGATCACCCAATCATATGATATACATAACACCTAATTCAATCTTCTTCTACATAATGATTACTTACCACCGGCTCCTAGATCATCATCCAATCAACCACACACACTGAAACAACATCTTCTAGTGATTACATACTCAGTGCATCATTAACCACATCCCCCACTCCTACGGTGTTTGATATCCTGATATCATAATACTTTATGAATTATTTCCAAAATTGTTTTAGGATAAATCATAATGATCGAAAACACAATATAATATAATATAATATATTAATGACACCATATCAATCATAATTGTTGAAAATGATCCCAATATTTATAATAAAAACCATCAAGAATGACTAAAGATGGTGGGTGGGATATCTAATCATATTGTGACTTAAAAACCTAAACCCATATGGTATCAGTGCTATATATTATAGCATGTCACAAAAAAATAGAGATACGAAGACATTAATAACACCTCAAACATCAATACCACGTAAAGAAACAATAGGATGAGATCATAGATATTCCAATCCTTTATGTTGTTAAAATTATCATGACACAGAATAGTCCAAGAGGACATCCCATCCATCCTAGTAATGGATTTTATTGGTTACAAAATATATGAGATGTGAGAGATAACCCTCCATAAATATCTTCTAAAACTGAGGAATAAATGAAAATATAAGCACTATTGGTTTTTTCCTAGGATTCATTTGTATCTTTCCTTGATAGATCAACATCCATTCCATACCATGAAAGAAAATAAAATAAGGTAGCTCAAATTCTATATCCAAAACATACACATGGACATCATCCCATTAGGTTGATTATATCCAATGACCACTAATTCAACCCTATAATTTTCATAATTTTCCTCCTTCATCATTTCCAAAAGAGTTTTTAATTGATGAACATGAAAAAAACTAATCCAGGGACTCACATAACATTATGATCAAGATTACAATGAACAAATTTAAGGAATTCCTGACATAAATGTTTATGAAAATGGAATCTGGGTTGTCACAAACCATTTATGGTTGCCATCAAAACTGGTGCCAAACAAATTCTGTTATAAGTCCTGAAGGTAATTCTTGATCCCCCACTGCTTGGAATAAGAGCCCAAGTATCATAGCTGAATGTTTTTAACGATTTACCTGATATTATCAATATAAAACAATAAACAAATCCAATAAAATGAATCTGATTTTTTTTAAAATAATCTATTTAAAAATATCATAATTGAATTAAAAATTTTAAAGAAATGTTTAAAGACCATTAGAAAGGTATAAAACCAAAAAATATAACCTCAAAACCTCAATATGGAAAGTGGCATCTCCCTTAAGCCATCTATATAGCATTGTATCATGATGGACCACTTAAAACAAGAAGTGTTGGCATAATATTTATTCCCAAACCATCAACAAATATAACTAAGTCTACGTACAAACAAAGGTGTAATTAGGGTGTCAAAAGAATCCTTGTAGGATATCACCGCTAAGATATTCCATGTAATTAACATTCAAAGATGAAATGCTTGCAAGTTTTGCTAATCAAGAAATTCTAGTTACAATTTTTAAATGGTGAAACATTGAATAAAAACAGTTTTCCAGGTATTGATTATAAAAAATTCAACACTTTTAAAAATAATGAAGACTCCAATAAATTTTACAACCATCAATTCTATATGCCTATGGTAAGAACAATTTAACTAATGTGCAAAAAGAATTTTAAAATAACCCCTAGGCACTAAATCATTGTGGGTCCCAGTTACCCCGTCTCTTTGTGAGAGTAACCATCACAAAATCCATTCTCGTGCACACGATTTGCTAGTAAGGATCATACCCATAACTTAGAGGTCCCCCAACATCATCATTATAAAATTTTAGTCACTGTTGTCTTCGTTAATCTTTCTATGTGTAACTGGGGCCTAACCCTACGAGATCCCTAGCATACTAGTACATGTCCACCCACCTAGATACCCGGGTTTCCCGCATGTTATCAAACATGTTCAACATGCCATTAAATATAATTTTCACTTGAAAATACTAGATCCACATCACACATTAACCAAACATCCCTCATTATATCACAAAAGTTACATAATCCACTTTTTTATTCAAATTCATTTGGAAACCACACTCACACCAAAATAACCCAAAACCCATTTTTCTCTTATTTCACAATTCTATAAATCCTTTATCAATTTTATAAAATCATTCCTAAGATTATAAACATCACCAAGAAGACCACTCACATGTTACAGAATATACTTTTATAATCCAAATCCATTTTTCACATCACACTCACACAAAACTACACACAACCATGTTTCCCACCCACATAACAATTTCATAAATCACATTGACAAATTAAAAAACATTATCAAAGAGTTTAACATCACAACTATCAACTTAATCATTCAAAAAACCATTTTATGAACAATAACCCACCCCAGCAGTACAAAAAAAACCATTGAGCACTTTTTTTAACACTTTGAATCATATAAAATTTTCATAAAACCATCTCGAGGGGCATAAGCATGTTTTACATAAAATCCCACTTCAAACCCCTCTTTCAAAACCAAAATCTCATAAATACCAATCCAAAATATAATTTTCATCCCTAAAAAAAGTTATTAAACAACTCTCAATGATTATAATATCCCTTCAAATAATACCACAAATGATACATATGAAAACAAACATTTTTATAAAATACTCTAAGGAAGTATAACACAGTTTTTCACATAAAATCCATTAAAAACCCCCTTTTGAGATCCACATGACACCAAAGAATTAAAAACATAATTATAATCTCATTTAAACACTAATAATTCAATGTAATATGTTATAAAATACAACCAAATCTTACCCCAATAATCACACATGAGACACACCCAATTTTAAGCTAAAATGAATCTTTAAAATTAAAGGCATATCGAAATCCGTCAAAAATAGTTTCCGCACCACAAAAAACATATGGGGAATATGAAAAACAATAAATCAAACAAGATAACTCATCATAATATGATTACACATTGAATCACCTACCTTTTGTGTTGAAACCCTAAAATCATGGTGTGAAACATCAAGCGCACCACCACCGCACCACAAGGAATTAAAGAGAAACCCAAAATGTAATGATTACAAAAAAAAGACCCCAAATCCAAACCTAGGTTCTAACCCTAACATGTAGACATTTTTTAATATCATTAATGTGGGAATAAAGACTTAATAGAAGAAATCTTGGAGTTTCCCCACCAAAAACCCCATCGTAGATGGGTTCCATTGGAGCTTGAGGGAGCATAGATGCCTCACATGTCAGGTAGGGTCAAATGGGGTAAGAATGGAGAATATTAGGATTATTTTGGGGATGGAAAATTTTTAATTTGAATATTATTTTTAATTTCTTTGTCACCTTTCATGGTTTGGGTGCACGGTTTTGTAAACCGTGCAGCCAAACCATACGGCCAATTCTACCTTCCCAAAACTAAGCCAAAATCATCCAAATTCAAGGGGAAACCTACGAGAACATATACCCCGAGGATAGGGGAGTAATTTTCCCAAAAGAAAACATCCATTTCAACCCAAAACTCATCCAAATCTATGGTACAAACCTCCACAACAACTTACCCAACAAGTGTCACAACTCGGAGTGTCACAAAACCGACTCTAAAACACTGGGTTTGTCACCAGTTTTGATGGAAACCATATTTGGTTTGTGAAAAAAAAGGAATAAAAGTTTTTTCCCTATCCCCATGTTTTGGAGCATGCTGTTGAGTATCATTCCAAAAAATTGGGAATGATTTTCATGAGTTTATAAACTTAAAACAACAATCAAAACCAATAAAAATAATTATAATTTATCAAACAAAATCATTATTTAAAAAATCTCAGAATTGAATTACACAATTTAAAGAAATGATAAAAGACCATTACAGTGGTATTAAACCAAAAATTACATCCCAAGAACCTCCAAATTGAAAGAGTCACCTTCTTCAAGCCATTTCAACAACACCACATCACGATGGACCGCAAAAAATCCGAACTGTTGGTACAAAAGTTGTACCTAAAACCACAAAAAAAATAACCAATTAAACTTATAGAAAAAGGGGTATGTAGGGTTTATTATAAATCCTAGTAGGATACCACCACTAGAATATTCCATGTAAAAAAATCAAATATAAAAATAATTCTTGTTTTGGTAAACAAGAAATGCGAGTTACAATTACTAAAGGATGAAACTTTAAATAAAAACATTTTTCAAGTATGGGATATTTTAAATAATCCACAATTGTAAAAATAATGAAAATTGTACTGAATTTTCCAGCCAACCATAACGTATGCCTAAGGAATGAAAATTGTAACTAATGGGCAAATGAAGTGTGAAAATAACCCATATGCACTATCTCTCTGTGTGTCCCTGGTATCTAGTGTCGCGATGAGGGTAACCATCACGATATCTATTTCTGTGAAAACAAGGAACTTGTAAGGATCATAACCATAACCTAGGGGTCCCCCAATAACATCATTATCATAGTTTATTTAGTGTTGACATCATTAATATTGCTACGTGAAACTAGGGACAAACCTCATAGGATCACTAGCATACTAGTACATGTCCACCCTCCAAGATACATGGGTTTCCTTCTTGTGCTCAAAACATTTCAGCAAGCCATGACATATAATTTGAACATCAAAATACCACATCTAAAAAAAATTAACCGAACATCCCACATGTATATCCCACAAGTAACATAATCCACGTTCTCATTCAAATACATTTTGAAATCATACTCACACCAAAATAACCCAAAACACATTTTTCATATCATTCACAATGTAACAAATCCTTTTAAAATTTTATAAAATATTTCCCAAGATTCTAAAAAACACTTAACATCCAACTCACATGTTACACAATACTATTTTGGTAAACATAATCCATTTTTCACATCACACTCACAAAAAATATCCCACAACAATGTATTGCCCCCACATCACAATTTCATAAATCACATAGACAAATTAAAAACCATTATAAAAACGTTTTACATCACAAATGACTTCGTTATCTTCCAAAAACTCATTTTAATAAAATAAAACAACCTAAATAGTATATAAAATTCTTTTTTACTCTTTTTGTAACTCATTGAATCGGTAGGTTATTCCTAAAACCCACACAAGGGGTATAATAATGTTTTACATACAAACCCTCTTCAAAACCCTCATTAAAAACAAAAATCACTCCAATAACTATCAAAATAAGAATTTGAATCCCTATAAATATTCACTAAACAAATATCAATTATTATAAAATCATCTCGAATAATACCACAAAATATACACATGAAAACCCACATTTTCATAAAATACTCTTAAGAATTATACAAGCTTTTACACATGAAACCCATTAAAAACCCATTTTTGAGGCCCACATGACACCAAATCATTATAGAAATATAATTTCAATACCCTTTCAACAAAAATAAATCACTATAATATGTTATAAAATACACATAAATATTACCACATGAATCACGCATGAGAAACACCCAATTTCAAGCTAAAATGAAACTATAAATTTAAACACTTAACCAAAACCATCAAAAATAGTCTTCTCCACAGACAATACAGATGGGGAACATGAAATATAAGTAAATTAATAATATAAACCCATCATATATTGATTACACATTGAATAACCTACCTGTTGAGTTGAAACCCTAAAATCTTGGTGCGAATCAACAAGAGCACCACCGCCGCACCACAAGGAAGTGTAGAGAAACATAAAATCATAGAGTACACCAAAAAGGCACCAAATAAAACCCTAGGATCGAAACCTAATTTCATTACATCTTTAACATCATTATAGAGGGAAGAAATCAAATGGAAATGTAAGAAATAAAAGAATGAAACCCTTACTTGAAGAAATGTTGGAGGTTCCCCACCAGAAACTCTATCATAGATGGGTTCCATGGGAGTTTGAGGGAGCATAGAAGCCTGCCATTGATGTAGGGGTAGAATATGGGAGGAATGGGGATGATTAGGATTATTTTGTACTGGGAAAAATTTGTATTTCAAAAGTACTTTTAATGTCCTGGACAACTTGCATAGTTTCCCGTACGGTTTGGTAAACAATGCGGTGAAACTCTGAAGCATGTTATGGCCACCTAAAAACCATCCAAAATCCTCAAAATTAATGGTGGGTCCAAATAGGAAACCATGGGGGAATTATATTCCAATGATAGTTGAGTAAAATCCCAAAATAAACCATCATTTTCAACCAATAATGCATACAAATTATGGGTACAAACCACCTCAACAACTTACCCCACTACTGGTGCCACGTGGAGTGTCACAGAACCAACTACAAAACAAAACAACCTAATACCATCCTTTTTACAAAAGAGGATGTCAGGAACCAGAAAAGACCCCCAATAATATTGTCACTCTTTAATAACCTATGAGGAACAAAATTTTCAATCCTTGAACACCTAGAAACCAATATAAATCTAGGATGAAAATGAAGGCTTTAATCAAAGAAAGGAATTTAAATTATGGGTGTGAAATAGGTTCCATTATTATCTATTAAAATCATTATTCTATATTTCAACCTCATAATAATTTATTGTGTTAATCCCCAATGACATATTTATCTTTTAAAACATATTAGTATCCTTAAACTAGTAAAAAATACTTTCCATCTTCATATATGATAAATGGGAGTAGAATTTCTCATTGATATACTATTGGTTATTTATAAACAATTATAGAGTATCATCCCCATTCTTAGTGCGTAACATAAGACCACCCCACTATGAAAAACTGGTATGGATAAATTCATTCAACATAATTTCTTTAATTATTATCCTAATATCCCATAAAATTAATGTTTCTATCCATTATGAATTACATGGAATTGGAATGGAACCATGATGTAAATATATCCCAAAATCAATATTAAATCATGGTGTTTGTTGCATACCATATTCTGTTAAAACATCTTGAAACTCATTCAAGAAACTATTTTACTCCATCACATATGACCCACCAAATCTAGTGATACAAATACATGATATGAAAAAAATGACTCTGTGAATCTATGATATATATTAGGATCCCTCTCACTAATGAACAATAACATCATATAACAGTTATTATAGAACATATCCATCCTTTAGAATCAATCAAAAATAATGAACACCCATTTAATCCATTCAATTATGATGATTCTATTATATAGATAAATCTATTGTTGAATGAAATTACATTATAATTGATGATACCCCATAATATTCTCATTGAACCATCACTTGTTAAAAATGGTATTAATCGCCTATTTCTATAGTCTATAAATTGGGTAAGGGAATCCTCTCCATCATGAGAGGATGTATATTAACATGGCACATGATGATATAAAATCAATCCTAGAATAATATATGGTTTATTATATGTACAAAATGAATCAATAAATCTATATCCCCTCTAGTTCTGGTACAAAAAAATTATAATGTTTTATATTTCTTATCCATCATCCTCACTATTGACCCATTGTCTATGTATATGCTCATCCCATTTCCTCGAATGTAGATGTACTTGACATGAAGTAATTAAAAAATATCTGTCACTTTTATTTGGAATAATGGATATCACACATTATACCTAACATGGGCTATGAGGTAACTTATTATAAGTATTATATGAAACATAGATTCAACCACTATATTGGGTCAAATAATGGTTGTTCCCTATGACATTTGATTTCTGTGGCCTTTATAAAAAAATCACACTGGTCTAAATGTCCTAAAAGGGGAACCTGAATTGCTATCCCCATGGATATCTGAAGACGGGAGTGTATGATTCCAACATCCCATTTATTTGAACCTCAATGGATAAAATACAATAGTTCCTCCACTAAAAACCCTTCTATTTAAAGAACACTAATTGACCCCATCTCATAATGACCCTTGATGATAATACATCTTCTCAATCAATATATACCCTATAAGAACTTCAAAATACATCATTAATATAAATGAGATTACAGTATTTTAAATAATGGGTCATAATGAATCCTCCAAATTTCAATCCTTAAACACCTTATCTACATATATGTTATTGCATATGTGATAAATGAAAAGAAATTTGATACTGAATTTATACACACATAGGCTCCCTATTTGATGAATGATAAAATTAAAACTCTTCATTTGCTTTATTATTGATCATAGGTACTCAATAAAAAATCCTTCTAAAAATTATCCCACATACAATTAAATCATTCCCCCCCCGCAATATTCATTATCAATAAATTTCATGCATATCCCCACACATAACTAACTTCATGTGAAACCTAATACACATCCCTATTTCTGATCCAATTAATGGGAATCTCAATGTACTCTATCTATACATCTTCCCCTTGATTGGAGACTCTTCCTTCAAACAACATTGAAATTACATCCCATATATCTAATATATTTTATGTCATTATATTTAATATAAATATAAATATAATAATATCCCATAAAATTAATGTCATGGAATCCATTTTGAAATTAGATTAAAAAATCATTACCATGATGTAGAATAACATAATTATTACAACGCCATATTATTCTCCTTGATTAATTTGAACTCTTAATACTGAACATGATATCCTGGGGACACAAATATAAATGGCGGTGAGATATAAATCCCAATATTGAAGTAATAAATGAATTATATGATGATATATAATACATCACTTTAAGTTGGAATATAACAATTACTTAATGATGTATGAATTATATATACTCATGTAGAATCATAGAATGAGAACATAATATAATAAAATTAGATTATAATGGGTATTTTGTAACAAAATGAAACATGATATCATAAAATAATTTTTTCTATAACCAATAAGACATCATAAAATAGTGTAATTAAGAATAATTACCATGAACATATATTCAATCTAATTAGATGCTAAAATTACTCAATTCATTAAACCGCTTTCAGGGTCTACTATTAGAAAGTCTATCATTATAAGTGACACAAAAATTATATATCATATTATTATATTTCCACATTTCAAACACCTGAATAAGGAAAATGTGTTTTATATATTGAAATTTCAAATTAATTTTGGGAAACTATATATTACCTAAAACCCTTGATTGGAAACATGGTTTGTTATTCACTATACAATGTTATGGAATGTAAATTAAATGGATAATTTTGACAACCTAATGAGGGTACATATAAGTTCATTAATGTGATATATTTTATAGGAAGGTAGTATATAACAATTTTTAATATATTTCGAATGTATATTAATTTTCATACTAACAAGATAATATAATCAATTGTTAATCAAATGGCTCACTATAGAGGAATTGTATAAATTAAATAAAGGAGGGGGAAAATCTATTACCTCAAAAGATCATGTCTTAAATCATGGGAGGATCTACATTATGAACTTCATGATTGGGTTAAAGAGAGGGAAAATGAAATAAAATTCATATGAAAATGATTCAATGTAATGATTAATGTGTAAATGAGTATGTATTTATAGACAATTAGAGGATATTGTTTATTAATTATGGAATATAGGCCTTGGATGTCTAGTTAGTAAAGAATACAAAACAATTATACCTTCCATCTATATGTAGTATTTTATTTTTAATGGATTAATATATTTATATATTTACTAGTTATGATACTAAAAATTTTAAAATAAAATCATCAACTATCTAGAAGCAACTTTTGTTCACAAATAATTGTATTTAAAATCTTGTATTGTTATTTATATTATTTAATGATTTTTATCTGTTTTAAAAAATAATAAATTTACATGAAAATAATATATTTCATTGAAAAATATATTTTTGGTCTAGAAAATACTTTATAGAATTTATTATAACTCTTTTAGGTAATTATGATTCCATATTATTACATCTATATTCATTTTGTATTTTATTTTTTCGCAAAGTATTACCTTTCTTATGAATTTATAAGTAGTTGACGATTAGATAAATATTATGTTCTTATTTATAAAATGTTATTTTAAATATAGAAATAGTCATTTAAATATTTTTGTTATAAATGTGAACAGAAAATAATTATTTATCGATATGTTATTATTTTTAAGACACCATCAGTCTTCTAAAAAATATATGAATTATAAATAAAATGTAATATTATATTATAATTTATAAATAATAAATAAGGCTTTATAAGAATATTTTGGAAGAATAAATTTTATTTAAATCTCATTAGTTTATTATAAATTTATATTTTAACAAAATTTATAATTTTCTTTCGTTTTATCCAAAAATTAACATATAAACATATTTTTATACAAAGGTATATTTTATAAAATAATAATGATAATGGGATTGAATAAAATATAATTTAATTGATAAAAATAAAATTATACCTTTATAATAAAATTATTTGGATATATAAACCCTTATTAAACATTAATATTCATTAAGGTTATGGTTTGTTATGGTTGTAAATTTATTGGATCGATTAGCAAAAATCGATATGGTTCTATCTAAAATAAAATGAACATTTCCAATAGCCAAATCTACTTGATAATCACATAATAATTATCTTCTTATTCATGGTTATATTCGATCCCAAATGTTTCTACCTTTCTTATAAGAATTAATAAATGATCTTTGTAAGGCTGTATTATTTTAGTTTTTTCATTCATTTCCCCCCTTCAATTTCATGTTCTTCCATTAATTATCCTTAATATACACTGATTGTAACTATAAAATTATAAAATCTATATTACTAAAGGATAAAATTTCCAATAATCACAATTCCCAATGATTAAAATAATTTAAGTTCCTTTAATTAACTCATATATTATTTTTCCGCCTTTTACATTATTTTAAATCAGGGATAATTAATCATCATTTCAATAATTAATATTACAATATGTACTATCTGTTTCGTGTTTACAAAGTTATTTAATGGTGAAATATTACTAGGAGATTGAGATGATCCAAATTATCTTATTATTGTTAATTTTTTCATTTTATTTTCGCATTTTAATAATATTCAATTTAATGGGATTAATTTTTTACTTAATTTAATTTTCTTAATTAATTAATGAATGTGTTATCAGTATCATTTATAATAAATACAATACTAAATATGACACACACACAGATATATATATATAATTAATAATATATATAAATTTATAGTTCATTTAATTCTTTCTACATAATAATTTTTACCCTTGAAAATAAATTTTATTCACTATAGTGAGTACAATTGATGGTAATTATTTCATATATCAATTTTTGGTTTCCTTGTTCATTGTCTCTATAATCAAATTATGTCATCAAATTATCATTTTAGAAAATCTTATTCTCAAGTTATAATACATCTATATTTAATATAAATGATTTTCCTTTTATGCACATCATTAAGAGGGATACAAGGAACATATTATTTAATTTTCATAAAAAAATACACATAATATATTAAGTACTTAGGGAATCTTTGGTGGTTGTGTAAATTGATTTTCTATAAATCTAATGAAATAATGAATCTCAATGTGGAAAAGATCCTTAGGAAAAAGCATTATGTTCTTATAAAAATTCAATAAATATTATAGTGAATATATATTACTCTAAATTTATTCTCCAAAATATGTCTCTTTTATATTGATTGGGATCATTATAAAACTTCCATCAATATTTTTATACTCTTATGTGTTTATAAATGGAAATGATTTTTCCACCATTTATTCTACCAATAAGGGTCATAATATAATTTTTTACCAACCTCATCCCAATATGTTGGATGTTTTTATTTCCATCAACCATGAAATTTATATTCATCCTTTTTAATGATCCATTGAATGATATTATTGGAAAATAAATCATGAAAATTAATATGTTGATACTATAATTCATTGATGTATTTTGAGTAATCTCCCCACAAATCACTTTATGATTGGTGATTCCATTCCAATTGGAAATAATACTGAAATATATAAGTTTTATTGAAGCTGAAATATGTGTCCTGACAATATTAAATCCATTTCATGATTTTTGAGGTGAATCTCATATCTTAATCTAATACAATCAATATAGGTGTCCCAGGCATTTTAATTACTTACTATTTTATTTTCATGAATATTCAAACACAATGAATTTTTTTAATACATTAAAGACACTTTTTTGGAATGTGGGAACAATAAAAGAGATCAATTATTTTGTGCATTTACCACATCCACAAAAACCACCACATTTAAAATTCAAAAATTCAACATTCCAAATTCAGAAGGAAAATTACAAAATACCACCTTATCCTTTAATTACAAACATAAAAAAAAATTGCAACTAACTATGAAATCATTTTCTTTATATTCATCCAAAAATAGTAATTTCAGAGATCTATACAAATTATTGATTTAACTAGTTGGATGGAGAATTTTGAGTAGTTAGTATAATTCAACAAATCATTATATTTTTCGTTATCTAATGGTATGCATAATAGAATCACTAATATCATAACATAGTAATTATCAATGTTGAATTATGATACTTTTCCATTAAAAATAGCATTAGACTTATTCTGTATCTCCACATCATCCCATTTATTCTCATTAATAATTTAAAAAATGAATAATTGAGTAATAATTTGATTAAGGAAAGATGATGTACCTTCTATTTGATCCACATGTCCATTATTTTCTTGTACGAGATGATTGAATCCCTCTCAATACACATCATGGATAATGTTATGAGATCTTTTATACTCAAATCATCTTCCACTGTAGTTCTATTTTGTGGATATAAATGGACGTAACATCCATCATACATTAAAATCTCTAAAACACATCATTGTCACATGGGAAGATATTTTTTTGTTAATATATAATTGAAGATATTATTATCTGAATATTTTTCACGTGATACTCCATAGAGATATTTCTGAAAAAATATAACTATGAATATTATTATAGGTAACTTTATATCTTTCGTGTGACAATAATTCTCCTGAACCTTTGCAATATTGGGAGGCATTCAGTATCACATTATTATATCTCGTTAGGATAAATCCTTAACACATTTTATAAGAAACTCTTTAGATCAAATAACATTTTCCAATGGAGGGGACTATAATTATAGTATAAATTAGTGTTATCTTATTCAACACTATGAATATAATTTCACATTCATTGCACTAAAAAAATCCCTCCATTCCTAGTGAACAACATTAGCAGGTATGGAAATATTGAAATATTCATTCAAAATCATTGATAATAAACAGATGGTATAAAGAAAATATGGATTTCTATTATAGATATTTATCTTCATATATATTCAACTACCTTTTCCAGTAACGAATACAAATATATACTCTTACAAGTGAATTGTTTTTTCAAAAAAGACAAATTCCCCATATAAAACCTATATTTAATATATTTTTCATATAATAACTATTTTGTTGAATTCATACTATAATACATTCATTATATTCATGTTCCTCCTTGAATATAGAAAATATATGAATATAACATATGAATAATACAAAAATTATGTTTTCAGAGTCTCTCAAGACTCTATTCAGTATGTAAATGATAACTGTTGTATAAGTAGTGAGTCTGAATGGAATCCCAATCACCCCATAATTCTCATTACATGTAGCAAAGGAGGTATTTTGATAAACCCACTTCAGGAAACAAAATTGATTATATCATGATTGAATGTCCACATAAGAAATGTATTGTTCCTCGTATTGTTTATCATTTATGTAATAAATTTATGGATGAGGATATATTATTTTTACCTCAATTTTTTTGAACTTATGATGATTAATGAATAGAAAGAATATGATTCCATACTCATAAAAAATAGGACTATTTCACCACAATATGAATCACATGGTTATATGATTCCCTTTTCTAAATTATATGTTACAAACATCATTAAATCCTATTGTTTAAATAGGGAAATTATACAGGGAGCCTAAGATATTGGAAGAGATCTAGATATTAGTTTAATTTATAACTGAACCTCTCAATTAGGGAGAAATATCTGACTGTATTGGAGAAGAACATAATCCTCTTCCATTACATTGGTATAATCTTCAAAAGTTACCTCTTTTTTAATAATTTTAGATAAAAATTTTTATAAAAAAATATGAAAATATTATCCCCAGTATGAAATATAATTGTAAATCAGATTCATCCTCTTCTATTTAATTTAATATACTTCAAGGAAAATAACCTCTATAGAATGTGATTTCCTCATTATAATTCATTTTAGGTCTATAAAATTAATACCAATAACTTATCAAATGTAATAAGATCTAAAAAGGGAATATTTAGATATTATTTTGGAGATTCATCCTAGAAAAAATAACTATGGATGAGAAATATATTCTAGATGAAATTATATCATTTTTTAAATTATCATGGATTACTCAACCTATTGTTTTCAGGTTGGGTTTGGATAGTTATATAATGAATTCTTCATTGGAAATAATGTATAGATTTTAAATGAGATAATATATTATATATTTATGAATGAGTAACCTGCATGACTATCACCACTCATTATTAGGATCCACCTTAATGGTATTAAAAATATATTATTGAACATACACCACTGAAATTGTATATTTTTTCGTTTGTTAATATAGAAAACCCTTTTATGAAGTAATTAAATTTCATAATTTCAATGTTCCTTTTAATTTTTAGAATAGACAATGTGATATGTATTTATAAGAACCTTTCTATATTATATTACATTTTTTGGATTAATTATCACCCTCTAAAATCCATATGCATGATTCTCTTCTATAATAAACTTGTACAACCTACATGATCACTTGAGGTAGATTCAAGCTGCACCTTCCCACAATTATGACAAATGGGTTTTTTATTCTCTTTATTCAATAAGTATTATTGTAAAACCACTTTTTCATTATTGTTTTAAAAATAAATAAAATTTCATTAATTTATTTAATTATAAGCAACACCATGTGAGGAATTTTTTACCTGAAATATTGGGATATCTTTCATTACATGTAAAATTATTTTTGAACAATGATATATTATTAATATTATATAAATGGTACAATTAGTACATAAAAATTAATAATAGCTATACAATTAGTAATAGATAATTTTTTAATATTATTTTTTATGGTTTTGTTCAAATTAATTCCATTGATTATTAAATATATAATTTTTGGTAAGGGTGTTATATTTTTAAAAATTAATACATTTTAAATATTTTTTTTTCTTTATTTGAAAAAAATTATTTTTTTATAATTTTATAAAATAAATTTTACGAAATAAACATCATTTTCACTACATAATTTCAAAAATATATTAAGGTGGTTTTTTTATATTTCTTTGAAAGTATTAATTTTTCGATGAAATGTGAATCACACAAAAGATTAATTAAAAATTAAATTTTCAATTAATTTATTAATATTTTAAATTATATTTAAAATTATTTAAAATGTTATGTGATTTAAATTATAAATATATAAATCTTATTTAGGTAATTATATCAATATAACATTGGATTATGATATAATAACATTGTAATATTTGGATCCTTGTCACTTTAGAAGACTATTTTCTCATGTCATCTAGTAGATTAATATTAAATTAAAATTTTCCACATTAGTGAATTGAATTTGGAAAAATAGATTCCAAATTTAGAATAATTATAATTTATAATATATAATAAGGCCAATGTAATTTATGAAAAATATGATTTATGAATGTAGTAAAAATTAGTTATTGCAGTTAAGGTAAAAAATAGGTTTACTGAGGGTTATACTAAAAGGGTAATGATATAAATAACACATCCACTTGTATGAAAACAACAATATGACCATATTACAAGAATTACACATAATATTTTCTATAATCTCCAAGTAATTTCCATTTTAACGTATGAAACCAGTGGGTGGAGTTCTCACTTTAAAAATTTTACAGGTTTTCCACTCACCTCACTTATGAAAGGCCAACCCAATCTTTTATTCAACACACCATAAAACCTATTATGATCATCCATTACATACCAAATTTATATAGAAATTTCCATCCCCTAATAATATTATAATAATATTTAATAAAAATCTAATCGTGGAAGTATTATAGTGAAATCCTAAGGATGATACCCATAAAATAAGTAATATTTATCCATGATCAGGTGTATTATATATCATCCTCCAAATCCATTTTTTATTTTCATACCATGATGGTATAATGATATCACTATCATATATATAGTTATATTTTTTTAGGATAAGGTTATTATATATATCAACAGACATACATAAAATGCGTTAAGAAATTATCATTTGTGTGTATCATGGAGTAAAACCTCATTAACCGATGCCATTTTTTTACCATTACCATCTATCATGGTTGGGAATATTGATGTATTTGTTTATTATAAATTATATATATTATATTTATAATTTCATTATGAATATAGAACATTTATATCATAGATACCTTAATTCCTTCCTTTTTGAGGAAATAATATAATGTCGCTCGTGTGTATGGTGGACTGTATCAACACGAAGTGATGTGAATCATTCAATATTTAAATGGAAAATTTATGGATTTTATTAATAATTTTTTTTATTTATATAACATATAAATTATTCTAAAATGAAATTGTTTTGTTACTTTTGTATCTATCAATCGAATATGAAAAAGAATACACTGATCATGCTTACTTATGACCTCTCATCTCCATGAATGGTTTATTATATTTCATATGAATAATTTTTATGTGATTATATAAAAACGTATATACATAAAATATAGTATATAATATATTTATATCATTTTTTATATTTTGTATATGAAGAAATCATGATTTAATTATGTAGGCCAAGAATAATACATCAAAACTTATATGAAAAAACCAAGAGGTTATTACCCCAAACATGGAATAATCATGAAACTGTTCATGAATGTGATATAATGTTCATAATAAAATTAAATATGCTATGATATATATAAATATAGTTTTGGAATGGATGTATAAAAATTATATTTACTATATCGGAGGATGAATGTGTTTGATGGAAGTCATGATTATGGTAAGATATTTTGGTCATAGCTTTCCATATTTTTGACATAAATTAGATTATTCACCAATATTATCTCATGATATATATATAAATACCTTCTACACATAATATAGTGAAGTTTATCATGCTCATTATAAATTATGTTTCATTTTATGATATTCATTAATGGGGATTATGAACAAATAGTGCCAATGTGATAAATATTTTATGTAGTTATCACATCATTTATCAGGATTAGTTATGATTAAGTCAACAATGTTGAAATATCATGATCAAACAATAAATAGTTTTATTAAAATTTAATATCCTTTGGTTATTCATGATATCATCATTTATTGGTATACTCTTACGACTCATTGATACATAATATTTTTAAAAATATGTTTGTTAGAAAATAAATATCTTTTTTCTCTCTTCAGACATAAATCAATTTATGAAAAAACCCTTGTTTTATATAAAATATAAATATTTATAACTAACTTATGAATTTTGCAATACATTTTAACAAATTTTTTACTTTAAAAAAACTAGTCTTTATGTCATTTTCAAAACAATTCCTTTTTTTCTTTTAATTTTTTTTTGAAATGGATCGTATATTTGACATGTACAATATGAACAGAATTTTATGACAACATGAAAATTAATTTCATTGAAGATTCATTTATAATTTTTTAATTTTTTTCAATGAAAAATTATTTCAAATTGTTTTATTTTATTAAAAGGTATTTTCATATGAGAATTTTTATTTTCCTCTGTAAATTTTTTCAATTGTCTTTATCAATTTATTATTTGATTTGAAGAATAACTTCAAAATAGATTTATTTTAATAATGTTTTATGTTTTAAGAAATTATTTTAAATGAAAATATCTTTCTTTTAAAAAATTTCATATGTATCATGAAAAGTTATTTTCCATCTAAGAAAAAATCTGTTGGTGTTAAATATGAATTACTAGGGAAATGATCCAAGGATACAATTCATATTATTTTTTTTGAATGGTTTTTGTTTTTATAGAATGATGTTTATGAAACATGATTCATTAGGATGTTTATTAAATTATTAAATTATTAGGAAAACTGTCTCTTTTCAATTGGATTTGATATCATTAAATGATTATGATGCCCATTTTATCTGATGTTTTATATTATGATGAATCTTTATAATATTGAAGCACAAATAAATATGGTTTTTATTATGTGAAAGGTGAGACCCATTTCTCCCTTTATTTCATTAGATAATGATTTATAATTCATGTGATAGACAGTAATATAATGATGAGTGAACATTGTTCATTAAGAGACTGTATCCACTATTTGGGTGTTGTTAGTGAACCATGACTACTATGATGGTTTTGAGAGTGAACCCATTCAAATGTTTTATATTTTGATGAGGGAATTGACTAATAAAGAAATGATTTTCATCAATTATTTGTATTTGAAAATTCCATATATTATGCCATTTTTATTCTATTATGGGTTATGTTCTATTATTATCTTATGATGCATGTCCTCATAACTAACAATAATTATTCCATGAAATGTGTTTGTGATCTTTCATATATTTTGTATGTGTTTCAAATAACATGATAATTTTGCAATGCCCTTATCTTCATGTTATTCTTTTGTATCTCCCCTGTTTACCCTTACAGAGATTTTGAAATATCCCTTTCTTATGTTTCCTTTCCACAGGTTGTGAAAATATGTATTATGTATGATATTTCTAAGATGGTTGATAGTAATGAATAATGTAGTGTAAAATGATTTATCTCACCTAGGGAAAAGTGTTTTGTTTCCATATTATTCAATAGAAAAAGGTATTTTGGCCTCATTGTGTGCCTTTTTTATGTAATGAATATTCATAAAAAAATTATGCAACATCAATGTGTGTTAGTATTTGGTCCCTATTGTCATACAAGTATTTTCAAGTGTTAATTTATAATATATTCTTCATATATATAGTCCCATGGGATGTCAAAACCCAATTTGGGTTAACCCCAAACTGGTCTCTCAAGTCGATATGTGATAAGGATCGAGATTAATTTTTCATCCTCTTAGGATGGAAACTACTATCAACAATCGACATAGTAACCAGTGTAATGAGTTACCCAAATATATAAATAAATAAACTAAATAAAAAAATAATGAGAGTAGCCCATTATGAATAAATATCCAAACTGAACATTATATTTTAAAATCTGAAAATTCAAAAAACTAAACAATAAAAACTAGTTGAACCTAACAACCACAACATATACATGTGACCCCAAGGGTCACTCTTAGTTATCAAGACTAACCACCGAAAATTGATATCCAGACCAATATGAAACCTTCACATAAGTCAAAAAATAATAACTATTGGAAGAATTATTAAAACTCTTTAGGTGTTCCTAAAAAACTCCAATCCTAATATGCATCAATTTAAATAAATATACCACGAATATCAGGTTTCAAATACAATATATAAATGTCTCATTTTCTATAAATTTTAACATAATGAAAAACATATCCCTTTTACCTTCTTTTATTTAAATCCACTTTCCATTCTAATAATTTTCATATAAATTTTTAAAGAGAAAATATTACACATTCATTTTAAAAATCAGTATTGAAAGTGAAAAACATTTTGATAACCTTTTTTCAATGAATTTTTATTTTTTCACTTTTGGAAATAATCCTTGATAAATAATAACACAATAAGAACTTTTAATCAATAAGGGAATTAGAAAATATCACACTGGAGTATCCAACCAATGATATTATCGATCATCCACCATAGAAAACTATATTTCAATAAACATTAGAACATTTTTGAACTAAAGGGAATAATCTAGAATATATTATACATCTTAACTCATACTCACGACATGACTCATTTGATGACAAAAAATTTCACTCACTCACTAGTTAAATCACTACAAATTAAGAATGAGGGGTATTATCCCATATAAAAAATGAAATCATATCCAATTCCTAAAGCCACTATCTAGAGAAATTTACTAATCTAGTGAAACAACCATACACCGAAAATCAACCAACTACACATGGTTACGATTTCAATTGTAACGAGTGGTTGAACCATCCAATTCAAACCTATAATCCAATTACAAGAACTTATGTTATATATAAACAATCCACACATTATTTAATCCCTAATCCACCCCATATAACAATATCTGGACTTACCACACAAAATATCGAAGTAGTCCACACCAAGGATCTCCCATTCCTCATTATGTAAATGGATCACAATGTGTACACAAAGAGAAAACCCCATACATTCAAAAAAAAGTATCACTAGGATACCACAGTGTGGAAATCACTTTATTAAATATAATAAATAAATGGTACTATCCATGGAGAGTTTTTCCACCAAAGCCCAATTTCCTAAAAGAACCAAACATGCCTCAAGATCATTTTTCAATGAAAAAATCACCTTCCCAAAAAGTTTAAAATACATCATTTATCATTTCAAACCCATTTTAAAATATTAATTTTAATCACACACACCACATTTTCAAATAAAATTAATTTCCACCCAAATTCCAAAGGGACCACATATTATCTTCACGTACTAAACCATTTGTTAATCTAAGAACATAACTTTTTAAAATCCAAAAATACATAGAAACCATTTTATAAATTGAAAATCATATTTTAAAATTACAAAAATTCATTTACATTTCCAAAACATCCATTAAGAATAAAAAATCACTAACAAAAACAAACTGGTAATTTTATCAAACTCATGTTGTACATAACAAAAAAACCAATGCTACGAACATAAAAAAACTAGGAAACCCACATAATTTAAAATTAAAAAATTATTACAAGAATAATGGATCGTTATTCAATATTAATGGAATGATCAAAAAGAGTTTAAAAAATTAATTTTAAATTTAAATGGAATGTGCGAAGAGAGACGTACCTCAAAATACATGCACTTCAATAATTCTAAATTGAAACCACTCCACAGAGGTTACATGATCCATGAATAACCAAGATAATCCCAATGAAGATATATACCCCAATATAAACCCAGAGAAACATGGACCATAGATCCAGAATACCATTGTTGGAGGGAAAGCCAAATGAAAATGGATGGATAAAGAATAAGAAGAATATATGAGATGATTACATTGAAACATCATCCCCAGAACATGATGTAACCATTATATCCACAACAAGTAATTGGATAGGAGGTTTGGTGAATTTTATAGGGGATCCCATAGGTTTGTATGGACCATGGGATGATGAGATAAATAATTTTGTGGTAAAAATCTTGATAGGATAGAAAAAATACACTTTTTAATGACATGGGAACTGTTCACGGTTAGGCCACAAGGTTTCCCCAACCATTCCCCAACCATAAACACCTTAGTAGAAAAAGAGTGTGCTCAAATTGGTTGGCCAAACATTTTGGTAAATTATACACCAACAATATGACATGGTTTTTTCCAAAATGGAAGAACATAAAATCATGACTTCTACATGGTTTTCCTAAATCTGTGTGGGCCACACGCCCTCAAATATATACAATATAAGGCTTTACAATTTCATGGCCTAAGCCATAGAGTTTACTATAACCATACAGAAATCATGTGACACCTACTATCAATCCCTCAAAATTCACATTTCACCAAAAAAATCCATAAGAAATAAGGAATAATAATTGGGCCAAAATAGAAAAAGGATCACCTGAAATTTTTAAACAGTCTCACCTTGAACTCGATAGAAAAAAAAGATCCAAAATATGAACTACGGAAAAGGAAGTATATAAAATCCCATGATTGAAACTTCTCTAACCATTTAAAATTTATACCCTGATAAAAAAGAACATTTTATAGTTGACTAATTAATGACAAGGATTTCCACAACTTCATGTTCCAACCTCTCTATTCAAGAACACATCAACCACCACAAAACAAAACTCAAACATCTTACATGAAACGAACCAATAGGCAATGAAATATTCTCAAGAATAAACATAAAAATAAAACTATATCCTAGAATACTCAAATACATGAAATATCATTGTGTGTATATCAAAGGACTAATGTTCACCCAAATGGAGAGGAACTCAAAATTCAAAATATTCTGGAAGGAACCTCCTCATACCGGACTAACACCAAAACCCAAACAGAGTTACCAACACAGGAGGACATAATGGACTCCCTACCATTATAAATCATATAGAACTCATAAAAATCTAGAATAATCCTCCACAAGTACAACATTAGGTCTCCCCATCATTATGAACTAACTAGCATCAGACAACCAACACAGACAAACAAGGGGAAACATATCATGGGCCAACAATGGAAATTCCAACACTAACTAAACCACACAATAAGGGGGCCCTGGCTAAAGAAACCCAAAAACCTATCAAATATCCAGCCCATGATTTATCCTCTACAAGAGGGCCATCTATCTCCAAATGATTGAAAACCCAAAACCAAAACTAACTCCCAATGATTAACCTTATAGGGACTACCAATCAGAGTTCTTCACAGTATTAGGTACTACCACTGGAAATCCTAGAAAATAATACCACCCCCCTTTCATACAACCATTGATTGACTTCAATACCACAAGGATTTTAATGGGGAAGAGATACCATTATGACTTTTCTACAAAACAGGACAATCAATGACAATGATACTACAATAGAAAAGATTAAATATTTCCCAAAATAGTAATGGAAATTTTATCTAAACTAAGGTCCCTCGCACAGCTGATTCTTGAAAATGCACAAGTATCCCTCCCGGTCATATGGATAGAGCCATAGTTTATTGATTCATCTACTACCTTGTAGTAATAAGTTTATAATCCTTACTATACCTCATAATTTTTATCAAAACATTGATTTAAAAGATACATACACTCATCATTTATCAATCCTAAAGATAAACTATTGAAACAACATACCAATCATAATTCTCCTCCACTCAAGACATCATGAATATAGATCTACCGATGTAAACAAGCTTACATTGAAATATATTTTTCAAGGAGATCTACAACATCCACCATTATAATTGAAAGATAATACAACACTGAAAAAACCCACTATAGACAATCATTAATCTAAAATATTCACATGATGAAAAGGACTAGAAACTGAACCCAAACAACACCCTACATATGAAAAGTGGATCAATATTTCATTTTATAAACTCCTCGACAGTACCATTGCTTCTGTCTTAGGTTTCAATAGGCATGTAAGGTATTTATATCACTTGGTTACAACATCTTCCCATGACCAAGGATTTCCCTCTTATAAAACATCATGATCAAGTGCATAGAATAAGTTGATGGATGACCAAGATTCCTATTAATTCCCCTACCAACGCTAAAATCCCAAGGTTGATTCCCCACATCCTTATTATAACTACATTCACTATTTATATATTTGAGGAATGATGGAATCCTCAAGAAAACATGATAACATAACCTAATATTTAACAACTTGCCACAACATGTTGGAAAATGAAATAAAACTGAAATCCAACACCATTGACTATGGACTCGGATGAAGCCTACTCTCAAAATTTTGAGACTTTGTGGAATTACATGAAACCAACTATGGAAGGTGAGGAATAATTTCTAAAAAATAAAAATAAAACTATCACACTAATCCATCGCCTTTATATAGTTATCCCATCACCATCCCCATTACCACCTTCACTTCTATAGAGAAATATTGTCGGATGAACAAAGAAAATAAGAATTCCAATGTATGATCTTCTTGAGGATTAGTTTAAGAAAATGGTGTCCAAAATTTCTAGGATGGTCCATAAAGAATGACTGTATTGATCGTAAACATTAATGAATTTATAGATTCAATGATATAGATTATCCTTTCTATTCTCGACATCCACTCTTCTGTTTTGATAATATTTGGTTGACCATAAGAGAGTGGATGTTTCATTATTCAAAACATAAGAATAAAGTTCTTAGGATGATCTACATGAAGATATAATAATGGTAATCTACCCATATACCCCCCTTGAACATCCTTAAAATATTAATGGAGGAATATATAGGTATACAAGAAAACAAAGATCTCAATCAAGATCAACTCATCAAAAAGAGTTATAAAACTCAAAACACCACATAAGTAACATTTCAAAATCAAATGAAAATCAATAATACATCTTCTAATAATTAAGGCCTCACAATTTTCACATTAAACCAACTTTTTAAATAAAAAAACATGGTGGTGTTCACACTCACTAATGTTATTCCATGGAACCTCACACATGCACATTCTCATACCACCTCGGGAACGAATCTCCTCATGATAATCCATCCACTCATCCTCCCATGTGATCATCAATCAACTTTATCACACATATCAATGAATATCAGTAACTATGTAAATACCAATGGTTTTAAAACCATCCCACTTTTAATAAAAAAAATATTCAACTGAAGTTTTCACATTCCAAATCAACTTCCAATTTTAAAATTCATCATACATTTCAAGAGCTAGCTAAACACAAAGTGAAAAACTATTTGAAAACTCTACACTTCAATCCATTTTATCAAGCTCAAACTAAAATCCCATTAATTCCATACAAAATAAAAATCGTCATATTGGAAATTATTTTAGAAAATAATTTCGTCCAGTTCCACAAATATTTATTTGTTTAGAATAAATTTCATCTCAATTAAACCATATTTATAAAACACCCTTCATAATAAACTTCCATTTTCAAAAAATTGATTTCAATAAACCACTTGTCTTAATTATGGAATTTAATTTTAGTAAACCACCCCTATTTGACAAAAAAACATAATATGGAAATTTATATTCATACTATTTCTTAGAAATTAATATGTAAAATCATTTTTCATCGAAAAAATTCAAAATATTATTGAAAAGAAAAACTATTTTCCACAATTGAAAAAAGGTTTTAAAAATAATTTTCAGAATCAATATGACCCAGAACACCTCACAAGGGGTATACTACAGTCAATGTGTTACTTATCCATGTGGATGGAGGTCACATTCCCATCACATGAACATCACAAAAAGTCTTCTTGGATTATTCCCCAAGCTAGAGGTGGCTTTCCAAGCCCTAAAGTGTCACAAAGAGTCTTCTTGGTTCTTTCCGTAGCCTAATCAGATAACATTTTTTCATGAACCAACTTAGGTCAACCCTGACCCAATCACCCTATTACTTCCTTGGTAAATCTCAAGAGGCATTCCGCATCCATTCCGGATAGAAACTACTGTCGGACATCAAAAGAGTAACTAGTGGAATAATTTATCATGACATGCAAATAAATAAAATTATCAAAGGAATATAAATAGAAAAACCCTATTTGAATAAAATTCCAAAATGATCTTAATTTTAAAAAAATAAAAAAATAAAACAAATGGAACCACATGAACAAAATGAATCTAACAACCATATCATCCACATTTATCTTAGAGGGTTACTCTCTGGAACAAAACCATCCATCACCCACAATGATAGAGACCTTGATGAAACTTATACCAAAGTATAAAAATAAGAAATAACTAATGGAATGACTGTTATAACTCATTATATAAGCCGAAAAAATTCTATTCCCAACAGATATCCTTCAAAATATAACAATAATCAACATTAGGTGTGAATTAAATAAATATAAAAGTAGACTTTTCCACACATTTTCGCTAAAATCTAAATATTTTCCATTTTCCATTTTTCATTTCATTCTACATTCCGTTCTAAAAAATATTCATATGAATTTTAGAAGAAAATTAGTTATACTTTAATTCTAAAAATATATAAAGTGAGTGAAAAAGACCCTCAAAACATATTTTCCTTAAATGATTGAAATTATTTTATCACATTTCAAGACAAAAAAATCTAAAAAAGGAAAAAAGAACAATAAGTATTCAACATAGGAAATGGAAAATATCAAAAATGATTTCCTAGCTAACAAGCATACCCATCATCCAATATAGAAAACTAAATTCCAAGGAACATGAGAAGACATAGGAGATCCAAGAAATAATATAAAACCAAGTATATATCATTAGTCATCCTGAAGTCATGCCTCACCCGAACACATTATATTCTTCCAACATTCTTGATCGAACCTAGCCTTTTATAAACAAAGTTGAAATTTCCAATAGAAAAATAAATAATAATAAAATCAATTCCCATTATATGTTCCACTAGACATAGTTAAATCCTAAGATAGTGCAGCAAATGTTCACTGAAAATCCACTAGCTACACAAAGTTCACAGGTCTAGATTAATGAGGGGTGGGCCAACATATGTAAATTGAGGAACCAATAACATGCATATATATCATGTATAAATAATATACATAATAAGTCACCCATGATCAACCATGATGAACAATATATTTCCTTACAACCCATGGATCACAAATGAGACCATACTAAGGATATCCCAAACCACTCGAAGTAAATGGATCATGAGGAGTATATGGAGTGTACCTCCCATCCATTCAACATAAATGGATCCCAAGGATCCGACAATGATTACATCCCATTCATCCAATATAATAATTCAACATGATTATCCAAGGAGTTTTTTTCAATGAAAAAAAAATTACAAAATTCTGAAACATGACTCCATCGGCCTTTTTCAATGAACCAAAACGCATTTAAAAAAAGGAGAAAACACATAATTTATCATTTCAAAACCATATAAGAATATTCCATTTAAGAACACACTCCACATTTTCAAACCAAAATTGTTTTCATCAAAATTCCAAATGGTCTCGATATAATCATCACATTCCAATATAATTCTCAAACTATGAATACAACTTTTACAAATCTAAAACCACATAATAACCCATTTATAATTCCAAATGAACAATTAAAAATCAGAAAATTCATTTACCAATAAAATCCATGATTTATGTAACATAATTCACTCACAAAAAAACTATACATTTTATCAAACAGATTGTATGAATAATATAACAAAATAATTCAATAAACCTCCAAATAATTAAGAAACCCACTTAATATCACATCCAAAAATTATTAGATGAACCATGAATCAATATAAACTATTCAAGGAAGGGTTGAAAATAAACCAACAAACTATTACTACATTTAAAGGTCATGTGAAAAGGGAAACATACCTCTAATCACATGCGCTTCAACAAAACCAACTACAAACCCCTCAATGAAGATTAGAAGAGCCATAAACAACCAATATAACCCATAAAAAGAAAAACCCAAAATATAAAAAAATTTAAACAAGTTACCAAGATCCTAAAGACTATAAAATAAGGGAAACTCAAAGATAAATGAAATTATAATGAAGAAAAATATGATGAGATATTATTTATTTGAGAAATCACCCCCAAAACATGAAGACACCACTATATCCACACCATGCATGAATAGAATAGGATATAAGAATGATTAGGATCTCCCTTAGGAATAAAAAATCTAGTGGACGAGTAGAGTTGATATTTTGGGGTTAAAATCATGAGTACCTGGAAAGGACCTTTCACAATTTTAATGACCCAATCATTACTCATGGTTAGGCGGCTCAGTTTCCCAAACTATGTGCCAATCATGCACAAATTATAGGAAAACATGGGAATGAACACAGTTCGGACGCATGTTTTGGTAACCCATGCACAAACTCTGTGACATGGTTCTATCATAAATGGGAAAACAACTTTCATGTCTTCCACATGGTTTTCCTAACCGAGTGTGGGCTATGTACCTTCATATAGAGACCACCTAAGGATTGAAATGTTTCATCAGATATTATACATGGTTTCCCCAAACCATGCACAAAACATACACCACCTTCTATCAATCACAAAATATTAACTTTTCCCCAAAAACTCCAAGAGGAAAAATGGAATAAACACGGTACCAGAAAAAGTCGAAGGATCACCTCGAATTTTAAAATTATAACACCTCGAATTTGAGAGGTAAACCATGATCCAAAAGATAAACATATAAAAGAATGAAAAATTAAAATATGGTTGTGACGTGAGAAAACTGTGAATCACAATTTTCATTCAAGAATTTGGGTAAACCTTAGATATTTTCCACATTGTTTTTGTCTTCTCGAATCACAAATGATTTTAAATTACTTGGAAATAATATAATGAATTAGAGATCATCCATTCATTCATCATTCATAAAAAATATTGAAATAATTAATTCAATTTTACTGATGATTACTTGATAAGACCCAATAGTTTATTTATCATTTGTTATGAGCCTTATGAACTCAATATCCATTTTATAATTTTTAGAATGTTGAAAAATATTTTTAAAAATACCATTTATAATCCCTCCAATTCCATGGATTAAATTTCCTCTATTGGATTTGGGTTCTCAATTTGAGTCCACCACTAATAACTTTATCCTTATATGAAATAAATATCTTGTGTTAAAATATTTTTCATAATTAATTTTTAAAATATAATATATTCTCAATGAATTTAACTCATTTAGAAAAAAAATTGGTATTTTAACATCCACTAAAATGTGGAGTCCATTTTTCATAATGGTCTCATCCATGATATGATATTTCATATGTCATGCATATTGCTCCATGTGATTCTGTTTATTACTATCAACACTAGTCACATGATCTAGTACAACAATGATGTTTTCAGAACCCAGTCCTATTATATTTTTACTTTCATTAGGGATGTCATAAAATCTACGATCACAAATTCTTTTGACTAGATTCACTATATACCATTAAACTTTTTAAAATAACAGAAGATTCTGGATGAGTATAAATGGTTTGATAATAATATAAAAAGGATATGTACTAGACGAATAAGGAATAGAAAATATAACCTTACATATGAAAATTTTTGTTTCAATATAAATTATGTAAGACCTATTTCCAATTATTACTTCTAACCTAAAATTTCATCTTATATTTCATAATTTTTGTATATAGAATATGAATTTTTATAATTATTTCCCATAGGAGTGATTATCCAATTGTGTATTCTTAGACCCAATACGTTTACAATAAGTGATTATTGATTAAAAAATCACTGATCCTTTTTCAAGAAGACTAACAATAGTGTCCACTCTTATATTGTCCTAGAAACATTCTTGTATATATCAAAGGATGTAATTTCTAGGATACCAAACACACTATATCATATAATTTCTTATATAATTTTTATATATTTAGAAATTTCACTAGATATTTCACTTATATTGTCTCCATCCCAATATATATAAAAAATAAGGTCAGGTATTGGTAACAACTATAACCACCTATAATTTTGATACATTTTATTTCATGTTTTTAATATAAATATACATATATTAATTTTAAATATATTATGTACAACCAAATAAAAAAATTATAATGGAGAGAACAAAACAATGATTCATCAGGGAAACAATAATGTAAACTGAGGGAATATCCTCTTACAAGTTCAACACTGAAAGGGGGGAGGAAAAAATACTATAAAATATCTTAAAAATAACATCCTTGGTTTCCCTCAATCCAAAAAAATATACATTTATTTTCCCTTATTTCTAAGTGTGAGTTTGGTATATCAAATTATTGGTTGGTTCATTAAATATATTAAATTGATATTCAATGAAAAAATGTATTGTGGTCATGGATTGCATCGATTTATGGATAATAGTAAATCCTATTTTGACCAAGTGTAGTTCAATATTTTTTTTCAAGTAGATCCTAATTCTACTAAGAATATCATACACCTCCGTGATGTGGGAGTCTCATGACCATAAAAGGAGATGATTATGATGACAATAGAACCCCATGGGTTAAGAAACCTACATCTCCTTGCATTAATACGTTGATTTATTCCCGCTCAATGTTTAATTTTAGTATACTATAATCAGATTTAAAAAATTCAAGTGGACATTTAGAAGATAACATGTGTGGGATGGGAAGGTACCTTGGCTATCAATGAACATTATTTAAGAGGGTGAACTATCCCAAAATACCAAATGTTGTTAGAGGTCAACTACCAGAAATATATTCTTATCTACCAAAGCTAACTATATACTAATAAGGTCTTAATGATCATAATATTTCATCACCACATAGATAAACCAACAAAAAAAAATTTAGGTTCACCGTATGATTCATTTCCTAGTGACTGATTAAAATTAAATTGATCTAGATATGGTGTATGTCCCTACTATATTGATCATGAGATTCTATCCAAGTGAAATAAAAAAACTATGTACCATGCTATAGCTAGACAATTTCTATTAATGAAAAACTTCTACTCATTTCCTCCATATTTCTATTTTAATATAGTAATAAGAATGTATGTTGATTCCATTGTGTTTGATCACATAGACTATTAGAATTTCATGGAACTGGATTCTCCAAATAACTTTTTTATATTAGGGAATATAATTGAACCATATGAGGAGACCCCAACTATCACTCTCTAGTTTCCCATGTAGCACATTGTGATATGACATTACTTAGATGACCCCTGATGCAGAGACCTTGAAAAATAAAGAGTTGTGTTTATTAGTCATTTGTATATTATAAAAAAATCATTTGGATCTAGGATCAAGAATCAATCAATGAAGGATGTTTAGATACTGGATGGCCAAATATATGGATCTGGGATCAGGATTCCATGAAAACCAAGTATGGATTCTCCATAATTCAAGATAGAGAAATCAATATTCCCATAATTTATGGAATACCAAGAGTTTCATAGTAGATCTGGTGTGTCGACATGGAGGGATTTTGATAAACAGAAGATTCTACCATTAGGTTTCCCCATGTCCTCCCAAATATATCTCAGTATAATATTCTATCAACTAACCATCATTTTATAAATACCCATACTAACATTGTTTGATAGAAATTAATTATTCTAAAAATAATTCACATTATAATACATCATTAATCTGTAGCCTACACCACCCCGTTCCACAAAGCCTAGGGACATAATCAGATTGAGTAGGAATCACAGATAATATATGATATTATTATATACCTCCCTTCTTATCATATATTAATATTACATAATTTTATAGAATATTCATCACATTAAAAAAGTACATGTGTAAGGGCCATAATAGTTTCACTTCATTGGAAACATGGAATCATAATCATCTATCATGTTGACTGATGTACCAAATATCCATTAAATATCTTCCACATTAGTAATCCTACATAAATCCTTTTTTATAACATATAGAAAGTAAACATATGAAAAAGAGATCTCAGATTCCTAGTATAGGTAAAATTTAAAGAGATATAGATGCATAACATATTAATAAGGGTACAGTCACATGAGAATAACATTTGGACATCATACACTACATATCAAATATCATAATCATGAGTCATTGAATAAAAATTAGTAGTTCAGAATACTAGAATCATAAGTAAAATTAGGGAACTTGAGTCATGAGATCATAACAATGGCATAAGATAAAACTTGTGTCATACATATCAACTGAAAACATTTTAATCATGTTTAAATTGAAACTGGTTCTCTCATTAGGATAAGGAATTGAAATTAGAAACACATAAAAATATGATGTACAAGAATGACATTGTGAACATGTAATCAGGTTTAAACATATCATTGTGAACATGTAACTAATTTAATGCATAAACTTGTAGATATGCATATAAGTCCATTAATAACATTTTGAACATGTAATTAGAATCATTAATACCATTATGAACATGTAATTAGGTTCAAACATAAACATGTGGACATAAAACCAGGTCTATGCAATGTAATTTGAACATTGAATCGGTTTCACTCATAATGTTTTGAACATGTATTCATGTCCACATATAAACATATGCCCATGACACCATGTATTTTCATAACATTGTTAAAATGAAAGCATGTTCACACATAACATTGTGAACACACTGTATGTTTACTCACAACATTATGAACTGGTAATTTGGTCCATGCATAACATGTACACTAAAGATTCATCCTTCACTATCCAACACATTGGTGGGAGATATAGGTCTTAGAAATCCAATAATGAAATCCAATATATATGTGCTAGAAGATCATTAAAATTAATAATGTAATTACCCATGAGAAGAAATGGTTATTATAAACTCTTCATCCTATCATAACCTATTCAAAAGAGGCAAGTTTCGTAATCATTTATTCATAGAATTAACTATGAATGGAATTGATTTTCATATGAGTTATTTCATGATATAACCCCTAGAATATAAATGGGATTTATAATAAAAATGTTATAATAAACAAAAACCATTCAAAAAAAGATTAAAAATTGTGTACTTTGATCATATCACCTATAATAATAAACTTATCAGTGGATAGATCATATATGTAGGAGTATTTTTAAATATCAATACGAATAAAAATTGTTGAAAATAACCATTCTTGGACAATCAATGATTTTATGACATAACACATTATCAAAATATTTTTTTTGAAAAGAACAACAACAAAATAAGAGGTAGTTGCTAAAAATTATATAAAACATTTTTTGAGAAATATATCATTTCCACTTTTAAAAACACTTTTTAAAATATATAATATTTTGAAACCCATTTTGTATGAAAATATCCTAGAATGATTATAAAGGATACTTAAAAAATCATATAAAACACATAGTGATTGTAAAACTTTTTTGAAAAAAAAATTCCTTGAAAAAACTGTTAAAAACAATGAATTTATAAAATATTATGTAAAAAATATATTAAAATTTCAAATTATTCTCAAAATAAATTAATGACATTATGGAAGGTAAATCTATAATTTCTTAAAATTACTTTTATTATGTATAATTCTTAGAAAAGTGGCTCCATCGAAAAACAACAAGAATATTTCATTTTAAAACCATATTTTTTAATAATTTAAAACATGGGTAAATTTTATTTTTAAAATAATATGAGAATAAAAGAACATTTTTTAATATATTTTTAGAAAACCTTTTTTTGAAAGAAAACATATTTCCGAACAATGAGAGAGATAAATATGTATTATATAAAAAACACTTTTAGAATTATATTCATTACCAATTTGATGAAAAATGATATAATTAATTGAATATACCTTGAATAATTTTATCATAAGAAAATTCATGTGTTTTTCTAGAGATATATTATAAAATAATTATAATGGAAGAATAGTCATAATCAATCCCAATGATTTATAATATTGTAGAGATGATGTTTTACTACTTTGGTAATCTAGAATCATAATTGAAAAGAAATAGTATCATCATATAAATTTTAAAATGTCATTAAAATAAGTATATTTATGACATAACATGTAAAATTAAACTATATACACCTCAGGGATGAATATAGTTTCATAATATGGCATGTGTCTCAAACAAGGCTAATTGAGATGAAATTACTTTACCGATTTGGTAACTTTTGAATTGTAAACCCCACTAATGAGTTATTAGAAAATGGATATGTAAATACCCTTAGATATAGAGATTATATATAAATAATACATTCAGGCTTATTATATAAAACATTAAAAAGGAACAAGTGGTTAATAAGTCATAAGTGTCATACAAATAAAACTGTGATTAGAAACCCCCTTATGACATGAGTGACTTTGGAATCCCAATCCCCATGAAAGAATAAGATACATTAAAACATTTAATATAAATAAATAAATTAAATTACTAATATAACATGTCATTGTTTATTATATAACCCATATAAAAATAATAAGTGGTGAATATACAATATATCTCATAGAAATAAAAGTGAGGCGAGAGAACCCATCCCTTAAGCCTAGACATTATTTATACACTTTAAAACCTCATGTATAATTAATAAAATATTATTAAAAATCTATCACATAATATTATTTTAATATACCATTCCATACAATATACTATTATATATGACTTTATATTACCCATTTACAACAATTTCATGTTAATGTTAAGTTTTGGGAAATAACCGTTTGGTTTTTTGAATATTTATTGATAAATTCATCTTAAACCTCCGACTTATATAACAGTTTAAATATTTTAATAATGTAAAAAATTATATAAATATAATATATATTTATTATATAATAATTTATAATAATATATAAATTACATAAATATAAAATGGACTACACAATTAACGAGGACGAATGGTCATATATACGCATTAATGTTGTTCCATTTTATTGTCGTATTTTTAAAAATGAAAATGAAATGATATATATATATATATTTTCATCCAAGATATCATATCACAGTTAAACACATTCTTAATTAATTCTATGTATATCATGACTGAATCATGTCACTTTGAAGAGGAGTTAGTCTACACATCCCCAAAAAAGTTATTCTATTCCCTCATAATTGAATGAATGAAGTAAGATGTTATATAATAATTCCAGAAGAATTAATTAATGATAAATATCCTATATATAATATAAAAATATAATTAAATTCTTCATTCAAAACAATTATATGTTTTAAGGAAATAATTAACATCATCAGTTTGTGTGGTGGTAGTCCACCGTACACAAAAATAAGGATTGTGTATCCAATTTTTTGGAAGTGTGTGTGAATGTAGGTCCTAACATTAACATAAAAAAATTATATTTATTAGGATGATTTTATTAAATTTTAAAATAATAATAATAATTTACAGGGTGGAGAAAAAAAGTACATGTTGAAGGTTGTTATATCTTCTTTGGTTAACTCATTTTAGTTTTCCACAAATGGATTTCTTTGATAGATTCCTACCTAAAGGTGTGATTATAGGATGCTGAGATTTATTTTTTAGATTATTTCTTTTTTGGATTTCGTAGAATAGTGTCTTGAGATTTGGGATGATGTGAAGGGTTTGAGTGCCATTTTATAGTGGAGGTGGAGTTTAATTCTGGTAAATATAAAAAGGAAAACACTATTAAGAGGTCTCACTTAGAACATGTGACACCAATAAGGAACCATTTTTTAGAAAATAAAAGTAATGGTCGAAATATGGATATAAAATTTATTTTGAACAAGTTTCTAGGTTATTTTTTCAGTTATTTTAATGTCTTACCACAATGTAATATATTTTTTTACCTTAATCGATAGAATTTATTTTAATAACATTTAGTAATGTTTTTTGGTAAAAAACCCATGAAAATATAAATTGAAATTATATATAATGATGATTCAAAATGAAGAATCTACTTTAGAATATTGAACTCATTGAAGTGATAGAAATTAGTTTAAAAATAAACCCATCGATGAGACAAGAAAACAATGTTTTAAATGGAAAATGTTTTAAAGTTTGAATAGTTTTTGTGTTAAATATCAATGTTAAATAGATTAAATTGAATTAAATTGGATTAAATAATATATAACAGATCTTATTATACATTAAAGGAAATTATAAAAATAATTTAAAACAATAAATTATTTATAATAAAACATAGTTTTATATTATAATCGAGTATTTTTCCTGAATATGAGCCGTATCCTGGTTGGTGAGGACTCCTAATGTGCATCCATGTGACCCAGAAATATTCATTTATTTTGTTATTCATGACACCAGGTCTATAATAGAGTCTATAAAGGCCTTCAGGCTAGTGAATGACTTTGCTCCAGTAAGGATTCTAGACAACATCAAGGCCTTTGGGCCACCACCAGTCCTTCGGGCCACATGAAAATGCAGATACAACTGGACAGATTATTTAGAACAAGGCTCCTGAAGGGGATTTAGACCCTGTACATTCACCATAGAATAGCTAACCAGATATGGAATATTTAAAGGGTAGTTATTTTCCATTAGTACCTAGAATATATTTCTTTGCATAGGATAGTAGCCTACCATCCATGCAAAGGTGGAGAGATAATTTCATGATATTTTCTAGGGAGGGGATCTTCCAAGTTGTCTTGTCTCGGGTGATTTCCTATTGACCTATGGGTCGTGTAATGTTTAAATTAATACATTTGGGCATTTAATTGTTCCCTCACATCCCTCGAAATAAGTATTATAAAAAAATAAATAAAAATTAAAGGCCTTCCCTCCATTCAGGAAGTATTCATCGTTATTCATCAAAAAATGAAACTTCCTTAAAAAATAATAACAATTCACCCATTGTATACATTGAAACTAATATTTCATATATGATTTTTATTTTTTAAAATAAATTTTATAATATTTCAAATAATTAGTTTTAAAACAATTTCACTTTTATAATGTGGAAAAAAATACATCAAAAACATATTGTTTTTAATACATAAAATAGTACTTCTTCCAATCATAAGAATATAAATATTATTGGATGAATCTAAAATAAATTGATTAAATATATAACATATAAATTAATTTAATATCTTTTAGTTATAATAATTAATTTAATTTATAAATATAAAATTTCATTTTAGTAATAATTATAGGATTAAAAAGACATCGATTATATTCAGTTGCAAATTATTTTCAATAATAAATATTAGGTAACCAAGGAATTAATTTTATAAACTTGTATAGATTAAGATTTAAATATGTTTTTAATATCATTAATATATTACCTTGTAATTTTCTAGGTGGTAACATATAATAATTAAATTAAATTAATATTTTAGTTTGGTAAAATTTGGCATTGCATGTAATGTAAGCTATCAACAAAACTCAAAATTGTGTGTAACAGAATCAAAACATATTTTTTTGTACTAGAAGATAATATAAGTGTTTTTTGTAGTTCAAGATTAACATTGTGTTTTAGATAATGAAATTGAAACATGGTTTATTGTGTAATGAATTCCATTAAGGAAATTTAATTTATTTCAAAATATTAATTCATAAAATTCTGTGTATGTTAAATTCTACATCCTTAAAATTAAATTTCCCATTCAAAATTCGGCAGGGTTATCAATTTTTTAATACATGAATGTTGCTTCCATTAAACAACATTATAAATTCGTTTAGTAAAACGTCTTATTAATAATATAGGTAAGGTAAATATAATGGTCATCACAAAAAAAGGTTTACAAATAGGATAAAATTAGTGAAAACAAGGACATGGAAGGAAAATATAACTATCATGTTTGGATAGAGAGTGATAGAAAATATTAATCATAATAAATTGGATGATCAATAGAAGTTTCACATCTTTACAATACCATAGAATAGAAATTCTTGAATAATTTCATTGATATCATAAAAAATTATGATATAAGGAAAACCATATTCTTCATTATTCTTTTTATAATGATTAAGTACATTTTTCAAAATAATATATACATTATTTATTTCATTTCATTTCAATATTAATAGTCTCACTATTTGGGTTTTCGTGATCAAATTCGAATTAATTTATTACTATATAAAATTTAAACGAAATTATCATTCATGACGCACAAAAAAATCAAGGCCTTCATAAATAAAATTATATTTCATTACATTTATATTTTGACATCATCACAAAAAAATTGGTTATCATAGGTAATCCTATAGGAATAAATCCTCATATAGAGATATGTTAATTTAATCTATAAAACCACATATGATGTTTAACTTCAACAATTTCCTATATGTTTATCATTATAACCAATCTAAAAGCGGAAAATCCAAAACCTTAGAAAGAATTTCAATAAATTTCTCAAAATCAATTTGATATTGATCCCCCATATATTATAATTGAGCACTTGGTTGTCACATACCAAACATGGGAATACCTTTATTATAATTTCTCTTAATACTTTATAATAACATATAATTACCATTAAACCTTAATGAAAACAAGAATTCATTCTTATAAAAAAGATTATTGGATATATTACTTAAATAGAGAAAAAGTTGAATAATTCATCCATGATAACATATACAAATTATTTAAAAGATCAATAATAAGTTTCATAGTAATCAATACAATGCTATTAAATTTCTTCCATATCATCTACCTCATTATATAATCTAATGAAAAATTTTTCAACATCATATCACATTAAGAATTACCATTCTTTATTCAGAAACTAACCTTTCAATTAAATCACTATTCCATTTCTTCAAAACCACTGAAAATATCCTTATAAATACTTAATGAAGGTCATCTACTAAAAAACATTAAATAGATAATTATTTATATAACAAATTATTTGAATTAAAAAATTTGTATACTTTAATAATCCAACATTATTCTTAATAAATTACTCAGGATTCATCATATTATTTCTCTAATACCCCTTTTCATATAATATGAAATATAAATCATATAATATGGTTCCCAAATATCAATTTAATGATGAATCATAGGTTTAATGTAAATAATACTATTATTACATCACATAACTGTCACATTTCATTCATGGTATCATTATGTTTAGTGGTATAAGAAATATCCATACCACCTTACTAACTATTTTCACGATATTTTGACATTATACATCAATTTTCATTATTCCCACACAATCAACATAAAAAAAAATTGAACGTTAATCTAGTTCCTTATAGTTACTACTATTGAATAGGACCAGGAAGCATAGTTTGAGAAGCACATATCATATTACAAAAACACATAATCATGAAAAATTACATTTATACTGATTTAATCAAGAAATATTATTTTAATATAATGAAACCATATGCTTATCCATAGGGAAATCACAAGAAATATACATAGAAATATCAGTTGGGATCTCACTAATTGTTTCTAAAAGTAGTTTCAAATATGGACTAAATAATTTCTTCATTACCAATTATAGTTACCAAAGAATAAAATATAAGGACATGATATCAATTTTATGAATATTTAGCACATTTAAAAAGTACACTCCTAAATCCAAAAGCTTTTATTGAATTTGGAATCATGTAAACACAATTTTATCACTTGGTGAATTTTTTTCAATATCTACCATTAATATATTCCCATTTAGTACTCCTCATTAAAACCATTATTCATAAAATGATAAAAGAAACATAATAAATCTTAAGCTAATATTCTCAACAAGGGTAAAAATAAATAAGATATGTAACCATAACATGAACAGATGAGTATGATAATATGATCATAACATTTGAATGTGATAACCTTCATAAAAAATCATAATCACAATTCATGAAATAATGATTGGCTATTTAAAAGGAATTTATAATATTGAAATATAGGATCATCAGTGATAAGAGCATAACATTTTCAGCAGATATGGATGTGCATCATACAAATCATCTTTTAACATTCTGAACATGTGTAAATAGAAACATGTTCACCAATTATCTTATGTACACAAAATCATGCCCTGACATATATTTATGGACATGAAAAAATGTTCATATATGACAATGTGAACATGTAATCATGTCCATGCATAGAATTTGTAACATGATATAAGTTTCATGCATAAACTTATGTAAATTAAATCGGGTCCAGGAATAATATTTTGAACATGTAATAAGGATTATGTATAACATTGTGAACTTGTAATCTGGCTTATGCATAAATATATTAACCTGAAAACTAATCCATTTATAACATTTTTTACATGTAATCCTCTTCATTCAAAACATTTGGAAACATTAATCATCTTCACACATACGTATATGAATATGCATTATGATCCATGCATAACATTGTGAACATGTAATCAGGTTCATAAAAAAAATTGTGTAGACATAATAATGTTCACTCAAAACATTGTGAACACGTAATCATTTTCATCTATAACATATATACTAGTGATTCATCTATAACAACCTAATTCATTGTAGTGAGGTATAAGAGTCACTTGTCCCATAATAAATCATATATATGTTTTCAAAAAGTTCATAAAAATTCATAATATCATGACACCTAAATTAAAAATTTTATTTTAAAACCTTCATATTATCATAACCTATGGATGGGTTATTTGATTCATAACCATTTATTTATAGAATATCCCATTAAATTAAAGGAGTTTCATAATCATTTTATCATTGTATTACCCTGGTAATAGAAACAGGTTTCATAAGAAACATTATTCATAAACGTAAACTATACATAGAAAAAATATGTATGTTTTCCTTGGATCATATACCTAATAAAAGATAAAATATATAAAAGTATTTCTTATTATTAGAGTATTATTTTGAATTACAACATCAAATCGTTATTAATGAAAATAATCTTTCTTTTAAAAGAACTGTTTCTAAGACATAAAACATTTACAAAATCAATTTCATTGAAAACCACATAGAAAATATCAGAGTAATGCTATAAAATTTCTCTAAAAATATTTGGAGGAAAATATCCATTACACATTGAAAATATGTTACTATGACATAAAAGATTTTAAAACCATTTTCATTTAAAATATCCTTGATCATTCATATAGGAAACATTTAAAAAAAATTAAATAGAATTCTTGAATATAAAAAAAATCAAAAACTGTTGTCATTAGAAACCACTATAATTAAAATGAATATTCATAATATTAGGGGAAAAAATAAGAATTCAATAGAGGATTAATTTTAATGATGGTCATGAGAGATTATACATTCATATATGTCGATCACTCCTTTCGTGCCATAATGTTCTTAGAAAATATCCACAATAAAAAAATTACAAGAAAATTAATTTCAAAAAATATATTTGTTAAAAAATAAAATCATGGATAAAAATAATTATTAAGGATAAATTTTTAATTTTATAACTTTTTTTAATACAATTTTTAAAATCATTGTTTTGAAAGAACATATATTTCTGAACAAAGTGAGAGATAATGCCAAATTTTCTTAAGATACCTTTATTAATTTTCAAAAGTAACATATATTGGAAAATAAAACCATTACATAAATATTCATTTAATAAAAGTAGGATATGATGATTCATGATATTTATTGACATATGGATCATAAAATTTTTGCAATGGAAGCATAATCATAAACTATCCTGATAAATTTATGAGATTTTAACAATAAGCTGTTACTACTTTAATAACATTAAATAATAATCCCTACATAATAATTACAATAAATGAATATTAAAATATCATTAAAATAATTATATTCATTACATAACATGTCATGGTGTTGTATATGCACATTGTATAAGAATATGTTCTCATAACATGGTATGTGTCATAAAGAAGGAAAATTGAGGCCAAATCAAATTACTGATTTGGTAAAATTTGAACATAACCCCCTAAATAGATATATTATAAAATATATTAATAAATATATAAAATTTTTTGTATAATAATAATATAATAATTCCATGGATAATATTCACTCCACATAGATGAAATAAGTAGTGAATATGGCATAGGCATCAAAAAATAAACGCGACACTAGAAATCCCCTTACTACATGAGTAACTTTTGAATCAGGATCAATATGACTGGATAACATCAATTAAAATTTTAATATAATCAAAATTATTAAAATAATGACATAAATATTCATAGTGAAGTATATACACCACCGAACAGAATAAGTGGTGAATATAGAATTTATCTAAAAAAAATGAATGTGAGATGTGAAAACTTTTACCCTTGGTCTTGAAATTCATTGTAAATGATAAATAATAATGTATAATAAATATAAATTTATTATAAATATACCAGATATCTATATTCTTATATAAAAAACAATATATAATTTTATTATGATTTTTATATTACATAATTATTATCAATTTCTGGTTAATGTTACATTTCGGTTAATAACAACTTTGGTTTTTGTATATATTTTAAATTTTGTTCATGGCCTGGTTAAAAAGAGCATGATTTTAATATGTTAAAACTAAAAATCCTGAAATAAATATCATACATATTATCTATATATATATGTATAATAATTTATAAAACCAATAAATATGCAATAAAATACAACATTCATGGAGATGGTGGGCCCTATGTATGTGTGAATGATATTTCATTTCTATTGTCGTATTTTTGATGAATGAGAATTAAATAATATATATATATATATATAATTTATAGTATAAATATTATTCAATATATATAACTTTTTTAAACCAATCTTTAATAAATTCAATTTTAAATGTGAATGAATCACATTACATTGAGGAGGCGGTAGTCTTCGTGTTCACAAAAAAATTTATCATATTCCAGAAAAATGAAACTCAAGAAGGTATGAATTATATTACAATTAAATAATTTTAAAAACATATATGTTATATATTTAACATTAAAAGAATAATTTCATCATTATTCTCAACCTTGATTAAGTGTAATGGAAGAACAATCAACATCGTTCCGTGAGGTTTTATAACAATTTACACACGAACACTGATTGTGTATCCCATTTTATGGTAGTGTCTGTGAGTGTAGGTAATAAAAAAATATAAAATTAATTATAATTATTTTCTTTTGAAAATTATTATATTCAAGAAATAATATAATTTTAGGTGGTATCGAATGAAATAAAACCAAGGTGGTTTTTGAAGGATGCTGCATCTTTATTGGGAAACTCTTTTTGGTTTGAACCAAATGGCTTATTTTGTTCACATTATTCCAAAATAGTGGATTATAGGACGAAGGGAGTGAATTTTTTATCTTATTGGGGGAATTGTTTGGATGAGAATTAGGGTGTGATAGTCTTTATGAAGTGAGGGGATGATTTCCCATTTATAGTGGAGGAGGATTGACATTCATCTTAATATAAAAAGGAAAACACTATTGTGGCCTCATTTACATCAAAATCTACAAATAATTTTCGATTTTAATGAAAATTTAGGATATGGGTGAAATATTTCCATAAAACAGATTTTGGACATCTTTCTATGTTATTTTTCACCTTAAGTAATTGTTTCTCAACATATTTATCTTTTTTAACTTTATCATTGTATTTAATTTTACTTAATTTTATAATTTTATTGGAAAAACACTAATTTTAACATAAATGTAATTATAACTTATGAAGATTAAAAATATTTATTCCCTTTTGGAAAATTAAAATCACATAATTAGAATAAAATATTTTAAAAATAATCATGCAAACGAGATGAGACACATGGTTTTTAATGTGAAAATTTATAAAATATTCAATTGATTTTATATCTATTTTAAATGTGAAAATGATTAAAATGAAAAAAATGGAAAAAATAATATAACATTGATCTAATTATTCTAAGAAAGGAATAAAAAATATAACTTATCCTTATAAATTATTTAGATGAAAATGTAATATTTTATTAAAATCTAGTATTTATCAGTATACATCGAAACATGAATCATCTCAACAAAAAACCAAACATTATCCAAAAGTAGATCATAATATTATTATTAATAAAGGAAGTTAATTATTTAAAATAGTATTTATATATTGGTTAAAATTTAGATTCATAACAGGGGGACCATTAAAATGCGATAAAACTACCATTTCAAAATATACAACTTTTTCGGATTAAAATTGGATTTATTCTTATCTTAATCCCATTAAACATATTGGTTGAATTTTAAATAATATTATTAAACAAATAAGATATATATTTTATTAATATCATTCAATAATTGTATTAAATTTAATTTATTATGTTAAACTTCCAGTCCGGTCCTGAAAATTGTTTTTTATAAAAACTCAGTATATATATATTCAATTTGTCTTCATTTTCGTTTATAACTATTTTTTATCCAACTAATTCATTTTATAAAAAAAATTAAACAATTATTTCATAATATAGTTAATGAAAATAATATATTCCATTACTATATCTATTGGTAACATATAATAATAATACTATTAATAATATATTGTAGTTTGGTAAAATTATGTCATGTATGTAACATTATATATCAAAGGATAATGGAATTTCATGTAACAAAAGACAACCATAGTGTTTTATAAACCAGATGATAATATAAGTGTTTTGTGTAGTGAAATAACAAAATGGTTTTTTATATTTAAAGAACATAACACGATGTACCATTACATGAAAACCAAAAAAAATTAATTTATTCGGAAAAATTTAATTCATAAAAAAAATTTGGGTGGTAGAATTATATTATCAATGGATATGAGAACCACTTTTGACACGATAAAGACTGATAATAAATCCATGGTAATTGATTTGAGAACATCATTAACATGGGTTATTAGACCACCATAAGTGTAAATTTGGTTCTTCCAACTCCAAAAAAGATAAAAATATTATCATATACCCCTACAAAATGGTTGATTTTGATCAAGAATGAAGAGATCATGGATCCCATGTATTCCATTCGAATGTTCATTTTTTGAATTCTTATATTGGTTTCAGTAATTTTTTTTTAGTCTTTGAACATGATTTTGAAATAATGAAACAAATATTATCATATTTAATGAGTAGGTTCATCCTCTTGAAATACTCTTATGTGATGTCATTAAATCCTCATTGGGATATTTTTCATTCATTAGAAAAAAAACATATTTTCTATGATATTTATATGAAATAATCAGATGAAGTGATACATACAATGAAATGGAGGAACATTTCTATCATAGATAAATCTTTATAGGTATATACTTAGGACATATTGAACCATGATAAAAAATGGGTGACAAAGTGTATCATTGCCTCATCCCTTGCAGTATATTGGGGGAGAAATTTTTCAATCCCATAAATGTAAGGTATATCCATGATGAACTATATCTTTCAAAATGTATATTATTTTTCTAGATGGATAATCCCCCTAATGTAATCATTTAGAGATTATTTCCCCACTCAAGCATGTTATATTCATTTTCAATGTGAGCATTGATGAAAATGTCGGATGCCAGAGTGTTATTATTGATGTCACCATTATTTTTTTTGGGTAGTAACAAAAATACCCAAATTGATATAACCATAATAAAACCAAAACTCTCCTCAATGAATTAGTTTTGGAGATGTACTATAAATCTAAATTTGATGACACGAGAAAGGACCTTGAATTGTAAATTTTTCATCCTAATTAGGCTAATTTATTTTTTACTCTAGAAAAATAACTCATTCATATTATCTAAAAGACCACATTATTATATAAATCATTATAATGATTTCATATTTTCCTTTGATCAGTTAAAACATCATATGATTATAGTGGTTCATATAATAGAAAATGAGATTGAAATAATGTTATGTATGGTAATAATCCATTAATATTATAATGATAGACAATTTATGTGAGTCAAGAGGTATTTCAGGATAACATAAATAGGTAATAATCATTCATACAGACATGGAATCATGGAATTAGAAACAAATATCATAAAATAATTGTATCTTAGTAATATAGATACAAAAAAATGGGACATTAGTAGAATAATTCATAAATAATAGTTGTTACATCATAAAAATATATTTTTATCCTTATCGCAAGTTCACAGTGCATCGTATCTCATGAGATGAATACAATATCTCATTCATTAGAGCACAGTCTTAGTTAAACACTGATTGTTTAACATTAAAAGATCTACAATAATGAATAATCATATGAAAACATTTCATCATTTTGATATTATGATTATAGAATATAGGTATCATACATGGATGCACTAAATAAATTAATGGCTATTTTATATTGGTAAATAATATAGAATAAATATAGGGTTGTGGTATTTACAACACAAATGTATGGAATTGAAGATCAATGGATTATATCTACAATTAAATATGTGTATATAAAATATAAAAATATGGATAAATTATAGATGAATATGTCCTCTAATAATTTGTGAAATAGTAAGAATGTATGGAAATTTCTGTAAAAAATGGAAACCTAGAGAATGGATAATTAAAAGGTATATTTCAAATTATGTTATTAAATGTAAAAGTAGAGGGCAAGAATCACATACCATGATATGTTACTTCAAAAAGATTTGGGGGAGATAATTATATCCTTGGATACTCCTTAGAAGGACTCTACAGAAAAAAAAAGAGGAGTTGAACATCATGATTTAAGGCTTTTTAGTGAATACTTTAAATCGAATTTGTCATTATTTATAGTAAAGTATTTTTTTTATTAATTTTAAAAAGAATACCTTATACACTAGGGTAATAAATTATACAAAACAATTGGAAATAATTTAATTATATCTGTGGTATTTTCCTAGGGATATTTGATTATTAGTATATTTTTAGTTTGAGAAATAAAGTACAAAATATAACATCATTCATGTTATTGATGCAAGTCATGTTCACAAAGAATTGTTTTTAATATCATAGTATATCACTCTGTTTTTGGATTATTATTTAATTATTTTGAAGAATACTATTATCATAATAAAATACATTTGTTTAATGAAACAAATCTATGTGGTTTTAAAAATAATTTATATAAATTATTACTTCACGTTTTTTGGATTTTATTATGTCATAATTATTACCATATATTAAATAATTATATTATTTTAATTTAAAATTTTGATATTCTATGAAAAGGTTGAGTTATTATCCATTCGATCATTTTTAAATGATAAATTTAAAAAGAATATTTATTTTATAAAAATAATTTTCAAAATTTTATCATTCCAAATATTAAATTGGATACGAAATTCATTGAAAGATATTAGTTTTTATGAGATTATAAACTTCCATACCATTATAAAAATAACCTAAACCACATGTGAATGATGATCAATATGGATTTCATGAAACTAATGGAATCTAAGACAAATGCTAGATATTATATAATTTACCTGAAGATTTAAATTTTATTCATCTCATATACTTTTAATAACCCATCATCAATTAAAATACAACCAAAAACATGCATGTGATTTTTTTCATCCCAATACATGCAACATACATTGAACAAAATTTCAATTTACCATTTACTAAATCAATATTCCATGAATCTGGTCAAGAGGGAAAACAAATCCTATGACATGGACAGCCTCCCAAACCAAAATTTTGCACCAGGATGAACTGGTACTGTTATCCTACCAACTGATGCAATCATCACAAGTTCAAAAATCCTGTTTCTCACAAAAATATTAACAAATTTCCCTAATAACACACATTCATGACTCATCCCTATGATTTACCTATCCACGTATAATATTTAAACTAATTAAGACTCCTTGGACCATTATATATTTTTCCATAGGATAGTGACAGGCACAAAGGTATGAAACATGTAAATATAAGGACTTACCTCTATTAGACACATGGAAAAAATAAAACCACAGACTAACACCATTATATAAATTATATTTCATCTAAAAAATTTTATATTTCATTAATTTTATTGAAAATGTAGAAACATAATGTAAAATTAAAAATGGAATATCTTATATTGAAACTCAAGTGTAATCGTTAAGATTTGTGCTAGAGCATCCCGGCTTAGTCACAGAATCCGCTGTGAAATCTTGGATATTTATTTATAAATATTTCATTGATCATAAAATTTATATAGAGTGTAATCTAACTCAATGAAAATTATAATAATGTGGAATAATATTACTAATGATTTAGATAATTAACATCATAACCAACTAAAAACCATGTTTGTAAACTAACCCCATTCATTAGAAAGACCACTCAACCAATAACACAACCTATATAATAAAATAGTTTTATGGAGTATAGTATAAATATCCCCATAACCACTTTCATAATAATTACGTACATTTTGAACCAAATATAGAACATTTTGTTCTTCAGTAACATATATATATATATATATATATATATATATGATGTGGGTCGGGTCGCAACCATGCATACCCCTTACATCCACTAAGACCAATACCTCAAATTTTTATTAATTAACTATAAAAAAATGGAATCATTATCCAAAATAATAAAATATATACATATATGTATCCCATCTAAAAATAACTGAACATAATTTTAATTTATCATAAACATAATGAAAATACACCTTAGTCAATGTTCCTATAACGCAAAACCCCTCTATACAAATAAAACTAGAAAACCATTATCAGTATTTCTCTATCTATCACATTATGGTATCGTGAACATGAAAAATAAAACAATTTCACTTCTTTATCCATTACTGATCCCAATATATAAAATATACAACTAATTATTATTCCTGAATTCATAATATTGAATAGGTGGCATCATGTCTTTTGTACCCAAATTCAATGATATCTAAAAAACCCAAATGAACTCAAAAAATTTGGTGTCAGTAGGTATATCTACCAATACTAGGGTTCATAATGATATAATTTTCAAATTGAATTTATATATACATACATATCCACATATGATCCCAACTAATAGGTATCAAATCAATATAGCATAATGAAAACCTCTAACTATCACAACACTTCACTCTTCATACACTTAGACTACAACAAACTATTTCACAAAAAAACCAATTTCCAATTCAAAACAATGATGAAAAACATTAATATATACATTTTATTAAAAAATGTTAAATTTTATGGTTTAAAATTTAGAATATAATTTTCATTCATTATTCCATATTATTCAATATTTAGTATAAACCAACCATCCGACATATCACAAATTAATTCCAGCTATTTTCCATAATTCTGTGAATCATTATTTCTTGTAAACATTTAATTTAAATTAATATCTTACCTAACCACATTATCATTTCTTTATGTATCTTTATATTTTACATTAAATAGGAAGAAATATAAAAAACCCACATAATACAATCTTCTTATCATCTCCTAACAATCTCTACCACCCCCTTTCCAATTGTATTATCAAAACTTCAAACCCACTAAACTATCCACACTACCATATTAACCTATATTACCCCGCCTCATCCTAGAAATCACACAATACATATCTTGTAAATCAATAATATCCCCACTACCCAAAATAATGTCGAAAAATTCATTATATTCTAAAGATGCACATTATAATAAATATCTTCAATAATAATTATTGCAACAATTTTGTTTTATTAGAGACATTATTTTAACAACATATTTAAATTAATCAATTTTTATTTTCAACATGACATGATTACTATTCCATAAAATGTAATACCAAAATATAAATCTTATCAAAAATATGTAAGGCTTAAAAATAAAATTTTCTTTGTAGTAATACTATACATGGATAAAGAATATAGGAAATATGATGTAGAATTAGTTAAGGATTGAAAAAATCTAATACGATCAAATTCCTTTTTCTAGTTAATTATCATCAACAATTGAAAGCATTATATCCTCCCAATGAAAAAAATTGAATTCTATTTCTAAAATGCAATCTAATGTAAGATTATTCATTGAATCTATGAACATCAATAGAGCATTACCACACTTAGGTTAGGAATGTTCGGGATTTTGGGGCCATAGGACCAAGACTAATAAATGGAAACAAGAATAAAACATGGTCAAAATAATCTATCATCCAAAGCACAACACCTTCATTAGAATAATTAGACCCCCACAACAATTTATAACTATTGTGGATGAACTCTGGTGAAAAAAATATGGTAATAGAAGTATTCCACCAATTATCTAAAATATTAAATCCATCATTTGTATGTGTCAATATCATTTAAGTGGTTCGGAAATGTTTCCTATAATTTCACTTAATATCACCCAGGGGTTTATAGAATTAAATGAAGAGATATGTGTTTTTATGTGTTCTATATTATTATACCGAGGATTAGATAAATAATACAATAACAACAAGGGTAGGATTAGGATTATATTTTTAGTCTATCTATAAAGTGATAGAAAAAACTATACCATTACTACACTTCGGTATGAGAATGTATTCCTTAGAAATCATATCATATATCCACCAAAAAACTAATTAAATTGGGGAAGGTTCATGACACAATTATCAACATTGTGGTGTAACCTCAAGTAAAAAAGATCAATTAATTACACAACATAAGCAACATGCCATAGGGTTACCGAAAATAATATAACCCTCATTATGGATCCCACACACCACCATGATGCTATATAAGGATTCATTCTGTATTGACCAATAACATGATAGTGACAAAATCTAGGCCTCCATGGATTATACACCATAACCATTAACATCATCCTATAATCAGAAATACCAAATGGTCTAAAATTTTCAATCAAATACCTCCACAAAATAGATTCATTACCTCAATTAAATTTCACCTAAATCCCACCATTCATTCTTCAAGCCTCTATTAAATAGAACTATCATCTTGAAGAATAAATTCAATAGAACCCAATGTTTAAGGCCAGTATGTTGTTATAATTAAATATATATAAATAAGGTAAATATATTTTCACATACCTTTAACATGATAGTAAATTATTTCCTAAAACTATTTAAAAGGGTATACAAATATAATGTTTCTTAAATGGAAAAAATGAATCGATTAACAATGTATTCTTTTTGAAACTTTATATTGGAACATGCCTTATTTTCAAATAATTTTAACTCATTAAATATATATATTTGGAATATCATGTTTCCTAGCATTAACCTTGTAATTATTGATTATAATAAATTATATATATCTGTAATTATTCTTTTGAAATTATACATTCATTTTGGTGTTTAAAATTTAAATTTTGTTAATAAAATATTCTTAGGGGTGAGGAATGTTAGAATTAAAGAATACAATATCACATTTATGGAATATTTATGACAATTATCATGAAAAAATATATTAAAAATAATTATATATGTATTTTTAAATCATGTCTCACATTATATTATATACACTTTATAAATTAGAAATTATATTTTTTATATCAACTTATACAAGATTTTAATATAATGTATAGATATATTTATTCATCATAACATATAATTTTATTCTTTTTAATGGATTATGTGGAAACTATATATTTATTAAATTTATATTAATATCTATTATAGAGTTTTATGATTGTGTTTATTTTAAATAATTCTAACATTAAATAAAAAACTAAATGTTTTTCTCTTGAGAGATAAAATCTTTTATTTTTTTAAAAAATACTTTTCCATATATTAATGGTTTTATATAAATAACAAATTTATGAAATTTAAAATTTTATTTTGATTAAAAATAATTTTTTTGTTGTTACTCTATTAATATTATCTTATTTCAAATATTAATAATTTTTCAAACAGAGTGATTTTGTGGGTTATAGTTATGGGATGTATCTTCATGAAAAAATGTATTATGTATATCATTTTAATCATATAAATATGAAATAATATTTTATTTATCTTTTATAATGATTATTACAATACAATATTCTATAAATATCATAAATGAGTTTGAACATTATAATAACATATTTTTTATTATATATAAATTTTAAAATAAAAAATGGTTTCCTGTAGTTCTAGAAGAAAAATAAAAAATCAACATTAATGGATTGGTTATATTATTAGGAATGGATTACTCATTCATCATATGGTTCCAAATATATGTGACTGTCTCATTATTATATAACATAAAACATGTATTTGATTATAATATATTCATTTTTTTATTAGGATTATAAATTTATAGAATTTTGAAAAAAAATCATTAACCAATGAAACCTATGAATTTTTCAAGTAATAGTAATTTTTATAAAATAAATGAATTTTGTTAATTTCTAATAACTCATAAACATATCCCAAAAAATACCCACATAAGATTCAATCATTGACACATCATAATTATTACATTTAATAATAATCATGGAAAATAGATACATAATAAGGGGGTAAACTCATATTCTCTATAAGGGTAAACATAATAAACAATAATAATGGATTATATATTAGTATATGATGAATAGATTGGTGTAACTATGATATATAAAACATTTATCCCCCGTAAATCGTAGATCATAATTAATTAAATAAGGAATGGAATTTCATAATAATTTATCATTTTATTACTCCATATAAAAGAGGAAAAATTACATTTTTTTCAAAGAAACACAAAACAAAAAAATAAAATATAGTAAAAAAATAAATAATAGGAAATATCATAGAAAAGATTTATAAACCTGGAATCTTACTTTTATTAAAAAGAAATAAACATTAAATTGTAGAACCACTATAATAATAGAAAATTATATTAGAAAACTCATTATCACATCCCTTTATGTTGAAAATCAATATTTTGTGGCAATAAAATTTTAGAAAACAAATAATTCACATACCAGTATAAACCTATTAATTATTTTCATTCCTTAGTATCATATTAGATCACAAACATAAAGAGTTCTTTAGAGGGAGATATTATAACCAACATTTCACCATCCCAAAATATGACTACCGCACGAAATAAATAAACTGCCTTATCAGAAATAACCTGTAGAGACCCAAAGCATGACGTACATGGACATTACATTACTTTTACGGAATAATTAATACATAACAAAAATAGACACACAAGGACCGTAATAGTTTAGTGTCTTTGGAAACTCGGAATATAATCTTCTAATCGTGGTGAAAGATCTTCAACATCTCCCATAAAAATCTTCCCCTTTTTTCTTACCTAAAACCATTATTTATATCCTGGGGAAAGGAAAACATAAAATGGGTGAGCTCAAATGCTCAGTAAGGGTAACAATAGAGAACATAAAAAAATCCTTAGACATTTGAATGTAAAAAAACATGAGAATAAAATCTAAACATCAAAATCTTTAGCAATGACATAAAACATGGCAGTACGTAAGGCATACATCGTGAAGAAACGTTAATCATGATAAATTAGCATGGGAATAAAACATTTAATTGTGGAAACCATTAAGCACATGATATGATTTCCATAGTATCCAGGCATTTCTGCCAATACTATCTTAGTGGAGAAAGTCCCTTTCTGAATCAAGCTCACTCCTCATTCCAGTCCTGTATTACTGAACTGGTTTAACTTTCCATTCCATCCATGTCTATCTCATGAGATATAAATATTTACCTAATTAATTGGAGAGAGATATAGGTCCCACCCATCTCATAATGAAATCGTTCTTACTTGTGCCACAAAATAAACATACATCATTCATAATAACCCAAATAATAAAATAGGTTTCATAAACATCATTCCATCATCACATAATCCATATAAAATAAATTTATATCATTTCATAATAAGAAAAGTGAAACCATGTAAATCATAGAGACATGATTCTTGAAACATACACATGTGAAATAATGTCATCTTAAATGAAAATGGTTTTGACGAAACACTTGAAATGAATTCTTGAGGAAAATATCCTTTTTTCTTCAAAATCATTTTCTTTTCACAAAATGTCATGAAATTTTAAAAGAAAAGTATTTTGTTGAAAATAGTCATGAAATATTTTGGAGGAAGCTTCATGAAAATAAGGCTTTATAAAACCTTAAAAAATCCTTTCATGCCATATACGTTAAAAAAACATTATTCCCGTACTTTGGCCAGAAAAGTCAAAAAGTACCTCATAAAAGACAGATTCCTTACACTCCATGTAGTGAAAGTTAAAAATGTGTAAAAAGGACATTAAACATAAATGAAAGAAAATTAAGCCTTTTATGAAAACATTTTGAGAACATATGGACATGGATAATAAACATAACCTCAGTAAATACTTACGAATAACAATCTCGGATAAGAATGAGATTGGAATAATTATCCATTACCTTAGGTCTGATATGCTTCGTATGTATCCAAACCTCCTATATAATGTTTTAAATAATGTCATTAACTTATTACAGAATCATATTCATTGTTATGATATCATATATGTTTCACTTATGACTTTATATTACCCATTCTTTTGTAAATTCCATGTTAAAGTAGTGTTTTGGGTAAAATCATTTCATTTATCATATGTGTTTCGACTTGTCACCCGTGATATTATTACTTATATCCTAATTTACATAATTATAGAATGTAAAACATGATTTATATATAATATATATTCATCATATACATATATATATTATATATCGATAAAAGTAATGAAATACACCGTTCATGGAGATGGTAGGGCGTACGTACGCATGAACGTTGTTTTCATTTCCTTATTTAATTGAATGAAAATAAATAGATGACATACATATATATATACATAAATCCAGTAGCATTATTATTTCATGTATTTCATTATTATTCATTATATAAACTTAATGATAACTCATGTATGGTTAACATGGAGAATGAATCTCATCGCGTCGTGGAGACGGTAGTCCGTACGTACGCACGAGCGATGATATCATTCCCATAATTATTGAATACAATTGGAGTGGATTTTATAATATATCAGAATCAGTATTCTGTTATAATAACCATATATAGTTATTCTTTACACCATTATACCCATCCATGTAATGTTTTGGTGGAAAAACAGATTTCACCGCGGCGTGGAGACGGTATTCGGTACGTACGCACGCATGGTGATTTTTTTCTGTAGGTTGGATAGATGGTGAAATAGGTTTGTTTCATACTTATAATAACATATCTTTATATGATTTATACTGATGTTATTACTTCATAATGAAACAATTTTAGAAGAATAAGTGGAAGAATAAATAATGTTTAAAGAATCGGTAACAGACATTACCTCTTCTTTGAAGCGCCTCTTTGAGACCTCCTCTCAGGGCACTAAAATTGGTCTTTAAAGAAGACCAGAACCTCTAGGATGTTTCTATGGAAGTGGAGAAGAGAATTGTTCAGGGTTTGGCCGAGCATGAAGGCTCAATGTTGTGTGAGGAAGAGAGGGAGGAGGTGCCCTTTTATAAGGGAGGAGAGAGGCACCTTTGGAATAACTAAAAATATTATTTTATTATAAAGTCATATTTGGTTTTTTATAGCTCCAAATTTAGTTATTTCGAAGCTAAGTTGGGGATGGGTCTAAATCCTCTCATCCAATAGAATTTAGACAAGTTTACGTTTCTATTTTAACCTTATCATTTAGATTTAAGTTTAAGTTAAATAATTTTTCTTTTACCGTGTCTTCTTGTTTTCTTATACTATAATGTTAATAAACATACTATAACAAGCCAAAATAACCCCAAGTTGTTTATTATTAATATATATAACCTTATCTAAGTCATTTTACCGATCTTTATATTTTTAGGAATAAAATAACAATTAATAATATAATATGTTTTTAAAAAACTATTTTATGTCAATTTTGACACTATTTGGTAATTGGTTTTTGTGAAAATTATAAAAGATTTATTAGTTCAAAAAAAGTTAATTAAATCAAAACTAATATGTCATATTAACTTATAAAATTATTTAAATTCATAAAAAGTCTCATATTACATTTATTTGGGTATTTATAACATCAATTATGTCAATATTTCATTAATAAGATAATTACTGCATCATCATTGTGTCATAAATAAATTAAATTATTTAATGTCTAAAAATTATAAATAAAATACCATTATGTAGGAAATCCTGTTAGATTTCTAATTAATATTTATAGTCAAATTTATCTTATGTATAAACCTATATTAAAAATGATTTAGTTATTAAACATTGATTTCAACTATTTTAACCCTTCTTTAAATAAATTAATAATAAATGTCCTAATCTAATCCAAGTGGGCCTGAATGGTCATATTTTATTTATAAGGTTATTTTTGGTCTAATTACACTTATCCAATTGAATTGGGACATGTGTTAGGGTAATAATAATATCATTTTTACCCTTAATTTCCCTATTTACTTTTAACCGTGGTAAAAAAAGTAAAAAGTTACTATTCACCAAAAATTATTTTCATCTCATTGAACCACATTTTAGTCCTTGATATTAACCATGTCTCTCGGATTTTAGAAATTCAATTCACAGAAGTGGTAAAATTTCTTTTAAATGAAAAAGTCGGTTTTTTTAACTACCACTAAGTGGTTTCACTATTCATCGAAAATTGATGTTTTTCAGAAAAATACCAAAAATTAAGCCTAAGAATTATTTGATATTCCAAATTCAAAATTGATTTCTATTTTTCCAAATTCAAAACATAGAAGTGTAATTAATTAATTTTAAAATTAATTCCCATTATCAAAACAAATAACGTGTTTTTAACAGACAAAAACAATCAAAAGATTGATACTTGTTTATATCCAATTTCAAAGTGAAATTAATTCCAATGAACAACATTGGATTAAATGGTAAAAATATATTATAATTACACTTTAAAACCAATTAAAAATATAATCTAACAATATAAATTATTATGATGAAAATAGTTGTTTTTAATTAAAAGATAGCGTGTTTTTATTATTCATTAAAATATGAAAGTTATCAGAATAATTTGAAAATTTTATCCAAAGTAAATTTTTATATCCTGATTCCAAAGAAGAATTTTATTTTGTCAAATTTAACTTATAGACATGTCAAAAACAAGATTTAAGGTGGGTGCATCATCAAAAGGCGGGAAAACTGCAATTTTTTAAAAATACATATTTTACACGAAAAAATTATTTTGTTCTCATACCATAATATAGAAAATGTGTAAGATGAATACTAATGTTATAAAATTCAAAATGTAGTTAATACTATTCATAACAGCTAGTCCATAATAATATTATAACAATATATCAATGATTAGTGAAACCTGGTATTGCGTACAACACACGTTATCGAGGAAGGTCGTGATTGCGTGTAATGCAAGCCAAGTCAGGGTTGCGTGTTGTGCAAGACTCCTCTGTTGTTTCTTATAACAGAATCCAACCATATTTCATTTATACATTGATTATATATATATACACTCAATGTTTCGTATAATAACTACTATCAAAATTGTGTGTAACATGATCCAAGAATAGTGTTGTGTATACTGCAAGCTCATACGGTGTTGCGTATAGCGCAACGTAATCTTGTTGTAGCATACAACATAAGACATCAATGAAATTAAAGGAATATTTTTCATAAAATCTTTGGGTGTTACATTCTACCCCCCTTAAAATGAATTTCTCCCTCGAAATTCATCAGGGTTATAAATCGTTTACTATTTATTGAAACCCACATCGTAAAAAGGAATACTAAAACTTAATTTTAAAAACTAAAGTATGAAATGTAACGATTACCCAAAGAAACTCATCACTGGGTTTCCATATAAGAGAACATAGGTGAAAATATGGATATAGAAGAAAAATTTAACCATCAAGTTATAATGGAGAGTGGTAGAGAACATGGCTATGAAAAGGCCATCAATCACAAATCCATAGATTTGTGATGATCTAAGGTACCATCTGATTCATCGGATATAAGGGCACTAGGAAAAAAAATTTTGTTTTCAAGATCATTTCCCTAAAGTTGATGAAATTGGAATTAGAAGAAATACTTTCGTGATTTTGGTACAGTCTCACCTTTGGTCGTTCCTTGGACCATTTCCACTTCATATCTTAAAGAAATGAAGTTGAACTTGTCAATCTTGAAGTGTTAGCAGATCATGTGATAGAATGATGGGTCATTCCATCTATCTCAAACAAAAGGTTATAAAAGTTATCAAAAATACATAAGTCCATCTATAGTGAGATTAATCATATATGGTTCCTAAAATGGACTTATACTTCAAATATCATACTGCTTAATATAATAAAACTCGTTTCTACTAAACAGGGACTTCCTGTAGGCCAGTGGTAGGCGATAAAGGCCAGTCGCACTTCAGTTGTGGGTTCGATTCCCACAGCCTTGTCCGACGTGATGGGTTGTCACCCATCCTGCAGGTTGTCCTTTTTCTAAAACTACATTACTATAACATCCCATCAATAATATCGAAAAAACTTCTATCCTTAAACAATACTAACTTATTTCCAACATAATCCATTCCAATCTTTAGGCTTATCCATAATACTGTAGTCCACTCTCATATTATAGTGAAAATGATTACCAGAGATTTAATATAACAAGCATGTTAATACCATCGTTGATCCCCATATATCATAAGATATGTCTTTTTGGTCACCTTCCAAACATTCGAAGGCCTTAATCATGTATTCTCTTGAAAAATGAATACCCATTGAATCTTAGTGAAAACATGAGTGCTGTCAAAAGTTAACTCTTTCCACATACCAAAAACCCAAAATTCTATATATTCAAACCATGATATAACTATTTCCATATATCAGTAATGAGCTCATGAATACTGTCAAACATTTCATTTTCTCCATATCCCTTCATTATGCACATATCATCTTTTTTCCAAAAAAATCCCAATCACTTTCCATGGTTACCGGTACCATAAAATTATTGAAAACCACAATATACCAATACATAAATATTCCAATATTCCACGATACTATATACAACATTATTTTGGCATCCCATTAAATAAACATTTAATCATTCCACCACATCGTTGTCATATTCAACATCGCCAATAGTGATCGCATGTGACTTCCCTTTGTCCATTGCCTTAAGTGGTTGCTCATGTCGATCATCACTAACCATTGTATTAGGGAATTTATTAGCATAATGCACCATTTCCTTGCACTTGAAGCATTGAAGTGTTGGTGGTGCGTTCTCTATAGTCTTTTCTTTATTCACATCATTAGCAACCCTTTTTCCATTACATCGACACTCAACTGCTCGATGACCTTCTTTTCCACACTTAAAACATTTTCTAGTCCCTTTAATACAATCTCCACCATGCTTCTTTCCACACTTTGAGCATTAGGAAACATACATCTTCTTTTCACCATTATTCTGAGATTTCTCCTTCAAATCCATCTTTTGTTTCTTGTCAAAACCATGAGATGGATTTGTAACACCAACTTCCATTTATACCTTGATAGCACAACGCACAATTTCTTTATAGCTACTGAAGTCTCTTATAGCTAATTCCCTTCTAAGATTTGGTTTTAAACCACTGAATAATCGATCAACATTACTTTCAGGTTGGATGATAAAGCCAGATGCATACCTTGCAAGCCTTGTAAAATTCTCTTCGTATAAACCAACAGATTCATCATCTTTTTTCTTTAGTTCAAGAAAATCCCTCTCCATCTTTTTCGAATAATATGAGGGAATTACTTGTTGAAAAATAAGTTCTTGAAGTCGTCCCATTCCTTGGACTCAAATTCATCTCTTGGCCTCGTATTCTTGATAAGATTCCACCATTGATCAGCTTCACCTTCCAAACGATATACTGCTCAGATGACTTTATCATGTTCAGATCATTGAAGAACTGAAAATATCTTTTTAGTGGTACTGATCCATTTTCCAGCAACAAGTGGATCAGAAGACCCACTGAAAGAAGGTGGACGTTGCCTCATGATGGACTCAATATAATATTGTTCCCTTCTCTACTCATTTGGAAGTCCAGAATTATTCATAGCTTGTGTAAGTATAGAAATAAGATTTTTCACTCCATCACCCATAACATTTTTTGTTCAAAAGGAAAATCCTTACATTGTCCATTGCATTGATCAACACGGTTCCTTCGGGTTCCATCCATCGTCTAAAACCCAAAAATAATAGTGTGAGAGGCAAAAATCATGCTAGGGAAAACAACATAATAAAGGGAAAGTACCTTAAATATCTAACATATTAGGATTAATTCTAATATCGTTACCGTAATTCTAGGACTATAACCTATACTTATACATAACCTTAGGGACATCCCTAGACATACCTTAGAAATATCTCTAGGGATCTCACAAAAGTTCTCGCATCCTAGTTTTCAAAGGTTGACTAAACCTTTCCTCTAATACCAACTGTAGAGACCCAAAGCTTGACGTACATGGACATTACATTACTTTTGCGGAATAATTAATACATAACAAAAACAGACACACAAGGACCGTAATAGTATAGTGTCTTTGGAAACTCAGAATATAATCTTCTAATGGTGGTGAAGGATCTTCAACATCTCCCATAAAGATCTTCTCCTTTTTTTTCTTACCTAAAACCTTTCTTTATATCCTGGGGAAAAGAAAACATAAAATGGGTGATCTCAAATGCTCAGTATGGGTAAGAATAGAGAACATAAAACAATCCTTAGACATTTGAATGTAAAAAAAACATGAGCACAAAATCTAAACATAAAAATCTTGAGCAATGACATAAAACATGGCAGTACTTAAGGCATAGATCATGAAGAAACATTAATCATGATAAATTATCATGGGAATAAAACATGTAATTGTGGAAACCATTAAGCACATGATATTATTTCCATAGTACCCAAGGCATTGCTGCAAAGACCATCTTAGTGGACAATGTCCCTTTCTTAATCGAGTTCACTCCTCGTTCTAGTCTTGTATTACAAAACCGGATTAACTTGTCGTTCCAGCCATGTCTATCTCATGAGATATAAATCTTTACCCAATGCGTTAGAGGAAGATATAGGTCCCACCCATCTCAAAATGAAATCATTCTTACTTGTGCCACAAAATAAACATACATCATTCATAAAAACCCAAATAATAAAATGGGTTTCATAAACATCATTCCATCATCACATAATCCATATAAAATAAATGGATATCATTTAATAATAAGAAATGTGAAACCATGTAAATCATAGATACATGATAATTGAAAAATACACATGTGAAATAATGTCATATTAGATGAAAATGGTTTTGATAAAACACTTGAAATGAATTCTTGAGGAAAATATCCTTTTTTCTTCAAAATCATTTTCTTTTCAAAAAATGTCATGCAATTTTAAAAGAAAAGGATTTTGTGGAAAATGGTCATGAAATATTTTGGAGTAAGCTTCATGAAAATAGGGCTTTATAAAACTGTAAAAAATCCTTTCATGTCGTATATGTTAAAAAAATATTATTCCCGTACTTTTGCTGGAAAAGTCAAAAAGTAGCTCGTAAAAGAAAGATTCCTTACACACTATGTAATGAAAGTCAAAAATGGGTAAAAAGGACTTTAAACATACATGAAAGAAAAGTAAGCATTTTTTGAACACATTTTGAGAACATATGGATGTGGATAATAAACATCACCCCAGTAAATACTTACGAATAACAATCGTGGATAAGAATGAGATTGGAATAATAATCCCTTACCTTAGGTCCGATAGGCTTTGTACGTATCTGATCCTCCTATATAATGATTTAAATAATGTCATTGACTTATTACAGAATCATATTCATTGTTATGATATCATATATGTTTCACTTATGACATTATATTACCCGTTCTTTTTTAAATTCCATGTTAAAGTAGCGTTTTGGGTAAAATCATTTCATTTATCGTATGTGTTTCGACTTTTCGTTCTTGATATTATTACTTATATCCTGATTTACATAATTACAGAATTTAAAACATGATTTATATATAATATATATTCATCATATACATATATATATTATAGATCGATAAAAGGAATGAAATACACCATTTATGGAGACGGTAGTCCATACGTACGCATGAACGCTGTTTTCGTTTCCTTATTGAATTGAATGAAAATAAATAGATGACATACATATATATATACATTAATCTAGTAGCATTATTATTCATATATTTCATTATTATTCATTATATAAACTTTATGATCATTCATTTATGGTTAGCATGGAGAATTAATCTCATTGCGTCGTGGAGATGGTAGTCCATACGTACGCACGAGCGATGATATCGTTCCCATAATTATTGAATAGAATTGAAGTGGATGGTATAATATATCATATTTAGTATGATGTTATAATAACCATATATATCTATTCTTTACACCATTATACCCATCCATGTAAGTTGATGGTGGAAAAACAGATTTCACCACGGCGTGGAGACGGTATTCTGTACGTACGCACGCGTGGTGAGTTAATTTTCCATAGGATGGATGGATTGTGAAATAGGTTTGTTTCATACATATAATAACATATAATTATATGAGTTATACTGATATTATTAATTCATAATGAAACAAATAAAGAAGAAGAAGTGGAAGAAGAAATAAAGTTGAAAGAATCGGTAATGGACATTACCTCTTGTATGAAGCGCCTCTTTGAGACCTCCTCTTAGGGCACTAAAATTGGTCATTAAAGAAGACAATAATCTCTAGGATGTTTCTATGGAAGTGGAGAAATGAATTTGGAAGGGGTTTTCCAAGATTTAAGGCTCAAAGTGTTGTGAGGAAGAGAGGGAGGAGGTGCCCAATTATAAGATAGGAGAGGGGCACCTTTGGAATAACTAAAAATATTATTTTATTATAAAGTCATATTCGGTTTTTAATAGCTAAAAATTGAGTTAATTCTAAGATAATGTGGGTATGGGTATAAATCCTCTCATTCAATAGAATTTAGACAGGTTTAGGTTTCTATTTTAACCTTATCATTTAGATTTAACTTTAAGTTAAATTATTTTTCTTTTACCGTGTCTTCATGTTTTCTTACACTATAAGGTTAATAAACTTACTATAATAAGCCAAACGAACCCCAAGTTGTTTATTATTAATATATATAACTGTATATAAGTCATTTGGCCTAACCTTATATTTTTAGGAATAAAATTACAATTAATAATATAATATTTGTTTTAAAAACTATTTTATGTCAGTTTTGACACTATTTTGTAAATGATTTTTGTGAAAACTATAACAGAATTATTAGTTCTAAAAAATTTCATTAAATCAACACTAACATGTCATATTAACCTATAAAATTAGTGAAATTCATAAAACGTCTCAAATTACATTTATTTGGGTATTTATAACATCAATTATATCAATATTTCATTAATAAGATAATTACTGCATCATCTTTGTGTCATAAATAAATTAAATTATATAATGTCTAAATATTATAAATAAAATACCATTGTGTAGGAAAGTTTTTTATTTTTATAATTAATATTTATAGTCGAGTTTATCTTATGTATAACACTATATTGAAAATTATTTAGTTATTAAACTTTGATTTTAACTATTTTAACCCTTCTTTAAAAAAATTAACAATAATTGTCCTAATCTAATCAAAGTGGGCCTAAATGGTCATATGTTATTACTAAGGTTGTTTCGGTTGAATAAAACTTATCCAATAGAATTAGGAAATGTGTTAGGGTAATAATAATATCATTTTTACCCTTAATTACCCTATTTACTTTTAACTGTGGTAAAAAAAAGTAAAAAGTTATTATTCACCAAAAATTATTTTCATCTCATTGAACTGCATTTTAGTCCCTGATATTAACCGTGTCTCTCGGATTTTCAAAATTCAATTCACAGAAGTGGTAAAATCTAATTTAAATGAAAAAGTCTGTTTTTTTAACTACCACTAAGTGGTTTCACTATTCATCGAAAATTGAAGTTTTTCTGAAAAATACCAAAAATCCAGCCTAAGAATTATTTGATATTCTGAATTCAAAATTTTTTTCTATTTTTTCAAATTCAAAACATAGAAGTGGCATTAATTAATTTTAAAATTATTTCCTATTATCAAAACAAATAGCGTGTTTTTAAGAGACAAAAACAATCAAAAGATTGATACTTGTTTATATCCAATTTCAAAGTGAAATTAATTCCAATGAACAACATTGGATTAAATGGCAAAAATATATTATAATTGCACTTTAAAACCAATTAAAAAGATAATCTAACGATTTAAATTATTGTGAGGAAAAAAGTTGTTTTTAATTAAAATATAGCTTATTTTTACTATTTATTAAAATATGAAAGTTATCAGAATAATATGAAAATTTTATCCAAAGTAAATTTTTATATCCTGATTCCAAATAAGAATTTTATTTTTTAAAATTGAACTTATATACATGTCAAAAACAATATTTAAGGTGGGTGCGTCATCAAAAGGCGGTAAAACTGCAATTTTTTAAAAATACATATTTTACATGAAAAATTTATTTTGTTCTCATACCATATACTAAAAAATGTGTAAGATGAATAATAATGTTATAAAATTCAAAATGTAGTTAATAATATTCATAACATCTAGTCCATAATAATATTATAACAATATATCATTGTTTAGTGAAACCTGGTATTGCGTACAACACACGCTATCGAGGAAGGTCGTGATTGAGTGTAATGCAAGCCAAGTCAGGGTTGAGTGTTGTGCAAGACTCCTCCGTTGTTTCGTATAATAGAATCCAACCATATTTCATTTATACATTGAATATATATATACACTCAATGTTTCGTAGAATAACTACTATCAAAATTGTGTGTAACATGATCCAAGAATAGTGTTGTGTATACTGAAAGCTCATACGGTGTTGCGTATAGCGCAAGCCAATCTTGTTGTAGCTTACAAAACAAGATATCAATGAAATTAAAAGAATATTTTTCATAAAATATCTAGGTTTTACATAACCAATTTAAAGTAAATATGTATCATCTACATTCCTAATGGAATGAAATGTGGATAACATTCACAATTACATAAATAATCATAACATTGCATACCCATTGAAAATGAATTTGTATCCAATGATATTTAGTAACATATATGTTAAATAACAATCATTAAAGATAATTGGGAATATGTTATTTACACTGTATAAAAAGGTATATACAATAACGTAAATAATGTCTCCAATCAATTGATGTATGGTATCAAGGATAAATCCCAAAATTAATTATAATTAAGTACACATTTCACATAGAATAATTAAATCGGTAGAAAAATAATAAATATCCAAAAAAACCAATAAAATGTACTAATTATATATAATGAGTTTAATAACACAAAATATTTTAAGAGAACATAAAGGTAAAATAAAAGAAAGAAATTTATAAAGAAATGATTGTTTTTGAGATAAAATTGAAAATGGATGGAAAATACAAATATATTTTTATTGAAAATATTATCAATAGTCGCATAAATGAATAAGTTACTTGTAATATTATAAATATAATTTTTCAAAATGTGATGTAAATTATTTTGAAATAATTTATCTATAAAATTACTCTACAATAATGTATCCTTTACTTAAAATAAATTTAATTTCAATGAAATTTTATTGGTAAATAAAACAAATGATCATAGAAGGAAAACCATTTTAAAAATCTATATTGAATCTCATGAAATGAAAATTCCAATTAAAAATTTCTTTTGATAGTAGTAAATTAGAAATGTAATTATCCATTTTTTCTATATGATCGAGAATTTTCTGGTGTTATAATGGCCAAAATATCAGGTACTTTTGGTTGTTTTTATATACCTTGGATTAGTTTTATGATTTGGGGTAAGTTAGGGTGGTTTTTTAAGAGAAACATGAGGTAATAGGGATATGCATGGTTTGTGCACAGTTAGAGAAAACTGTGCGCCCAATCCTAGGTAACTGAATGACCTTTGAAAATGAAGGGCACAGGGTTGGTGAACGATTTATAAAATCACGCACCACATCCCATAATATAGTGAACATAGTTTATTTTCACTGAAAAATTATTTTAATATCACCAAAACCCCTGAAACACCTCATATTCAACCTTAACATATTCTTATACACTTTGAAAGAATTTAGAGATTTTCAAAGGGGTTCCAAGGTCATCCGACCTCTATTTTTCAAGATTAAAGACCAAATTGTTGATCCTATCGTCTCCCTGTATGTGGATCTCATTGCGATGATTATCACGATAATTATTATCTATTTCCCCAATCATTAATTTGAATTTATACCTTTTTCATAAAATATAAACCAATTTATTGATATCTTGATCTGGGATTGTAGATCTTGATCAGGATTGATATGATCTTGACATCCTTGATCTAGATTTAGGGATTTAGATCTGAATCTTAAATATATGTCGTTGTGTGGGTCTGATTTTGGGGATTTCCATTAAACGAACATCCATAAACATATTAATGTTGGGGTTCTAAAATATAACTCCTATAGTCATGTATTTTGTACATTTATGCTAGATTTTATAATTTCTAACATTCTTTAAAAATTGAATTTGTGAAATGGGTTAATTATGTTTACTAGCTAATTTATCAATGCATTGATGAATTAAATGATTAATTGAAGTATTGGTTATGAGATACAAGGGATGTTCTATCAGAGAATTAACAAGGGGAAGTTAATGATGGGAGTTATGAATTCTAATCTAGATAAGTAATCTGGTTATTAATTATGGATTGTAGAATTGGATAGATTGGGAAAAATATTTTTGAATTAATTATGTATTTTGATGTATTGATCTAGATTATTAATTGTGGAATTAATTATTAAAAGTTGATATTAAATATGATATAATTAATTCTACGAAAATAATTGTGGGAAATAAATTTTACTATTGATTAATTAATAGATGATTTAATTATTGGGATTTTCATGCTTAATTAATTGGGGAGTTAACTATGAATATTGATTTATTTTGATAATTTTTGAATTATTAATGGAATTGAGTTTGATAAATAATTTGGAACTAATTATGTGTGAAATAATAAGAAGACGGTAATTCTAAATTGATGATTATAAATGGAAACGTGGTCATTTTAGTTGTGAGATAAGTCATGGGATCATGGTCATTCAAATGAGAATAATAATTTGTAACATAGTCATTATACTAATTAGTTAAATAATCCAAACATGGTCATTTTATTGAGAAGTACGAATGGTAACAATGTCATCTTAGATGTGAATTTTTTATTGGTAACATTGGAATTTATGTATGAATTTAAAGAATGGTAATAATGTTACTTTGAGGTATTACCTATAATGATAATAATTATAACTCCTTCATGAGTCAAATCAGTTACTGAAATGTCATATCACCATTGAATACTTCGATTTTTGGTACGAGTTGAAACAATTATTATAATATGACATTAACTAGGTAATTCAATGGGCTATGGCTTGAGGCAAAGATAGTATATAGGTATGCATATCCCGAAGAACCCTAGAGCTAGTATGAATAAATAAAGAATAAATGAGAAGTTGATAATTTATTATTTATGCATTTTCCTTATTTCTTTTATAACTTCTTACACTATTTTGGCTGGATTTGTTTTACACACAATTGGTTGTGGTCTACTGATTTTTACTCACCCTACATAGGATGGTTGATGGGTACTTGGATAGACATTACTACTACAGGACATGATAAGGTCAAGGGCCCTATGTTAGATTTTTTATTGGAATTGGAGCTTGTATGAGGGGAAATAGATGTGGTTTAAGACCCTATTTAGATTCTTTAGTGTTTTTAATTTCTGTTTCACATTAGAAACATTAGCAATTGCTTTGGAATAGCATGTTCCCCTTTTATTTGAATATTTTATTTTTCTATTTTTGTTATCTTATGACATTGGTGTTATTATGGGTATATTTATTATTATGCATTTATTAATCTATTTCCACTGGTGTTTTACTCTGATAAAAGTTGTATCGCCTCACCATGACTGACTTACCAGACCCTCACAACTTGTCGGTAGCCTCGTGTGGGTAGGGATGCATGCTGGAGGTCATGTGGCCAACCGGACTGGGGCTCCATCACGATGCTCTCGGGTAGGGACATTTTGAATTGGAATGACCACACCATTATTATTTCTTCTTCTTTTGAGTTTCTATTTTAGGAAAGGCAGAAAGGAGACTAGGAAGATTTGGTTCATGGTTATTATATGGTTCATGGGTGTTTTCAAACTCATGTACTAGATAAAACATGAGTACTAAATATGGGATTGTTTTTGTTGTGTTTTTTTAATAGTTGAATATTATTTCGCCTTTGGTGACACACTCGTGGTGTGATGTGATTAATGTTTTTTAAGAAATTTTTAATATCGATTTGTGGCCTAGAATGGAATGAGAGTTGAGTCTAAAAGCATCATTCAAGGCACATAGGGTTATTGTGACATGCATCATTTTAGACATGCACAGTAAAATAAATTATAGGTATGTGTTTGAATTTGAACTATTTTCCTTAATAGTAATATTTAAATAAAAATAAGGTTTTAAAAATGATGTAAAATGAGAGTAGTTTGGTTTCTAAATGAGAAACATTGATATGATAGTGTTTTTACCCTTGTTAACTAAAACCTAGTACTAGGATGGTTAAAAGCAGTGTTATACCTCGGTTCTTACCATGTGGTGAGATGTGAGGAAAATACTTGTTTTGACCTATAGTGATTAATCATCTTACGTAGAAATTTCAAATCTATGTTATGAGACCTAAGATACGTGTTTGGAATTGTAAAGAACTTGACTCCATGACACCTGTTGAAGGGAAGACTGAGGGGTATGGATGGGATTGTTGTTCTAGTTAGGGAACATGAGGCCCTGATGTTTCTATATAAAGATGAAGGGCATAATTTACATGGTAGATTCACTCACATCATGAAATTCATGGAATGTTACCCATGGATAGTTGTGAAAGCAATGTCTATGTTCACTTGAGATTTTCAGTTGTAGCACCCTCAGGTTATTACTAGAGTGGTGGACATAAGGAATAATAATTTTGGGTTGATTATCTAGAGAAAATAATTTACCATTTAGAGACTCAAGTTGATAGGAGGAACAAGATGAATGATTTTATGCTATGGGGATCAACATAGCACTGGTGGGACATTTAGGTGCAAACTAAAAAATATAATGGTATGTTATTGAACTACTTATTAGAAAGGTTCTTGGAAAAATTCTATCTGAATGATTTTATGATAAGAGAAATATGTAGATTTGATGCATTTGACCTGGGGGATATTTTCCAAAAGGGATTATAATATAATCTTTATAGATCTTAAATGTTTTTCTCTAGTGTTATATGGAGATAAGGGAGATTTGGTGAAAAGTCTCCACGAAATCCAAAAGTGAGATATTATGTCCAAAATCAATCCTCCTAGATTAAATATGTTTGATGAAGTGATGTATAGGGATCTCATAGATGAAAGGAACCTGAGGGAGGACTATATTAATGGATAGGTAGTCGTAACTGGATAATAAGAAGGTGTGACTTCTGAGATTAGGAATTACGGTTATGAAAAATGTAGTCAGGTAATTGGGAAGCATAGTACACAGACATGAGGTTTGGTTGGATAGGCCCTTATTGGGGTGATCTATCATTAGTGTGGTAGTTCGGGATAGTGTCATTGAAACTATCCCCAACCACTATTAGAGATTCGATTTTGAGGTAAGATGGGACACCTATTGATGTTGATCATGTTGTAGTAGAAGAATGGTGCTGCGAGAGAAGATTGGCTATGTTAAAGTTTCAGAGGTGGTTATTATAAACCATATCGGTCTAGAAGCTGGAGTTCTACAAGTTGTTGAGGCATAGGTAGTGGATGTGGTGCTATAGGGCAAGAGTACCCAAATCAATAGAGTTTTCCTACTCAGGGGAGTCAGACAATATCACATGAGGGGAGGGAAGTATTGTAACATGTGATGCAGCAAATGTTTATAGAGAGAGAGGATGGGCCATCAACAATGAGAGGTACTATTATAGTAGCTTATAATTTATATAGTCATTTTTTTGATTTTGGTTCCCCTTTTTTACATTATTTCTACAATACTTTTTAATGGTTTGATCCATGAGGTGGAGTTCATGAGTGAAGTAATGAATATTGATACACTATTTGGAACATGATCCAAAGACATTTGTCTATGAAATGGATATTCATTTGAGATCGGGGAATATCGTTTTCTATGGGATCTCTATATTCTTGATATGACAAGCTTAGACTTTATTTTTGGTATAGAATGTCTACAGGCATGCCGAGCCCACATAGACTATTACTGTAGGAGAGTTACATTTATATCTCATAAGGGTGACATGTACATTAACATTGGAGAGTGGGATATCATAGTTGGACAAGAAGGTATAATTTCATAGAAAATGGTAGATATCACAAACCAATATGCTAGCCTATTGTTGGATGAATGAGGTGTTATGAATTTTATCTTTCCACCAGAAGTTGAACTATTTCAGTAAGTATTTCTTGAAGACTTCACAGTTCTTCCACCTCAGAGAGATGTGGAATTCACTATTGATCTCATGTTAGTGGTTGAAACAATTTTTATTCCACCTTACCGAATGACATATAATGAGCATCAATTGATCAGGAATCGGTTGGTGGAGTTGGAGGATAATGGATTTTTTTTATCCAGGTACATTGCCTTAAGGATTACTTGTTTTGTTTGTAAAGATTTCCGATGTTAGTTTATGTTTGAGTTTTGATTAATGAACATTGAACAAAATGACTACGAAGAACCGATATCACCATCATCAAAATGATGATATGTTTGATCAATTGAAGGGATCTTGTGAGTTCTCAAATAACAACTAGAGATTGCAGTATCACCAATTCAGAGTACAATCTTCTGATATACCGAGGACTAGTTTCAGGAGAAGGTGAGGCCTTTATGATTTTTTAGAAATGTCATTTTGGTTTAGAAACACACCATCAGTGTTTTTGTCCTTGATGAATAGGACCATTCATCTCTATCTGGATTTCCTTGTGGTGGTGTTTTTGGATGAGATCTTTGTGTACTCTAAGACTCATGACGATTATTCCCAACATGTAAACATTGTACAATGAAAATTGAGAGATAATAATCTCTATTCCAAGATATCTAAGTGTTTTTTTTATATTGATCATGTACACTAATTGGGACGCATTATCTTGGAGGATGATATGCTAGTGGACCTAGAGAAGGATCAGGTTGTTGTTTCATGGGAACAACCAAAGAATGTTTTCGATTTCGGAAGCTTTTTTGGGAATAACATGATATTATAGGATATTCATCCAATAATTTCACAACATTCATCATCGATATCGGGATAGAACAATAATTGGATAATGATTGAGTGGAAAACAGTATGCAAGAAATATTTTCGGATGTTGAATAAGCATTTGATGGTGACCCAGTTTTGATACTACATGAGTCAGGTGAGGAGTAACTAGTTTATTGTAAAGCTTCTGGGATTAGACTCAGAGATGTGATGATGTAGATTGATAATGCTATGGTGTATTGGTCTTGATAGTTGATGAAACATGAACACAACTTCCCATTTCACAATCATCAATTGGAAGCCGTGGATTATTCTTTTATGTGTTGGTGACACTACCTTTTGGGAGAAAAGATTACAGTTCATATCGATCACACGAGCATGATGTATGTCTTCTCACAACATGATTTGAATATTCATTGTAGATATGGATATATTATATGTTGTCAATTTATTTTTAAATGGAATATAATAATGGGAAAAGAAATAGTGTGGAATATTTCTATATTAGAAAATCTCAGACCCAGGAAGTTCAGGTGCTGAGTGTTGAGTGGATGTTGATGAATTTTCATGTAGAAATGCATTTTGTGGTTTAGGTGGGTTAGAATTAGATGAATATGGTTTCAATTATAGTGATGTATACACTTTTGATATATATTATGGAATGTATGTATGATGATCTAGGGTTCGGGGACATAATTGAAGGATTTCAAGGTGGGGATACACTTTCGGACTAGTTGATAGATGAGGATGATATCATCTAGAAAAAAAATTGAGTTGATTTACCTATGAGTATATGACAGGAGATAGTGTGAATATTTCATGCCTTAATATGGTTAGTGAATATATGTGTGACCAAAATGTAATCTAAACCACAATGATAGTTTTAGTAACTAGGAATGAAAAAGGAGATAGCAGGTTTCATGACACAATTACACACATTTCAGTAGGTGAAGGTAGTGAATCAATGTCTTGGAGGTTTAAAATAGTCGTTTCCTATTCTAGAATGGATGTGGGATGACATGAAAATAAATTTTTTTATGACATACAATTATTTTTAGGAATAATGAATCTCTTTGGGTCATTATGGATTGATTGAAAATTTAGCACATTTTGAGAGGACAAGTTTGGGATATGCATAACACTAAGAGTGGGGTGAATGTGTTGGAAACTTTTTAATCCAATTATATTTTAATCCCTGTACCTCTTGACCTATTAGGATCTCGATTATCTTATTTTCTTTTCTATGTCTCATGTAATAATATGAATGATATAAAAAATTTCACAGGATGTTTTTACAAGGTTCACCACTAAATAAGAGCAGCTACGTCCTTGTCGTGTATGGTACTGAACAGTGCTCGGATTCTCTACTATAATGTAATACTTGTTTCAATGGATGACTGGGAACACAATCCTCTTGTTTGTGTGGCTCCCTACACTTAGATAAGGGAAGGAAATAATCACTTCCTAGTTTTCCTCCCTACACTCGGAGGGGGCAAGGGAAAAAATCCTCTTACAATATGAAATGATTAGCATATACGCATACACTCGCTAGTTTATTATAATGCCAGTGTAGACTGTCTCTTTCTGCCTCTAGATGGTTCTTCATACTACCTCTCATGATAGTTTTAAATCTGTTAATAGAGTTTGGAACACCAAAAATTCTTCCACCTATGGAGACATTTTGATTCTATAGTGATACTTTATTTGTCCTCAACCATATTCCTCTCCTTGTTACATACATAGCAGCATGAAATTAAACATCCTATTCTTTCTCTATAGAAATTCTATAAGTTGTGCACTCTTCTTCTTCCACTTCTTCTTTGAAAAAACAGCTGCACTAAAATCTTCTCTTCCTCACACTTTATCATTTAGTGAAAACCCAACTGTTATAAACTCTTCTTCTTCCTCATTTTAGAATCACATGATATCATTTTAATTATTAAATTAATGATTTCTAGCTTATTTTGGCATCATCATAGTTGACTAGAATATAGTATGAAATTCTAGCTCAACTCACAACTTATGCTCCAATACCTACTTTCACACCACCCTTCTTGGGTTCTTCTATGATTGTGCACCACCAATTACATTCACGCGACAATTGTTCACAACTCACCACTTGCACGCCACCTCACGCTTAGACACAACACACTTGTTCCTAAAAACTCCCTACTTGTTTGCCTCTTCCAACTTTCACGCCAATTATTTTTTTGCGCCACTCTTCTTGCGTGCCACTCAACTTACGCACCACACTACTTGTGCTCCTCCATACTTTCACAGCTAATGAGTAACTCCTGAAATTCATGACACATTATATTGTGTGACACATTCTACTACTTGCACCATTAGTGATCAAATCTTCTCTTATGTGTTGAGATTTTATGAATGAATTTCATGCAACATACACTTTCCTTTCTCATATTTTGAGGCGATGACCATGACCTATGAATTTGCAGGCTACATACACTATCACTCCACTTATACTTGCACGCCACTTTTTGACATGGGCGCCAGTTTTTTCCAATTTCCTAAAACACTTTTTTACTCCCCCTATCCATCATAAGGCTTCCATAACATTTTCTCCAAACATATGATATTTGTGAAATATAAATCAGAAAACCATCGTCATTGTTATGGCCATTCTCATAGTTCCGGCCCATGAAATACTTCATGAATTCTCTTCGTCTTCAACAATCATACTTCTTTCTTATTATATTATTTGGAATATGATTTCTAAGGTTCTTATTCTTCCTCACGTAAAATCCTCAATTCCATTTCGGAGTGTAAATTGCAAATAGCTCCAATCATCTCTCTACAACCAAAAGTGGAGGTTTGACACTTAATCAAACACCGTTAATGTTTTAGACAATGTATCACATTTTATACATATATTAGGAACATTAAGAATAGTGAATCGATTGTCTGATTTCATGGAAATGTGTAATTCATGGCCATCATAGAATTACAAGCCCTTCCACACTCTCTTCATCTTCGACCATAATTATCTAACTCATACATATCATAAGATTCTTTTCTTCAAGTAATCTCTTGCATAGTTCTCATGAAATTTTGAAGCATTTCATGGTCTTCTTAAAATACTCATTCTTCTTCAATCATCAATAGATGGATGATACTTCACAATTCCTCGTTTTTGTAATAAATGTGTCACAATTGACAAATGTTTGTTGAACTAAGGATCACTTCAACAATCAACTAAATTGAATTCTCCATTAACTATACAGACCTTCTTCATCTCCTTTTTCAATTGGACCATTATTGAAAAATATTGAAAATAAATAATATCTTCACTCACAAATGTTTTCCAACAATATCCCTTTTTTATTTTTTTTTCAATACATTAAATTTCTCATCAATTGAATGTGTCAATGTTAAAATGAAAATATTCTCTCTTCCCATTACTTATTTCTCTCCCACATCACTTTTTAAATCTTAATATATCTTTCTCTACCCCTTATTGACAAGAAATTGAATTTCCATAAGAAAAGGGTATCATTACTTTATTAATCAATGTGCCATCTACCATTTCACTCTATGTCTACTTAAGAAAAGCTCGGTGTAGAAAACTATAAGATTTTATTCAGACAACACAGTTTTCAATTATCAACTGATCCTAATACTTCATGAGATGAGAACTCGTGTACATTTTATACAAGGGATTTCCACATTCATTTTAGGATTAGGATAATAAATGATAAATGAAATAATCAACCTAAATCTTTTACACTCACTTCATAAAAATGAAAAAAAACATTCAAGTGTAATTGGTAGGATAAGTGGGCTTGGTGCACGTTCACTATTCTTATGTATATGATTGACTTAGTTACTCCCCATTTGTAAAATAATTTTTAATTTGAGTAACCAAGGATGAGAGGTTGAGAGATTAACTACATTTCCCAATGACATGATCCTTAGAAAATATTTAGAGTAATTAAGTTCAAAAAAATTGAAATTGACACTAATTGAGATATTGACTCAGTCAGCTTCGTCATTTATCTCCATTGCATGAGTGAAACTCATCATCAATTTCATCAATAATTATCCTTCATTATATTATTATTTTAATACCAATTAATGAATTTTCCATTGATGTCAACTTATTTAACTTTTCAATCAAGTATTAATAGCACTCACAGCTTCTCAATTTATCACCCTAAGATCATTCTTCATATTCAATTCCCTATATTAGAAAAAAATACAATACAAAAAAAACTATTTAAGGGGATGAAGAGAATCATCCTTGATTCGTCAACATGAATAGTAATGTTGAGATGACATTATCAACCTAGATACTACATTGTCTCCCCTCCTCACACTTCCACAGTTGATCTTCATTTCTAATTATGGTTATGTGGATCTTGCCACTTTTCTATTTATTTATATCTGATCCTTCTTTATTTAAGATATTTCAAACCAGTAGTATCTCCTGGTGGAACAATCATCTTCTTGAGTAATTATTATTGAAATAGAATCAATTCAATGAAATTTATAACCGTGTGACCACCCATGTTGTACCTTGCATGAAAATCTTTCTTTAAATCATGTGGAAACTTCTTGTTACATTCTCCAATAGCCTTTTCATGAGAATCTTACTATTTACTCATTATTTCAAAATATTACATCCAGATAACCAATATTTAATTAGGAACTGAGGCTTCAATAATGGATCTTCTACATGGTTTCTTATAAGTGTCATCCTTCATGGTAGTTCTTTTGGATGCACCATCATTGAAATTTATGGATTTGGACTCAAAGTTCTTCTCATTAGTCATGCATGAATGATTCGTGGGATAATAAGTTTTTATATCATTCTTTCGATTACATCCCAAGGATGATTCTTCACTCCTTTCTAGATTTTGTGGTCATATTTTGTTATCAGCATTGAATATATATTGAGATGCACATTCACTAACCATGGGACCACTTCCTTTTTATGCATCACATATGTTTTTAGGAATTCAAAATATGTTTGTAGTATTCAGATTCTTCTAGATAAATAGATGTTCCTTCTTCCTCTCAAGGTTTCTACCCCTTACTATAGTCTCTCTCTGTGCTTTTCTATTTAAGGGATTGTACCAACAATCCAATGCACAATTCAAAAATATATTGTAGCACCAATATCGACATACAAATAGTAACTTCATGATATCTCATGTATTAGATTGTTGGTTCTTCTTCTTGATGTGTCGGGCTCTCTATGAGGATTCATTTTACATCTTCTTATTCATTTCTACCCTATTCATGGTGGTAGATTTCTTATCACATTTCTTTATTCATACATGTTTAGAATTTTTCATCCAATCTACACTTTTTGTATATGTAGTTTTAGAGACATTGGTAAAAGAGTATATGGATTATACCTTACCTTTATTAGCTGCTTGTGATAGATCATTGAATGAGGTCATGATCTTCTTATCACATATTGGAGTTATTTTGATTGTAGAATCCTCCAATCCACATCGAGTACTAGTATTAACTATTTATTTCTTTTCAGACCTCTCAATATGAGTATTCCTAAGTTTGGTCAACTGAGGATCCAATTATAGACATTCCATGTTGTGGATTACATTCTGATCATCAATCATAATAATCATCTATTCTGAAGCATCCTCCATTACATCAAATTTATCCTCATATAGCTTCAAATTTTTTTGTAATAAATAATCATGTACCTTTAACACTAAGGATGTTTATTCCAAATGTGAATTCCTTACCTTAGTGAAATTTATGATCTCATTTTCATGTTCATGGAACTTCTCTTCCAGAGTCTTATTGACTTTCTTTTTCTCCTCAACTTCTTGGAAAAAATTTTAGGAACATATTTCAAATTCCCTCTTTGTTGCTTGAAAGGATAAAACCTGTATGGAGAGCTTAAACATTCCACAATTGTTCCTTGTATGACTTTCCCCAAAACATCATTTTCTTCTTCTAGCTGGGGGATATCTTCCTACATACATTGAAATATGCAATATTAAAGGTATTAACTTTCTTGTGGAATTCTAAGAAGAATCATTCTTAATCTATAAACTGATAACTCTTACGATTTTTTAGATTTATCATCACGAATTGTGATATTATATTCACAATGAGAATAATATACAAATGTACTAAAAAATACCTCATGATCACTTGAGGTAGAAAGGTTACCCATATTTTTGGTGGAATCATGAGACACCTTCTCATTAAATCACAAAATAGATGTATCGTTACTATTGAAAATGTATATAAAACTAGATACTTCTTCTTCAATAGATAAGAGAAAAGTTTTATTCAACAAAGACATCTCCTTTATATTCCTATTAATCATTGTCTTGGTAGATATGGTATTCTGCATAGTGACAAATGAATCATCAATAAAACATCACTTCATCAAAAATCACAGGAATGAAACTCAACACCTCAAAAGAGAATAACTTCACTAAAGAGAATCCAATAGAGGTGAACCTCCCTCTGATAGAAATTAAGAGGACCAGTTTGGGATATGATTAACATCAAGAGGGGGGAGAATTAGTGTTGGAGACTATTTAAACGAATTTATTCTATGTATCCCTGTACCTCATGACCTATTAGCATCGTGATTATCTTATTCTATTTTCCCTACAACATGAAATAATATAAATGTAGTAAAAATATTCAAACAATATTTTTACAAGGTTTACTACTCTATAAAACCAGAAAAATCCTTTTTGTGTATGGTAATGACTGGTGTGTAGATTCTCCAATATAATATAAATCTGTTACATTTATTGTCCAAGAAGACAATATTCTAGTAAGTGGGGCTCCCTACACCTGGAGGGAAGGAAATAATTACTTCCTAGAATTTCTCCCTACAATCAAAGGGGGGGAAGGGAATGAATCCTCTTTCAACTTGCAAATAGTAGGATATAACCATACACTCAATGGCTCATTATAAAACCAGTGTAGACAGTCTCTCGCATCCTCTAGCAGGTTCTTTATACAACCACTGTATACATTTATCTCTATGTTAAATGATATTGCAACATCAAAAGAATCTTCAACTTTTTTATACCTTTTGGATACTAGAGTGTAACTTTGTTCTCCCACAACTTTAATCTTATATATGTTAAATACTTAGCATCATGCAAGTAACCAACCTCTGATTTCACTATAGAAATCATGTAAGATACACACTCTTATTCTTATGCTTCTTCAATGCAAAACTAGCTGCACTGAAACCTGCTCTCCTTCACACATTCTCTTTCAGTACAAACCCAACTTCACTAAACTCTTATTTTTCTTCATGATATAATCACAAGTTATATTTTTCATTATTAAATCAATGAATTATAGCTCAACATAGAATTATCACAGTTGACCAGATGCTATTAAGAACTTCATATAGAACTCACAGCTTGTGTGCTAATTCCGACGTGTGAACCACCCTACATGGGATCCTCCCTGCTTGAGAACCTCTAACTTCATGTGCACCACAATTGTGCACAGCTCACAATTTTTGTGCCACTTCAGGCATAGAAAAAATAAACTTGTGGCACATAACTATCTGATTGTGTGCCTCTTACTACTTGTGTGACACTTTTACTTGAGTGCCACTCTTATTGTGTGGCACGCTATTTTCTCTCCACTCTACTTAAATGCCACTATACTTGGGTGCCTCCTTACTTTTGTGCCTTATGAATAACTCCCGACTAGTGTGAGACATACGTTTGTTTGCCACTTTCTACTATATGCGCGATCAGAGCTCAAATTTTTTCTTAAGTGTTGATCATTTAAAAATGAAGAGGGTAGCCTTCTATTTATAGGAATTTTGGTGGCTTGCGTTCCACATACACATGCACTTCATTCCTACTTGTGTGTCGCTCAATCACTTTCATTCTGATCCATCTCATGCAAGCCACATTATTCCCTTTGTCATATTCTGATGTGTTAATGTTGAATTATGTCCTACATGCAACATACACGTGCATGATTCCATTTCATGCACACCTCTTCCTTCATGTGCGCCACTCTTGATGTTTCACCCCACATTCATTACTTTGTCATATTTTGATGTGATGATATTGACATATGACTTTGCGCACAACATTAACTTGAATGCCACTTATTGACTTGTGCGCCACATTTTTCCCTTTTCCAAAAAAACTTATTTACCCCCCCTGTACATCATAAGGCTTTCATACCATTTTCTCCAAACATATGATATTTGTGGAATAAAAATCATCAAATCATCGTCATTTTTTTGTCCATTATCATAGATCAAATCCCCTGAACTACTTCATTTATTCTCTTCATCTTAAACAATAATCATTATTTCATCTTATACTATTTGTAATATGAATTCCAATGTACTAGTTCATCATCACTTCAAATCCTAAATTCTATTTTGGAGTCTAAATTCCAAAGAACTCCAATAATCTCTCTTCATCCAAAATTGGGGGCTTGAGGTTTCTATAAACACTTTCAATGTTGTAGAAAATATATCACCTTTTATAAATTTATATGGATCTTTTATAACAATGAAAAAATCATTTGATTTCAAGGAAATGTGTAATTAATGACCATATTATAATTCCCAGCCCTTCCACACTCTATCTTTTTCTTCAACCATCATTCTCTACTTCATAAAAATCTTATGATTCTTTTCTTTAAGTAAGATCTTTCATGGTTCTCATGAAATTATGATTCATTACATGGTCTTCTTCAAATTCTTATTCTTCTTCAACTAACCATAGATGGATGATACTTACCCATTAAATATTGTTGTAAACAATGTGTCACATTTGACACTACTTCTTTGAACATAGGACCAGTTAAACAATCGTCAGAATTTCATTATCCATTAACTATGTAGTCCTTCTTCATATCCATCTTCATTTTGACCAGTATTAAAAAATAATGACATCCAATACAATATTCATAAAAAAATGGTCGTAACACATTTTATTCTTATAAGGGAAACCATTACCATAGAGTAGCTAGGTGAAATGTATGTTCAAAAGATTGTTTATTTTCATGGAGTGCCACTAAATATAGTTTTATATCACAATTAACTATTTACATCCCGCTTCTAAAAGTTCTTGCAATGAGTTGTTGGTAAATAATTTTTTTGATTGCACCATTCCACCCACAGAGAGATGGGAAATCAGAGTATACTATATAGGTGGTTGAGGATATTTTGCGGGAATGTGTTCTTGAAATTGGTGGGTCCTGAGGGAAGAACATGGATTTAGTGGATTTTACTATAACTATAGTTATCAAGAGACTGTAAATATGGAACCATATGAGGATCTTTACGATTGGCCATGAATATCCATACTATTCAAGATTGAATTAGGGGAGTATGTGTAGTTGGGACAATGTCTTGTGAAGGAGAAATCAGAGCATGTGTAGTTGATTAAAAAACATATGGCTACAGCTATGAGGAGACATAATTCATATGTTTATTGATGAATAAAACCCCTATAGTTTACCAAGGGTGACCGTGTGTTCCTTTAGGTGTCGCCTAGGTTACTTCTACTTATAATACAGAGGTAGGGCTTGTTGGCACCATAGTTGTGGGATTGTTTGAGGCAGTGAAGTGAATCATGCTATAAGTTTACCAATTGGCTCTTCCACATAAATAAAAAACTATGCAAAATGTATTCCATGAGTCACAAATATGATGATATCAACCCAAAACTTATAATTATATCTATATAGATGAGGTTGACCATGAGATTGATGTATCCTTTTTGGAGCATCTGTTTTAGGAGCAAGATCGTAGTGAGAAAGTGTTGTGGGAAAAGCCTATGTTGATAGTTATTCTATTATGGAAATATGGACATTATAAAGAGGAAACATGGTAATGGACAGTATATATGAGGGCTCAATGGAAAAAAAAATTTGGCTCAAAATCATAGAAAATCATGGAATTGCATCTTGAAGAAGAGCTATTATGACATGGAGAGGTTGTAATATCCAAAATTTTTGTGGAGTTATCATATGAAATATTTAATGTACTTTATTTTGTTTTATGATTATATTATTGGATTTATTACTATGGGTGATTGTTGTTGGATTTTAAAAAGAATTTATTGAAATTGGGTTGTGAACAGGTGGTTCAGGGATAGAATAAATTGTTTCCCCAAACCAAAGTAATAGTGTGACCCTAGATAGCGAGGACCACACAACTGGTGCATGATTTACCAATCCCCGTTCCCCTAACAGAAAATCATGCGCACAGTTTATTTTCACCCCAAATTTAGTTTTGAAATCATCTAAACCCTTGTAACACCTCATATTCAACATTGACATAGACCTATACTTTATTGGATGATTTTAGATATTTTTGAAAAGGTTCCAAGCCCATCTAACCTCTGTACATCATGATTTAATTCCCAAATCAATGATATTATCCTCTCCAAGTAAGTTTAGCTCTTAATTAGGCTTATCCTAATCATTCTTCTCTTATTCGTTGGTCTTTTATGAATTTATCATCTATATCTTTAGATCTAAACCTAATCAGTGAGACGTAGATCTAGAATTATAGATCATTATCTTGATTGATAAGATCTTTACATCCTCGAAAATGATTTAGGGATTTATATCTGAAACACAAATCTATGTGCTTGTGCTAATAATATTTTTGGGATCTCGATTTAATGAACAACCATAAACAAATTGAGTTAGGTTGTCTAAAATAAAATTCTGATAGTTGGGGATTTGAAGAATGTATGAAGGATTTTATAATTTATAGCATTCATTAGTAATTGAGTTCCTAAATTGGGTAAATTTTGTTTACCCATATATTTAACAGAACATTTTTGAATTAAATGATTAATTGGGGAATTTAATATTTCATTAAAGGGTACTTCTATGGGATTATTAACTTGTGGAAATTGATGATGGGATTTAGGGGTTCTAATCTATATATTTAATCAAGTGATTTATTATGGGATATTTAATTTTCTAAATTGTGATAATTAATTTTGAATTAATTATGTGATTTGATATTATGATTTAGAAAATTAATTGTGGAATTTATTTTTAAGAGTTGAAATTTATAATGATATTATTAATTTTGGAAAATTTATTATAGGATATAAATTTTGTTATTGATTAATTTATAGCTAAATTAATTAATGGGATTTTTATACTTAATTAAATTTGTATTTAATTATGGATAATGAAGTATTTAACTAAATATTGAATAAAAAATGGAATTTTGGTTGATAATTAATTATGAAATTATTACGTGTGAATGAATTGTAATATGGTCATTTTAAATTTAGGAGTATAAATCGTAACATGTTTATTGTACATGTGAGTAATGGAATGAGAACAGAATAATTTAAATGAGATGTATAAATGGTTACTTGGACATTATACATATGAGTTAAAAAATGGGAATATGGTCATTCTATTGATAAGTAAGAATGGTAAAACTATCATCTTACTTATCAATTTTTTATTTTTAAATTTGAATTGATGTGTGAATTTAAATAATGGTAATAATGGCCCTCTGAGATATGACCTCACATAATAATAATTCAATCTCTGACATTAGTTAAATCAGATAATATGATTTCATATCACTGTTGAATACTTTGAGATCTAGCTTGAGTCAAAGAGGATATTAAGATATGATATTACATAGGTAACACATCATACTCTAGTAGGAACGGAAGATATTATTGAGATTTGGTATCCTCATGGACCCTTGACTTTATTTGAATAAATAACGAATAAATGATAATGTGAAAACTATGTATTTATTATTTTCCTTCATTTATTTATAGAACTGAATACACTATCTTTTGACAGGAGGTTTATAAACATCGTTGGTGGTGTCCTACTGAGTTATACTCACACCATACTCGGGTTTTCTGATTGGTACCCAAATAGACTCTTCTGTTGGAGGATTGGTTAAGGGAAAGGGCACTATGTGGGATTGATGATTGGGGTTGGAGCATCGATGAGGGAACCATAGGTTTTTCAAGACCCACATAATATTTTTTATTGAATTTAATTTAATTTTCACTTTTTTCTAATTAGAACTTACTTTGGCATATCATGTTTCCCTTTTAGTGGAATATTGTATTTTTATGTTTTGGTTATCTTATGACATCAGTATTATTATGGTTATATATTATACCACACTTAGTTATCAATTTATTCTGGTTCATTACTCTTAAAAATGTGGGTATATACACCCCATGACTAGCTTTCCAGACCCTCACTACTTGTCGCCAACTTCTAGCATACGAGGAGGCATTATTGAAGTCCTGTGGCCAACCGGCTCAGGGAACCATCGTGTTGTTCCTGGGATGGGACGTTACAGGGTACCAAATAATGTATTTTTAAAATATAAAATATAACATTTGAAACAATGAAAATGTGGAAATGTATGTAAAATCATCATTAAATAGGATATGAATTATTCACGAAAATTACAAACTTTTTTGTGAAAAAAGTGTACTCATGATAAAAAACTAAATTAAAATAACTTTTTAAAATAGATTAGAAGATAATGCTCTGTGAAATAAAATATTTGTCTATGAGAATCAATTGTTGGATGAAATTATATATAGAAGAAAATTTACAACCAAGTCAAGGGATTTTAGTTAAGAATATCCATCTCAATTATTGAATCTCTTAAATTGATACAACATAATGATAGAACATTAAAAATATCTTGAAATCCTATGACTTACTGAAATTAATTAAAAAATTAATTATCATAGAATCCAATAATAATAATGAAATAATGGTGCATAATAAAAAATATGTTTTATGAAATTAAATATTAGGAAAAGAACCAATTACCATAATTCCTAACATTCACAAAAATTCATTGATATTCGGAATCAAAAATAATAATAATTGTAACTAACTTCATAATATTATTCATATATAAAACCATTAATAAACAACATAAATAATTATTCTATAAATGTATATTAGTTCATTATTATCTATTGTTAATATTAAAAGGGAGTATTATGGATCACTTCGATGTAGTTCCATAGTACCCATCTTGGTTTTAATTCTTTCCCCAAAGTTCATCCTTTATAGATCATAAATTTTAGATTAATTCATGATTTATAATTTATTATAATGTTAAATTTAAATTTAATTCATGTTTTTTTACAATCTTTAGAGATCAAATTATCTATGATAATATTTGAGTTATTTTTAGAGAATATTAATTGGTATATTAATTAATAAATTTAATATTGATTTTACTATTAAATGAAAAATATAAAATACTTATTTATTTATTTGTATCATATATTATAATTAATTATGCTATCAAATTCATATGTGATATGAATTTATAGCATTGTAAAAGTATGTGGTTTGGCAGAACTAAACATGAATATACCACAATTAATAGATATATAATTTTATAATATCATTATTACTGAAGAATAACAATTTTACACAATTATTTTTAATTTATTAAATCATACATTATCGTATTTTGATATATTATATTTAATATAAAAGAAAAAATCTGATGCATTACTCTTTGGATTTGGTAGTCTACATGTATGCATGATTAACATTTTCATTTCTCAATGAATTAGTGGGAATGATAGTGGATTATAATTAATCTCTATATAATTATAATTATTTTATCTATGTAACATTTAATAATCAATAACATCACCAATATTATCTAAAAGGGTCATCAGTGGAAAATGAACCACACCAAATTATTTATGTGGTAATCCACATGTACACACAGTCGATGCTATTATTTAGTAGATATAAAGGATTCAGTAGTGGTCTATCAAAAAGAATAATAATATTTCCATAAACTAAATATTCTAATTTAATAATAATATTTTTTTAGAAAATTTTCAAAATTATTTGATTTAGTTGAAAAGTCTATAGAGTATGAATTTCAAACATTGAGAACATGATATTTCTTTTTGAAATCTCACAAAAAAGGGAAGCCTTATGCCAAATTAAAGAGACCAATGACTTAAATAATGGACTGGAGTTTATTATTATTTTATTTTTGGATTAATAGGATTAAATGAGAATGGAATGGTGTATCATGAATGGGTGGAAGAAACCTCATCTCATTAGTGAATAAAAGTGATATTTTCTAAATATTGTTCAAAATTTAATGAGGAAATTCCAATACTCATGGGTTGATAATGAAAAAAAGCCAAAATTGATTGATGGTATGTGTTTTTTACATGAAGAAAACTATCGAAAAAGTAATATGTACATATTATAATTTATTTAAGACATTTAATCATAGTAACACTCCCTTATACTATTTTACTTATATAAGGGTAAGTAATTCATTTAATCTAACAAATTAATTGAAATTCAAAACCAAAATCATTTGTGGGTTATATTAAAATTATGTTTTCAAATATGAAATCAGTTATATGAATTATAATATATATGGCTCTACAAAATTATTCCATATTAATTAAACATGACCTATAATAGCAGTTTCTGAAAAATTTGGTTTTTGAGAATAAAATTAATGTGTACATTAAAATTATCAATGATATTAATATACATGAAATAAAATATTTCATTATATTTTTAATAATTTCATTGTGGATTTCGAGTAAATCAAAGAGTAAATATAAATATAAATATGAAAAATAAAATAAAATTCATGAACTATTTTAAAATTTGAAAAAAGGATTCAAAATTTATAAAAAATAATTATATTTTATTTAGTTAAAAAATAATTATTAAAATTATTAATTATAAACATAAATTTTTTTTAATATATTCAAATTTATATATTATATTTTTATATAGTTTTTAATTTTGATAAAAATAATATTTTCAATATTCAATTGAAAAACTATAACTACATATAATAGAATAAGAATTGCCTAATAAAATATTAACATTTTGAATTAATTATTTTTTTTAATTCTATCAAATTAATATTTAAGAATTAAAATTTTAATATTTTACATGAAAATAATTTGTAAAAAAAATTTATAGAAAAACAAATGATAATACTTTAACTCTTCTTAATAATATTTTGTGTTCATATATTGTTGATTATAATATTTATAATTACTGGTGGTTTTTTCACAATGATTATTAATAATATTAATCTAATATCTGATGGATATTTTTTGGTGTTACGTGTGAATCATATTGTTGATCATAAAATTAATTTAAATGAAAATATATTCAAAAATTTCATGAAGTAAGATTATACTTCTGTTACATTTAGTACAGTTTAAATTTTTTTATTATTACATATTGAAGAATGTAGATGAGGGTATTATTCTCATATTTATTTTTCAAGATGTAACTCCTAATATTACATCAAACGTTCTTGCATAAAAATATTAGGTTTTTTATCTTTCTACAAACTATCTAAATATTTTTAATAATAATTTACTAAAGTTTGTCCACACCATAATAATAAATTCATCAAAATAGAACTCTCACAAAAAAAATTAATCATCATTAATTGAATAAATTTTGAAACCATATATTTTCTTAAACATTAATAATATATTTAACCTTCAAGTGATTCTATCCACTGTGTCAAAAAATCATTGGCTAGAAAATATGTAAAACACTCTCAAAAATTCAATGAACATCGACAAAAATTTGCAGACTCAATTATCAATCCCATGGATACAAATAGTATCATACTCTCATTTTTAAAATCATTTAACCATTTAATATCCCCACATCATGTTTTTATTAAAAATTTTATTATTAAACAACAAATTCATTTTTATTCAATAGTGTTCCCTAATAATATAACCCTATATTGAGTCGAATTTGATTGTAATTTTTAGAATATAATATATGATTCAAAACCTTTAATGAAAAAACTGAACCACAATCCTTAATGTTTTAATATAATCCTCACAATATTTAACTAATAAAAAAATAAAATCAATAAATATTATTCACTATGAATAATAAATAAGACTATAAATATTTCATTTTATTAATATATCTACTCAATACATTAGCCTATATTAGAGACTAACATTTTCTGTCACAATAGAAATAAAATTATACTCTAAATCATTTAATATTACACCATAATTCAGTTATGAATCATAGTTTTTTCAAAATAAATATCATTCTCATCATCTCATTCATGATCCAATTTATATTTAAATCAAAATAATCAATGTTTGTGATAATAAAAAATAAGAATATGAAATCAATATTACAAATACTTATTCATCTATTACAACATCATTTTTAACATATGCTAATGTGATTTCAACCTTTGATTTTCTATTTTTAACTCCTTGGTAATCCATTGTCATTTTATTATTACATTCCATATAATAATTAGATGAAATCCTACTCTAATAATTAATAATAGTCATAAATAAAGTGTCATTTAATAGACCATACCCCCTAAGAGTTTCAAATCATGTGTGCGGTTATGCCCCCTAATTGGGAACCTAGTGACAATTGAGTTAATACACAACTCATCCTATTTAGGTGTGTCAAAATTATGTACAAGTATTAAATTTTTTTCAACGACTTGTAAAATACTTAGAGAGAGTTCATTAATATGGTAATAGTATAATAATCCCACCACCAAAATTCTCTTGTTGTAATGTTATACATAAACATATTCTATAGAATAATCCCAAGTGTTTTATCAAATATACTAGAATAGAAATCCATAAACTATTCAATATTTTATGAAAATACATAATTTTTTATAAATAACATTTATATTATGATCAAACATAACTTATTAGGGATTTATGAAATTTACATCCTAAACTAATAACATCCTAAACTCCAATTTTATCTAGAACCCGCACTAATGTATTATATGGTTCCCCAAATGATTGACCCTTTCAATATTATAGGATTTACAGGAGATATTAGAACAAAATTTATTCCCATGATCTATTATGTTGATATTAATTATAAATTAAGGGAATAAAAAACTAAAAAAACTAAAATATTTTTGTGCTAAGAGTAATTTACCTCACTGTATAACAAACTTCTTAATTAATAAATAATCATAAAAATATTCAACAATATTTCATCAGAAGATAGACATTTTGAAAACTCATACATACTCATTTTATTCATAACCTAGTGATATAAATACATAATAATTGATAGGGAATAAACACACTATATGGGAAAGCATATATGATAACAATAAATGATTTTATGTCTTAATAACATGAGAATATGGGTATAATTTTGATACATAATAAAATTATTCCCAACAAACCATAAATCACAATTCATTTTATTTTTAATTATATAGAATTTGAATATATATTTGAATGGTACTATATCAACAAATCACAATAATAATAAAATATAACAGAGTCATAAAACAATAATCATAGATAGTGCAAACATAGCATAAAATTGTGGAAATTCATTTAAATGAGGCATTAAAATAGAATGTTACAAATCTATAAAATAGAATCAACTTAAAAGGTTCTAAAATAATGAGAACAAGAAAACCTTTGATAAAATATATTATATCCATGAAATTATAATAAAACTAATTATGTCCATGGATTAAAACTTTTTAAAACTCATTTTGTATATACCTTTATGAATAAAAATCATTATATACATGTCATAATATCCCTTATGATATCAAAAATAACCAAACAATTAGTGATCATTGTTGGAAACACCCACCTTTATCCATAAATATTAGTTTTAATTGAGGTCAATAATTCATCAAATCAAAAAAACCAATGGAAATAAAACATTTTTCATATACTTTTAAGATGGAATTAGAGATGGAAAATGTTGTTAAATCCACCAATAATCATAACATGATATATCGTGGGAAAATTAATTTGTATAAAATAATTTTCCATATACCCATAGGTATATACCCATTCATTAATATAATATAGAATATAATATTTTCAATGTACATATAATGCATATGTAGTTAATCAAAAGCTTCCCCCAATAAATTTTGTATACAATCTTGGTGAACACCCTCCAATCAATAGAAAGAAATATAGAGTGTTTATAGATGAAATTACTTAAAAGGGAACCATTATCATTAAAATACTAGTAAAGACAAATGATTTTAGTAATTTAAATGTGGTTAACCTAGAGAAATAATATAGGAGAGTCTATTGTAAAAATAATGAATTGGAACATCTTATAGTTCATTGTTTTTTAGACTGAGGAAACTAGAAGAAAAGCACAGAATAGTTTTTATAAAAATTTTGTAAGAACCCGAGTTTTCAGAACAGGTCAAAATACTGACCCTGTTTAAATTTTAGACTTGTTTCCGAGGAAACTAGATTAAATGGTAAGTTTCTGGAAATTTCTAGACTACACGCCGTGTACTTTAAGTACACGCCGTGTATGTCTAGGCGAGTGGCCGACCGTGTACTCGCCGAGTACATGCCGTGTGGGTGACCGTGTAGAATTTTCTTACTACACGGCATGTATTATTGAACACACCGTGTAGACTGCCGACCGTGTCAAGCCATACATGGCGTGTAGGCCGTTGGCTGGGTAAGAACCAGGGACACGCCGTGTTCCCTTTGGACACGTCGTGTAGTCCAGCCGTGTATGAGGGATATACATGGCGTGTGGGTATGTCGGCGAGGAAGAGAAGAGGAACCCAGTACATGCCGTGTACCCAGAGGTACACACCGTGTACTCATGTCAACAGGTTCGGAAAGTAATTCGGCGGAATCAGCCGTCTTTTGAACAGTTAAATGAAATATACACGGCGTGTAGTCCAAAAGTACACGCCGTGTACTTTCTTTTTTTCGCTTAAATCGGGAAGTAGCCTCGTTTTTTAGGCAGAACACCCCTCCTCCGCCCGGATATGCGAACAAGGCTGGATGAACCCCATTTCTCATCCCGATCGTCCGTCCGAGACCCTTTTCCATCACTGATTAGTGCGTTGGAACCCCCTCGGTAAGGCCTCGATTCCTCTTTGGCCGTTTTGTCTGATTTTTATTCTAGAATGATTTATATCCCTTTGAGAGGTTTGAATCTTTTGTAGATTTAACATGTTTTAGACCGAATTGGTGGGTGTTACCGGAGGAGTAGCATCATGCGAGTATCGGGTAGGTGGTGCATACCTCAGTTTTTGTTTTCGTGGTTGTTTGAGTGACGCGGCTTCAGCGCTTTTTCAGGTATTTTTGAGCGGGACCTGTTTTATCTTCTTTTTCATACTGTATTGTTTATGGGACCTATGGGATGCCTTTGGGTATGCCCAGTTACCGGTTTGCATGAGCTGGGTCGGGTGAGGGGTCTTGGCTCATCGGGGCATTTTGGTCAGGGAACGCCAAAATGGTTTTAATAGCAATATTATAATGTTAAACTGTTAGTTTAAATTATTTAAGCCTGTTATAATTATTGGAGTCATTTAAGACCTTAGTGCTGGTATGGGACAACACCTGACATAGTGCAATTCAACTGTTTAGTTTGTTTTATTGGTTTATGTTTTTCTGTTTAAACATGTTATATATGAAATTGCCGAATTGCATCTGTTGGACCCTTTTGGGTTGTGTTGGGCTTGGCCTGGTTATGCTTTAGTGATGCTGATCACCAGTTGGGGCTTTTCCCGGGTTACTTTGGGTGGTTTTGACCACGGGATTGGGCATCATGGACGTCGGATTGAGGCAGTGTGACTGTCAGGTTGGGCATGGCCCGGGTTACTTGGATGGTGAGACCATCGGACTTGAGCGACATGGTCACAGGGACATGAGGTGTCAGATGTTTTGGTGGCTTAGGACTATTTTGGGTGATTACCGCTCACTGGGACTTGAGTAGTGTGCACACAGAGATACTCCGTGATGAGGTGGTTTTGACCACTCGTGTGGGTAGAGGCCCCCGTAGTAGCGGTTAGGTATTTTTTTTGGGGGTTCCTGCCGTAGAAAGCCACGTGGGAGGTGAGGAGCCTTCAGGAAATGGGCGTGCCTTCAGAACTTCGGTACTTGAGACACGAGTTGTCAGGAGGCACATGGTGCCGGGTTACTATTTGTGAGCGTGCCATTGGGACGTTGGTACTTGAGGCATGTGGTGTCAGGAGTCACATGGTGCCGGGTTACTATTTGGGGCATGCCTTCGGGATGTCGGTACTTGAGACACGAGGTGTCAGGTGGCACACAGTGTCGGGTTACACGACAGAGATTCCAGTGTTGGCCGAAGCAGGTGACACTCCATGGTGGCTGTTGAGAACCAGCGGAGTCTATATTAATTTTTCATTGTACTAATTACTGCTTTCTTGGTAAATACATCACTGCTTAAACACATATATTTGGTACGCACCGTTGGGTGGTATCCTACTGAGATTTTCTCACACCCTGCACGGGCCCTTCAGGACACGTGCATACTTCATGGATTTACATGAAGGAAATGGGTCAGCATCAGGAGCTGGGTTACGTTAGTTGTTGCATGGAGATGGTATGGACATTGAGGTCATGCCTAGCTGGGTTTACCTTGCATTATTTAGTTTTCTATATTGGCATGCTTGTTGTAGCTACTATTGGTTATCCATTGGATCCCTTTTTATATTCAGTTGTGTATGACCTTCTTTGGATGCATGTTTTACTGTCAGTAGTAGTTACATGTTATTAGCATGCTGTTGTGTTTACTTTCCGCTGCAGTTGTTTTCTATGTTTCTTCCACTGTTTATTGATATTGGATATGCTTCCACTTTGCGGGTCTGGTTCGAGTCTACTGAGTCTTTCGTTCCTCTACATCTTTACTATTATACTCAGACCAGTACCCTTACTATGATCCTCCGAGAGGGTATATCCTCCCCACTATACCTATTCAGACCCTCGCTGCTAGTCGGTAGCCTTTGGCGTTCAGGGGAGGTGCGCCTAAGGTAGTGACACCCGACCCACTCGACACTGTTCAGATGGCTGGCCGAGTCCGGGACGTTACAAAGTGGTATCAGAGGAGTTCTTGACAAGGATTTAGTAGAAATGTTTTTCTGTCTACTAATGAGATTGAGACTTCTTTTTTTATTTCTGTTGGTTTTACTATTTGGGATATGGTAGACTGGAGATAGTTTGTTACAGGGAATGGGTTTCTAGCTTGTGCTTGGGTGCCTGCAGCCCCAGGTATGACGGATGGTCCTAGTTGCTATGGGTGGGAATTGTTGTTTGCTTTTGCTCAGATTAGAGTTTATATAATTTTCACCTTCGTGGCTCACTTGGTTTGTAATGTTCTTGATAGTGATATGTGACCCTTGACCCGGTGTGGTAAGGGATAATTAGACCTCGACCCAGTATGAAAAGGCTTGTTTCTTGGCTTTTGGTAGGCACATTTCTAGGGAATTTCAATTTCATAATTGCACTTATGCTTTGTGAAATGATAATACCATGTGAATAAAATAAATCAATTTCCATGCTTTATCTACTTTGAAATGTAAAATAGTGAAATTCCTGATAGAATTCCTTGTTGTTGAAATGTGTATTCCATGATTTATATTTTGTAGAATTGCATGTTGCATGATTTCGCGTCTGAGTCTTATGAGAGCAGGAAGGTACTATGACTGAGGCAGTGTAACTATCAGGATTGGGCGACTCGGTCATCGGTTTGAGGCAACGTGATTTGTCCCGATGGGCATGGCCTGAGGTACTATCGATACTTGGCTCTGTTGAGCGAGTAAGGAGGCCATGAGGCCGGGATGCCGTGGGGCATGGGTTGCGGTGAGGGGGAGTAAGGGTAGTTGTTATGCACTTCTTTTTACTTCTTTCCTTATCTGCGTAGAATATATTGTTATATATATATGTGGGCTGTCAGACCATTTATGGTATTCAGTGGGTTACTCCTTCACGGATCGATGGAGCCTCAGGCAGGAGATGGTACAGTGCTGCAGGATCAGGTTCGGGATCCAGTGCAGGCAGGACACCAGCCGGGTTTGGCATCGTTCGGGTCATGGCTCGACGAGTATCTTCGGGCGAGCCTGGTACGTGTCTTGTAGGGGATTGACAGTGGTGTTCAGGATGTAGAGCCTTCTATGGCATATCTGATGTGGGAGTTCCAATCGCACCACCCGCCGCTTTTTCAGGGTGAGGGTGGTCCGCAGGTGGCTGAGAACTGGATAGAGAGTACGCAGATGATATTCGAGCAGCTCGAGATGCCTCCAGGGCGGAGGGTCAAGCTGGCGACATACATGTTGAGAGGACCGGCAAAGATTTGGTGGGACGTACAAGTTCAGGCTCAGAGAGACGAGGGACTGGCATGGCAGGAATTCGAGGGCAGGTTCTTTGAGCAATTCTACCCAGAGACACTGAGGGCAGAGAGAGCTCGGGAGTTCTTGAGTCTTCAGTAGGGGGACATGTCCGTCATGGACTATGCAGCTACTTTCACAGAGTTGTCTCTCTTTGCACCTGGTATGGTGAGCGATGATGCAGCTAGAGTGGGATGCTTCAAGGATGGCATACGACATGCCATTCGGGTCCAGATAAACATTTTCAGGCTGAGTTCTTTCTCTGAGGCGGTGAATCAGGCGCTTATAGCCGAGCGCAACGAGAGGGAGAAATTACTCTTGGGCAGGAAGATAGCTTCAGCTGACGGTTCGGACAGCAGGAAGCGAGGAAGAGATGAGTTCCAACAGGGCAGTCAGGCCAGGGATTCAGCTAGACCACCTCGTGGGAGTTCTTCGGTTATTTGCTTCCAGTGTGGACAGCTGGGACCTATTCGGGTGCAGTGCGACAGGCCTCCGAAGGAGTGTCAGGCATGTGGACAGGACGGGCATCTGGAGAGGTTTTGCAGGATGCCTTCTCAGATAGCCGGCAGGCAGGGACTAGGACAGACAGCAGCATCTGGAGTTGGTTCAGGTTCGGTACCTGGAGAGGGTATTCGAGGTTCATCTGTGTGCGGAGGCCGTGACAGAGATAGTGGGACCCAGCTCAGGGGTCAGTGGTCGGTGACTGGAGCAGCACCAATGGGAGGTCAGGCATCAGGCAGCCGTGTATCAGGTCAGGTGCACGCCGGGGAGCTGCCAGAGGCTGAGCAGGCCGGTGAGTCGATGACAATTAGAGGTACATCGTGGTGTGACCGTGATCTCCATGTTTCCATTTTGTCACGACCTGTAGAGGTATGTCTTTTTTGAGTGCACGAGGTGCACAAGATCTTTGTGGACTGACTAGATGCTAGTCAGTGGGTTGGCACCGTATTGGGTGCATGATATATATATATGTATATATATGTATGAGGTGCTGTGGGCATCAGGGCCTCGTGGATGCGGGTTACTTGAGGTGTTGTGGGCATCAGGGCATCGTGGATGCGGGTTACTTGAGGTTCTAGGCACCAGGACCTCATGGAGGCGGACACCGATGCGGTGCGGGAGGACTATGCGTCCGGAAAATAGGTTAGTAAACCCTGTTTTCTTTATGTTTTGTTGGGTTGAGACCAGTTAAGGCAATTCCTAACGTGGGGAGACCCCTTGAGGAATTTAGCCAGAACCATTGAGACCGGGGTATTCAAGGTTTTTTAACTGGATGAGCATGTTTGGTGCTATCTCCTGGTTTCGTTTGGTAGCTCGGGGACGAGCTACGTTAAGGTGGGGAGTTTGTAAGAACCCGTGTTTTCAGAATGGGTCAAAATCCCAACCTTGTTTAAATATTTGACTTGTTTCCGAGGAAACTGGATTAAATGGTATGTTTCTGGAAATTTCCAGACTACACGCCATGTACCTTAAGTACACTCAGTGTATGTCTCGATGAGTGGACGACCGTGTACTCGCCAAGTACTTTCCATGCGGGTGAACGTGCAGAGTTTTCTTACTACATGGCGTGTAGTTTTGAACACACCGTGTAGACCGCTGACCGTGTGAATCCATACATGGGGTGTAGGCCATTGGTCGGGTAAGAACTAGGGACATGCTATGTTCTCTTTGGACACGCCGTGTAGTCCAGTCGTGTATGAGATATATACATGGCGTGTGGGTATGTCGGTGAGGAAGAGAAGAGGAACCCAGTACATGTTGTGTACCCATTGGTACACGCCGTGTACTCATGTCGGCAGGTTCGGAAAGTATGTCGGTGGAATCATCCATCTTTTGAACAGTTAAATGAAATATACACGGCGTATAGTCCTAAAGTACACGCCGTGTACTTTCTTTGTTTCGCTTAAATCGGGCAGTAGCCTCGTTTTTGAGGTAGAACACCCCTCCTCTGCCCGGATATGCGAATCAGGCCAGATGAACCCCATTTCTCCTCCCGATCGTCCATTTGAGACTCGTTTCAATCGATGATTAGTGCGTTGGAATCCCCTCAGTAAGGCCTCGATTCCTCTTTGGTCGTTATTTCTGATTTTCGATCTAGAACGAGTTATATCCCTTTGAGCGGTTTTGAATCTTTTGTAGATTTACCGCATTTTAGACCGAATTGGCGGGTTTTACCAGAGGAGTAGCATCGTGCGAGTCTCAGGTAGGTGGTGCATACCTCATTTTGTGTTTTCGTGGTTGTTTGAGTGACACGGCTTCGACGCGTTTTCGGGTATTTTTGAGCGGGACCCGTTTTATCTGCTTTTTCATACTATATTGTTTTTGGGACCTCTGAGATGCCTTTGGGTATACCCGGTTACCGGTTTGCATGAGTGGGGTCGGGTGAGGGCATGTGGCTCATTGGGGCATTTTGGTCGGGGAACGCCAAAATGGTTTTAATCGCAATATTATAATGTTAAACTGTTAGTTTAAATTATTTAAGCCTATTATAATTATTGGAGGCATTTAAGACCTCAGTGATGGTATGGGAAAACACCTGGCATAGTGCAATTCAACAGTTTAGTTTGTTTTTCTGGTTTATGTTTTTCTGTTTAAACATGTTATATATGAAATTGCTGAATTGCATTTGCTGGACCCTTTTTGGGTTATGTTGGGCTTGGCCCGGTTACACTTGAGTGATGCTGATCACAGGTTGGGGCTTTGCCTGGGTTACTTTGGGTGGTTTTGACCACGGGATTGGGCATCATGGACATCGGATTGAGGCAGTGTGACTGTCAGGTTGGGCATGGCCCGGGTTACTTGGATGGTGAGACCATCGGACTTGAGCGACATGGTCGCAGGGACATGAGGTGTCAGATGTTTTGGTGGCTTAGGACTATTTTGGTTGATTACCGCTCACCGGGACTTGAGTAGTGTGCACACAGAGATACTCCGTGATGAGGTGGTTTTGACCACTCGTGTGGGTAGAGGCCCCCATAGTTGCGGTTAGGTATTTTGGTTGGGGGTGATTGCTGTAGAATGCCACGTGGGAGGTGAGGAGCCTTAAGGAAATGGACCTGCCATCGGGACGTTGGTACTTGAGACACGAGGTGTCAGGAGGCACATGGTGCCGAGTTACTATTTGTGGGCGTGTCTTCGGGACGTCGTTACTTGAGACACGAGGTGTTTGGAGGCACATGGTGTCGGGTTACTATTTGTGGGTGTGCCTTCGGGACGTCGGTACTTGAGACACATGGTGTCAGGAGGCACATGGTTCTAGGTTACTATTTGGGGCGTGCCTTCGGGACGTTTGTACTTGAGACACGAGGTGTCAGGTGGCACATGGTGCCGGGTTACACGACAGAGATTCCGGCGTTGGCCGAAGCAGGTGACACTCCATGGTGCCTGTTGAGCACTAGTGGAGTTTGAATTTATTTTGCATTGTACTGATTACTGCTTTCCTGGTAAATGCATGACTGCTTAAACACATATATTTGGTACGCACCGTTGGGTGGTATCCTACTGAGATTTTTCTCACACCCTGCACAGGCCCTTCGGGACACGTGCAGACTTCATGGATTCCCGTGTAGGAAATGGGCCAGCTTCAGGATCTAGGTTACGTTAGTTGTTTCATGGAGATGGTATGGACCTTGAGGTCATGCCTAGCTGGGTTTACCTTGCTTTATTTACTTTTATGTATTGGCATGCTTGTTGTAGCTACTGTTGGTTAGCCATTGGCTCCCTTTTCATATTCAGTTGTGTATGACCTGCTTTGGATGCATGTTTTACTATCAGTAGTAGTTACATGTTATTAGCATGCTGTTGTGTTTACTTTCCGCTGCAGTTGTTTTCTATGTTTCTTCCGCTGTTTATTGATATTGGATATTCTTTTTCTTTGCGGGTCTGGTTCGAGTCTGCTGAGTCTTTCGTTCCGTTGCATCTTAACTATTATACTCAGACTAATACCCTTACTAAGATCCTCCGAGAGGGTATAGCCTCCCCACTATACCTATTCAGACCCTCATTGCTAGTCGGCAGCCTTTGGCATTCAGGGGAGGTGCACCTAAGTTAGTGACACCCAACCTGCTCGACACTGTTTGGGTGGCTGGCTGGGTCCGGGACGTTAAAATTTAGTTAAAATATTAAAAAATGATGATTTTATAGGTCCATTAAAAAGATATTATTTTAAAAAATGAGATATGAAAACTTTTGAAAACATTAATTCATTAAAATAATCTAATAATTTATCTTCAAATGAATTAAATGTTATTTCAATGAAATTTTTAGTGGAAAATAAATTACACATCCATGAAAAACTATATAATTATGAGACCCACATCATATAATGGGATAAAAACAGTTTATTTTGAAAAGGAGAAAATAGAAATTATATATTAATAAGAAATAACTCATTTTTAGGGATCCAATTATAATGAAGATAATTGGCCATAAAGAAAGTGTCGACATGATTAGGAAATCATTATAAAGGGGCATTCATGTTATTTTCAACAATGTTATACATTTAGATAATTAAATTTTATGGGAAATGATATGAATTAATAGTTAATTTTCCACCATAGAGGAAGATAATTTATTGTGAAATATAATAGTTGGGTGGAAGATTGTAATTTTGGAATAAATATATTCAAGAATAATTATTATAAAAAATTAAGGGAGTATAGTTTAGAATTGTAGTTACCATCAGGGGGGATTTTCTGTCAAAACCATTGAAAAATATAAAATAATTTGATTATTTCCACTCCTTGAATAAAATTAATATATAAAAAGACATTTATAATGAAATAAACATAAAAAATTATAGATATCTTGATGCACAATAGGAAATAAGTAACATGTAATTTTATTTGAGACAGAGAAAACTATATATTGATTAATAAATTCCACTAAAGTGAATGAATCTCCTATATAAAAAATTAATTCCTTAGTTACAAAGGTTGTAATGTTCTTAAAATCAAAATTATTATATTATAATAAATTATTCATATTCTATACTTGTATATTATATTGTCATTATAAATTTTTAATATTGCTTATGCATAATATTAATCATTTTTGAACTAGTTTTGTAATAGTGTTGTTGTTTTTTTATTATCCCATTATTCAAAATTCCTAGATCATATATTATTTTAGAATTTATTCATTAATATTTTTTCTAATTTAACAATTTCATTTTAATAGAGTCTTTTTAATGATCTATAAATATGTAATCATCGATAAAAATGATTCATTGCTTTGTAAAAATGAGTATTGATAAATTATTTATCGTTTGAAATATTGATAATGATAGTCTACACACTAGTAAAGTAATTATAATACATTTTATATCATTTAATTTTAATATTACACTTCACATTTTAATTAATGATATTATTTTATAGAATCGTTCCCCTTAGTGGTTAGACAAAAAAACATAAAATAAAAAATAAATATTAAATGTGTATTATAATAATGTCATTTTTTGAAAATAATGAATTTAATTAAATTTTTTAGGCTGTTAAATCATAGAGAAACCTGTTTTAATTAATTATTGTAAATCTATATAAATAATGATATATGTTACTCTATGGAGGAGGTTTCCTCACATAAAGACATTTAAATTATTCATTTATTAATTAATGAGAGGGAGTGAACATGGAAAATAATTTCACTACTAAAAAATCATAATAATATAATCAATTTGAAATTTATTAAATAATTGCATCCTTTTAATCAGTTATAATAGGCCTTGTTGAAGAACTAATCAAATATCAATTTGGATTTCGTAGTATGTATGTATTGACAATTGATGTTGTTTTATTATATTTAGTTGATGGAAATGATTGAAACATGTTTTAAAAATAATATTATAATATTAAATTATATTAATCACAATTATTTGAATATGTTAATGTGGAATGAAAAATATTTGAATATGTTTATTTAGAAGAAATGTCTAAGGAGTATAAATAGTCACACTGATAACTTTTTCTCTCTATCATATATATCATTATAAATAGATTTATTCATACTCCTAATTTTAAAAATAGGATTATTTAAAAATTATTTGATTATAAATAGTGAATAATGGAAGATACATAGGATAAAATTTAAATGGATAGGTTTATCATGAGGTTTTGGAAGAGATCAAAAATCATTAGTGAAGAGAAGGGGGATTTTGGATGTATCCATTGAATTCCAAAAATGGTATGTCACAATACAAGGATCAATTGAAATAAAAAATAAAATAACAGATCGTGGAGGGTATTTAATCCCTCCTCATAATCAAAATTTCATGCCAGATTTTATAATTTAATATATTATTAACACTTATTATACCACTATTATTCAATTTTATTATCTCAATGGTATGTAAATTTCTTAGCATTATTATATAATTTTATTCAAAAAAATATAAAATATTAATTATATAGTCAATTTTAAATTATTATTTAAAAAATAAAAAACATTTTTAAAATAAATCATGTAGAGTGTAGAATAGTTTAATTTCTTAATTAAAACACATTCCATGTAAAAAGAGAACATTTAAATAATGTATTTTTAAAATTTCAATTATTAATATGATTAAGTAATCTTTCTATTTTTATAATGAAAAATATTGGCAGATTATTAAAAGTAAAAAATTTATATATTATAAATAAATATACAGCCAAATTTTACCAAAAAAGGATTTATTATGAAATAATATGGAAATAATTTTATATTGGAATAAAATTTCTTGTATGTTATGAAAGTTATAAGTAGGTATCAAAAGTAAAAAAATTATTAATTCAAATTTTTATCTCATAAATACATTTTAAAATGGTTAATATATTAATATTATTTTCATTAAATGTATACAATTTTTCAAATTTACCTCAAATAGTTCTTTTCACTATTAAATTTAAAACTGAATATTTCAAAAAAAAAGTCACAAAAATTCACCATATGAAAATACTTACAAGTTGAATCTAAAAATTCATTTCTTTTTATCAAATTAAAATTTCAAAATCAATTATTGTTTTCTTTTAATGGTTTTTAAATGAATACATCATTTATAGATTATTTAACTTTTTTAATATTAAGTGATCTCAATCCCATTTTCAATGTGTTTATATATAATTTTTTAATAGTGTTTAATTTTCATTAATTTCATTTCATAATATTATTATAATATGTTCTGGAAAATTTTAGTTCGGTTTTGTGTGTGATATATGATATTGATTTTAGTAATATTTTGTATGGAATTATTTTTATAAAATTTCATGATGATAAAGTTAAAAAATATTATATATATGATTATAAATATATTATAGTAAAATGTATTTTATAATTAATGAAATATATAACCAAAAAATTAAACAAATAATTCATAAATTTAACTTCATGTTATGAAAATTATAAAGAATGTTTCGTGTGAGTTTTAATGATAAGGATGAGAGTGAACATAAATTTTCAATGATCAAATATCTCAATAATAATTGATAATATATTTTGATTATGTTAATAATATTTTTTCACCTTAATAAATAGGGCAGTTATAGAATAATTCTACACATCTTGGACATTGCTCTCATGCAGTCATGAGTTCAGTAAAAGCCTTCAGATTTAAGAAAATCAGTTTCATATGATTTAAATGAATTGGATTCTATCATGGTATTATTGGATTATTGTGATATTTATTTAATAATTTAACAATAAATAATTCATTTCATATGTCTAAAAATGTTTTTAATGTAATATTAATAGACTAAAAATAATAATGACGTTAAATGGGTTTTAGTGTGAAATTGATTATATTATTATTAGAAAATAATCAAACTATGTAGTTTGTCTATATGGATTGAGAAATGGTTTCAAATACCATATATTTCACATTTATGATCTATTTTATATATTAAGACTTGATTCTTAGTCCTGAAATACTAAATTTTGATTGATAACATTATAAGGGTTTTCCATTACATTGACAATCATTTTAAATTTTCATAAACAATTATGAAGATCTATTATATCTTCATATTCTTCCAATACCAGTTCCTAAGAATCACTATTTACATTTATATGTATCTATCATTTCCATAATTCCCCTATTTATGGGATATAATCTTAATAGAAAGACTGATACTTAATGATCAAGATATTGGGTTTTTTCCTTAACATCTCGTCATTAAGTCATGTTTAATATTAATCTACATTTTCTTAAGTCTTTTATGCATTATCATATATAATAGACTTATCATCATTCAATTATTGAAAACAGTATTTAACTATCTACATTAAATCCAACATGTATATAATTTTAATTCATTACCAAACCTCTAAAAATAATCAAAAATAATTTTTTTCATAACATTTATTCATTGATTAAGATATTCTAAGAATATGTTCAGGAAAAACAATGTTTTTTATTAAATTTAGTTTAAGATTTTTTATCATTTTTTAACTTTCATTTTTTATAATAATTCCCTTTATAGATTCTAACGTGAAATGTTGATACGATTTTAATGACACTTAAAATATCACATTAAAATACATATTATAAATATTTATATTCTTACATTTTAATTTTTGGGTATTTTATGTCTAAAATACACAATATTAACATATCATATCATTAATTTTTGGATACACATATCTTAAAAAAAATCTTACCACTTCTTCACAATATAATCGAAACGTTTACAATATTTTTATCTATCCATAACAATTTTTTCATTCAGGAATTTATAAATTTTATGTCCATATTCATATATATTTTTATATTTTTATATTTTTTTTCTTATTTATACATCAATAATTTTTCAATGTAATTTTCACATTTCTTTGAGCTTCATTAGAAATGTTTAAAAAGAATATTTTTTTTCATTTTTTATTAATTCATTTTAGATATTCAAATCAATTTTGAGAAATCCGTAACTTTTTTTACATTATACAATTGAACAAAATTTCCACATTTTATAGCATTTTTTCATAATGAAACAACCCTTTAATGTTTTCTAGGGTTTCCACTATATTATTTATTTACATTTAAAAATTATTCATTTTAAATTGAATGTTTTCAAAATAAATGTATATTTATTCTTATTTTTCAACATTGAACTATAATATTTTTAGGAAAGATTTTTATTTCTATTTCATCTTACATTAATGTTTTCTATGAAAGAAAAGGATATTTTATTATTGTAATATCCACCTTATTTTAATGGACTTAAAACGTACATATATCAGGGAAATCATCAGGAAGCCTATTTATTTATGACTGGTTCATTATGATGATATAGGATTAAGAATGTGTTTAATTTAAATGATTAGTAATATAATGAATATATTATAAATTTTTTCCACTATTTATATATAAAATTTAATATAATTAATTAACCATATTACATTTACCATATATAGTCTATTTTGAATGGTTATTTCCAAAAATTTTAATCTATTTATTGAGTAGGAAAATATTTAAATACAATTAACATGTAATTGCAGTAAATAAGTTAATATTTACTAAATAATATTTTCTTATGTATTTTTATTTTTATTCCTTCATTAACATAATTAATACAATTGATATGTTTTTGGGTAAAAACCTATATAGAACCTCAACGAAGAGGTTTTTCTAATGAGGAAAACTAGTTTTTGTAATTTGTGTAAGACTTCCAATTTATTCCTAATTAATTTCAATGATTCCATTTTCATTTGAATAATACAATCATACTTTGAACAAGCTAATAAATTCATGAATTATTATAGAGAAAATATTTCAATAATTTTACATTGATTTTAATTATTTTAATTCCCACAAAAGGGATATTTTAAATTAAATTTCCACATTTGATTATTCTGGTGTTATTTTTGAGCTGAGTTGTCAAAATGGCATTTTATGGATTTCTATGAGTTTCAAATTATATTTATATTTTGGACATTCCCATTTATATATTTATCCAAATTTGGAAATTAATTCTTTATTGGTTTCTACACATATGTCACTTTATTTTGCAGTTTTGGACAAAAATCTGAATCAACCATATGGAAGATCAAAATAATATCTGAAGTTGGGAATTGAAAAATATTTATAGCATTATATATTTGGTGTTTTGGGTCCACATCTCGTGAATAATTTTCCTAAATACTTATAAATACGGTGGGTGGACATGCAACACATTTCGAAAAAATGTTTTTGAAGGAGATCAATGTTAATAGGCCCTTTATATGGTAATTAATACATGATAATCTGGATATGGGAAATATGGATATTCTGCCTAGGAAGAATAAATTCTGGGACTAAAATGGATATAAATCCATCTAGACTAGTCCAAATTATCTTTAAATATTTGTGTATTTTTTCATCGAATATATTAACCACATTCATGAAGGATTAAATATGTGATTTATTCTTTAATTGGTGATAAAATGCATCAGCTTTAGAAGGATAATTTTGCCTATAATACAAGGAGAGATCCACCATCTCAAAGAATATCATTCTATACAATAACTTCTAGGAAAAAAAGAAGTATAAATATTCATATTTCACTATTTTGTTACTTTTTATTTTGATATAATTTAAATGTATTCTTATTCCCCATTCATCTGGATTACCCTTATCATATAGGGGTAATGATTTTGAGTGATTGTTGAAGGGTGAGTTTCCCTTTTGTAATAATGTAGTATAGTTCTTTAATAAAGTACTATCTTGAATGATATCTATTTTAGTGATGTCCAATTTAATTAATTTGATTTAGTTTTGTTTTGATTTCATCTATTGATTAAAGCATCAGGGGAAAAACATTAAACTCCCTCCGCCTAGTATAGTTTGAATTGATCGTTCTAATCGTGTTAGGTTGTGATTGTATTGATATCATTAGAAGTTTTTTCAAATATGTGAATTGTTTCAAGATTTATATTGGGTAAAATTCATGATGAGGAATTTTTTTAAGTTATTGGAAATTTTTAGGAACATTCATGAAAACATGATTGGTTATGATTAATTCTTCAACTAAGGGTGACTGACAAGTCGATTGAGGAGTAATTCAATTATCATTCAATAATAAGATATGTAAACTAATTTTTTTGACCATAATGTCCTTGAAAAAAACACACTACTATAAAACCATCACACTCTCCATCACTTGTGTTAAAAATTTGTTGCATTCATTCTTTTAAAACTCAATAAATTTCAAAATCAATATCAACTTATTTTCCAAATTTATATGTCAAATTATTTTGAGTGCACTCCTCCTATGGAGACAAACTGCACAAGGTGGATGGAATTTATTTCATTCATTATTGTAAACATTTTTTTCTACACTCCATGTCTTTTGTGCTTCAAACTTGGAATTGTTGTCGATGAGGTAGTGTTACTTAACAAAATAAGATTTTTCAAAACTAAATGAATCGCAGTTCAACTGATCTCTAAAATATTTTTGATCTTGAATATGAAAGAACACTAACAAAACTGAGAAAGAAAATTTTTTATTCCAATTTTCAGGAAATAATCATTTCTAATACAAGTGACACTCCAAGTGTCCACTTTATACCAGAAATCATGGCAGGAAATCACAACCTAACTTTGTACGATGTATGCACACCTGAATTAGCTATTCGAAATAACCAACTCAATTCACATACATCCCCAAATGATTTTTAATTGTTTGTAAAATTGATTCTTGTGCTCCCAAAATTTCGTGGTCTTGTAGGAGAAGACCAAGATCTGCACATGTAGGAATTTAGCTTCAGTAGCTCAAGCTTCAGGCCAAGAGGAGAACCTGAATAAAAAATTCAATAAAGGGAATTCCCCTAATAACTTGAGGGAGAAGATAATGAATGGTTGTACAATAAAAAACAATTAGATATTAGTGAATGGAAGTATTTAAAAGTAATCATCATGTAGAGATACATTCCCACATCTAGGGTCATTTCCATCAAAAATAAGATTTATGTTATTCAACAATCAACTAGAGAGACCATCTATAAGTACTGGGAGAATTTCATAATGAATTTTTCTATCTGATCGCTTCCTTAAATGGAGGAAAAAAAATCATATTTTCTTTTTCCAGTGAATTCATGAAAATGACTGAAATATTCCAGATGCCTCATCCACAAGAGCTTTGATCGAAAAATCAATTTCTGATGTTTGAGGTCTTATGGAGATGATTGCGCAAAACTCACATCAATTTGTAGATAGAGGTATGGGAAATAGGAGGATATACGAGTAAAAACATCTAATTCAACTGTATTTATTGAAACCATAATTGATGACCTCTCACGTTTAGTCCATCAAATTGAATTAACTCATGAAAATGGACACCATTCTTCGACTCAGTTATGGGGTTTATGTTATTATTCCACTCATTTTATTGACTAGTGTCCTGAGATACTGGGGACTCAACAATTTCATGCGGTCTTCAAGAATGAAAATTATAGTATAATCAACAACATAAACCAAAATCCTCGCATGGATATGGAAACCATTTAAACAAGACAAAATATTTTGATCATAACTCGTACCATAGTCAAGCTCATTACTTGTATCAACAATTCTAGAACCCCCATCCATTTCTATAATCCTATAAACAGACCTTCTAGAAAAAAAACATTTCAGCTGCCACCATTACAAATAAAGGTATACGAACAACTGTCGATACACCCACAACATTCTTTGAAACATCTATAATCCATGTATGAGCAGTAGGTAGATAATATTAACGGGTTACAATACATGGTAAGATGTATTGTTGAAATCAAGTCAAAAAACTCAAGAAAAAAACCTTCACTAAAAATAGAAAACACAAAAGATAATTGCATAATGATACCAAAAAGTAGTGGGAAAGAGCCCACACCACCTGATCATGGTGAGGATGACAATTCTATGAAATCCTATGATACTCAACCCATCCATAAAAAGGATACCATAACAATATATAATAATGAACAAGGTTCAAGAATGTATATCTATAAACACCTTTACAAAAACCAAAAATTGAGAAAAAGGATATCCAACAATGATTCCCATCTACATTATTTGAGTCGAAGAAGGGTGAAAAATAATATCTTCAATGGAAGATTCATGAAACCTTCTAGAAAGTAGAGATCAACATGCCACTACTATATCATATCTGAAAAATCTGTAATTATGAATTTTTTTTATGGTATTGTGGACTAAAAAAAGATGGTTGGATTTAAATGTGGGAATCGACTTTGTAAGAAGCATATCAGCACTAATCACAAAACCAATACCTAAAAAACAGCATGATCCAAGTACATTCTCCATTCCTAATACCATTAAATCTTAATATTTCACTACTTCCAAATGTGATTGATGATTATCAATAATTTTTATTCCTCACTCTATATTTACATCATTATATATTAGAAGATTTAAACCTAATAGAGTTGTGTTCCACCTTGCAAACAGATATACAGTTCTCCCAACATGTGTTCTAGAAGATTTTTTTTAATGGTTAATGATCTAATATTCCCAACTAGTTTTTTTTCTAAAAATGGGAGAATATAAAATTTCATCACACTCACCCATCATCTTGGGGAGATTGTTCTTAAAGACAAAAAATACCATAATCATTGTGCAATAGGGAACACTATCAATGGATCATGGTGATAGTAGAGTTCATTTCAATATAATCGAATCCATTAAGAATCAATCATGCATTCATTCACTAAATGATATCTACCACAGAGAAGAAGATGAACCAACTAAATATTCACATATGGGAATCTTAGAATTCTTGTATAGTTTTTCAGAAGAGGTCGAAGAATTAAAATCAGGAGAAGATGATGAGATCATGAAGTACTACCTCAAAGAGGTCAAACATGAAAAGATTATAAGTCATATCCAGATGGAACGTCCTATAAAGGAAGACGAACTAGCTGAGAAACATTAAATAGGCCTTAATATGAATCATGATATGATTGAGGATAGTAAAAACCCCATTAACACTAATGATGTTTATAAATGATATTATGAAACAAATAGAAAGTGTGAATCTTAAGAAAAAGGTAAATTTTTACTCAATCAATTTCAAAATAGACCTGGTTTATTGAAATATAAAAAGGTAAAAAACAGAAAAATGTTCCTGTGGGTAATGAAAATTGAGGTCCAGTCCCCCACATCACGATAATAAAATAATTTTCAATGTACCCCACAATCCCTTAAAAATATTGAGGTACATATTGCAACATAAAAGCAATAAGTATCAAGAAATATTGAAAACCATCAATGAAGACTAAAATTTCAATATATTTTTAAGTGTTATGGTATCTAAGGACACAAATAATACACTTTATGGTAAATGTTTTTACCAGTAGAGATGAAAGAGCCAGAATAAGAGATCTGACTCCTCTGGTCTATTTATCAAAAAAATCAATCTAGTCTTACCTGTCATTTAAATTTTCATTCATTCTATGATTCATTTTAAAATCGAATTACATGGAAATTATATTTTAATTCAATTGGGATGCTTCATTATTTATTTTCAGGGGAGGAAAACATTGTAGATTAGTATTTTCATTTCTATGTATTTCTATTTTTCAAAAAAATGTTTTTTTAAATCTTGTGTTTCATTTTTAGTTTTTGTGAGTTTTTGAAAATATTGAGACTATATTATTATTATTGTCATTTTTGAAACCCATTTAAATAATTGTACCAATATATTCATTGAAACTGAGCTTAAATGAAAGATGAAAATGACTGTTTAATTCTCAAATATTTATTTTTTTCATGAAGAGTACTCTGATTTTTGAATCCCCAACCAAATTCACTGTAATTATTTTTGAAATAAAATTTTTATGATGATTCTAAAACATATTATCCATATTTTTTACTTTCAAATTATTTTATTAGAGAACCATATCCTGATTTATTTAACTATAATTTGATTTATTTTTTCCAAAAAGTGATGTTTTGGGGTACTTGTGTTTTAAATGATAAAGTATTTTATTTAAATTTGATGCCCTATTTTCTAAAAATTCCTTTTCATTATGGATTAATAAGAACATTTAATCATTATATCCCATTGAATTGATGAACATCTAGTTAGGTTAGCCCCATTACAAGATAAATTTCCCTATCCAACCAACTCATGATGTGAAATTGCATGATCTAGTTGAACTTTAGTGTGGGGGATGTTGTCTTATGGTGGGTTACCTCATTTAAGGATACATTTTGTGGATTATTAAAATTCGAAAAGGTGATATTTTTGAAAAAAAAATAAAATATTTTAAAATATTTTCCTTTTTTCAGGAAAAATATGTTCTTAATTTTTGGAGCTTCTATAGGATAATGAAATTTGTGCTTTTTTGGAGTTTTAAAGAAATTTTTTTTTAGACGATTAAATTTTTTTTTTGTGAAATTTTGAATGGAGTGAACATTCCTCGCATGTATATTATGATGGATAAAATTATCTAAAAGGGGTGAGGAGGAGTAAATACTTGAGTGAAAAATTGAATCATGCAATGTTTCTTCAATACGAGCCAAGCCCCCCTCATTCGACAACCAAATTTTTTACATCAAAATCCTACTAACCCAAAGACAAAAACATACTTTAATTGTCCTCCTGATAAAAATAGGTTTCTGACTCGCATTAGGTGGAGAAATACAAATTTATCAAGCCTATGGTGACTCTGTCGGGGGTTTGGATGAGAAAGTCCTTGTATAAAATGAACATTTGGGAGAGGAGAGAAAATTCTTGTGACGTTTCTGTCTTGTGTGTATGCGATGAGAAATGATGTGGAATCTTATTAAATGGTATAAATTGATAAATTTATTTAATGTATTCTTTATGAGGCATGATGTATTTTAATTTCATGGTGAGGATTTGGTTGATCTCATGGGAATGTGTTTCGAATTTTGTTGATTTTATTTTGATGTTTATTTTTCCATGAGTCCACATGATAAGTGTGGAAGAATTGATATAGAAGATATTTTCAATATTTTAACATTGAATTTAATTGTTTTAAATCAAACCAAGGTGTTATTTTAAGTGAAGTGGCCACATTTTATGATTTTGGTTGTAATTTTTGCTTAATCATCAAAATGGAATATTTTTGGATTTTCAACTATTTTAAATTATTTCTATATTATAGCCACAAAATATTATATTATTATATAAATCATGAAATTATTCATTTTTAGGCTTATACACCTCCAGGTATTCATTTCATATTTCTAGATAGAAAGCTAAATCAACCATATGGTAGCTCTAAACACGCTAACAAGATAGAACATTTAAACTATTTACAGAATTGTCGATTTTCTGTTTTTGGTCCATATCGAATGGTGGGGCCAAATTGTAACATACCTAGAATTTATAGAATAATAATATTTTTATATATTATTATTAATGAATAAAATATTAATATTTTGTTAAAGGTGATGATTTTTTTTATAGCGTACTGGACACACAACAACATGGTTATTCTAAATCTTATGTTGCACACAACATTGAGTTTTATCGAAAAATAAAACAAATATTATTATTATTTTAAATGGTAGTTAAGGACTAACCATTGAATTGGTATGAATGAATAGTATCAAATAAATTTTGAAAATATGGTTGACACATGTTTAAATAATGATTAATTGGTTACCAAATTTATTAGAAATGTAACACCCAAAGATTTCATAGTATGTTATCTCTTTAAAATATACAATAGCTTGAGCTACACATAACACTGAGTTCAAGCGCATCACGACTTACCAATATAGTAGTTCAAAAAGCGGTTATGAATAGTATTAAATGAATTTTGAATTTTATATACTCCATATTATTTTATAATCCATATTATGTGTTTCTTAGATATAATATAAGATCAAATTCATTTTTTAGATAAAATAATTAATTTTTCAAGAATATGAAATTTGACCGACTTTTAATGGAGAACCATTTTTTAAATCTAATAATTGAAACATATATATATTCAATTTAATGAAATTAAATTCTTATTTAGAATATGTACAATAATATTTATTTTGGATAAATTGTTTTTTCTTTTCGGATAACTTTCTTATTTAGATAAATATTGAAAAATACAAAATTTTAATTGAAACAACAATTTTATTAGAAATAATTTATATTCATAAATTCTAAATTTTAATTGTTTTGATTTATAATTAGATTTTATTTTTATCATTTAATCTAATATTGTTCATTAGATGTAATTTCACATTTAAATTAGACATAAACACATACCAATCTTTTGATAGTTTTTACTACTCAAAAACCTGATTCTTGTTTTGAAAATAAAAATATATTTTAAATTAATTACTAAAAAACATTTTCTCTTTATATGCTAAAATACAAATCACTTTTTAATTTGGAATATAAAAATTATCTTAGGGTGAATTTTTTGGTATTTTTATGTAAACATTCAATTTTTGATGAATAGTGAAAAACACTATGTTGTTTGTTTAAAAACAAATTTTATTTAAATAATTATTATTATTATTTAAATTTAATTTAACATAAATATAGATACATAATACCTATATTAGTTAAATTTAATTCATTTGAGTCATTTTATAATACGATTAGATGTATAAATGTTTATTAAATTTTTTAACATCTTTTACCCACCTTCTAGGCACATTTAAAAATTACCATAGAACATAATTTTACCGCTTCTATTAATTAAATTTAAAAAATATGAGAGACACAGTTGACATCAGAAAGTAAAATTTAGTTCAATAGGATGAAAATAATTTTTGGTGATTTGTAACATATGAATTTTATTTACCCCCGTTAAAAGTAAATAGAGTAAATAACGGTAAAAATGATATTATAATTACCCTAAAATATGTCCTAATTCATTTGGATAAGATTATTTTGACCAAATTAAACCATAGGAACAATATATTATCCTTTTTTTCCACAGTGATTTGTTTAGGACATTTATTATTATTTTATTTAAAGAAGATCTAAAAGGGTTAAATTTAATGTTTAATAACTAAAGAATTTTTAATATTGGGTTATACATAAGATTAATTAAACTATAAATATTAATTATAAATATAAAAAGATTTCATATATCAATTTATTTTATTTATAATTTTTATACATTCTATAATTTAATTTATTTTGGACACAGTGATGATGAAATAATTACCTTATTAATGAAAGAGAAAACTAATTGATATTATAAATATCAAATTAAATGTAAATTTTGACTTTTGTTGAATTAAACTATTTTTCTATGTTAATATGACGTTTTATGATAGATTTAATTTATTTTTTCAAATTAATCATGTTTATTTTACTTTTAGAGAAACCAAATACTAAATAGTGTCAAAATTGAGATAAATGAGTTTTTAAAACAAATACTATATTATTAATTGATATAATATTCCTAAAATTATAAGGCTCATCCCAATGACATATATAAAGTTATATATTTCAATAATGATCCACTTGATGTTATATTGGATTTTTATAGTATGTTTATTAACTATTTATTATAGTAACACAAGAATACATGGTAAAAGTTAAACTATTTAACTAAGAGTTAAATCTAAAAGATAATGTTAATATGGTGACCAAATCTTATCTAAAACGTATTTTTTGGGAGGTTTTAGATCCAGATCCTCATTATCCAAGAAATAAATCATGTTGGAGCCATTATAAATTGAAAATGGTTTTATAATAAAATAATATGTCAAGATTTTACTAAAGTGACCCTTACCTCTCTCATAAAAGGTTACTTCCCCTTCTCTCAAAATCCCACCTCCAATGCCATTTGGATCCTCTAACACCTACTAAAAAATCCTCCCATATACACTCACATAAACCTAGAGGCCTTAAATTTATCATAAGATAACCTGAGGATCACTTTTGATCAAATCCAATGGAAGAACCTGAAGAAGAGGTAATTACTTCATCACCTCTTTCAATGTTATTTTCTTCTTCTACTTCCTCTTTCATTGATTTTTTCCATACTAAAATAATAACTCCAGTAAATATTAAATAATAATATTTTATTATAAATATTTTACAACCATATTCATTATTTTATCCATCCTATGAATGAGAAACTCATCATACCTGCGTACATATTGCTTAGCATCTCCACTTCATGGTGTAGTTTGTTATTCAACACTTCATTATTTTGATGGGTATAATAAGGAGTATAATTGATATAAATAATAGATATATCATGTTAATTATACTATATATATAATATACCATCCAATTACATATGAATTCACCATCAATGGAATTATATTGTCGCTCGTGCGTACAAACAGCTTACCATCTCCATGATGCGATAAGTTTCATTTCCACGTTCACCGTTCAACGATGATTATAAAACTATAAATTCTTAATAAGTATATAATATATGACATAATATTGATACTGGATATATATATATATATATACATATATAAATATATATTTTTGTATTTACATATATCTCATTCACTTACTTCTGTTTAATATGATATGAAAATAGAAACAACTTTTATGCATACCTACGGCCTACCGTCTCCATAAATGGTGTTTTCGATTTCATATATCTATCTATTATACATATTTATATTATGAATATATATTATACATAAATAACGTTATATATTCTAGAATCAATTAAATTCAGATATATGTGATACATTCAAGAATAACAAGTTAAAACTTGTAGGATAGAGAAAAGTTATTATTACCCAAAACATTATTTTAACGTAGAAATTATTATTAAATTGATAGTATAAAGCAATAAATGAATAAATTATAATATCCTAAATATTAAAATGGTTCTGGTATAAATTAATAACATACTATGGTCATTATAGAGCAGGATAAGCATACCCTCAACCAAAGGAAAGTATAAGGTTAGGGTTAATTCCTCAATCTCATTATTATCTGAGATTGTTTATGTGTTAGTTTTTACTGAGGAATATTTATTATCCATGTCTATGTCTCATAAATTAGTTTTTAAAAGGATTATTTTTAATGTAATCTTTATCTAAAACATCAATTTAAATGGTATAACTATTTATTCTTCTAAATCATTCATATTAATGCCCATATTTTAAAAATGGTTTTAAGGATTTATTTATATGGAGATGAACGTTTTAAAATTTCAATTCCATTAAAATTATTCAAAGTGCTATGAGACACCTTGATTCAAAAATATCTTTTAAATGTCTTCCTTTCTAAATTTTTTGAATTTTAAATTATTTCATGAAAAAGTTATATGTCTCGCAAAGAGTATTAATGATCATTTTTAACTATGTCAACATCATTTACTGGAAATTATTCATCATTGTGGTTTATTTATTATAATAAAATGTTCTATATTATATTGAATGATTTATGATATGTTTGAATATGGATGTGTTGTTTTTATACCATTCATGGTTTATGGTTAAATAATTGACATTTCATATGACAGTTTTAATACGAATTTTTATATTATGTTTCACCATTTTCATATGAGAAATGAATTGGACTTAGTAAGTGATGGGTGGATCCCGCTATACATCCTCGATACATCGGTAGGTCTCATTATACAAACATGTGGCTTTTCACATTGACTTGAAAAAAAAATTATTTGTAGTCTTGGCATGAGGCATTAACATTGTGGATATGGTGTTCGGCATTATGCATTCCCTCATTATGAAATTAGTTGTTAAATGTGATTATTCGACCAATAGAATATCCATGTGAATGTTTATATGGAATTTTTTTATTTTTTTCTATATTATGTTCAATTTTATATTTAAATAGACATTATTTTTATTAAAAAAAATTCCTTTAATTTTTTTAGCATCCTCTAAATTATTTACCTTTACTAATCATTTGATATCACCCCTTTCTTATGATTTTCTTTCCCATGATTCCAAGAAGTGTATTATGATTGATATGAAGGTTTAAGCTAAGGGAATAATGGTGTTATCAAATGATTATTTAATTAGTGTTTTATGTTTGAATTTGTAATGTAATGTTTTTAACGACCCAAAATTTCATTAATGTAAATCCATCCTGATATAATTAAATGTATCATTATATACAAATTTTATATAAAATTTCAAATTCTTTGGATTTATGTTAATAATGATGACCGTTTCAAATATAGTCGTAGAACATTTATCACATGATTAGTATAAATATTGGGATTTAAGTAATCTAATTTACTCAGACAAAGAAAGTGATGGCCTCATCCAGTAGACGTGCCCCATATGAAGCCCATTTTTTCAACACTTGAAAAGTATATGGAGTCTTAGGGCTTCTCCCTTGACCAATCCCAATCCGATCATGAATATGTTAAGCTCGAGCAGGACCGCCTACGAGATAAATGGAAGTTGATAGAGATTACCACCCGAGCAATATTATCATAGCCACCCCAAGATTCTGTCACCATCGCACTCCTTACTCTTTAGTCTTATGAGGGAGTTATAAGGGGTTATGTAACAAGACCTTAGCACTATGGTTATATATATTATTTTTTTATATAATTAATATACTTTCATTTTATTATTATTACATTGTAAATAATTATTTTGAAGCTCAAATAGTATTTTTAGTTCAACTAAGAAATCTAATTTGATGAACTAATGGATTTATTAATTATATATTATTTTAATAAAATATTATTATTATTAATAAATTAATTTTTATTACTTATAAATGATCGTATAATTTTATGAATGCAATCGTAATTTTTCTTATGGTTTGAAATCCATTTTTGTCAACACCCGGGAATTTTCGTTAAATGTAAGTTTTTATTTTAAAAGTGAAAAATAACATATTTAGAAAATAATTTAGACATAATAAATATTATTTCTGGAATCAGGCCGTCGAAATTATTCACTGGTGAATTTCTCATAATTTTCTGAGACAGTCAAATTTTTGGGTAAAAATTAAATATCGTTTAAATATATTATGTGTTTTATGACATCATAATGACCCAATAGTGATGTAATAAAATAATATAAGCTTTATATTCGGAAAATATATGTTTTTACATTACAATAATGTGATTTTGGGTTTGTTTTACTTGTTTTACAAAGCATTAATGGACCCTTCTAGAGTTATTAAACATCTTATCTTCTTAAATTGTTTACCTTGGGAGTGTGACTCACCACCACATAAGCAACCCCATTATATTAAGAATTTAGGACATTGGAATTATAAATTTTTGTTTTCTATTTCCCTTTACCAAAAATCATTGTCTAAAACCATGGGCTGGTTTGTGGTTTGGATTAGTTTAATGTGAGGTTTCCCAAACCCAAATTATAATGAATTCCCTCAAGTTTCCTATATAAACCCACCAAAGATCCCACTTATTCCCCACTAAATGACATTTTAGTTCGTCCAAAATCTACCATCCCCTCTCTATAATCCTCCAAATGTTCCCTAATCTCCCTAGAATCCTCTCTCAAGCCTCTCTCAAGCCAATGGATGCACACTTCCATGTAAGGGTTTTTCTTCCTTTCTCATTTTTGTCAAATTTTCATAATGTTCTATGAACGTTTAATTTCAATTATAAATGTTGGAGTATTGTTTATCACCTCCCACATACTTCCCTCTTTATTTTTTAATTATTGGAGACCCATTTCTCTCTCATTAAATTCCTTCTATGTACACCCATTACTATTCCGAAATTCGGAAGGAATTTATCTCTCATCTTTTACATTCAAGCAATTCTTTTATATAATGACTCTAAATTCCATTTAAATAGTTGGGAAATGTACTTATATGACCCCTTACTATAAATTTCATGTAAATATAATGGGAAACCCCTTTCTCTCTCATAAACCATTTCTATGAATTCTTATGTCACGTCGTTATGCTGCTGAAATTGCACCGATTTTCGAAGCCAATATCATTGTGTAGTGAATACCATGCCCATTTCTCTATCAAGGTTATTCACCATTATTCACATTTACATATTTTTTATAAAGTTTCATGTATGAATTCCACATTCCTTTATCATGGGATAAATTATTATGTTTTATTAATCCATGTTATATGATCCATGTGGCGCACTTATGCGTGAAATGAAATGTTTAATAAAGGTGTGCCCTTATTGCGCTCCAATGCATTGGGTAAAGTATAGTATCATGATATGTCATGTGAAATGGGGTTTTACTCATTCCAATTGAATATAAATGACGTTTTACTCATTCTTCATGTGAAATTATGATTTACTCATGCTCCTTATGCAATGATCCTTGGCTCATGCTAATTCCCTTTTAATTATTGTTCCCACATTTTCATGTTGTGATTATCATGATTTATCTTGAATTTATGTTTATTCTTCACTTGTGCTCTATTGATATGCCTATTGTCTAACATGTATTGTATTCCCCATGTTATTCCATGATCATTCCCTTAGTGGGCTTTATAGCTCACCCTTTTCTTATGTATGTCCTTCGGTTATCCCATGAAATGCTAAGTACGAGGGAATGTAGTGGTCATGTAAAGGAAGTTTTCAATAAAGATGTTGTTTTTCATGTTTTAATTTGTTATGTAATGATCCTAATACCCAAAGACACTATACCTATAGATCTTCTATGTTGCATCAAATGAAGATTATTTAATAAATTGTGTTTAATTGTATAATAAAAATCAGGGTTGTCATAGTTGGTATCTGAGGATAGGTTGAGTTATTTTTGGGATTAGGATTAGAAAACCCTAGTGAATCCTTAGAGACAAGAATATGTATAATAAAAACATCACTATGTTTTACTGAGTATTGGGTATGTGGTTTATCAAGAAAATACTTCCCATTCTAGATACAAGCAGGTAGAGGTGGCTCTGGCACAGATGTATCCTAGGGGTAAAACCCGAAAACACCGCTTTGAGATAGACTTGAATGGGAACAGGTGCATGAAAATGGGTCTTGCTGCACTCTTGGTTATGACACTCCCGAGGGATATTCTTTGGAAAATTACCAAGATTAGTGTGAACACTTATTAAGGGAATTAAAATAAAATGCATCTATGAATATATATTAGAAAGTAGAATATAGATAGCATAGATTGAAGACTATGGATTCATATGTTAAGGAAATAAAAGTTATTTATATGTCATCGGTATTTTCCATGTATTACCCATTATGTGTTACCCCTAAATTTCTATTTATTCCAACCAATGGCCGGAAATATGAGGACTTGGGCTAACAACCAATGTGAATATCAATGTGATGATTGTACTAATGAGATGCCCAATCCAATGGGAGCGGGAATAGAAACCTTTGTCATGCTTCTCTCTCAGCTAAATCAAGATTTGAATAGAAACATGGGTCAAGAGGAATGTTCAACACCCCCCCAAGAAAGAACAATTCTCTATTGAGAGATTCATGAGACAAAGGCCTCCTACTTTTAATGGATCATCTGATCCCTCAATCGCTGAACAATGGATCAAATCCATTGAAAAGAGCTTATCCAACCATTAATGTTTTGAACCATAGAAGGTTATCCTGGTTGCTTATCGTATGGAGGGTGAAGCTGATCAATGGTGGATGTTGATCAAAAATACGAATCCTGAGGAGGAGATCGAGGAGTTGGAATGGAAGGATTTTTGGAAGATTTTTTTCGATAAATATTTTCCGCGCACCCTCCATCTAAATATTGAAAGGGTCTTCCTTTCCCTCAAGAAAAAAGATGATGAATCTGTAGGAGGGTACGAAGAAAACTTCACGAGACTTTCACGATACACTTTGGGCTTTGTTGTTACCCCCGAATGCAAGGTTGACCGCTTCTTTGGTGGGAAGAAACCTAGCATGCAGGAAGCACTGGAAATCCAAGACATCGACAGATATGAGGAAATTGTATGATGTTCCCTCAAGGTAAAAATATAGATCGTATAATCCTAGGGGTATAATGGGGATAAGAAGTGTAAGGTGGACTTCAATGCTGGCGTTTTGATGGATAAATACAATGGTTCTAAGTAGATCCAGCAACCCACTTTCCAAATGTGTGGAAAGAAGAACACTGGAAACTGTCTAAAGGGGATGAGGAAATGCATTAGGTGTGAAAGAGAAGGGAACCTAGCTGTTAACTATTGGAAAGAAGGACCTGCATTTGTGACAGAGGAGATGAATTCTCCGTTCGAACATCAATGTGTGGATCATTGATATAACGGAAATGAATCAGGGCATCATTCAAATCAGTTCCCTGTGCCAAGGGTTTTAGAAGGAAACCAACAACCTCCAAAGTATCAAGGGTGATCTATTGACATAGCTACTGCCGAAGTGAACCCCGACAATTAAGTGGCGATAGGTACTCAAGTTATTTATTCAAGAATAGAGAATGTACATTTTAATTCTGGTTCTATGAAATCTTTTATATCTCTAAAGATTAGTAGAACAATTCCAGCACCACCACAAATCATGGAAGTGAAGAGTTTGGTGAGTACGGAAAACGGAGCAATCAATTCATCCCATCAATATAACTCCTACCCTTTCATAATCTATGGATTAAACATCTTGGTGAACCATGTCATACTCCCTCTATTGGAATTTGATGCAATTATGGGCATGGATTGGCTTTCTATATATAGAGCCAACATAGATTGTCGTGAGATGGAAATCACTATCCATGTGGAGAATCATCCCCCGATTCTTTACAAGTGCAAAGAGGAAGATGAATCTTTTTTAGCTCTATCATCTCAAAAGTGGATATTACTTCTCTATGAGCACGCGTATCTGGATTATATGATCTATTCTAAGGAGGGAAACATCCTAGAAGACATGCCTATTATGAAGGAATTCTCTTAAGTGTTTCCCAAGGAATTTCCTGGTCTTCCTATTAGATGAGATGTTCAATTCCCAATTGATCTTATACTTGGGTCAATGCAAATATCCAAGACTCCGTATATAATGGCTATTGTGGAGCTTAAGGAGATGAAAAAACAACTACAAGAGAATATGGATAAAGGGTTTATACACCCAAGTGATTCATCATGGGGTGCACCAGTCCTTTTCGTCAAGAAGAAATATGGTTCAATGAGACTTTGTATCAATTATTGTGAGCTTAACAAAATCACGATAAAGAACAAGTATCATATCCCATGAATAGATGATTTGTTTGATCACCTGTGTGGTGCACAATACTTCTCCAAGGTGGATTTACGGTTGGGATATTATCAAGTAAGGGTGAAGAAGGAAGATATCCCCAAGAATACTTTTCGTACAAGATATAGGCACTGTGAATTCATTGTAATGCCTTTCGGACTCACTAATTCTCCATAAATATTCACGTACGTGATAAATAGAGTCTTTAAAGATTACCTTGAAAAATTAGTGATAGTCTTTAAATATTTTATTCTGATATACACCAAAACCAAGGAGTATCATGAGGAGCATATGAGAACTGTACTAGAGACCTTGCAGAAGGAGAAGCTCTATGAAAAGTACATCAAGTGTGAGTTCTAGTTGAAGGAGGTCTCATTCTTGGTCCATATCATTACAAGCAATGGGATATCTACGGATCCCTCCAAAACATATGCAGTTGAGGGATGGTCGAGGCCAACATCAGTAATAGATATCCGTAGCTTCTTGAGGTTAGTGGGATATTATCGACAATTTGTGAGAAATTTCTCACGATTGTCCAACCATTTTACCAAACTAACTCAGAAGGGAGTAATGTTTTCTTGGAGGGATGAATGTGAAGAAAGATTAAAGTAGTTGAAAAGGAGGCTTATCAAAGCGCTTGTGCTCACTTTACGCACTAGTGGATAAATATTTGTGGTATTTAGTGATGCTTTGATGAAGGGACTGGGATGTGTGATGATGAAAAATGACAAATTCATTGCCTATGCTTCAAGGGAATTGACATTTCATGAATAGAACTATCCAATAGATGTCCTCGAGTTGGCTACAGTGATCATCACATTGAAAATTTAGTGGCATTATCTCATTGGGCAGAAGTGTGAAATATATACGGACCACAAAAGTCTCAAATAAATTTTTCACACAAAAAGAGTTGAACATGAGCCAATGAATATGGTTAGAGCTTATCAAAGACTATAACTACTCAATCCATTACCACCCTAGGAAAGAGAACAAGGTGGCGTATGTCCTAAGTAGAAAGTACCCATCGATTCTATCATTAATGGGAATTGAAAAATATCCAATATTCTTAGATTTGATGAAGATGAACATGAGAATCATAAATAATGGAATATCATCGATACTTTCACAAATGATTTCTCAACCATCACTTTTTTAAAGGTTGAAGGAAGCTCAAAAGGATGATGTGGGAATATAGGTAAAAGTGGAAGCTATCAGAATTGGGAAATCCTGGTATTTTAATGTTAATGAAGAAGGAATTGTGAGATTTGGGAAAAGACTAAGTGTTCCATCACATCTGGAGCTAAAGAATGAACTTTTGGAAGATGCACATAGTTCAAATTTCTCAATTGACCCAGGAAAAACAAAGATGTATGGATATCTTCGAGGGAATTATTGGTGGGATAATATGAAGAATAATATCGCTTAATATACATCAAAGTGCCTGGTGTGTCAGCAAATGAAGGTAGAGGCAGGAGTCTAAGGGGATAATGCAACCATTTCCCATACCAGAATGGAAATGGGATAACATCACCATGGACTTTGTCACTGGAGATTTGAAGACATCTAAAGGAAAAAATGCAATATGGGTTGTTGTGGATCATCATACAAAGGTTTCACACTTCATTGATATTCAGGAGGATTTATCATTTGATCAATTGGCACAGATATATATTAAGGAATTTGTAAGGCTTCATGGAGTACCACTCTCTATTATTTCTAATCGAGATCCAATATTCATCTCAATGTTTTCGAAGAGTCTTCAACATGCTCTGAATACTGAACTGAACTTTAGTATGACCTATCATCCTCAAAACAATAGCCAATCCGAGCGGACTATTCGAACACTTGGGGACATGTACAGGGTGTTCTCAATGGACATTAAAGGAAGATTTGAACAACATCTTCCTCTGGTTGAGTTATCTTATAATAATAGTTTCCACTCGAGCATCCAAATGCCAACATATGAATCCCTTTATGGGAAAAGGTGCAGAACACCGGCGTGTTGGGATGAGGTCGGTGAGCATACATTGATTGGACAAGAAACGGTCAATGAAATGGTGGAGAACGTGAAAACCATTCAGTACCATATCAAGGCATCCTAGAGTCGACAAAAGAGTTATAAATACAACCATCAATGAGACCTTGAGTTTAAAGATGGAAACATGGTATTTCTATGAATATCTCCGTGGAAGATGGTCATGAGGTTTGAAAAGAATGGGAAGTTCATTCCAAGGTACATCGGCCCAATTGAAATTCTTGATCGTGTTGGGGATGTGGACTATAGACTACTACTTCAACCTACAATGGCCAAAGTACATGATTTCTTTCATGTATCCCTCTTAAGGAAGTATATGACAGACCTTTCACATGTACTCTCATTAGAGGTGGTATAGTTAGAGGATGATCTTTCTTATGAGGAACAACCAGTAAAGATCTTAGATCATAGAGAAAATATTTTACTAAATAAAATAATTCCCCTAATCAAGGTGTTGTGGCGAAACTAGAAGTTTGAAGAAGTAGCATGGGAATCATAAGAAATGATGAAGAAGAGTTACCCACATCTGTTTTAGTGTGGGAAAATAAAATTTCGAGGGTGAAATTATTTAAGGGGGAAAGATTGTAATGACCCAAACATTCATTATTGGAAATACCTCTTGATATCATTAAATGACTCTTTATGTAAAAATTTTATATAAAATGTAAACTTATTTGGATTTATGTTTAGAATTGTGACTGTTGCAAATATAGTCATTGAATAGTGACCACATGATTAGTATAAGTATTGGGATTTAACAAATCCAATTTACTTAGACAATGGAAGTGATTGCCTCATATAGTAGACGTTCCCCATAAAAAGACCATTTTTTAGATCTCGGAAAGGAGGTGGCATCATTTTGAATCTCTATTGAAAAAAACCAAGCTGATCTTGAATTTGTTATGCTTGAGTGGGACCACCTTCAAGAGAAATGGAAGTTGATAGAGATTACCACCAGAGCAATGTTATCTGAGCCACCCCAAGAGTCTATCCCCGTCGCACACCTTAATCTTTGGTCTTATGTGGGTGTTATAAGGGGTTTTGTAACAAGACCTTATCACTATGTTTATGTACATTATTTTTTTATATAATGAATATACTTTAATTTTATTATTGTTACCTTGTAAATTGTTTTTTTAAGCTCAAAAAGTATTTTTAGTTCAACTACGAAATCTATTTTGAGGAATTAATGGATTTTTTAATTAAATAAGTTTTTTATAAAATATTTTTTATTATTATCAACATAATTTTTATTCATTATAAATGATCGTATAATTTTATGAATGCAATCATAATTTTTATTAAGTTTTGATAGCCATTTTTGTCAAAACCTGAGAAATTTAGATAAGTGTCGGTTTTTATTTTAAAGGAGAAGAATATCATATTTAGAAAATTGTTTATATAAATTAAATAATATTTCTGGATTCAAAATGTCAAAAGTTTCCAACCGTAAATTTTTCATAATTTTCTGAGGCAGTCAAATTTTCGGGTAAAAATTAAATACCATTTAAATATATAATGTGTTTTCTGACATCATAATGACCCAATAGTGATGTAATAAAATGCTATAAGATTTATTTTCGGCCAATAAATGTTTTAATATTAAAATAATGTTATTTTGGTTTTGTTTTTCTTATTTTAAAAATCCTTAATGGACCCTTCAAGACTTATTAAACATCTTGTCTTTTTAAATTGTTTTCCATGGGAGTGTGACTCACCTCCAAATAAGCAACCCCATTATTTTAAAAATTTAGGACATTGGCCTTATAAAATATTTTTTTCCACTTCCCTTTGACAAAAATAATGGTAAAAAACCATGTTCTAGTTTGTTTTTTGGATTATTTTAATGTGAGGTGTCCCAAGCCTAGATAATAAAGATTTCCCTCACATTTCCTATATAATCCCACCCAAGATCCCACTTACTCCTCACTCAAAGCCATTGTAGTTAGTCCAACCTCTACACTCCTCTCTCTAGAATCTTCTCAAGGTTCCCCAAGCTCCCAAAAATCTTCTCTCAAGCCTCTCTCACGCCTTTGGAAGCACACTTCCAAGTAAGGGTTTTTCTTCCTTTCTCATTTTTGTCCAATTTTCATAATGTTTTTATACCTTTTTAATTTCAATTATAAAAGTCTTGTTATGGTTTACCACCTCCCCCATACATCCCTATTTATGTTTGAATGATGTGATACCCCTTTATCTCTCATTAAATGCCTCCCATGTACACCCGTTACTATGCCGAAATTCCGAAAGGAATTTGTCTCTCCTCTTTTACATTTAAGAAATTATTTTGTATCAAGACTCTAAATTCCATTACAATTGTTTGGAAATGTATCTATATAACCCCCTTAATGTTCATTTCATGTAAATATGATGAGACACCCCTTTCACTCTCATCAACCATTTTTATGAATTCTTGCGTCACGCCGTTACGCTGCTGAAATCGTACTGATTTTCCAAGCCAATGTCATTGTGTAGTGAATACCATGCCCATTTCTCTATCAAGGGTTTTCAACTTTATACACATTTACTTATTTATTATAATGTTTCATGTATTAATCCCACACTTCTTTTTCATGGAATAAATTATTACATTTTATGAATTCATGTTATATGATCCATGTGGCACACTTATGCCTAAAATGAAATGTTTAAGAAGGGTGTGCACTTATAGTGCTCCAATGCATTTGGTAAAGTATAGTATCCTGATACTTCATGTGAAATGGGTGTTTACTCATTCTAATTCAAGTTCAATGAGGTTTTACTCATTCTTCATGTGAAATGAGGATTTACTCATGCTCCATGGGCAATGATCCTTGGCTCATGCTAATTCCATGTTAAGTGTGGTTGCCACATTTCCATGTTATGATTATCATGATTTATCATGCCTTTATGTTTATGATTCTATTGTTCTCTATTGATATGCCTATTTTGTGACATGTATTGTATTCCTCATATTATTCCATGATTATTCCCTTACAGGGATTTACAACTCACGCTTTTCTTATGCATGTCCTCATGTTATCCCATGCAATGCTAAGTACAAGGGAATGTATTGGTCATGTAAATGATGTTTTCAATAGAGATGTTGTTTTTAATGTTTTAAGTTTTTTTGTAATGATCCAAACCCCCAAAGACACTAGAACTATCGATCTTCTATGTTGTATCAAATGAATTTCATTTAATAAATTATGTGTAATAGTGTAATAAATGGTTAGGGTTGTCATAATGTTCATGTATGTAATCTTTTTTCCAAGATTACTAAATTGATTCGTCCTTCGGGACAAGATTCTCTGTAATCATGCAAATGTATTAACATAATACACCAGCTCCAAGCATCTGGGGTCAGGGTGTTACATTTTATATTAGAATAATTTGAGTATAATCTATGGAAACTAGATTGAGATATACTATAAATATAGAACATTACCATATGATAGACATTGAGGATTATTATAGAGGAAAATACAAAAATATGTGTGGGGTAAATATTATGTCAGTTTTTTTAAGAAATACATCTCTGTCTAGATACTAGTAGGTAGAGGCGGCACTGGTAAACATGTACCTAGGAGTGAAAACTCCGACAATGAGTTTTAGGCTTGACCTGGGGTATCCGGGTACATGACAACGGGCCTTACTGGACCCTTGGTTATGACACTCTTGGGGGATATGGTTAGGATAATTCAAATTTTATTTATAAACCATTATAAAGGATTTATGAGTAAATATGTCAGTAAACAAACCAAGGTTGTGATTATGAGACTATATGTGTGTAAATATTGAATTAATGATGAGAATTTTTTTGATTATACATTATGATATGATCTGACCTAGTGTATGATGTCATTTAGAAATGGCACCCAGAAGAAGTAATGTGAACTCCAGCAATATACCTGGTTCAAAGAGTAATAAGGATCATATATTTCGTGGTCATAAGGCATCATTTAGAAAGGAATAGTCTCCCATGTATTCTCAAAAAATGAATAAATAGTATCATATGTGAATAATATAAGTAAAGAATTATCGGAGTCCTATGGATTTTGAGGGATTCTAGAGAAGAAAAGGATGAAAGTGTGAAAGATGGATAAAGGGAAGAGGGTAAATTCGTATTTTCCATTATATGATAACTATGGAAAGAATCACCTTGGTAAATGCTTGAAGGGAATGGGAGTTATTTATAATTGTGTAGGAAAAGGAAACTACGTGATTGAAATGGTATGGAAAATGTTTCAAATGTACAATTCTTCATCTACAAGGAGATTATACACTACACAAATCAATGTCCCAATCATTATAGTATACCGTAAATGATGCTGTTGGAAAATAATTATGTTTTCATACTACCATAGATGAAGAGGAATGACTATTGTTCTTATGTTGTTATTAAATAATTATGTCATTTGAGTGTTGTATCAACGATGTACTAGTCATAAGAAATATGGAGTATATAAGAATTGTACTACAGTTCTATTTCATTAAGGATTTGAGATTGGGTGGTACCAACAAAAGTGACACAATATCAATTTAAACATGAAAATACATGGTTGAAGTAAATATAATCCTTAATATGGTCCTGATATTGAGGTATTGATTTTCTGAATAAGGAATGATTTATTTGGGTAAATTATATTGGATATTATTGACTACCTTGGAACAAATTAATGGTATTTTTATTTAATCATTATTGTAGATTAAAACATTTTTGGATTTAATGAGTATATCTAGTATTCTATATTTTACAGAAGAAATAATTAAGTACATACCCATAAAAATATGGTTTTATAGTAATTTATTTTGTGATCAAATATTTAGAGAATACAAGATGAAGGTATTCACATGTATATTATGTGACCTTCCTCTTAAATTTTAGACTGTGATTTCAAACAGAAGTATTGTTTATAAGCCTATAGGATGGAATGAATTATGTTTTCCATTGGATACAATTGTTAAGGTTAAATAATTTCTTATGATTTTTTTGGATTTTTATAAAAAGGACAGCCCTAAGGTCGGGCAACAACCTGTCGCATCTGGCAAGGCCACGAGATTTGAACCCACATCTGGAGGGATACAATGGTTCATAACCTACCACCAGCCTACATAATTCCCTGTATTATATAATGTATTTTTTTTAAAGGTCTGAAATATGAGAAATAAATTCATTTTTCTGTAACCCAATATGATTAAGATAAATAGAATATTTTTGAGTTCTACTATATTTTGGAGTGAAAGATGAGTTTGTAGAAGAAATTAGTTAATGGATGGAACTCTACTTGTTAAGTATAATTTTCTTTTCATAATTTATGAATAAATTAAATCATAAAAATTAGGGATAGGATCTCAAAACCAAAATTGTGTTATCATAATACTTTATGTTTTGTTGAACCGATGATATTTTAACTCATCATAAATTTGTGGCATTAAAGCCCCCAATTTTCAATTTATTGTTCAATTGTTTGTGATCGATTACCTCAATCACTCCCTATAAATATTAATTTTTTCCTTCCAATTATGTGTATATAATTTCCAACAATTTTCTCCTATTGAAAATCCTAATTTAGTGGTGGCTTTTTCATTTCCCTTTCGTTCTTATTAAAACTAAATTTTATTAATCCTATATCCAATGTGGGCTTTCTGCAAAGGTTTTTTATATTTTAAACCATTTTTTTGAATAAAAATTGTAAATTATTCTAATGAAATTTATTTAATGAGAGGATAATATAATTCCCCTTGATTTCATAGTAAGTTATCTCATTAAAGTAATACCATAGCTTGCACTACACGTAACACTGAGATCGAGCACACCACGACTTACCAAACTAGCCATTAAAAAATTAGTTATGAATAGTAATAATTGAATTTTTAATTTAATATACTCCATATTATTTTATAATCCACATTATTGTTTTAAGACATAACTTAAGAACAAATTTATTTTTTCAGATACAGAATTTTAAAAAAAATGCAATTTTACCGCCACTTAATGGTGAACCTTATTTAAATAAAAAATTTACCCTTTAATATATTCAATTTCATGAAATTAAATTCTTATTTAGAAGCAAGATATAAAAATTTAGTTTGGATAAATATTTGGTACTTTTCTGAAAACATTCATATTTTGATGAATACTGAAAAATACTACATTTTAATTGAAAACATCTTTTTTAATTGAAATTATTTATTGTGTTAAATTATAAAATTGAATGGTTTTTAAGTATAATTAGATTATATTTTCATAATTTAATCCAATATTGGTCAATGGTGGTACATTTACATTTAAATAGGACATAAACACATACCAATCTTTTGAAAGTATATACATCTCAAAAACCATCTTTCTGGTTTTGACAAAGGGAAGTAATTTTAAATTAATTAATGAAACTCTAATGTATTGAATGTGCTAAAATATACATCATTTTGAATTTGGAATATAAAAATTATCTTATGGTGAATATTTGGTATTTTTCTGAAAGCATTCAATTTTTGATGAATAGTGTATAACACTGAGTTAATATTTAAAACCAACTTTTATTTAAATAATTATTATTTTTATTAAAACTTATTTTAATGTTATGATAGATAAATAATGACTATATTTGTTAAATTAATTTCATTGAAGTCATTTTATAATAATATTATATGTATAAAATTTTATTTATTTTTTAAATGTCATTTACCCACCTTCTAGGCACATTTGAAAATTTGCATAAAATGTAATCTTACAGCCTCTATGAATTGAACTTCCAAAATATGTGAGAAATGGTTGACATAAGTATGTAAAATTTGGTTCAATATGATGAAAATATTTTTTCGTGAATATTATCTTTTGAATTTTATTTTCCATGGTTAAAAGTAAATATTGAAAAAAGGTAAAAATGATATTATAATTACCCGTACACATGTGTTTTTTGAACTGGATAAGTTTATTTAGAAAAAATTCAACATTTTTAATAAAATATTATCCTACTTATATTAGATTAAAACATCTGTTATTAATTTATTTACAGAATAGTTAAAAGTATAAAATTCTAAGTTTAATAACTACACCATTTTTAATATAGGGTTATACATAAGATAAATTCAACTATAAATATTTATAATAAAGATAAAAATATTTAACACATCATGTTATTTTATTTATAATTTTTAGACATTATATTAAAAATTATTTATGATACAATGATGATGGCGTAATTACCTTATTAATAAATGATTAGAATAATTGATATTATAAATATTCATATAAAGGTCAATTGAGATTTTTATTAATTATACTAATTTTCATGGTTAATTCGAAATTTTTGGAAAGATTTATTATATTTTTTTCGAATTAATAATTTTTTTTGGCTTTCAAAAAAACCAAATACTAAATAGTGTCAAAATAGAAATAAATGAGTTTTTTTTAAAAAAATACTAAATTATTAATTGATATAATTTTCATAAAAATATAAGGATCAGAAAAAGAACATTGATAAGGTTATATATTTCAATAATGAACCATTTGGGGTTCTCTTGGATTTTTATAGTATGTTTATTGGCCATTTATTATAATAATACCAAAATACATGGTAAAAGATCAACGATTTAACTAGGATTAAATCTAAAAGATATGGTTAATATAGTGACCTAAACATATCTAAAACCTATTGGTTGATATTTTTTTGACCCAACCCCACCTTATCCTTGAAATAAATCCTTTTGGAGGCATTTTTAATTGAGAAATATTTTATAATAAAATAATATTTCATGCTTTTCTTAAATTGACCCTCACCTCTCTTATAAAAGGGTATTTCCCATTCTCCCAATAACACTCCTAAAAAGCCATTTGGATCAGCTAACCCCTGCTAAAGTATCCTCCAAAAAAACATCATATCAACCTAGAGGGCTTAAATTGATCATAATCCAAAATAACGATCCCTTTTGATCAAATCAAAATGATGAAACCGAAGAAGAGGTAATTACTTCATCACCTCTTTCAAAGATCTTTTCTCCTTCCACTTCCTCTTTCATGGATTTTTTCCATACTAAAATAATATTTCCAGAACCTTCTACATATTGAGATGTGATTATAAATATGTTCAAATAGTATTCATCATTCTATCCATCAAATGAATGACAATGTCACCATATGTGCGCACATATGGATTACCATCTCCACATTGTGGTGCAGTATGTTATTCAACAATTAACTATTTGGATGGGTATAATAATGAGTATAATTGATGTAAATAATAAATATACCATTTTAGTTATTAATTATATATAATATACCGTCCAATTACATATTATTTCTCCATCAATAAAATAATATCATCACTCGTGCAAGCGTACGGATTACCATCTCCACGACGCGATGAGATTCATTTCCACTTTCACCATTCAACGTTGATTATAAAAATATATATTATTAATATGTATGTAATATATGTCATAATAATGCTACTGGATATATATATATATGTATGTATGTATGTATGTATGTATGTATGTATGTATGTATGTATTTATTTACATATATCTCATTCACTTACTTCTGTTAAATACGATATGAAATCAGAAACAACATTTATGCGTACGTACAACCTACCATCTCCATAAACAGTGTTTTCCATTTCATTTATCTATCTATTATACATATTTCTATTCTGGATATATATAATGCATAAATAATGTGATATATTCTGGAAGAAATTAAATCATTATATATGTGATACAATTAAGAATAACAATTTTAAACATGTACGATAAAGAAAGTGATTATTACATGAAATGTTATATTAACATAGAAATTATTATTAAATGGGTAGTATAAATCCATAAAAGAATAATGTATGATATCATAAATATGATTTGGTTTCATGTATAATTTAACAATATACAATCATCATTATACAGGAGGTAAATGTACCCTCGACTAAAGTAAAGTACAATGTAAGGGTTAATTCCTCAATTTCTTGGTTATCTGAGATTGTATATGTGTATGTTTTTACTGGGACATATTTATTATCCATTTCCATGTTTCATAAAAGAGTTTACAAAATTATTCTTTTTAAGGGACTCTTTAACAAAAAAATTATTTTAAATGGTATAAATATTTATTCTCTTAAATCATTCTCATTAAAATTCATGTTTGGAAAATGGTTTTATGGATTTATTTATAAGGACATGAATGTATTAAAATGTTTATTCCTTTAAAAAGATTCAAAGTGGTAGGGGAAAATTTTATTTAAAAATGTTTTTTAAATGTCTTCATTTATAAATTGTTTTACTTTTAATTGATTTCATGAAAAAGAGATACTTCTCTCAAAAAGTTTTATTGATCATTTTAAAAAAATTCAACATCCTTAGCTAAATATTATTCATTATTGTGTTTTAATTATTATAATACAAAGTTATATTTTTTTTAATTAGTTGTGATATGTTTTACTATGGATCTGTTGTTTTTATATGATTCATGGTTTATGGATAATGTATTTACATTTCGTATGCTAGTTTTAAAATGAATGTTTATATAATGTTTCACCCTTTTTATATTTGGAATGAATTAGACTTAGTAAGTGAAGTGTGGAGCTCTCTATAGCTCGTTGATGTATCGGTAGGTCTCATGAGACAATCTAGTGTCTTGGCACAAGGCCTTGAAAAAAATTTTATTTGTAGACTTAGCATGAGGCCTTGAATTTGTGGTTATGATGTCTGAAATTATGCAATCCCCCATTACGAAATTAGTAATTACATGTGATTATTTTAATTGTATAATATCATTGTGAATGTTTATATGGTATTTTTTGATATATTTATTCCATGTTATGTTCAATTTTATGTTTAAAAGGATTTTTTTTTATTACCAATTGTTCCTTTAAAGTTTATAGCTTCCACTAAATTAATTACCCTTACTGATCATCTCAGATCACCCTTTTGTTATGATTTGTTTTCCTAGGATTACAAGAAGCATATTATGATTAATATGCAGGTTTATGCTGGTGGAATAATGGCTTTATCAAAATAATTATATATTTTGTGTTTTATGTTTGAATGTGTAATATAACATTCATGTATATAATATATTTTCCATGACTACTAATCTGATCGGTCCTTTGGGACATAATCTCATGTAATCATTCCAATGTATTAAAATAATGCACTGGATCCGGGCTTCTGTGGTGGTGGAATTAAAATAAATCTAAATAAAAACCAATTGTATATAAAGGACGTGTTTTTTATGAAAACCTATCTATAAGAGAATAATTGTGCTTATAAAATCATATCCAACATTACGGTATTTTATTTATTTAAAAATTTATGTTATATATTCATTTTAATTTTTTGAATTCATATTATATGTTTTCTATATATGATATAAGAACAAATTTAATTTATCAGATAAAAGAATTATTTTCCAAAAAAATACTGTTTTACGGCCTTTTATTAGAAAACCTAGTTTAAATCGCATTTTGACACTTTTATATGTTCTATTTAACTGAATTAACTTCTTTTTTAGAAGCATGAAATAAAAATTTTTGTTGGATGAATTTTATTATTTTTATGATAAAATAGATTTTTTTAATGAATAGTGAAAAATACTGGATTTGAATTCAAAACTGAATTTTCCTCTAATTATTTTATATAGATAGATTTTACTTTTAATTTTTTTTAAATTTTAATTTAATTATTTTTTTATAATTTAATCCAATGTTTTTTAGTAGAAATAATTTCACATTGAAATTGTAAATAAACACATCTAAATGTTTTGATATTTTGTACTTCTTAAAAATATGATTCTACTTTTGGTGATGGGAATTAATTTTCAATTAATTAGTACAATTTATGTGTTTTGAATTTGGGAAAATTGATTCCATATTTTGAATCATAATGTCTAAATTTTGTATATATTTATCTTTTATTATAGTACGTTATGAATAGTAACTTCAATGATTTTTTTATTTACCATGGTTAAAGGGTTAATTCGGAAAATAAACATAAAAAATATTATAATAATATGAAACTACCTTAAAACATTTCCAAATACTATTGTATGGGATATTTCCAAAATTGAACATCTTTGGTTTTATTTTATGTCCCCATTGAGAAACTTGGTTGTGATAATTACCTATAATAATTTTTATTAGAAAGAGAAGTAAAATATAACATAAACATATTACTCCTAACTAAAAACTAATTAATCGGGTCTATATAATTGGTATTAATGACTATAAATAGTCATAAGATATATAAAAATATTCCCACATAATGGAATTTTATTTATTATTTTTAGACATTAAATAAATAATTTATTTATGACAAATTGATGATACACAGATTTCCTTATCAATGAAAGATTCAATGAAATGATATTATAAACATTAAAATAAATTTAATTTGAATGTTCTGATTCCATAAACAAATTTTTTGGATGAAATTTAAATGTAAGGAATGATTTAAATCATTTTTTTCAAAGGAATAATTTTTTATAACTTTTAAAAAATTCAATTACTAAATAATGTCAAAATTGACATAATTGCATTTATGAAACAAAAACTATTTTATTAAATGGTATAATATCCCTAAAACATAAATTCTTCCAAATGACTTATATAATATTAAGAACTTCATTAATGACCCACTTTTGGTTCTATTGTCATTTAATAGTAAATATAGTGATAATATATTATGAAATTACAAGATGATAAGGTAAGAGTAACTGATTTTACTATTGGAAAAAGTTGAAAGAAAAGATTAATTTTATGACCTAATGTTGTCTAAAACCAATTGGATGAGAGGATATTGACCCGTTCTCATATAATACTATAAATCTATCACTATAGAGAGATCATAATTCTAAAATCAATTTATAACAAAATAATATTTCTATACATTCTTAAATTTCCACTACTCCTTATAAAAGGTCACCACCTCTATCCACTTAATCACACCTCTCAAGACCCTTGGATCTTCAATATTATTCTCAAAGAAGATACCAAAATCCCTATTATACTATTAGATGTATTACATTCGGTATAAGGAAATAAAGAAATCCTTTTGGCTCAAATACAAAAGAGTTACCCAATTTATTTTTTACGTCTTCTCCCAAGGTTCCTTCATTTTTTCTTTCTCCACCACTACAATATTTTTGTTAAATTCTTTTATTACTACAATTTTTTCATCAATATACTAGGATTTTTTTTCTTTGGGTTTTACCTACACTTACAGAAACCTCTGTCTAATGGATATAAAACAAACTATTTCTTGGTATACTTAACTACTGCCTCATGGAACCATGATTGTTCGATTTACTAATAGAACCTATAATGGTAGAAATTATGAAGGCATTGTATTTATATATGATATATATTATATTTTCATTGTCTATATTCTTCTGTAATTTTTATATACCACATACCATTTTTCTTTCCATGATGTGTGTATACAATAATTTGATTTGAGTAAGTGTGGACCACCTCCCCCTCAACGTGATATAAATTGTCCATGACATATTTGGAACATATAAAGGATGGCATTAATGAGCTTATGTAACATATAATACATGTTCATTATACTGGAATTATATTATACCTATGTATCATTTATTTTTAATTAAATTATTATGACAATGAATTTAACATATTTTTCACGCGTACATACGACCTACCGTCTCTGGGAATGGTGAATTTCATTTCTTATCTACAAATGATATAGTCTCTTATAAATGAAGTTCCCAATCAGGATCTAAGTACACATAGATGGGGAGGGGTGAATCCTTGATGTCTTTATATTTTTATTTTTTTACTTCTTTTTGAAACAACCTTCACCTCATGTTAAAGATTTTATTCTCTATTAAACACACAAAACCACAGAAACACAAGATTTAGAAGGTTTACTACTCAACAAGAGTAGCTACGTCCTTGGTATTGTACAGAAATAATCCAGTACCACACAATGCACAAGAAAAAAATCCTTTCATATGGAATACAATGAGTATGATATACCCTTACACTTGCGTAGCACTTGGAAAAAAATCTGAAAGTGTGGGTACACAATATTAGAACAAATAGGGAATTACAGTATTTTATTGATTCTTTATAATTGAACAGATGTGTTCTCTAAAGTACAAATCTTCACTTTCTTATCAAGAAGCCGGTAAGAAATATCTTACTCCAAACTGAATACATGTGAAGAACGTAACTTTTTCACACTACCTTTAGGGTACCTTGTGCTCAATTCAAATGGCATGTGCGTAAAAATTCCCTTTCGGTGCAGAAAACCTTTTTCACACAACTTCCTTTTTCCGTGCAACTTTCCTCTTTTCACGCAACATACCACTTTTTCGTGCACCTTTCCTCTTCTTGCACAAACCACTTTATTTTCATGAAACTCACTTAGCATATAATTTTATGCACTTCAAAACTTGATATTTCTCTAATAGTCGAGCCACACAAATGAGAGGGTGTCACCTCGTATTTATAGGCATTTTTAACCCTGATCAAAAAACACTAATCCGCGCATAATACCATTTTCATGTGCGTAAAAACTCTTTCATGCAACCTCATATTTAACGCAATGCTCCAATTTTTCTCACACCACAAACATTTTCTAATTTCTGAGATTCTAATCTTGAAACACCTCTTGCGCGAAACACTTCATTCCACTATTCCGGGCACCACACCAATATTTCACGCAGCCTTTATTTTTCACACACTTTGCCCAATTTATCACACACTCCATTCTTTTTTCATTTCTCTCTCCACTGCTTCCCATATATTTTCTTCATATTTCATCATGAACTCCACTATCAAGATATATATCCTTTGAATGATCTTATTTAGCATCGTCAGAGTTACAATGGAAAGTACTGAAACTTCCCTATATTCCAGCAACATCATTCCTTCCAATCACAATTGTATGTAACTGGCATCGTCATTTCTCCCGCATTCTATCATAAGTACTGCATCATAAGTTCCCCGAACATATGATATTTGTGAAATACATAATAGAAAAGCATCATCTGGTTTTCGTGTCCTTTACAAAGTGAATTGATTTTTCTTATTTGACAACAAAAAACAACACTCTATAACAAAAAACACTTCTTACTACATTATCCGTCCAACTTGGTCCCAAAAATAAAAACATATATATTTCATATATATGATATTAAAATCATTTATATTATTTTGGAGATAATGGACTACGACCACATGTATAATTTTTATCAAAACATTTTCTTTTCTGACTCATTTACCGAACATCAGCAAAATGTCCAATATGAACTTAAATAAAGATGTTATTTTTATAATGGGGTAATAAGTGATATAAATGGATTTATAAATTGGTAAAATTTCTCAATAAATTAGAAATTATGATATGTTTATTATTTAGGAACATGACTATTATACATGTTTATTCAGACTCAAATAAAGGAATTTCTAAACTCGATTTCCAATCATTAGGTTTTATGCATACATTGTAACAACCCGAGATTTTATAAGATACATTCTTTTTAATTTCAATCATATCTTCTATTGTACGACACACCAAGATTATCTTGTGTTATACGCAACACCGTATTAGCTTGCAGTATACGCAACACTTTTCTTGGCTCTTGTTACACACAATTTTCAAGTTCGTTTAATAGAAGTTATTCTACGCAACATTGAGTGTATATATATATATATTCAATGTATAAATAAAATATTTCTGGATTCTGTTATACGCAACAAAAGAGGAGTTGTGCACTACATGCAACCCTGACTTGGCTTTCATTACACGCAATCGCGACCTTCCTCGATAGCGTGTCTTGTACGCAATACCGGGTTTTACTAAACAACGATATATTATTATAATATTGTTATGAACTAGCCGTTATGAATAGTGTTAAATATTATTGAATTTTATAACATTATTATTCATCTTACACATTTCTAGAACATGGTATAAGAACAAAATAAATTTTTTGGGTAAAATAAGTATTTTTCAAAAAATGTAGTTTTTCCACCTTTTGATGGCGCACCCACTTTAAATATAGTTTTTGACATGTTTATAAGTTCAATTTGAAAAAATAAAATTCTTCTTTTGAATCAGGATATAAAAATTTACATTCGATAAAGTTATGATATTTTTCCGATAACTTTCATATTTTAATGAATAGTAAAAACACGCTATATTTTAATTAAAAACAACTTTTTTCATCGTAATATCTTATGTGGTTAAATTATAATATTGAATGGTTTTAAAGTATAAATAGAATATATTTTTACCATTTAATATAATGTATGTCATTAGCATAGATTTTACCTTGAATTCGTAGGTTAAATCAATTCAATCTTTTGTAATGTTTTAAAGAAAAACTCGTTTTCTTCCGACAATGGGATTAATTTTAATTTAATTTCTGCATCTTTTGTGTATTGAATTTGGAAAAAATGGATTCCATATTTGGAATCAGTGGGTACAAATTATGTTAATAATCTACTTTTTATTTTTGGGCATTGTGAATAGTAACTACGGAAAATTTTATTTTCTATAGTTAAAGGTAAATCGGGTAATTAAGGGTAAATATAAGATTATAAAATTACCCTAACACTTGAAAAATCTTATTGGATGGCTAAAAGTAGACCCATATAACCTAAGGGTCGGATTATCATTTTATGGTCTTTTGTCCATGAAAATAATTTAATTATTATTAAAACCAAAGAATGTGACAACATGTCACTTTCTTAAATCTTATAAGTATAATAATTTAAATTTAGTGATAAACTTCATGAAACTTCGAAAATGAATAGTCTACAGAAATATAATACAATTATCTACATCATAAGAATTTATTTAGTATTTTTAGGGATTAAATAATTATCATTTATTATGACACAAAGATGATGCAGTAATTGTCTTATTAATGAAATATTGACATAATTGATGTTATAAATTCCCAAATAAATGTAATTTGATACTTTGCATGACTTAAACTAATTTTATTGGTTAATATGACATGTTATTGTTGATTTATGTAACTTGTTTCGAACTTATCATTCTTTTATGAATTTCATAAAAATCATGTACCAAATAGTGTCAAAATTGACATAAATTAGTTTTTAAAACAAATATTATATTATTAATTGTTTTTTTATTCCTAAAAATCTAAGGTTATGCCAAATGACTTAGATAAGGTTATATATATTAATAATAAACAACTTGGGTTTCTTTTGGCTTGATATAGTATGTTTATTAACCATATACTGTAAGAAAACAAAAAGACACGGTAAAAGTTAAATTATTTAACTTAGTGTTAAATCTAATTGATAAGGTTAAAATAATAACCTAAACTTGTCTAAATCCTATTGTATGAGAGGATTGCGACACATCCCCACTTTAGCTTCGAAATAAGACCCTTTGGAACCATTATAAACCGAATTTGACCTTAATATAAAATAATATTTTGAGATTTTCCTAAGGTTCCCCTCTCCTCCCTTATAAAAGGGCACCTCCTCCCTCTCCTCCACACACCAATTTGAGAATTCATGCTCAGCCAACCACTGAAAAAATCTCTTCTACACTTCCCTAGTATCATCCTAGAAGTCATGGTATTCTTCAAAGACCATCCTTAGTTCTTTATGTGGAAGTTAAGTGAAGGCGCGTCAAAAAGAGTTAATATCCATTACCGATATTTTTCAATTTCTTTCTTCTTAAACTTCTTCTTCTTTAGTTGTTTCATGAAAAAGTAATAACATCAGTTTTTCTTATATACTGATATGTTATTATAAATATGAAACAACTCTAATTAACCTTCTATCCATCCTACGGAAAAAGGAAATCACCGCGCGTGCGTACGTACGGAATACCGTCTCCACACCGTGGTGTAATCTATTTTCCGCCACCACATTAATTAGATGGGTATAATGGTGTAATGAGTAACTATATATGATTATTATAAAGTGATATTGATACTGAAATAGTATACATACACTTCAACACAATTCCACGACCATGGGAATGATATCATCGCTCGTGCGTACGTACGGACTACCGTCTCCACGACGCGATGAGATTCATTCTCCACATTAACCATTCATAAATGATTATAAAGTATATATAATGAATAATAATGAAATATATGACATGTTAAATCTACAGTATTTATGTATATATATATATATATATATGTATGTCATCTACTTACTTCCATTCAAGACAATAAGGAAAGGAAAACAGCGTTCATGCGTACGTACGGACTACTGTCTCCATGAATGGTGTGTTTCATTTCTTTTATCTATCTATTATATATATATATATATATATACTGAATATATATGATATATAAATAATTTTTTATATTCTTGAGGTAAGTAAATCATGATATAAGTAATAATAATGTCAAGAACAACAAGTCCAAACACCTACGATAAATGAAACGATTTTACCCAAAACGCTTCTTTAACATGGAATTTACAAAAGAACGGGTAATATAAAGTCATAAGTGATACTTATATGATATCATAACAATGAATATGATTCTGTAATAAGTTAATGACATTATTTATATCATTATACAGGAGGTTCGGATATGTACAAAGCATATCGGATATAATGTAAGGGAAATATCACAATCTCATTTTTATCCGAGATTGTTTATACTTTGGCATTTACTGGGGTGTATTTTATCATCCAAATCCATGTTTCCTCAATATGTAATATTATTTCCATCCACCTACAATTTTCTAAATCCAATTTTACCCTTCGGTGAGTTTTCATTAAAATATAAGAAAGGACTATTTTTTCTTTTTTCTTACGAAGTACTTTTTTGACTTTTCCGACAAAAGTACGAGAAGAATGTTTTTTTAACTCATACGACATGAATGGATTTTTAAAACATTATTTCCAAGAAGCTTCCTTTAAAAATTTTCAAGTTTATTTTTAATCAACGTCTTTTAGTTTAAAATTGTATGACATGTTAAGAAAGGAAAATGTTTTTGAAGTAGAAATGATATTTTTCTTAAGAATGGAGTTCAAATGTTTTATCAAAATTATTTTCCATCTAAGATAATATAGGGTTCTATTTCTATCCCTATTATTAAATTTACTTGATTATGTTGTGATGGAAATATTTTATGAATTCCTTTATCTTATATGAATTGTTTTATGATGCCATGATGTTTAAGATTCCCATTTTTATTACATGGGTTATGCAATGATGTCTGATTTATGATTTTGTGGCACACATAATAATGGTATCATTATGAGATGGGTGGGACCTATATCTCCCTCCAATTAATTGAGTAAAGATTTTAAATCTCATGAGATAGACATGGCTTGAACGGTAGGTTATACCGGTTCTGTGAAACAGGACTGAAACGAGGGTGACTCGGTTCTAGAAATGGACTTTGTCCACTAAGATAGTCTTGGCAATGAGTCTTGACTAATAAGATATGATTCTCTATGATTATGTGTGTATGCAACAAAGTTTCATGTTTTAAGTTATGATTATTGGGATTTCATTTCACTACTATGATTTATCCCATGTTATGATATTATGATCTCTTTTGGAGGATACGATTTCCAAAATGTTATGTTCTTATGAATGTGATGTGATTGATTTTTCTTTTGTTTACCCTTACTGAGCATTTGAGATCACCCTTTTATGTTTTCTTTTCCCCAGGATATAAAGAAAGGTTTTAGGTAAGAAAAAAAGGGAATATCTTTAAGGGATATGTTGAAGATCTTTCACCATGATTAGAAGATTACGTTCCAAGTTTCCAAAGACACTAGACTATTACGGTCCTTGTGTGTGTGTTTTTGTTATGTAATAAGTATTCCTCAATAGTAATGTAATGTCCTTGTACGTTACGCTTCGGGTCTCTAAATAAATTGTTGATTATATTATGACAGAATTATGGTTTGAATCACTGTTTATTTAATTATATTTTAATTTCCACTTCCCTTATTTTTATAAATTTTTTCTACATATAATCAACCCGTTGATAAATTCTTACATCCATTATATGAACATTGTATGGGAAATTATAACTAAATATCATTTAATTATGTTAAATTTCCACGTCACTGGTTTTGTTTTTCCCAAAATATGTTTGAATGTCCATAGGATATTTTACCATAAATATCCCCTTATATTTTATGTATTTATTACTTTCACACATAATTATGACATTGATTTATCCTTATTCTAATGATATGGTCTTTGTAAGGGACACCTTCTCAACCTCCTTTCATTAAGTCATATTTATATTTTTACATTACCTTTCTTATATAGTGTGTAATCTGCCGCTTTTACTTGTAATATAATTCAATGCTTTCCATAAAAGATTCATTTTTCTATGAAGCGTTTTACTAAACATCAAAAGAATTTTTTTTCAATTATGAGGTGACAATGAATCCTCCACCTCCACAATCGTAATTTGATATTTGGATTCATCTATAATCACACTTTATTGTTTTTAAAATGAAAATAAAATATGTATTTCATTTTTTAGGTGTCTAGGTATTGAAAATGTTTTTGAAAGTTGATTTAAAATTTCAATATCTTGAAACAATTTCTTGTTATTCAAAATGAAATTTTATGAGTGAAATGTTGATAATTGCAATCATTATTGTGTTATGAATATATTATGGTTCTTGGACATTTCATGTGTGGTTATGTGATAAATCATAGACTGGTGGGTATTTGTTAAAAAGAGGATGGATGGTTCTGTGATAAACCAAGGACATGTGGTTACATTTTAACCTCCAATGCATTGTGTATGTAAATAGATTGTATGTCAATTCCATTAAGTGATATGTGTGGAAGTAGACCGTATGGTTATTCCATTAATGTATGTTATTGTCCCATGTTAGCATTATATGTTATATGATGCTTTATATGGGATTTAAGGAAATTATTTTGTTAAAAAAGGATAATCAAAGAGCTTATATTCATTGAAGTGTTTTTGTTACTTCTTAAGGGTTAACAGTATTATATTTTGATTATGTGTTCAGGGTTTACATATTTCGCAAGAATAATAGTTTTCATTCATTATGTATCCCTTACTATGATTTTTATTCTTATCCAATGTATTTAAATGGTTACATAGGATTTATAGGAGAATAGATTCAAGGATGGATTCTACAATAATTTAGGATTATTAAACAAGAAAATATATCATGTTTCTTTTTAAATGTTTTTATGTTATTGAAGAAACATATACCATTGGAAGTGTCCACTTTTTATTTCTAAGTTTTTTTTATGTAAACTTAGTTCCATTTTTTTCTAAATATCTAAACAATCAAATACCCATAATGTGAATTCATGACATAACTCATGATTATGTAACAATTATGGATGGGGCCTTATAGTTGGTATCAGAGGATTGTTTAGACAAATTTGGAAATTAGGATGTTTTCTTAAGTGTTAGGGATAAAACCATGGGTTCATAATTTTATTGTAGATAACATGACCAATGCATTATAAACCCCTTTTGAGGATTTATGTTCCAAAAGTTTACGGTCATTAACATTATTTTTGTAGATATATTTTTCGAGGTAATTATGGGTTATTACTTTAGAAAAAGGTAAGGCATAAGATAAACATTGTGGTTAAAATATTTAGGGTAATTTCGATAATTTTATCTCAATTTGGGAATGTTAAATGAATTATATAGTTTTCATAAAAGTAAAAAAGACATACCACATGAGAACCTGTCGCATTAGACAAGGATGCGTGAATCGAACCGACAACCGAAGTGCGACTTGGATTTATCGGCTACCATTGTCCTACGTGAAGTAGCTCATTAGTATGACTTTTTATCTTTAGGTAAATGATTTTATAGATCATGAATAAGTTTATTTGGGAATGTTTTGTTTTAGAAATGGATTTCCTTAGTAGAGGAAAATGATTTGGGGATAATGTGATAAATGTTATTTTAGAAGAGGTTCTCTCTTTTGGGAATGCTTTATTCCTAAGGATTATAGAATACTATAGGATTTCATTTGAGGAGTAATGGATTAATTTTATGTCTGATGATTCTATTTTTTTATAATGGACATATTTTGACTTGTTTTATTTATGGAAATGATTTACCAATCATGGAGAATATGTTATTATGTTAATTTCATTTAAGTGTCAGACTTTCAAAATAGTCGATGTTATTTGGATATAATATTAAGATTTATATAGGAAAAAAATTTGATCAAATCCATCATTATATTGGATCTCAATATTTTTTGGATTATTATAAAGAATTTCAAAATCTTTTGATTAATGAATGTTCTCTCTAGAACTTGGGTATTACTGTTGAATTTTGGATATTAAATTTACTGCTTGTTTTTATAAAGGATTATTATTTTTGGGGGATTATCTTATCTTGTGATAACCATTTTGTTTTTGGTTAACATATAAATTCATGTGAAAATATAGTTTATATTTTTTGGATTATTAGATTCTCTATAATTTGATTCTAGTACTTCCGGTGTGACCTTGTCAACATTAATACTCATCATTTGGAGAAAAGATGAGTTCCTATTAGAAATTTAATAATGGATGAAACTATACTGGTCATGTAAGCAAATTTAATTATGTTATTATTCTATGTTGTGAAATAATTACTCAACATTATGAAAATGTTATTTAACAATAAACATTTTATGTTTACATTTCCAACATTGAAATCAATGACTATTTAACCTATCACATGTTTGTGGTTTTCTGGTGGTTATCTTACTCTTGATCTTGTTTTATATCACTCTCCATCAAAACAAGATGGTTAGTTTTTCTCTTATATCCTTATTTTCCTCGATGGAATACTAGTATGAGTTATCTCAGGTGACCATTGTTCTTATATTTTATTCTATTAATGTGGCAGTTTTACTGAATCAATTCCCAATGTGGTGTTTTCAGTGATGCTGCTGAGACAAATTTTAAAAGTGCAAGTATGCAATTCCAAAAGCGGGGAATGATGTATAATTGAAGTTATTTATAGAATAATACTTCATTATATATATTTATATTTATGAATAAGATATTAATTATACATTTAAGTGTAGGATTTTTCTGATAGTGTACTCCATGTGTACCAATGATATTCTCCTAAATCTTTCGTTCCACGTAACATTGAGTTATACAAAAAATAATGAAATAATAATATTTAAACTTTAAATAGTAGTTAATGCATTACTGTTTTATTGGTGTGAATGAATATTAACAACTAAATTACAAAAATATAGTTTACACATGTTTAAATAATGATTCATGGGTTTCTAAAGTTATTAGAAATGGAAATAAATACAAATTGAATATAAATGAAGGGTTTTTAAGAAAACCTATATAATAGACTAATTGTGTTTATAAAATCATAATTATCACAATGGATTTTTTTAATAAAAACTATATGCAATATATTTAATGTATTCATTTAACTTTATCGTATTTTTTTTCTAGATATGATATGAGAAAAAAATCCATTTTCTAGATAAAAGATTTATTTTTCATAATAAATATAGTTTTACCACCTATTTATGGAGATCCCAATTTAAATAGTGTTTTTTTCACATTAAGATTATAACTTTTAGAAAATAAGTTTCTTTTTTAGGTATATGAAATAAAAATTTACTTTGGTTGAATTTTGGTATTTTTAAAACAATTTTTATTTTTTAATGAATTGTGGAAAATACTGGATTATAATTCAAAACCGTATTTTCATCTCATTATTTTATATATTTAGTTTCCCCTTTTAATTATTTTTTATGTTTAATTAGATTATTATTTTATAATTTAATCCCATTTTTTTCATCGGATGTAATTTAATATTGAAATTGGCCATAAACACAAGTCAATATTTTGATACTTTTTACGTCTAAGAAACCTACATTCTGGTTTTGACAATGAGAATTAATTTTAAATTAATTAATACAATTTCATTGTATTGAAATGGTAAAAATTGATTCCATATTTTGAATCATATTTTCAAAATTCTGTAAATAAGCACCTTTTATTTTTGGAAAATATGAATAGTAATTTCATTAAATTTATTATTTACCATGGTTAATGTGTAAATCATGTAAATTAGGATAAAAATTAATATTATATTAATATTTAACTACCATAAAATGTGTCATAATCCTATTGAAATAGGTATGGATAACATATAGAATACATGGTTCAATTTTAGGACCCCATGGAGCCACTTAGGTGTGATAATTATGTCTTATAATATTTATTTTATAGAAAAGAAAAATATAACCTAAACATGTATCACCTAAATAAAAAAATGATTTTGTTTATATAAATGATATTTTGACTATAAATAGTAATTATAAAGCTAAAATGATTTCCAATTTCATTATGTTTTATTTATAATTTATATACATAAAATATATAAATTTATTTATGATACAACTCTTATAATATTTATTTTAAAGAAAAGAAAAATATAACCTAAACATGTATCACCTAAATAAAAAAATGATTTTGTTTATATAAATGATATTTTTGACTATAAATAGTAATTATAAAGCTAAAATGATTTCCAATTTCATTATGTTTTATTTATGATTTATATACATAAAATAAATAAATTTATTTATGATACAATGATGATGTTGTTATTACCTTATTAATTAATGATTCAAAGAAATAATATAATAAATATTAAAATAAAAGTAATTGGAACATTTTTATGAAATCCAAGAATTTTTTGTATGAAATTTACATGTGAGAAATGTTTCAATACCATTTTATTGACGATATCATTTTTTATGACTTTAACAAAAATAAATTACTATATAGTGTCAAAATTGTCATAAATGAGTTTTTAAAAAAAACTATTTTTTTAAAAGATATAATAGTCCTAAATATATATGATTGGTACAATTGAATTGTATAATATTAAAAAAAAATTAATGATCCAATTTTGATTCTATTGACTTTTTATACTAATTATTGTAACTATATATTATAAAAATAAAATATGTCATGGTAACTGTCACTGTTTTTAACTACGGGTTAATGCTGAAAGATATAGTTAGTTTTATGAACTAGAATTATATGAAAACAGTTGGTTGAGAGGATTTAGACACATATTAATCATATAAATTAACTATATCAATTTTAATCAATATAATTTGATAATTAGTTTATAAAAAATATATTTCAAGACATTCATAATGCCCCCCCCCCCTTATTTAAAAGGAAACCAACTCTACCCAATTACTCATACCTCTCAATCCCATTGAATAATCCGAATTCTTCTCAAATAAGCTTCCAACATCACTCCATTACTCTTAGAATCATTAATTTGGGATGAAATAAATTATAAAATGCTTTTTGTATCATATCAAAATGAGATACCCGATTTTGAGGTATCATTTTCTCTCACGAATCTTTAATTTATTTTCCATCACCACCCCATATACTATTTTTATTGAATTATATTATAAAAAAATAAGTTTATTAAATATAAATGGATATTATTATGCTAATGGATTTACTTATACATACCCACACCTCCATGTAATGGATATAGAACATACTGTTTATGTGTATGAAGAACTATTACCTCACAAAACGATGATTGTTGAATTTTTTCCGACCACATCTCTTGTTGGATATTATGACGGGAATGTATTGATATATGATATATATTATATTTTTATTGACTCTTTTATTTTGTAATTTTTATTCACAAAATATCTATATAGTTTCATTATTGTCTGAATATGATAATTTTATATGAGGAAGTGTGGACTACCACCCCCTCAATGTCATATGACTCATTCATTCCATACATAGAACTTATAAAAGATAGATTTAATGAACTTATGTAACATATATAAAATGGATATTGTATTATAATTATAATATGCATATTTATCATTTATTTTTCATTCGATTAATATGGATAAGAAATGAAAGTAGTGTTCATACATACATACAACTTACCGTCTCCGAGAACATTGTGTTTAATTTCTTAATCAAAATGTTATGGACTCTTATAAATACATATATATTTGAAATATATGATATTTTAATCATGAATATCTTTCTAAAGATTATGCAATCATAAAAACATGGATAATTTTAATCAAAACATGTTCAATTTTTACTCAAGTACTGAACATCGACAAAACTTCTAATATGATCATAAATAATTATGTAATATTATTAACATATTAATAAGTGATATAAATTGAATAATAAAAATTAAAAATGTTCTCATTAAAGTATAAATTTATCTAATTTTATTTTTCTATAACATAAATTTTGTACATGATGATTCAGACTCAAGGTAATGGAATTTCTAAACACAATTTCCACTCGTTGGGGTTTAAACATTATTCGATGATTATATTACGCCAATATTTTGTGTGGAATCACTATTTAATTATTTATTTTTCAATATACTCTACTATTTGTGTGGATATAATGTTTTTACAGATAATTACCCCATTGATAATTTCATACATTGTTTATATGAACATTGTAAGGGAAATCATAACTAAATCACATTTCATTGAGTTAAATATCCATGTCATTGGTTTTGTTCTTCCAAGAATTTGTTTCAATGACATATGTTTTTTTAAAAATAAATACTCACTAATATTGGGATTATTTTCTTCTGACACATAATTTTGTCATTGATTTATCCTTAATATAATGATACTATAATTTTAAGGCACTTCATCTAATCTCCTTTCATTGAGGAATATTTTTATTTATACAAAACCTTATTTTATATGGTTTATAATCACACCTTTTCCTTTTAATTTCATTCAAAGGTTTTCAAAAAAGAATATTTTTTCTAAAAAATAATTTTACTAAACAAAAAGTAATGTTTTTAACAAATGCGGTAATAATGAATCTTCTGACCCATTAACCGTTATTTTAAATTTTGGCATCCTCTATAAGATTTAATGTTAATAAATGGAAAAGAAATACTCTATTACCTTTTTTGATGTTTTAGTATTGAAAATAGTTTTTAAAGTGGATTTACTATTTCAGTATCTTGGAATGATTTTTTATGATTGAAAATGAAATTTCATGAGTAAAAATTTGATAATTGTTATCTTTTATGTGTTATGATTATATTATGGTAATTGGAAATTTTATGGGTGGATACGTGATAAACCAAAGATGGGTGGTTATGTGAGAAACCAAATACGGGTGGTTCTGTGAGAAACCAAGGATAGGTGGTTACATTATAACCTCTAATGCATTGGGTATGGAAGTCAGACAAAATGTTATTCCATTTAGTGATATGTATGGAATTCAACTATATGGTTATTATATTTACATATGTTTATGTCCCATATTACCATTATATGTTATATGTTTCTTTTTATGGGATATAAGGTTATATTTTGGTTTCAAAACTGGTAGGCAATGAGATTATATTCAGTGAAGTGTTTTTTATTCTTCATAATGGTGAAAAGTATAACATTTTTATAATGTATTCATGGTTTACATGTTTTCACAAGACTAAAAGTTTTCAATCGTTATGTATCCATTTTTAGCTATTAATGCTTATCCAAATTTTTGAAGAGTTTTTTCACAGGGTATAAGAAAGGGTAAGAGAGAGGAATAATTCATGAATATTTATATCATGAAAAAAGAAATCATGTTTTGTTTAAAGGGATTATTTTTGGTGGAAAAATATGATACTGAGTGTAATTATCCTTGTGTGATATCTGGGTCTATTATGTAATAGTTAGCCTAATTCTATAAGACCCCAAGCTTGATAATATCCTCAATGTGAAATATTTACAAAACTCAAGATTATGTAATGTTTAAAGCTGGGTACATATATAAATAATGTGAAATTCAGTACATGGATGCACAACACATTTCCGAGCAACTTCTATGAATTATCTCATGCATGAATAGGCCATTTTCATGGTCATTAATGCATGATTATTCGGATATGTGAAATGTGGAGAGTTTTCTTAGGAATGATAAATTATCATAGTAAAACAGACATAATTCATTATACAAAGGGACAAAAACTCTATATTTTTAATCATAGATGAAAATGGATTTATAAACAACGTTCATGATGGATGAAACACATAATTCAATAATTAATTGTGGATTAAATGCATCAACTTTCAATGTAAAATTATTCCTATAAAATTTGTAGAGATCCTCCCTCTCAAATAATCTCATTCCATCACATTCATTCTAGTAGCCTAAGGGGGATAAATTTTTGGATTTTATTATTTTATTTATTTTTATATACATATATTTTTAATTCTTTCTTCTTCACCATTCATCTCAATTACGCTTATGAGGGAGGGATAAGATTTTGATTGATTAGGGAAAGGGGAGTATCCCTTTTGTAATGTGAGAGTCTTCTCCGTTTATGTAAAAACATCTTGAATGATACAAATTTTTGTTGGTGTCCAATTATATTGATGTGATTGTATATTGGATTTTTTTAATTAATTGATTATAACTATGGTGGGAGAACATTAAACACTCTCTGCCTAGTGCAGTTCATCTCGATCAACAAAATTATGTTTGGTGGTGTGTGTCTAGAGATCATTGGCACATGGGTAAAATAAGATAATTGTTTCTAGATTTATAAGTAGAAATAAATTCTATTTTGGGTATCACATTATTTTTTGGGAATTTTTAATGAACATTAATGCACACAGAACTTATTTTTATTGCTTCCCTCAAATAGGGGTGACTGAAAACTCGATCGAAGAGTCAATTATATAACATTCTATAAGAAGAGATAGGAAATGATTTATATGAACATGAATACATTGATAAAGGAGATACTACCATAAACCTGTCACTCTCCCCATCAGTTTTGTACAAAATTTATTTAATTCATTCACGTTAAGCTCAATAAATTAAAATATCAATATCTACTTCATCCCCAAATGTATATGGAAAACTATTTCTTGTGAACTCCACTTCTGGGTAACACTTAAGGTTATCCACTAGTATATTCTTGGGTAATATTAAATATTTATTATCCCCACACAACGATAGGTGTGTTTCAAAATTTTTATAATTTTTTTACATGAAGTTATGACGGTTTTAATAATTCAAAATTTCATGGCAGCATGCCTTGGTAGTTTCAATAACATAGCTAATTTTATTTATTTAATACTTGTGTAATCATTTTTTATTATCTATGTGATTATTTCCTATATTATTTTTTCCATGAATAGATTTTATACTCATGATATATTATAAATTGAATTTTTTAATTAGTTTTTATTTCTAAAATATTATACCAGATTTTTTTTATTTTTTAATAACATTTATTACTTTCTACTAGTTAATGTGAATATGTGGTGATCAATTTATTTTTTTTAAACATCAAAAAGAATAAATATAATTATTATTAATTAATAAACAATATACCAAGTGGAATAATAATTTTATTGAACACATTATTGATGAAAAAAATTGTCACCCTTGGAAAATTATTTATTTTGATATGTAAAAAACATTACATAATCTCTAAAATGATAAATTTTAAATTTTCATTTTATTTATATGTTATGTGATATTTTATATAAATATAAAAATTAAGAGTACCTATATTAAAAATATAATTATTGGTTTCAAAGAAAAAGTATAAACAATAAGATTTTTGAATAATATCGAGTGGTACAACTAGGGATAATTTTTTCAATAACATCATATTTTGAAATCATAAACCAATATATTATTTTTCAAAAAGAAAACCATTGGTTTTCCAGTTTCATAGGATAATATTTTTCCCTACCATGGGATTATAATACTATATATCCACTTAATAATACTAAGGAAGACTCTTGAGTGATCCTATATAGTCATTTGTTTCTATTGTTACTTATCTAGATAAGCTATGACATTAAAGCCTGTAGAAGATCATATTAGTGTAATTCTTGAGATAGAATTAGGTTAAAATTAATTTTAAAGACTCTAATGGTATATTTTCATGTACATTTTGGAATGTAACTGTTTATGAAACTCATTTAATATGAAATTAAAATGCATCATTAAAATTTCTGGTTTTCCATAATAATAATCATCAATATAGTAAATTATCTTGATTTATTTCTTATTAGTTGAGTGATTTATAGTGATTATATTAATTTGTAATACAAAATTTTCTTTTTTAAGGGTTAAATATTTTAATGGAATTTCTTTTTTGATTGTATCAAATTGTTATGGAATTATTATTTCATATTTGAGTACACCATCATTTTGGATTTATATTGGGAATACAATATTCAAATATGTGGTTTGACAAGGTATTCAAGAGTAGGTTATATTGTTAAGAAAATATTTATGAAAAAATGGAAACATGTAAAGTAGATCATATATATTTGTGTCATGATGAACAATTCAGTAGTTCTATAATTTATTATTTGTTTTTGTTGATGAAAATTGGGTATGAGTTTATTATCTTTATATTAAATTATAATGGTTAAAATATTAATATATTTAGAAACAATAGTGTGAATATTCTCTAGAAAAAAAATATAAATACGGGATGTTTGATTGAGGAATGAGAATTTGGGTATGATTATGATGTGAAGTTTTTGGGAAGTGAAATCCTGAGGCCTTGTGTTGTTTATTAATAATTTTTATTTTGTTTTCAAAATTAATTTCATAGGCCATTTATGGGTTAATTAATTAAACATTATTATAATAGAAATAACTTATATTCTTCTATTTATAATAAGTTATAGTACTTAAAGGTAAATGATTTTGATGATTTGTTAGATGTGTTATTTAGGGTGTTTTATTGGTTTCCTTATTATTTGAGAGACTTTATATATTAAATTATAATTAATAAAACTTATCATACATATATATTTTACATATTAATATAAAGATATTCATTACATTACATGATAATCAAAGACATAATCATTTAGGTTTAGTGACTTTGGAAACATGTATACATAAACATCTAGTCCAGACGTAAACTATATCATCTCTCTATATGTTAATCATAACTACAACCCTTCTTAGATATATAATACATAATACATGTCATCATAAAAGGTGGAAATTATATATAAGTATGTGTGATCTTATAAGATCCATTACGGTATAATAGAGAGATATAAAGACAACATAATATTAATTATATATGAACATGATAATAAAATTTAAAAACATATTATAGATATCATATAACATAAAAATGAATCATATAATAAATAATTTAGTTTCATACTACTAGAATAATAAAGGAATAAAATAGCATGATTCATGAGAGCATAACATTGGAATAAGATAGATATTTTTTTCATTCACATTAGAATTGAAAATTTTATATCAATGATATACATAATGATAATTAAATGATTTTATACATTTGATAACTACCCCTGCACCATCTTCGGTCTTTGGATAACATCAAATATACCCTATTTTAGGATTGGGATAGCCTCTCATGCACACTCTTTTGGGCATTATATAACTAATCTTGTACACTCTTTCGGGATTGTGCTATATACCCTTGTAACTTTTGAAATTATAGAATATTAATCAATACCAATTGTATTGGTTGGTGATATAATACCCAATAATAACAGAATAAATACAATTTTGTTCCATTAGAAAAAAAAGAATCATCATATCTTAACCCATGTAAAAGAATCAGGTTTCATAAAAATTTCATCAAAGCCAAACCCATGTGAATGATTATTGTTTCCTAAATTGTATTCATCATAAACATTAATCATCGAGAGAATGAATAAGGATATTATAATTTGATCATATACCTAGTAAATCTTATGTAATATCATATAATTATATCATATTTGAAAATAATTCACAAAAAGAACATATTTCTTTTCTTGAGGAAAATATCATTTATATTTTGTAAACAATTAATTAAAATATATAAAATTTATGAAATATGATATAATTTAATTCCAATGGAAATAAAAAATTTATATTATAAATTAAGGTTTAAATACTATAGTGTTTGTGAAAAATTATTATACTTTCCATGTCATACATGTTAAAAAAAGATTTCATTTAAATTTTTGTTAAACAAATAAAAATTAAGTCATTTTGAAAATGATATGAAAACTCACTGAATTTATTTTAAAAAATAAACAATTTAAAAAAACATTACTCTATAAAATTATAATATAACAAATATTCTTGAATTACCTTTTACAAAAACATTGATATGAAAGAAAAAGTTATTTTTACCAAAGAGATAACAAAAGATAGTTTCACATAAAATCATTCTTATGTTATCCAGAGTACATAAAGAGTGAAAATGGAAGGAAAATATATTAACTCCAAAAAAACAAAGAATAATTTATTTCAAGATTTTATTGAGATATATATAATAAGGTTTCGTCTTTGTAATCAAAATCATAAACAACACTGATAAATAATGAGATTTTAAAATAAAATCCTTACTACATTAGTATCAATCTATTCAAAATTCTTATTAAATAAATATCCATAGAAGGACATGTTTATCCGACTATTTTATTAATGAGAATCATAACAGACATTCATTGGTAGTATTTATATCATAAAAAATAATCATCATATACAGTAAGTTTCCTATAGAAGTAAAAGTTAGTAGAAAATCCACTACCTCAAGTCTCCACACTCTTAGTACAAGTTTTAACCAACTTCAAAATTGATATTATTTAATTTTAAATCTGTTTGGTAAATACTCATATATATCGTACCACATATTATTTAATTGTCATAATCTATGACCATATCGTTAATAATTCTTTATTAACGTAACATATTGGGTAATAACATATTTATTTTTTGTGTATGTTTTTTATTTTATTTTTTGTGCCTTTTACTCTGATCATAGTTAAATAAATCTCTATAATTTTAAACATTATTAAAATATCATATATATTCAATAAAAAATTTATTATATATTCCCAATAATTAGAAATTAATGATGAATATCATCATTCATGGAGATGGTAATGTTGTATCCATTTTCAAGACGGATAGAACAAGTGAAATGTGAATATAAATTCACCATTACAGAATAATTGAAACATCATTGATACCATATATATATATATATTCATTTAATATATCATTACTATCATCCACATAATCATAATATTTAAAACATTTTACATCACATCGTGATGGTTGTAGTTCACACATATGCATGAGTGATGGTTTAATTTTTCAACTAATTGGTATGTAAGAAGGTAGTTGCGATTTTACAATTTAATATGTGAAATTATTTCACATATATTAGTTAAATATGTTAAATATATTATCATATATTTCCAATAATTATGTTGATGAAGAACTATTTACATTGGTTTGCGAGGTAAAAGTCGTCCCTACACATGATCGATGGTTTCATTACTTATTTGATGGATAATGATATGGATATAGGATATTGAATGATCATAATATAATATATGCATACGTTTTTAATGATTTTATTATATTATCATATTATAATGTAGTTTTCTGGTGGTGGAAGAAGAAATAAAAAAGAAACACTTGGTCAAGAATGATACAACTTATTTAGACAACCTCCATCAATTTGCACAAAAATCTTTCCTATGAGGGATTCATAATAAAAATATTACCTCAATGACATGGGAAGGGATGAAGGAAATATAAATATATAGGAATTAAATTATCTATATAGTTATATATTTGTAAAGATGATATGAGAGGGGTTTCTTTTTAATAATTGTGGAAAGATCAAATTTATAATAATTTAAAAAATGTATAAAATTTTTATAAAAACTCTATACAGATAAAAAATGAAAAAATATTGAACATTGCATAATATATGTCTGAAATATATCAATTAAAAAAAAATCAAGTGTTTTTAGGTCATTCATATCAATATAGTTTTTTCTTAACCCTTAAAAAACATGTTATAACATCAAACACGATAATTAATTTAAAATAAGTATACTATTCATTATGATATAAAATTAATTTTAACATAATATATCATATTAATTATTCTGAATCCAAATATAGAATTCATTTATCAAAATTTATTTCATATAAGTGTAATAATATAGTTTTAAAATAAACCTTTAATAATGACAAAAAAGATGTATTCAAAAGAAATATTTATCATATGTATAAGAAATTTATTTATCAAAATTGAACATAAATTTCTATCCATTAATCTAAAGGGATAAATAATAACTTAATTGATCTTATTTTACTTTTAAAATTATTTTAAAATATTATTTAACTTTTTAATTGCATTAAATGAAATGATAGTTTCAATAAAATCAATATGGTTCACTATTCAAAAAAAATTAATCCTCTGAAGAAATTTATAAAATAATAACTCATAATGAATAATGACTTGATGATTTGAAAATTGAATTTAAATTTATCAAAAAAATTATATATTTGAAATAAATTAATAATATTATTTTATCACAATAAACAATAAAACCATTTTTTGATGGAAAAACTTGTATGTTTTAAACATATAATGACTACAATAAAATATATTTATTTTTGAAAGTATTTATTCATATTTATATAATATTGTTTTTAATATTCATACTTCCATACTAAATTGCTTTATTAAAATTTTGTTATTTAAATAATAATATTTATAATATAGTGTTTTTTTAGAGAACTATGTTTTGGATAATGCATGTTATCAAATTAATATAAAACATTTGAAAAATATATATTACATAAAATCTCTTGTTGTTACATTGTAGCCACTATGAAATTAATTTATCAATATAAATACAATTACTCTTATCCAAACAACTGGGGATAATTCTTCTTCGTTATATATCCATGTTCTTATGTAGCTTCCTCAATATTGTGATTCCACTATAAAAACATGACCAAGTGAGTTGTATTATTTGATCTTATATTCTATATATAATTCAGAATATCAACATGTAATTCTTCATATTTATGATCATGACCTAGTGGTACAACATATGAGTTTAATGCATCTGATGGATCAGGTATATACATCATTAAGAGAAATAAATAGAACACATCATGGACTTGAAATAGATTTGGTGGTAGTGTCTTGTGATAAACACCCATCAATAATTGATATAATATATAAAAGTGAAAATATAATTTTTTCATATTTTTTTTAATTCATAAATAAAATACCCTTCTCACACTAATAAATTCACAATAGAACCATCTCACCAACTTCAAACTACATACCATATAGACAATATTTAGCATAATGTTTCTCTTGACTTATAGATTCTTTTTTGTGTGGTTGAATGGATATAAAAATCACTACCATTAAATATTTTATGTTAGGTCCCAATAGATTTATTTTCCCAAAATTAGACAAAACAATTTGTGTTATACACTTCTTTCTATAGAGGTCTTAATAAAGAGATATATGAATGCATTAATGAAAGATAATGTTGTATGAAAATTCTACAAGAGGAATTTATTATTGTCATCCACCTATGAAATAAAAAGAAAAATACATAAATAGTTACTCTTGGGTTTTAATGGTTTCATGGACTAAACATCATTTCTATATATGATAAACAGTACTAATACACCTCTTCGTATCTATAACATGATGATTTATTTGTATAAATTTCATGATAAACCACTGATCCTGAGAAAATTCAATAAAATATAGTACTCCATGAAATATCTTCACATAAATAATGTATATCCAATCTAGATTATCTAGATATATATATATATATTCATTAATAATAATTTTTTGTGAGGACTTCATTAGGTGATCATCTATAACCCATATATCAATTTTCCCATTTGTCATTTTGGGGAGTTATGTGAAAAAAACCCATGGTGTTGTTTTCCCAATTTCCATTCTTGTGTGTTTAATGGTTTTAAGATCCCCAAATTCATTTGTCTCATAGACATAACATTCTAATATATTGTGCCCTAATATTCAATATATGAAAAACCTACCATCATTCCCTCCGAGATTAAATACTATTTTAGTTATATTTTTTATATTTCTCCTTCATCCAATATTTATTCAGTACAATAAACAAATAACAATAATATAATTCCACGATATTTGGGTATATGATAATATTTTCCATATAGACAACCACAACCATATCTTGGTAATCTCAGTTGTTTATATTCATTTAATCATTGAATATGGATATTATTCGTTAATTCCAAACAAAAAATTAGGTCCCCTCTATATGGATTTATAGAAATCATTGTAGCATCAAGTATGTTTTATATTGATAACCCAAAATAATGATTCAATATATGACTATGAAAATATTATGTAAATACATCACCAAATAATGAACAATATGTAAATCATCGATGTTGATTTCCCCCTAAAACATCTGAGGAAAACATCAATTTGGAAAATGAACCAAGACGTATACTTCGGAATATATTTATGTTTGAAATTCATATTTATTGTCATAATGATTAATGATCATTGTTTAGTTTATAATATCAAACATGACATCTAATTTGAAGAAAATTTTCTTGGATTTATGTACAAAAAATCCTATCCATTAATATAATTAAATAAAATTCTACCATATGGAGAATAATAATATTTATTGGATGCATACTCCCACCAAATACTACTAGATAAGAATCAATTACATGATATGTGAATGTTGTAGCATTTTTGGGTTTCACAGTTAATAAACCATGTAATTATTTAGGTGGATTTATGATAACCATTTAAAATGGTTTAAAAATAATATAATGGTTATGAAATGAGTCTGATATGACCATAACAGTTCTATAGTTGATGATAAGTGAACCTTTTACCACATCATTATCATAAAACCCCCCAAAAATATTTTTCACATGAGATTTTACATTTTATCTCAACATAAGAGTTTTCTAAAATTGATCTTCATAATTTAAATTTATATTTTTTAATTGGTAATAATAATTCCCATACTCCCTAAAATTGAAATGTTGGATTCTGGTTGTTTCATTATACAGATATTTCTCTCTATTCATATTATTATCATACTTCCTCCAATAAAAATTTCATTTAGCAGCTTGTTGACCTTCATATCCACACATTAAACATTTATTTGTCTATATATCACGATTTCCTCTATGTTTCCTTCCACGCATCATGCATGAAGGAAATATCATCTTCTTCTAACCATGGTTTTTAGTTTCATTTTAATTACATCTTTCTTTTCTTATGAAAAACATTATAACAATGGGTAAGCTCAATATCTGCATCCATAATGATATTATATCAATTTATTTTTTCAAAACTACTAAATTCCCATATATATAATACCATTAGAAGATGTGTTTTTATTCCACTTATTAATAGATCACTCAAAATATTAGGTTTCATGATATTACCAGAATCATACCTTGAATTTATTTTAAAATTTTCATCGGTAGTTGCAACCAATTCATCATCCTTATTATTTTTCTAAAGGAATTATTTCCACATTTTCTCACTAACAATATTAGAAATGTTCTTGTTTTAAAATAATCATTAGAATATTCCCAATTTATAGAGTATACATTTTATTACATCCTCTAATTCATGATAATATTCTATCATTGACTAACATCACCTTCCAAAAAATAGATAATGATGTTGAATTGTTATGGCTCTAAACATTATAGAATTAAAAATATCATTCCAATGATATATATCCATTAAATTGGTTGAATATAATAACTACTAAAAATTAGATGAATTGTACCTCATGATGGACTCTAAACTATGATGTTCCAATTTTTCTCAATTGTATGATCATAATGATTCATATCTTGAAAATATTTTTTGAGAATAGAGATTTCAATTTTCATTTCAAATCCTATAAAATTTTGTTTCCTATGAGTAATTTAATTGTATTTTCTATTTCATTTATAATTACCATGATTCAATAGGGATCCATACGCTTACCAAAATGAAAAATAATAGTGTTAGAAAGAGTAATCATTTTGGGGAAACCACATAACCTGGAAAAATAACTTATATGATGTGTAACACATTACACATTCCTTTCAATCAATAAAAAATTAGGATTACTCTAGGTTTTTTATGGTTATCATCAATTCAAATATTTATTTATTTTTTATATAGTTTTTGAATTTGGATAACATATCCTATGTGAGTTTAAAACCATGTGTAATATGTGGTTTATTTTTTTCACATGGTGATGATCGATTCAAATTCCAAAATTCCGTTTTGGATGTTTTCAATTTTTATTAAAAAAATTTTCATTGACGTAGAATGATTTATTTCATTTTCAATACATAATGTGTTTCTAAAGGAGTATGTATGATATGAAAAATTTCTATATAGGTGGAATTAGTACAGAATTTTGTGAAATTGTGCAATCTTTTACAAATTATTGGAGAAAAAAAATCAGAAGGATGGAGTAATATTTCTGAAAAATGTTTTTCAAGAAATAACTGCTTTAAATTCTGGAAAAGGAATATATTTTTCGATGATTTTTGATTTTCAGATGATGTGGAGATTTTTAAAGGAATCTATCATATGTTAACATAAAAGATTAAATATTTATGAATTTTTTTTGGAGAATTTTTTATGTGAGATGTGAATATGTGAATCTACAAGCCTATTAAGAGAATATTTAATAGAATAGTTTTAGTGAAAATTCACGAATAAAATGATCTTTCTAGATAGGGATGAAGAAATTTAACAAAATACCATATTGATTTTGAAGTATAGTGATGTTGTTTTTGTCTATAAAAATCCTACCACATATCATTTGAAGAAGGGATTGAATTTTTAAAAATTGGAAAAAAATCTTCATTCGTGAAGGATATTCAAAAAGAAAATTATTATTATAATTTTTAAGTCATTAAGAACTTATGAATAACCTAATTTGTGGTTATAAACTAATATAAACTAAATTATTTCAGAAAAGGGAGTTTCTAGAGGGATGGGAGGTTCTCGATCATTTTTTGTTCCGCAAAGGCTGGGAGCTTCACGATTAATTAGAGACTAAATAAATTTTGTGGGTTTATGTTGGAAGAAACAACATAGAAATAAAAATAGAGTTTGGTGAAGTATATGAGATTTTCAAATAGTGGTGTTGAACATCAATTTTTATGGAATAGGGATATCTAGTGCATCAATTTATGGATATGGGGAATATAGATACATGTAATACTCATGTAAAAGGAGTTATATTCCCAATATATTGATGTTTCCTTTATATCGTTAAAATGAGTAACACATCACCCAACATAGTGATCATGGTGGAGTTAATATAACTAATATGAGGGAGGCACTATTTGTATAATTTAATGAATTTTAAAGGATGTATTCCTTGTCTACTATGAATATATAAAAAATATTGTGATCCCCAATAATTTGTGATGTTAATTTTATTTAGGTACGACCGATTCATTATTGTTGTACGGTCCTTGGGATATCCCATAGTGGTGAACCATGAAAAAAATATGTAGTGATTCAATTTCTTGTTATTGGTGATTGATAACTACATGATTCAATCATCATGTTTTATTATATTCCAATTAATGTGTGTAAAAGATCTATCTCATTTGAAAAAAAAATTGACACCCTGAATCACCCCTCCATGAAAAGGGTGTTCAAGGGTCCTACAAGTGGAATTAGGGTGAGGTTTTTGGTTTCAAATATGTTATATAACATTGTTACCATGGAAATATTATTTAATGTTAGGGGATTTACCCACATTGATGGGAGAAACATATATATTTTGATTAATGGTATGAGATATCTTATTCAATTTAGTAGGATATGTGTTATATATACCACCATTTGGGGGATTCAAATCAGAGATGTGACATATGATTCACTGACTAATTCAAATTGTAAAATGATTAATGTGTATGACAAGGATAAAAAGGAAAATCCTGCATCACTATATGATCAAATATATTTGAATTGAATTACTTTTAGAACATCCAATTCCATCTGTATGAAACATGAAAACGTCAATGTAGTCGATAAAAAAGCGAGGGATTCCCGACTTCATTTCCTATACAATTAGTTAATTAATATTAAAATGAATCTAGAAAAATATTCTGATGGTTTCTTTAATATCATTACAAAAGATATTATATCTACCCAAGGAATTTGGTAATAAATTAAGGATATTGAAATTTTTAAGAAAATATTATGAAGGATATCACCAATATATAGTAAAAAACTATCTTCCCTTGAGGAAGTAGATATATAAATGTATTATTATAATGATATACTATGAAGTTAGGTGTCCTATGATATTAGGGTGAAGCAATAAGATATCATAACACATATATTCATGGAAATATAATTCAAATATTTAGATAAGAAAGATATTTACAAAGTACGTGAAGATGGAGATGATGATGATGATGAATGTCACTCACTTTTAAAAAAAATTAAAGAGTGTAAATGGATATTCTAATGAAAGATTCATTTGGATTTTTTATTGTAGAAGAGATGTCTCATTTCCTATTGGTTCCCATGGAAATATTATCATTATTAAATTAAAGAATAAATAATGAATATCCCTAACAAGAGTTTCTCGCAAAAGGGTGAATTCAAATCAGGAATAAAATTATAGTGAATGTACCTCTCTTGAAAAGAGGATAAATATTATAAGGAATTTTTAGAGGATGTATAAATAGATATCAAAAATGATATAGAATCATAAATTTTGTATATTGATGAAACTAAACCATGACAATTAGGAGTCAGGTGATCCTTCTCTTAGTAAAAACAAATAAAAATTATAAATTACATGATAGGACGTCACAGTGTATCTCTTACAAGACGAGTGTAAACCTCATCACAATAATCAGCATGAATAAGACTAGCAAAATATTCAGGTACTATAACGAACTAATTAGAGGTGACTTCTAGAATTTCCCATTTCAAAAGAGCATCTTCCACTTGATTAGCTTCCCGATTAAAATGTGTGACTTCAAGGGGGAGAGAATTTAGATGCTAAAGGCACCCAGTGTAGACCGGTAGTATCTTCCATGGATCATTCCTCGGCCGATATTTCATAATATGAACTGCAACATATGAATCTGACGCTATCAATAAATTATGCCAACCAAAATTGACGACATACCTAATTTCATTAACCTTAGTCCATATCTCCACTCTAATGGAAAATACATTTCTAATAAAATGGACAAATATGCCTTTCAAGAACCACCAAGAGGTACGAACAACACCACCACATTCAGAGGGTCTTGGAGGTCTAGAGGCAACCACATCAACATAAAACTTTATCCATTGTGGAAGGAGAAGTGCCCATTGGATATATTTCACCATCAATGGCTTCTACATCCTACCATTAAAACCTAGAGATCTCAATAGAACAAGGACCGAAAGATCATTTCTCATAGCACAAGTTTGGATATTACAAGCCATTCGAATAGAATGATACAAAACTAAGAAACCATTATTAAATAAATCCTTGATGTTATTGAATAACATATAATTTATTGACATCCATATGAAATACAGATTAGTAGAAGCCACAACCAACATAAGCGTATGAACTTGTCATTGAAAATATCCTTGTAGATAGACTACAATAGTCCATAAATTGTTCGGGAGGAAAATCCTCAATGGAATATACCCTGTATATAAGACAAGAACCTACTAGCACGATTGCTTGAAAAAAAGTGAGAAAGGGTTTCATCTTATTCCAAGTAGAAAGTGAAAACTATGGAAACATAAAGTTCATATCATTGCAGCATAGCTTGCAATGGGACCTTGTTTTCCCATATTCTTCAGAGAAGAAGAGATCGAGAAGGTGGGATAAAAGGCTTATTGAAACCAGTAACCCAATTTAAAGGATATAGTGAATCACCCAAAAGGAAATTGTAACATAACATTGTAGTGAATATTCTATTAATATTGAGAGTCCACATGAGAACATCACATTCATTAAAGTAGTACCTAGTGGATTTCATGTGCAGGTGGCTAAGCATGATTTCATTAATCTCCAGATCCTCAAAAACCCCTTCAATCATATTGAGTTAAAGAGATGGTGGAATGACAATCACTTCACAGATAGGTCGGAATAACCAATTTGGTGGTCCAACAACTCAATGTTGACTAATTATAGACCACCCATTTTGAGCAATCCATAAGATCAGAGTAGGCCTGCTTAAGAGTAGTCCAGATAGAGGATCTAATGTAATTAACAAACCCATTATACAACTTTCCAATAAGTATATATTTTTAGAAGTTATATTGAGTGATGAAATCATGAAAAAAGTTTCCTAGTGAACTTTTTAATCAGGGTGTCATTAAGGATCCTCATAACTTTAATTCCCAACCCTCCTATTAATATTGGTTTGATACAATATTTCCAAGAAACTGTAACCAATTTCTTCTCATGAATTGAGCAAGTCCAATTGATGTTTCTTCTCATAAATTGAGTAAGTCCAATGGATTTTTCCCTTTCCAGCTTTCCAGTTGTTTGGTGATTTTCAAAGAAATATTTTCTAAATGAAATCTTTTGACTATACCCCACGAAAGTGGTACAACATGGTAAGTAAATGGGAGATATACTCTTTTAACAACTATATTGATATATATTATTATTATTTTGAATTTATATTACAATTACTTCACCAAAAATCACCGATCATTTTCCCCAATTAAGGACCTAACATGAGGCCTCTTCATATTATATGAAAATTCCTTTAATAAAAGATATGGTACCTTTGTCTACTTTCCAGAATAGCAAGATATCAATAACATAATGTAAGTGTGAATGGGAACATAAATTATTATAAAAAAATATTGGATATTATATAGTAATGGAAGTTATGATTTATTTCCACCATTTAAATATCAATTTTTTGGAATTATAGGACCCACTATGTCTTAATTTGAAGAGGCATGTAAATATATTGATGGGGGATCACTTGGAATTAAACAAAGTATAATGAGACTATATCACTCATAATATAGAATAATTACATTCTATTGATATTTATTTCACTTTTCAAACATTGGACTAAATAATATTCAATGTTGGTAGATTATATGTCAGGACAATAACTACCAAAATATGTCCAAATTAAATACAAGTCAATTATCAATGATTTCCCAAGAAAATAAGTACTGCACAAAGTAATTATAATACTATTATGATTCAACAATAATCATTAAATAAATAATGGAGATGAATCCATTTGAATCCACTAAATAATGTATATCATCTAAGGGAAAGATGTTGATGAAGAATACCTAGCTGGTATAAATATCTCTTAATTATACAATGAACAATAGAACTTGGATTCTTAATTTTTGATGATCATCCATCATTCAAGGAAATTTATGTTGGATAAAAAAATATTAAAAGGGTTCATAGAAAAATATGATTTAGAAATTACAGTTCCAAAAAGCTCAATGTAAGTGGAAATATATAATTTGTTAATTTTGAACTTATCTATAAAAATGTTCTCTATGTTGATGGTTTTGGAAGCAATCTATTAGGTGTGAATATAGTATTTTAATATAGACTAGTAGTAAAATTTAATTATAATGGGTTTAATATAAATTTAATAACAATAAATTATATTATGAAAATGAGTATTAATATTGAAAATTTATACCGAGTAGATTGTAAAGAAAACACCTTTTTTGTAAAAATTAAAAAAGAATACCAGTTGTTTTATTAAGGAATAGGTAATATTAATCTATGGAACAAAGAGAAAATATATAGGATGAAGGATATTATTGAAATTACAAATATTATAAAAGATCTATTAAAGAAATTTGATGCGTTCTTGCAAGTACAAATGGATTAGAATTTTTAACGTTAGAAGTAAAAAAAGAATTAAAACATCTTTATCTAGTCCACAGAGAAGTTTGTGGAAATATATATGTGGATAACAAATTCAATGATAGGTAATTAATTAGTTTTATATATTATTGTATTTTAATTTCATTTGGTATGTTTTTTTAGTGTAAACAAGATGCGATTGATTGCATTAAGAGTTATCTCCAAAGAGTTGAAAATCAAACTGGACACATAATCAAGATATTACCATCTGATAATGGAATAGAATATAAATCCATTGGAAATTTAAAATTACATTACAAAATTGGTATCATGAATGATATTTCTCAATGATAACATGTAAACAAAATATGATATTTGAATATATAAATCAATAGGTGCATAATGTGCCCATAACAATGGTGATTAAGTGTTTCGTCTTTGTTCATTAATAAAAAGAGGTTATTCATTTTTTTGAGTAGACTATAAATTATATAGGGATATTTATAGGAGATAAAATTATTCTTATTAGATATGGAATATAAGTAATCCCTCACTAAATCATTTTTGTAATTTTTGAATTGAATTTTTCATCTGAAAAAAATATGGAAATAAAAGCATGTATGGTGATTTGGAAGAGGACGGAATAATCATTGGATACTAAATCAAGAGTAATTCCAAAAAATTATACAATAATCATCATATAAATATTATAGAGGGATATTATTTCAATGCGGTAGAGTATTAAACTATGAGAAAATCAAGGATCATATATATTGACATGATTGGTGATGATGAATAAATTTAAAAAAGAATTGATGAAAAAAATAAATATTTGATTATTTCCAAATATCCAAGACTCTCAATATGATGATGATTCAAAACTAGTAACATAATAATAAAAAATTACTTAAGAAAATATATAAATACCATATTGGATAAAGTTTATAGTAAAATTACATAAATCCTTTTTTATTTGGGATTGGATTGCACCTTCGATGATAAGGATAAACAGAAATGAAACACATTTCACCATTCAAAAAATTCTGGAACCAAACACATTTGAAGAAGCCTAAATTGTTGAATCACGGGTCCGAGCCCTGAATGATGAATTGGATCATATTATTAAAAACTAAACATTGTATCTTGTTAAGAGACCAGGAAAAATAATGTAATTTGGAAAATAATGTTCCTTAAAAACCTTTGATGATTTTGAAATGTGATCAGAAATAAGGCTAGTATTGTTTTTAAAGTGTATGAATAGATTGAATTAATTGATTTTTATGAAATTGTTCCTCCAATATATTTAATGGATTCATTTAGGCAATTTCCAACAATATAAATTGAAATAGGGTACATGTTTTATAATATGGAAGTAAAAATGTTTTTCCAAAATGGTGTTATTAGAGAATGTGTTTATATAGATAATCCAATGGGATTAATTATTAGTATTGATGAAAAAATGTTTTTTATATTAATTAATTACATTTATGGAATATAGTATGCAGAATAGGAATGGTACTCGAAGTTTGATGCTTAAATGGGGAGGGTTAAATTTAAAATGGGAGGTTTTGGCCATAATATCAATATAAATAATTCACCGGGATATTAATTTGTAGTGTATGGTTATGTGGATAATATTATACATGTATGTTTTTGTCCTCAATTAATATAGATACATGACCCATGAAAGCCTAAAGCTGGTTTCTACTACCATTACATTAGAATATGAAATAGGAATGTTACATCCCAAATGATTGAATAGTTTTGTAGTCTTTAGTAAACTGTATACATACATGAGTCTTGTATTCAAAATTAATACAATAATTACAACATAATTGTTTTTCTCTTTTTAGGATAATAAAAAAATTCTATCTAGACTTTCCATAAGTATATTTTGTTGAACACATCATGGATTCATGGGGAAAGGAAACAGAATAATGTTGAGCCCAAACGAACAAAATTGGTAAAGTACAATGAAATAAATAATGAATCAATTAAAATATCCAATATACACCATATTTAAAAATGGTGTATGGTTTAAGAAATGATCATATCCATTATAAATGATGTGGATAATTAGTGAATATTACATGTTCAGTGATAATTTGAATATATCATGTAGACTACCATAAATGCATTATGTAATTTAATTTGAATACTATATTGGGAAAATCAATCAAAAACTATCTAGATAAAGAATAAAAATGGTATCAATATAACACATCCCAATTTGGTTAAAATACATGTTTTTTCATTGATGAATTCAAATACAATAAAAGATATTTTAAAAACATATTCAAGTGATATTTCATTTTTATATTCAGAAAAAATTAAAAACCCTCTTTTTGAATATCAATTTTTAAAATGATTTTGTCCAGGAAGTATCATTTTAAACACGCAAATTATGTTTTGAGGAAATGAAGTTGGAGAATACACACATGTAATATGATATAAAATGTACATTCCTTTTTTCATGGTAAAAAGGTTAGAAAAATGTGTTGTTAGGAAAATGATAAAAATATTCCATTGAAAACATCAAAAAAAGAATAAAGGGTAGAAATTTTATTAATAAATCATTTTGTAAAGATTGATAAATTTTTTTAAAACTGTATTAGATAATAGTTTTTTTAGAATGAAATATATTCTTTGACTAAAGATTGAAATTCATTGTGTTTGTTATGAAATATTTTTTAAAAAACATATTGATTACCAAATAGTATAGAAGTTTTAATATTACATGAAAATGGTCATTAATAACCATAGGATAAAAAAACTAATAGTTTTATAAGAAAATGATAAAATAATTTACACTTACAGAAATTTAAGTTTAAAAAATCATGAAAAAATGAGATTGTTATGTAAACTCATCAAAAGACCATAACATTGATGTGAAACTCAATCAATGTATTAATATGGGTGTTAAATGTAATTCTCCATAAAATAAGTCAAAATAAAACAATATATAGAATTAATTTAACTACACATATAATCATAGACTATTAAATAAAATGAAGAAGTAATAAATCCAAATGAAAAGAAATTTGGTCATGAAATTATTTTCCACTAGGGTAACATAAACTGAAAATCCTTTTAGATTAAATATTTAAAATTAAAACTAAAAAATATCATGAAGTGTTAATTAATCATGATATTAAATATAAAATTGGAAATATATACAATGTATATATAATATTATATATATTATAATTATGTATTCCTCAAATAACGTAAATACCATTGAAAGATGATTTAAATTATTCTAGATGAAATTGATATTTAAATCTTCCAAAGTGACCCATTACACTTTTGAAACATTTAAATCATATGTATCATGAAGGAATAATATTAAATTATTTTTTTAAATACCATGAATAAAAAAAATCTTGATAAAATATATCATAATAGGTATTAAATAAATCACACAAATAATTAAGAGCGGAAAATTGCTTACGCCTCATAGAAAGAAAGGCGAGACAATAATATCATACATTATGATCCCTTTTTGGTTTAACGTCATTTATCCTTCGTATAATGGTTTTAAATATGTCACTATCATATTAATTAACTATATTATTTTTTATTATTTCATATATGTTATTCATATAACATCTTATTACTCATTTTTTAGTAATATTTCACTATTTTCACTATTTCAGGTGTTTGTTTCCAATCTTTTGAAGTATATTTTGTCTTGTTAATTGTTTTCCCTATCATGTTTACCTCATATTCATAATATAAACCATGATTTGGTTATCATTTATATTATGTATATATTTATATAATTTATTCCTTAATATTTGGATATAATAAATGAAATGGACCATTCACATATACGGTAGGCCATACAAACACATGAACACTGATTTCATTTCATTGTCATATTAAAATAATGAAAATTAAATAACATATATTTAAATTATAATTAATGTATAATATAATTATCATAAATATTACTTATGTTTAATTAAACTTAATTTAATATATTCCATGTATATTGTGGACTATCCACATCTCTTTGAGGATATAGTAGTCCACACTTCATCAAACGATGTTATTATATTTACAAAAAATGGAATGAATCGCTGTATGTGTGGTATAAAAATTACATAAGAATAAATAAATTGTAAATACCGTATATATAATATATAAAAAACATTTCCATCATAATTTCCAACCATTAGAGGTTGTTAAGGAAAAATGAATGACATCGGTTTGGGATGTGGAAGTTCACCATACACATAAATGGTAAGTTCATTACCCATCTGATGAATGTCTGGGTAAGTCTTGCAGGATACTGTAGAATAAAAAAAATTGGTATATTTATTATAATTATGTTATTATATAGTAATTTTATAATAATATTTTACTTTTTGTTTAATGATAATAAAACAAAAGAGCTTGTGGAATGATGCTTCATCTAATTCTTGTAACTCCTTTTGGTTTGCACCAAAGATGTTCCATTAATGGGTCTAATAACTAGATGACGCTTTATGTGATATGGGAGGTATTTTAAGGAGATATTTGGGAATATATTTGTGGGACCAATGTGTCTTGATATGTGTGATGAAGTTAGAGGGGTGAGTGCCTTTTTATAGTGGATGAGGAGTGGCATTATGGTAAATTTCGGTATTAGGAATTCGACCTTTGTTTTTACTATATCAAGTGGCACAATTAATGTCAAAATTTTCATAAAATGGATTTTAGGTAATAAATATGGCTATATGAGGTATTTTGGAAAATTTTATAAGCCATTTGTTCCCTTATGATTATGGTTTAGCCCCTTATTAAGCTAATTTCCCACTTAATTGTCATCATTAATTTTAATTACTTTACCTGATATTTTTTTCTCATAAATGTTTTTAGCTTGTTATACATTGTTTATAATTTATATTCCAAATATGGAATAAAATTTTCTAAATTAAAATCACATTGGTGGAAGGGATTAATTTAAATTTAATCCCACAATCGGGATGACAATGAAGGTTTTAAAAGAAAAAATGTTCAAAGGATTTTCATATTTTTAAATCCAATTTCAATGTATAAATTATTAGGATGAACTAAATTGGATAAATTAATAAAAAATAATCAAAATTAAAATTTTAAACCTATTAAAAATTTAATTTATACTTATAAATAAATTATACATAAATGCTGTTCTGAATTAAAATTCAGTAATTTTAACTATTCGTCAAAAAATGAAACTTCACATAAAACTTTAAAAACATCCTATGATTATTTTTATGTTTATATTTAAATAATTATTTTTATTTTGATATATAACATATAAAAAATTTCCAAAATTTGGATTTAAAATAGCTTCTTTTTTAAAATGTGGTAAAAACCCATTACAAAAATACTTATTTTTATGTGAAATATTTGGTTTGTTATTATTTTATGATGGTCGGATCTATTGGATAAATTTATAAAATATTTTATTTAATATATATATTATATATTACATTTATATCACTCAATAATTATAAATAATTTAATTTATTATGATAAATGAACTCTGTGAGCATAAAAATACTTTAAAAACCTACCCTTTATATTTAATTGGTTCCAATATTCATTTGTAATTAATTTATAGCCCATTAATTCATTTTATATTTATTTAAACAATTTATTTTTATATTTTAGTTAATAAATTTTATAAGCTATAATTTAATGGATAGGTTATTTCTAATTATATACATAATAATATTTTTGTACTATATTTTTGTTCTGTAAAACTGGTTCTTGCATGTAACAGAAGTCGTTGATGAAATTCATTTTTGTGTGTGATGCACAAGAACATGGTATGTCATTCATTACAAGAATTTACATGGATTATTTTATTTTAAATATTAAATATATTATAATGTATGTGGACATTATAACCCCTTACACACTTTATGTTGCATGTCATGCCTGCTATGAAATACAATGTTCTTCCATTAAAATTATGGGGTGTTACATTCTCCCCACCTCAATTTAATTGATTCCTCAAAATTTAATGTCGACCTTGGTATTAAAATATTTGATATTTACTATGTTTAAATCCCATATCATGATATGGTTTCATAAAAAATCCTCACGAAAGAGTGAGAATGAGAATTACAAAAGTCACATTGACTATTATGTAACTCTGTCTCTATAGAGGAGAATGTTTTGGGAAAATGGGGATACGTACATGGATGAAAAGCGTAAATATTTATAGTGGTTGTTTAATGTCATTAATAAAAAACAATTGAATTATTAGTGAAATATTTAGGGATAGAAATCCATAATTTAGTGTTGATTTAGATGACTATCAGTTCCACAAAAATTAAGGTATTAGGAAAAAATTTGTTTTGAATTTTTTTCTAATATTGAGTAACTAATTTATTTCCCAAGAATATAAGGAAATATAGATAGTTAAAATATTTAAAAAAAATTTCCAATTGTAGTTTCTTTAATAAAATTATAATTAACCCATTACATTATGATGTAGATATCCAAAAATGAATTTTTATGCCAATATGAATTCAATAGGCATTTTAGGGATCTTAAGGTCTGTAAAAAGTCAAAAGTCTAACTATTTGTCTCGAAAAATTATCTAAATGGAAATATGGTTAATATATAGACCTCTACACCTAAAAAGTAACAATATATATTCATCATTAATATTTATTAATATAATTACATAACTAAAATATATATATATTAACTTGGGAATTTTGTAGGATAATTGTTGGCATGAAACCCATATTGTCCTTCAGTCCTGGGCTCATATCCATTAGAGTTATATGATTTTATGTGTTTTAGTCAAGATACATGTTTCCCTCTTTTAAAACAATAATAATATAATTTTCAAAATAAATGTGATGGACATCCATCAAATATGGTTAATCAATAAGTAGCCTTTTGGCTGTGGGTTTTAATACTTCTTAATACATAAATACTTCATCAATTTGTTTCTATTTAGGCCCTTCATTGGTATAATGACTATCCAAGGTCATTCATGGTCATTATTTATCCAAACTAAAAATAATGGTTTGTATGGAAAATGTGATTTACCCTAAGAATATCCCTTGGGAGTTTCAAACCAGCTGTGTAGTAAGGCATGTCATCATAGACCTGGATATGCTTTGGTCAAGGCTAACACACCTTCCTAGTGTTAATACCACTAGGTACATCTATTCTCTGACCAATCCCACAAGTAGTACGTAGAAATGGATGTATTTTTAAGACAACATATATAATCTACACCTTAGTAAAATTCTAGAATATTTTTCTGTTATTATCCTCATATTCAGTATTAGGGTTTTGTTCTATATTCTATGTTTTCTAAATCGAGTTTACATAGTTTCTAATAATGATACTAAGATAAAAACTATAGTGACCTGGTACCATAAATCTTGGAGCCTATGTCTACTACCCAAAAAAATTCAAAATATACAAGTAAATAATTTCTCAATGGATAAAACTGTTTAGTAGTCTTGGAAGAGAAGATACATAGACAAGCCTTGTATTACAATATATTACACGAATTACAGTGTATTTTTTCCCATTGGAGGATGATATCTTAATTATGTATAGAACATCCCTTCATATCTTTCTTAGTACACTTCTTGGATCCCTTGGGAAAGTAAATAAAATAAGGGTGAATTTAAATTCTTTGTAAAGATAACATATAACGCATGAAATAATGAATTGAGGAATATCGTTAGTATGGCATGGAAATAAATAATGTTACATGACATTTAATAAATAAAATTATAATGAAGTGGACAAAAAATATTTAAAGGTGAAGAAATTAATACAAATACCATTTGTATTACTATATAATGCATACTAAAAATGGCAACGAAAATAACAGACCCATATGTCGTATAATCAATGAACAATGAATAAAACTCATCCATATATATGTTGATAAAAATTTTCATGGATAAATAATAAATTAATCTAAATGAGGTAAATTATTAATTTTTGGACACCATGGGATCCAAGGTATATGGTACCATCACCATCAATACCTTTCACAGGATGAGTGTTAATATGTTTTGTGAAAACCCTTTAAAGGCTATTCAATTGACCCCTCCTATAAGACTACCAATACTTCGATGTGGTATCTATAACTGATCCCTACTAATTTAATATATTTTTAATTCATTCATCATATATTAAATAATTGAATCAAGATTCTTCCTTATCAAATATATTTATGTAGTAGAAGACACATAATTTTAAATAATTTCACATTTTAATCAAATATCTATCAAATAGAAACAATATGAAAGAAATTTGTGAGGATTAGTTTGTAAAAATATCCATGATAAAAGATATGTATAATTAGGGGAAATTTTTTTTAATTAAAACTTCATTATTTTAAGTGGGATACAAAAAATCTATCACGGAAGGGAATGTGAGTATTATCCTTAGAAAATGTATTCCTAAAAAATCCATAGGAATAATAAAGACAGTATGAATACAACATATCCCATGTAGTGTAAACAAAGAGATATGGTCATTTATGGACAGAAATAATATAAAATATCATTTAAAAAAATTCTTTTAGAAGATATATGTTTTTATTTTGGAAAATAATTTAAAAATCATTTTTTGAAAAAAAATATTTTCATATACATTTTGTTTAATATTTATATTTTTAATCATAAAAAGTAAAAATTTAAGAAATTATGGTGTAAATCCCTACATTTCATAATATGTAAAAAAAATTGTTTTTCATTCCAAATGTTTTGGAAAAATTATTTTCTCATAAATGGATAGGAATATTTCATTTAAAACATGGGTAAAATAAAAAAGAGGTTAAAATTTATTCATTAAATAATTTTGGATAGTTTCAAAAAATTTAAAGAATATTTACAATAATGGGTTTTTAAGGAAAATGGGTTCTCTAACTAAAGATAGAAATGAAGTTTGGTATTCTTGAAAATATTTTTAATACATTTTAATTGAAAAAGTGTGGAAAATGGTAATTTTACATGAAAAGAGTCATGAATATGAAGTGGAGAATATAATTTAAGGGTTCATGAGAGAATTATTATATAATTATCTCTAGTGATAATTCAAATGTAAACAATCTTGAAAAAAATGATATTGTGTTGTAAACCCATGGAAAGGCCATATCATTGATGTGATATTAAATCAATAAATATATTATGAATGTTAAATGTTAATCCACATAAAACAATTTAAAAAAATTGATTGTAAAAATTCTATTATACCCATTATCATATTATATTAATTTTAATAAGGTTTTCATATAAAATAATGAAAAGATATCGGGCCATGAAATTGTTTTCCACATGGATTTATTTAAGTGTAAATCCCTTTAAATGATATAATTCAAATTAAATCACCAAAAATAATGAAGTATGAATGGATCCTGATATTACATGTAAATTTGGAAGTATAAAAACCATATATAATACATTAGTTTGACCACAATAAATTATTTTTCTAAAAATGGATATACCATAAAAAGATCAATAAAATTATTCATGAGGAAAATAATCTTGGGATATTCCATTGTGTCCCCAAAAACATTGAAACATTTAAATCTTAATCCTCATGATGGAATAATAACAAATAATTTCTTTCAATACCATGAAGTAATAATAATTCATGATGTAATATATCATATGGGCAAGTAAATACACCACACAAAGATGTATGGGGATAAAATGTTGTATGCCTCCCCGAATGAAATGTGAGGCAATAATACCTTACATTGCATACATTTTCGGGTGAACCCATATTAACCTTAGGTATATTGTTTTTAATAATGTTAATAAATTATACCATAACAAATTAAATACTTATGATATCATATAAAAACATCTTATCATATTTTATTACTCATTTCAAAATAGTCTATCATTATTTTCACTAATTCAGGTGTAATTTTCCTAGTTTCTCAAGTGAACTTTCACATGTAACCTATTATTCCTATCAAGGGATCATTATTAAATTAATTTAAACCATGATTTAACTATTATATATATTATTTACATATGTAATAATAATAATTTATAGAATTTGGAGATAATAAATCAAATTTTCGGTTCATGGAGATGATAGTGGTATGTACATACGAATGCTACATTAATTTATTTTTCATATTAAAAGAATGGAATATTAATTATTTATCTGTATAGTATAATTCCATTGTCATATATATTTCAATATATTACATTTTTTTATTAAAACCTTCCTTTATTCATTCTTTGCATTGTTTGAATGAGTCACATTGCTTTGAAGATGTGGTAGTCCCCACTTTCCTCAAACGATGTCATCATATATACACAAAATAGAAATCATAAGGGTATGTGTTGTATAAAAATAAATGAATCAGAAATTTATTATAAATATTATATATATAATATATAAAGATTTTATCCATATAAATTACTATCCATTAGAGGTGGTAAAAAAATAATGACATCGTTTTGTAAGCCAATAGTTTATCACCCGCATAAATGGTATGTTTGTTACCCATTAGATGGAAGTGTGTGTATGTGTGGTTAAAACTCATATAATTAAATAATAAAAGTATATTTAGGATAATTTTTTTATTATATTTGAGTTTAATAATAATATTTTATGAGTTTATAACAAAAATAGATGAAAAGAGATTTATGATGCATGTTTCCTCTAACTCAGGTAACTCCATTTTGTTTTCACCAAAGGGAATCCTTGGATGGATTTATGGAAGATTTGAGTCATTGAGGTTGATTATAGGGATTTAAAGGATATATTATGTAATATATTGGTTGAAAAAAAGTTTCTTTAAAGGATTCAAGAAGTGGGAGGGTGAGTTCAGTTATATAATCGAGGAGGAGAGAAATGCTTGTAAATTTTTGTAATGGGAGTTCCTCCCATGTTATTCCTTTTGAACATAGTTCCAATATTGGTCCCAAATTACATTAAATGGAGTAAATAGTCTACATATAGACCTATAATTTCTTATTAAAATTTTTATAGGTCATTTTCCCCAATGACTATAGTTTAAACCTTTGTTATGCTTATTTTCCCCTTAATCCTTATAAATAATTTCAATTACTTTATAAAATATTTTTTTGACAAAAAATAATTTTGACATTTTATATATATCAATAATGGTGAATAAATATATTTAATACATTTTTTCTAATAGAAATAATTTATATGGATGAAATAATTTAAATTTAACATCGTAGATGGGATGAATATGCTGGTTTTATAGTAAAAACGTTCAAATGTTTGCTAATATTTTATATCCAATTTAAATGTCAGATTATTCACAATGACCTATATTGGATTTAATAATAAGAAATTAATATAATTAAATATTTATTACATTTTAATAAAACTCTTTTACATTAAAAATAATTTATATGAAAAATCAGTTTTTAATTACAATTCAGTATTTTTTACTATTTATCAAAAATGAAACTTCACAGAAAAACACAAAAATTCCTCAAATGATAATTTTTACAATCATTTTTAAAATTATAAGTTTATTGTGAACTATAATATTTATAAAAGTGATAAATATTGTTTTTAAAATAGTTTTTCAATTAAAATAAAGTAAATGTGACTTGAGAAAATATTGATTTATAAGTGAAATAATGGGATTGTACTTATATAATAACCCTAGAATATATTGGATAATAGTGAATCATTTTTTATTGAATATATATGATGTATATTAAATTATTATCACTGAATAATTTCATTTAATATAATTTATTACGATAAAATAACATTTTGTGAATTTTGTTTTTTATAAAAACATTCCTTTTATATTAATTTTGTTCTTATATTCACATCTAATTAAGATATAACAAATGAATTCATTTTATATTTATGTAAACTATATATTTTATTAATTTAGTTAATACTATTAATAAATTCTAATTTAAGGGATATGTTATTTCTTATTATATAAAGTAGTAATATTTTAAAAATATATTTTAGTTTGGTAAAACTATGTCATCTGTGCAACACAAACCATTGAAGAAACTCGTTGTTATGTGTGATTCATGATAAAATAGATCCTTGTTAATTGAATGATATATCATGAATTAATTTTATTTAAAATATAAAATATATTATAATATATCATGATATTATATTCCAATACAAACTTCGTTTTGTGTGTCATACATGCTATTGAATTTAATGTTCTTACATTAGAATTTCTATGTGTTACAATTATAGGAATAAATTTCTAACCACATGAAACAAAAATTTAAAATTCAAATGAGTTTTTAACTAAAATTATTTTTAGGGATGTATTCGATTTAAAAAAGTGGACATATCCTTAATTTCTCTGGATAAGTACACAAGAGAGGTGATGGAGAAATATAAAATGCATGACACCAAACAAATATCAACATCATTTTCAGTTGGAACAAAACATAGAAATCATGATTTTTTGGAGTCTATGGATACCACATTCTATAATAGGGTAATCATAAGAATATTTTATTTTACTTTAAAGAGGCCATATATTTTTCTTGAAACATGTTTATTAGATCCCACTCAATGTAATCCAAAGGAAGATATTTTTAATTTTGTTAAAACAATCATGAGTTTTATTCAAGGTACTATCATCATAGTTGTATACTCAATATTATAAGGTGATAATGAATTATCCGCATTATTCGGTATTGACTTGTCTGGATATGATGTGGATTTAAATTCTATATGTGGAGGTATATTCTTCATTGGAAACAAATGTGTGGACTAGTTGAGAAAAAGAAAAGAAATCACTTCTCATGTTATGGATGAAGTAGTGTGTATCTCTTTGAAAGAAGCATGAAATCACCTTTTAGGGGTGAAGTATCAACATACATGTAAAAATCTAGGATTTACAAATAAATTTAATATTGGATGAATGAAACACTGAGTCTCTATGAAACAACTATTTATTATAAAATATCCCCTTAAAATAATTTTTTCATTCCTATGAATTGAATTTCAAAAGACACACATACATGGTTGCATTCAGTATGATATTTAGAGTCAGATAGGATCAAAATTCCATTTTATTAAATATTAACTTCTCCAAAAGGAATAGTAATATACATTTCGAAATAGTAATTTTACCCTTTTGAATAGAAATATGACCCTTTTGAATAAGTAACTTCATCCATGAAAGTATAAATAAAATTTACGTACCTTATAGATGAAACAAAATTAATAATTTTGTGTTTGTATTTTTTTGAATAATATATATTTAATTGAAATTTTATAATTAGTAGATTTATTTTTAATAAAAAGTATGCTAACAATTTGTATTCCTAAATCAATATTTTTCTTTCCTAGGATTTTCAGATAATTTAATTATACCATAGATAATTTTTTGGGTGTTATGAAATAAGTTTTTTTTTAAAACAGTTATTCAACTACAAAATGATTTTAATTAAAATTTACAATTTTCATATAATAATAATTATTTTGAAAAATAGAGTCCATTTTTTAATTCTACTCATTGATAAATGGTTCTGGTGAAATTTTTAAAAATATTTGCATTTTTACTTAATAGTGGAATATGGTAATTTATTATATATATTCGTTATAAGTTGAATACACTATTCAAGAAATCATGCATAATTTAATTAAACATGGTGGGAAATCACATATATTTATAACTCTCATTGGTCACATGAATGAAAACTATTTCATTCCATGATTAAAATAATAATATAATGAATAAGATATTAAAAAATCACTCCTCTCCTCAATTATAAAAACCACCCCTCATTTAATCTTCTTATCAATCCACTAAACCATTAATATTTTCAATGATATTACCAAATACACTTCCCTAGATGCTCCCCACATCTATAATCCCATTTTCATTCCAAAAGATCAAAAATTATTCCCTTAAAGAGGTTTCCAAGGATGACATTTCAAAAGGTAAACCCTCATCCTTTTTCATTTATTTCATTTTCAATTTGTTTAATTTTATTATCTACTCCTCATCTCCTATATCCAAAAAGATAATGATAACTCAAGTATCACCTATATTTTGGAATGATATAATATTAACGAATGATTCATCATTAATCTACTTACTCTCTTTCGTTTACTTTAAAAAAGAAATCATCATCTGGGAGGTGTAGATTTACAACATTTATGTACGAAAAATATTTGTTCTTGAATTAATCCTTTATATAGGATCATGATACCAATTTTATGGTTATTAAAACTATAATATATTTATTATAACCTATATAATGATTTAGAGGTTGTATATACTCATAATATTAATTCATACGTCAAACCTAGTACATAATAATCGAAATGCCTCCTAAATAATCTAAATGATTGTCATTAATGTTTCATATAATAACACATAATCATACCATAAAAAAATTAATCAAATTACCATTTAATAATATATATTTTTATTAGTATCATATAAAATTAATTCATTAATATTATATCCATTCCTCATGAACTCAATTACTTATAAACAAGTGAACCGATTGTGAAAAAAAAAGCGGACACCCTTGAAAGGTGAAATTCAATATTATAACTTATCAATAAGGACATAACTGAAATTAATAAATCTAAAATGCATCAAATATATATATATATATATAATGTTATTAATTAATTAATTAATTATATTTAGTTTGATTATCTAGGGCATTAAGTTCAAGTGAAGAATATGATATGACATATATTGAGTCCATAAGGTTTTCCTTATGACTTTTCCATTCCTTCTTTTTTTGAAAATCACAAACACCTTATACTTAAGTAAATATAAATTTTACCTCCATAAGGAAAATTTACTTCTTTAAGGAAATTTACCCTAACCTATATTTTCTTATATATAGAAATATTTTTCTTAAGTACAAAAACCGGATTCATACCCAAAATCCCAGAAGTCATATAATGTCAAGATTTGGAGCATTCTGTTTTTAGGATCCGAATTCTCGATGTGAACTGTAATGAAGTTCCAATCCGAATTATGGACTCTGAAATTTCATGAGTTAGACTCTGAACTCTTATGAAGTTCGACTCCGAACATTCATGAGTATGACTCTGAAGTCTTATGAAGTTTGACTTCGAACTTTCATGAGTTTGACGCCAAACTCTTAGGAAGTTCGACTCCGAACTTTCATGAGTTTGACTCCGAAATCTTATGAAGTTCGACTCCGAACTTTCATGAGTTCGACTCCAAACTCTTATGAAGTTCGACTTCGAACTTTTATGAGTGAGACTCTAAACTCTGTTGAAGTTCGACTCCGAACTTTCATTAGTTCGACTTCAAACTCCTATGAAGTTCGACTCCGAACTTTCATGAGTTCAACTCCGAACTCCTATGAAGTTCGACTCCAAATTTTCATGAGTTTGACTACGAACTCTTATGAAGTTCGACTCCGAACTTTCATAAGTTCGAATCCGAACATTCATGAGTTCGACTCTGAACTCCTATGAAGTTCAACTTCGAACTTCTACAAGTTTAGATTCTGAACTCTGGTGAAACCAGACTCCGAATTCTGAGAAAACAGAATCCGAACATTTCTTAACATAGACTCTGAATTTCATTTTTGTTAGACTCTGAACTTTTAATTTTCTTACACTCTGAAATTTTGTATGGCTTTTTCTTACATATGCTCCATTTCAATACGATGTTGTGCATTCAGTTATACATGATTTTTTATTAAAAGATGTCGTCCATTCGGTTTCTAATTAACCGTTGGTTGAGTTACATGTGTACAGGTCCCTCCGAATTTCATGGAAAATATGACCGTTGGAGGAGGGAGCCGGTCATTGGAAATTTGCCTATAAATAGGATCTCATTTGAAAGATCTCAACACCATGTTGATCGATCTAGAGACCACACGCTGTTAAGGTGATTTCTAGAGAGAAAATCTTTTCATGCCTTGTCTGTACTGAAATGCTCGTTCAGATTGCTTCGTACGACTCCGAATGTTGGTGATTACAATCGAGGACTTCCATGGATAGGAAGACAGAGGTGCCGACTACTTTGAAGTTCAAGGGCTTCCTTGTTTAGGAAGACAGAGGATCCAACTACCTTGAAGTTGAGGGCTTGCGGGGCTAACAAGACAGAGATTCTGATCTTTGTATCGAGGGCTTACCCTAGTGTAGGTAAGACAGACTTGATTGAAAGTATAAATCAAGGTACCTTTTTCCAAGTTTGTTGGATACCCTTGTCTTTGGGTTAAAAGAATTATATCTTGTTACTTTTAGTTTTACTACTTGTTCCTCCACTGCACTTTTTTATTGTAAGGAAAGTATAACCTTCTTATATTTCCTTACACTTGTACTCTGATTAGTTTAGATTCTATACGCATTAAGGTAGAATCTCATATTGTAAACTTTGGTTCCAATTCTCCAATTGGTGATTAGAGATGTTGTGAATTTTTTTAGTTTAACTTTGTTAAACATAGATTCTTCCTTGTCTAAGGAAATTTTTAAACTGTACAATTCACACCCCCTCTTGTATATTTAGCATCTACATAATTATTTCGATCCTACAATTGGTATCAAAGGAGGTCTCTGAAATACTTATACTCACATATAAGTTTTTCTTGCTCACTTTTTCATTGTTCTTCATTCTTAATTAGAATGTTTTTATTCATTCCGAATTGTCTTTATGAACATTTTCATTCCGAATTATCACTCCGAATTGTCATTTCGAACTTTGTGGTTATGAACTTTTTCTACTAACAAGTTTGGCTGCCATAGTTTTAAGGATTGCCTGAATCAATGTTGGTTCTATTGACAATATAAACCCTACAAGACCACCAATCATTGATGGTAATGACTATGAGTACTGGAGAGATCGAATGAAGACTTTTGTTATCAAGTGAAGGAACTAAGTGACAAGGCTATTTCTCTGGCTGAAAATATTTTAAGTGATAGAAATCTCCGGATCAAGCTTGTGAAAATACTCGTACAGCAAGATGAATTGTTAAAGATGTAGAAAGAAGCTATCGAGGCTCAGGAAGAGGCTTTGAAAGCTCAATAAGAAAAGACAAAAGCCTTGGAGAGGCAAGTCGAGGAAGACCAAAGAGACCTAAAGAAGCTCAAAACTTTGTTAAAGAAGTTGATTTTAAAGGAAAAGGAATAAAAATAAACCCACTTCGATCTTTTGTTGTAGTTGTCTTTCTTTGTAAAATTCTCTCAACTCTAATTAAATGTTATTTGGTTGGTTGTAGATTGTCATATACTAATGTTTCAGGTACCATATTCTCTTTTCCATTCCCTTCAATTCTTTTTGAAAATCACAAAGCGGGAGAAGGAAAAAGAACTACTCCTAAGGAGGAGAAAGAATAATTTCTAAGTGAAATATCCTTAATGTAAGGGGGAGTTTCTCACTATGAAGTTTTTCATTCCTACAATAACAAAAACTCCACTCTGGAAATTCAGAATACAATCCTTATAATTTCAATGCCTAAGGGGGAGTTAGTTGTATTCACTTTCATACACGAACAAAGGGAGATACGTTTTAATTTAAAAGTCTAATGAAATTTTTTCAAAGACCTTATATTCTTTTTCGTAAGGATGTTTGTGCTTTCCTAAAAGGGGGAGATTATTGATTCAATAAGGTTTTCCTTATGATGTTTCCATTCCTTCCTGTTTTGAAAATCCCAAACACATTATACTTAAGCAAATATAAATTTTACCTCCATAAGGAAAATTTACTTCTTTAAGGAAATTTACCCTAACCGAGATATTCTTATACATAGAAATATTTTTCTTAAGTACAAAAACCAGATTCATACCCAAAATCCCAGAACTCATATAATGTCAAGATTTGGAGCATTCTATTTTTAGGATCCAAATTCTGGATGTGAACTGTAATGAAGTTCCAATCCGAATTCTGGACTCCGAACATTCATGAGTTTGACTCCGAACTCTTATGAAGTTTGACTCTGAACATTCATGAGTACGACTCTGAACTCTTATGAAGTTTGACTCCGAACTTTCTTGAGTTTGACTCTGAACTCTTATGATGTTTGACTCCGAACTTTCATGAGGTTGACTCCGAAATCTTATGAAGTTCGACTCCGAACTTTCATGAGTTTGACTCTGAACTCTTATGATTTTTGACTCCAAAATTTCATGAGTTCGACTCCAAACTCTGATGAATTATGACTCCAAAATTTCATGAGTTTGACTCCGAACTCCAATGAAATTAGACTCCTAAATTTCATGAGTTTGGCTCCAAACTCCTATGAATTTTGACTCCGAAATTTCATGAGTTCGACTCCAAACTCTTATGAAGTTCGACTCCAAACATTCATAAGTTCGAATCCGAACATTCATGAGTTCTACATCGAACTCCTATGAATTTCAACTTCAAACTTCTAAAAGTTTGGATTCTGATCTCTGTTGAAACCAGACTCTGAATTCCTATAAAACAGAATCCGAACATTTCTTAACATAGACTACGAATTTCATTTTGGTTAGACTCCGAACATTTAATTTTCTTACACTCCGAAATTTTTTATGGATTTTGTTTACAGATGCTCCATTTCAAAACGATGTCATTCATTCAGTTATACATGATTTATTATTAAATAATTTCATCCATTCTATTTCTAATTAACCGTTAGTTGAGTTACACGTGTACGGGTCCCTCCGAATTTCATGGAAAATATGACCATTGGAGGAGGGAGCCGACCATTGGAAATTTTCCTATAAATAGGAGCTCATTTGAAAGATCTCAACAACAAGTTGATCGATCTAGAGACCACACACTATTAAGGTGATTTCTAGAGATAGAATCTTTTCATGCCTTGTGCATACTGAACTGCTCATTCAGATTGCTTCATGCGACTCAGAATGTTGGTGATTACATTCGAGGACTCCCGGGGATAGGAAGATAGAGGTGCCGACTACCTTGATGTTCGAGGGCTTCCTTATTGAGGGAGACATGGGTTCCAACTACCATGAAGTTGAGGGCTTGCGGGGATACCAAGACAGAGATTCTGATCTTCGTATTGAGGGTTTACCCTGGTGTAGGTAAGACAGACTTGATTGAATGTATAAATCAAGGGACCTTTATCCAAGGTTGTTGGATACCCTTCTCTTTGGGTTAAAAGACTTATATCTTATTACTTGTAGTTTTACTACTTGTTTTTTCCGCTGAACTTTTGTATTGTAAGGAAAGTATAACCTTCTTATATTTCCTTACACTCATACTATGATTAGTTTAGATTCTATACGCTTTAAGGTAGAATCTCATTTTGTAACCTTTGGTTCCAATTCTCCAATTGGTGATTAGAGGTGTTGTCAATTTTCTTAGTTTATCTTTGTTAAACTTAGATTATTCCTTTTCTAAGGATATTTTTAAAGAGTACAATTCACCCCCCCCCCCCCCCTCTTGTATATTGAGCATCTACATCATTATTTCGATCCTAAAACATAAATTATGGGTTTCATCATCTCAATACCATTTTTTGAGATAGTCCTTATCAACCAATATTTATTTTTTATGGGGTATGTATAAAATCAATTTATTTATTTTATAATGAATCTATTTATTTACATTTTATTCAATGTATCATTCTATTATTTTTAATTTGGGGGCATATGATTGGATTGATTAAAAAGTGGTTGGGATTTCTACACGAACCTCAATTTTCATTAAAGTTACTCTTATTCTCTAATTACACCAATTAAATTATTTATTATACATATTTACTAATCATAAAATATTTTTATATTTCTTATATATTTTTACCCATTGTAATCCTACTTTATTTTATGAGGAGTACATTTTTAAAAGGACATTTCAAACATTCTTCCAGAAAAATAAGCATGTTTCAAAGGAACTTCTTTAATTTTAACATATTTTCAAATGCACTCTATAATATATTTTTATCCACCATTATTTTACTAAAATAATTCACTTTATTATGAAAAATCTACATTAATCAACATCAGTTTTGGTGGAAAAATATTTTCAAACAAACTCTTCTTTTTAAAGTAAAATGGTTTTGGTCTTAGGAAATACACAATGATTTTGTACAACTATTATCATCTATATCAACAATCATGTTGATATTAATGATTAATTCAGATTAGTAATTTATAATATAATATACCGTATTTAATTTAATGTTTTATGAATAGTTTGACTATGGATGTGTTATCTTGAAACCAATCACAATGTCACTCTGACTAGCAAGTGTTCATATTTAATGATTAGGGAATGTTATTTACATTTAATATGTCAACATACATATGAATGAATATGTTAATTATATTAAACCTCATTCATAAGTGTATTTATTTGGTATTATTATGTGATGGGTGGGTCCCATTATATCGCATCGATTCATCAATATTTCTCCGGAGACAATCTATTTTGAGGTTTTACACATTAATGAATGGACTTGGAACAAGGAATTGAAAAAATGACTTTGATGCCCAAAAATATTAATCCCCTCATTAGGGTACTAGAGGATAATAGAAAATGTTAATATTGGACTAGTATAATATCAATGGTTATGATTTATGGAATTATTTAATCATTTCTTCACTAAAATATTATGCTCATGTTTATTTTTATAGGCATGTGTTTATCATTATTCATCACACCTAGTTTTTGTGTTTATGATTATGTCAACGATATTATTTACCCATACTAATAATATGAGATCACCCATTTCTTATGGGTTTTATTTCCCCAGGATGTGAAAAAGATTATTATGAATGTCTTGATGGGTTAATTTAGGATCATTGGGAGTTACTATTGTATCTTCTATATTGTATTCCATTTCAAGTTGTAATATTGAACATATATATGTATAGGTTATTCCAATAATATTAAACAATTTGACCCATTGGGATATTCCTTTATTTTCATCATACTAATGTCATAAAATAATACAAAGTCTCAGGGAAACTAGGGTAGGGGCATTAAAGTTGTTATTAGAGGAAGTTTTGTATAAACTTTTCATAAAAGATTTACAAAATGTAGATTAAGGAATAAAAACCTATTAATGTCATTGGTTATAATCATTCAAGAATTCCTATATATTTAATTAAGGAAGAGATAATGTGGGAATTTTTATAAAATACATCAATATCTAGATACTACAAGTGGATATTATTCTAGCACAGATGTACCTTGGAGTAACAATGGTAACATGTTGTTAGCGGCATGACTCAGGGTAACCTAGTACATGACAATAAGATTTATTGTTCATAAAGTTTGACACTCCCAAAGGGAATGCTTAGAATAATTCACATTTTCTTTACAATCCATTATATGGATTTAAAATTAAATTTTCCTCAATGAAAGAATGATTATTATTATAGGATTATCTCTACATAGGATATCAATTTATGTTAAGTGTTCTCCTAGTTGAGATGATGAAATATGATTCACAATCTAAACTATTGTAAGGCTTGATTTAGAAAGTGTTCCTAGTTGAAGTAATTGAAACATCATGAATGCACAAATCCTATGTAGGGATTTTCCCCTATACAAGATAATGGTGTTGGTTATGTAGATTTGAATTATGTCAATCATCGTATAACTATATTGGGATATCTAACACCTGTTATAAATAATAACCTTAACTTTGTGGAGAACCCTGAACCACAACATGTAGGAATATTGTTATACCACATTATGAAACTGTAGCCTCTATAAAAAATTGGTAATAAAATCCCATTTTTAAAAGAGTTGTGGATATGTTCACTAGAGAATATTAATCTCTATTTTAGAAATAACGAATGGGATATGGTTTTCATGGATGTTTACCAATTATCATGACATGTTAATCTATGGTTGTTACAAATTAACTACACAAAGGAGGATAAAGTGATTCAAAATATAAAAAATACGGATTTTAAGAATTATTCATAGAAAAATGATTATCTCATGATCGACGAGTAGTTATTGAAAGGGGGTTTCTAAATCAGATAAAAATGAGGATGATAATGTTGAAAAGTATGAGGATAACTTCAAAATGTTATAAAGTTATTCCATAGAGTACTTACATAATCCAAGGAGAAATATTGATCTATTTTTTGATGGTTTAAAACCATTACACTTAAGGGAACCGGTCTCCAAAAAATTCCCATCATATGATGATATATTCTCATGTGATATCTTGAAAAAAATCTATAGTTATTATGAATTTAAGGGAATATAATAGAGTGTTAGAAGAGCACCATCTTACACTCTGGAAAAGGAAATAAGAAAACAGGGAAGAATATAAGAGTTTATTTATCATAGAAACAAATATGTTTCAATCACCCACCTTAAGAAACATAAACGTGATTTATTTGATGACCTTATCATCATACCCATTATTTACTTTGATATAATTCTTGTAATTAATTGGCCTTCACACTATGAAGTGAGAATCTATTGAAATAAGATGAAGGTTACAATTTTGTAGTTTGATGTAGAATCACAAAACATTATAACAGAAAAATCATCATCTAATTATTATATAGATACACCCCCATTAGATCTACTAAATGGAATTATTGGTGAGGATGAGAACACAATATCTATGTGTGAGGAAAGGAATCTTCAAATCGGGTATGTACCTATTGTGGAAGAATACATTGAAGGGTTTCTATAGGATTCACCTAGGAATCCCTTAGAGTGGGAAGATGAGTTTACTATTGGTTTAATGCTTGGATCGAGACCTATATCAATGACTCCATATAAAATTTCCATTTTGGAGTTAGTAAAACAAAGTAAACAACAAGATTAATTTAGTGATAAAGGATTTATTCTCCCCATTTTTTATCCATGCAGATCCCCTATTCATTTCATCATGATGAATTATGGATCTGTGGGGGTGTGAATTGACTATATAGATATCGATGATATTACAACAATGATAACATATCCTATTCCTCATATTGATGATTTATTTGATCAAATTAATGAAGCACAATATTTATTGAATATTGATCTTCAATATGGATATCATCAGTTGGGTGTGAGGAAAAATATATTCTAAAAATAGCATTTCGAACCAGGTATATGCATTATGAGTTTACAGTAATTCATTTTGGACTAACTAATGCACCATATTTTTTCATGGATATAATTAATTGTTTTTTCAAGGAATTTTCATAGTGGCATTGTAGGAGAATTTTTTTATGATATCTTGGAATACAATAAAAATATTTCAAAGATCATTAGAGTGAATTGTGCATTATTCTAAATACGCTTAGAAGAAAAGAGTTATATGTGAAGGTTAATATGTGTTATTTATGGATAGGAGTAGTTTCTTTTTTGGGTTATATTGTCTATATGGATGTAATTTTAGTTGATCTAATGAAGACAAAGGCTATTCATGAATGGTCTACACCAATGGGCATAATTTAGGTATGTAGTTTTATTTGTTTATCAGGTTATTATTGGTGTTTTGTTTAGAACACCACCTAATTTCCCAACCTGTTAACCAATCATACTCATAAAAGGGTTATGATCATATGGATAAAATAATTTGAATAATGTTTTGAAGAATTGAAGATCTTATTAGTGAATGATCTGATCATAACTCCACCATCAAGGAATTTTGTATTTCTGATCTATATCGATGTGCCAAATAAACGACTCAGGTGTGTCCTTGGAAAAAATGATAGAGTTACAACCTATTCATCATAGTAGTAAAAATTTTTTGATCAAAACTATCCATATCATGGTTATGTGTTAGTAACTATTATATTTTCTCTTATGATATAGGGACATTATCTCTATGGAGAATATTGTGAAATATATATAGAGCAGAAGACCCTAAAATATATCTTCTCTCCGAAATAACTCAACATGACTAAAAGGTGATCGCTTAAGTTAGTCAATTATTACGAATGTTCTATACACTTCCACCCAGGAAAGGAAAATAATATGACTGATACATTGAGAAGAAGGGTTTATGGAGTTTAAAAAAACTGAGATTTAACATTGTTCCTATTTATATGGGTATAGCAAGAAAGGATATGGTAATTATCAAAAAAAAGGTGAAACATCACCAATTTTTAAATATAATTATCAATACACTTTTTAAAATGTAATTAATTTTATATGCCTAATGATAATAATATTCAAAAGAAAATTAATGGTGTGAATGATGGTAAATTGGCATACTATGTGTGTGATGATGGAATTCTGAAAATTGGGAAGAGGATTTGTCTTCCCTCTATAAAGAAGTTAAAGATGGAGTTATTGGATGATTCATGTAGTTAAATTTTCTCTATACACTCTAATAACATTAATATGTATAGATATTTTAAGTAAAATTTCCAGTGGGACAACAAGAAAGGGGAAATTTGTGATTATGTATAAGATGTTTATCCTGTCAACATGTGATTGCAAAAAATACAACATCATATAGAATTCATGCAAACAAATCCTATTCATACATGGAAATTGGATGACATCACTATGGATTTTGTCAATAGATTACCAAAAAATCCAAAGATTAATGACGCAATATTGATGATTTTTTATTAACATACCAAATATGGTCAAATCCTCCCAATAAGGGTGGATTTTAGACAAGAGCACATTGCACGACTCTATATTAATGATTTTGTACGAATTCATATAGAACCTCTCTTAAGTATTTTTTTATCTTGATCCACGATTTAAATATAGATTCTGAAAAATTCATCATAAATATTTGGATTTTAATATTCTATTGAGTACATCTTATCACACTCAAACTGATTGGTTATCATAAAGAATGATCCAAACGTTAGAAGACTTGTTTGGTCATCATCACTTGATTTTGAATGTATATGGGATTAGTATTTACCTTATTGGAGTTTACCTACAATAATAGTTTCCATTCAAGTATTCAAATGGAACCATATTACACATTTTGTGGAATGATTAAGGTAATAAGTGCATTAAACACCAGATCATCAGAATAGGATGAAGAATGAATATAAAATATGATTTTTCGGAACCATAAAGATAGGATCATAAAATGTTGGTTATAATTGATTTAATTAATTCACAAGAATTACCTTGGTGGAATTCTTTCTTTGTTGACATCTCCAGTAACGATCATATGTGATCCATCGTTGCGTCGTTGAATCCATGTGTAGGATTCCTATAGCGGTTATCCAAATGTCCTCCACATATCACTAGATGTCGTCGAAGGGATCTCCAAGTGCTAGCACGGAAGAACCTTCGCTTGTGATGTCCGCCTTCTATCGCCTTGATCCAATGGATGAGGATCTATCTTGTTCTTGAGAGAGTTCTTGGAGGAAGTAGTTCATTCGGCCTTGAAAGAATTATCCAGAATTGTTGTGCATAATGATTGGGGAAAAGTGTTGGTGTTGTGAGCATATTTATAATCGGGTTTGAGGTTATAGAGTTATGACAATAAACAAATGTGTTACGCATTTTATTTATTTCATTTACTCTTATTGAAAACCCCCCATATCGAATGATTAATTCCATGACATGCACTCACACTGATTATAATAAATATCATTTAATAAAACGATATTATTTCCCCAAAATCCCGACTTGAAAAACTACACGACGTATAATCATTAATACACGGCGTGTACTGGTTTTCCATAAAACTACATGATGTGTATATTTAATATACACGGCCAGTACTTTTATTTTCCATTTTCATTTATTTCCTCCACCACATTTATTAGACCTTGAGTAATGGCTATTTATTTCTTAAATAAATGTTACTTCAGTACTCGCTAATAAACATATTATTTCTCCCACAATATATTCTCTCGAATAACTAGTGTCTAAATAAATGCAATCAAGAACCCTTAAATAATTATTAAACCACAATTGAGAATAATATTTATTTAAACTGTTAAATTAATATTTAATTGAGATATATGTACACACTTAGTGTATGACCCTCTAGGCCCCTTTCTCAGTGGCATTAGGCAGAGCATGCCTAAAGTCCAAGGTTAGCATCTAGCAACATGCCAAGGCACCCATAGAGAAAGAAGTTAATGCCGCAATGACATGTCACCTCCTATGAATGTTTACCGTGTAATATAATCCATTTGTCATTATATATCTAATCAAGCAGGTTGCATGCTAGTTCCATCAAACCATGTGCTCGATTATTCTTTCTTTGACTTTTCAAAATTGAACTCGCCCATACGTAACCATGGCCATGGATTTATTTAGGCTATATCAATTCAATCAAAGGGCCTGAGATATCTACTTTCATTATGGAATATAAGGGACAAATCCTTTCTTGCATTATCTATTAATGCAGTATTACTCATGAAGCACCCAACGTATCCTACCTCACTGCGAAAAGTGTTTTGTCACAGTTTTCATCAATACATCTAAGTGCGTGAGTTGTAATACCCATTAATAATAATCATGAAGTCTAAGGACCAATACACACATCCATAGATAAAAACATCCAATGACACTATGAAATGTGGAGTTCTTAATGGCGGGTCTCGTTCTCATAATATCCTCCTAGATATTACCAAGGGAGTGCACCATGAGAAGGTGCCTCAATGTTTTATGAGTCCTCACCCCTAATGGCCTGTAATATTTCTGTCCCCCAAATAACATCATCCACCCATAGAATATATATTCAAAAATAGTGTTATGGCACTTTTGGGTTCTCATCATAGCAGGGATCCACTATGTCCCTTTAATGCAACAGCTCTCCTTATGACATTGTCACATGAATTGTCACGCAGAAGAACAATCAAGATGTGATAAGGTATTTATTAATGAATGAAGTACAAAGTAGTTGGTTCTAGTCCACCAACTCCAACAGACTCCCTCATGGACTAGAGCCAACTTCTAACAACTTTTAACCCGCTAGCTCTCACATGATATTCATGATTCTGCTGAGATAGGCCTTTAGTCATGGGGTCTAACATGTTCTCTTTTGTGGACACTCTTCTCACTACAACTTCACCTCTCTGATAGAAATAATTCAATAGGTGATACTTCCTGAGAATGTGCTTTGTCTATTGATGTGACCTTGGTTCTTTTCATAGATCCACCGATGTAATGTTATCACAATACAATGTGATAGGTTCTTTACTGCTAGGAACCATATCATGCTCCTAGAAAAAGTTCTGAATCCAAGTGGCTTCCTTTGCTGCATCAGAAGCCACTATATATTCTGACTCCACTGTAGAATCGGAAAAAACTGGCTTCTTTGAACTCTTCCAGCTCATAGCTCCTCCATTGAGATAGAAAACATATCCAGATTGTGACTTCAGATCATTCTGATCTTTCTGAAAACCAGCATCAGCATACCCTTTGATGACAAGCTCCTCGTCTCCTCCATAGACCCAGAACATATCCTTAGTTCTTCAAAGATACTGAAGGGTAGTCTTAACAGCAGTCCAATGTTGTTCTCCTGGTTCTTCTTGATATCTGACTACCATGCATAGTTCATAGGCAACATCAAGCCTAGTACATAACATGGCATACATGATCGATCCTATAGGCGAAGAATATGGGATCTTACTCATTCTATCTTTCTCCTGTTATGTCTATGGACACATTTTCGTAGAAAGATATAGGCCATGTGACACTAGAACTAATCCTCTCTTGGATTTTTCCATACTAAATCTCTTTAGTATATGGTTAATGTTTGTTCCCTGACTTAGTCTAAGCAACCTCTAGGATCTATCACGAATGATCTTGATCCCTAGAATGTTGTCTGCTTCACCCCAGTCGTTCAGGGAGAAACACTTGTTCAACCAGTCTTTAACTGACTGTAAGACTGGTACATTGTTTCCAATAAGTAATATGTCTTCAACATATACTACTAGGATAACGATCACATTCCCATTAAACCACTTATAAACACATGGCTCACATTTGTCCTTAATGAAACCAAAATCTTTTATGGATTCATCAAATCGAATTTTCCATGACCTGGATGCTTACTTTAATCCATAAAGGGATTTTTGCAACTTTCTAACACGTTTGGCCTCACCTGGTGTCACAAACCCTTCTGGTTGTGTCATATAGACATCTTCTTGAAGCCTCCCGTTATGGAATTCTGTTTTAAAATACATTTTCCAAATATTGTAGTCATGGTAAGCTGCTACAGAAAGTATGATTCTTATGTATTTAAACATGGAAAATAGTTAGAATGTATCATCATAGTCAATTCCTTGATGCTATCTGAATCATTTAGCCACAAGCCTTGCTTTATAGGTTCTAACTTGACCTTCCATGTCCAGTTTTCTCTCGAATACCCATTTTTATTCAACAGGATTTACATCAACTGGCTCATCGACCAAAACCCAAACTTGGTTCTGATACATGGAATCCATCTCATAATTCATAGCTTCTAGCCATCTTCCAGCTTTTGATCTTTCTATTACTTACTTGTAGGAGATAGGTTCATCATTTTCCAACAATAATGATTCACCATCCTCGGTGACTAGGAAACCAACTCTCTCTAGTTCCCTTACCTCTCTTGAGCTCCTACTCAGTACTTCTGTTTCTGGAACCTCTTCCACGGAGACCTGTGGAACTTGTTTCTATACCAACTCCTATGTATATTGAGCATCAACTTCATCAAAGTCAATCTTTCTCCCACTATCCTTCTTGAGGATGTGCTCCCTCTCAAGAAAGATGGCTTGTCTAGCGACAATCACTTTCTTGTCTAAAAGGTTATATAGGTAATATCCTTTCATTTCCTTTGGATATACTATAAAGATACACCTCCTGACCTGGGGTGCTAGTTTTTTCCTGACAAGGCCTTAACAAATTCCTAACATCCCCATACACATGTGTGCAACAAAGTGGGTTTCCTGCAATTCCATAACTCGGATGGAATTCCATTTTCCACCTTAGATGGTACTCGGTTTAATGTGTATGATGCGGTTTGTAATTCATATCCCCAAAAGGATAATGGATGATATGCATGACTCATCATCGACCTCTCCATGTGCATCAAGGTCTGATTCCTCCTTTCACTAACACTATTCCACTATGGTGTATAAGGTGGAGTGAGCTGAGATAGAATCCCAGACACCCGTAGAAGATCGATGAACTCTTTGTTCAGATATTCTCCACCTCGATCTGATCGACATTTTGTTATCTTCTTAGCAAGCTGATTCTCCACTTCATTCTTAAATTCCTTAAATTTCTCTAAGGACTCATACTTATACCTCATTAAGTATACATAGCCATATCTACTTAAATCATCAGTAAAAGTAATGAAGTAAGAATATCCACCTCTATATTCTACTGGAAATGGTCCACATACATCCGTGTGCACCAATCCTTGAATCTCTATGGACCTTTCACCATGTCCACCGAAAGAAAGATTGGTCATTTTACCTTGTAAACAAGTGTGACATCAATCAAGTGGTTTTAGTTCAGTTGAGTCTAAATAACGATCTTGGAAGATCTTTGTCAAGCTCTTCTTTTTTACATGACTAAGACGGTGATGCCACAACTGGGTGATGTATGAGTCATGTGAGTTTGTTTCATTATAGATTTCCAACACATGGTTTTCATAATTTAATACAAACAAAAAATTATTCGAATGTCCCATACCATAACATATGTTGTTCTTATAAAATAGACAACCCTTATTTCCAAACATGAAAATAAATCAATCTATATCAAAACAAGATACAGAAATTATGTTCATGGTAACACTCGGCACATAATAACAGTTATGTAAAACCAAAATCATCCCATTTGGCAGTGATAGGTGGTAATCATCAATAGCCAACGCAGCCAGCCTTGCGCCATTGGCAGCTCAAAGATCCACCACTCCTCTGGCAATCTTTCTAAATCTACTTGGTTCCTACATTTGAATACAGATGTGATCCTCATAAGCTATATCTAATACCCAATGTGTATAAATAGAAATATTACACTCGATAATGAACTAAATTTTAGCATCCCCACGCTTCTAGGTGTAGTTCCTCTTCCATTGGCCTTGCTTTCCACATGCAAAACACACGGCCTCCCATTCCTTGCCCTGCCTCTGGATCTTCCCCTTCTTGGAGGGAAGATGCTCGGGGGCTTCAGACCGTTTACAAGTCTTTTTCCCCTTTGTCTTGTCCTTCCTTATCTTACTCACCATAAAGACTACGAGTTTTTCATGCCCCATGTCCTTATCTACCTGGAAAATCAAGGTCAGAAGTTCTGATAGACTCTTCTCTTTATTTCTCATGTTGTAGTTGACAATAAATCTTGAGAAGGTCTTGTGAAGTGATTATAGGATTAGATCTGTATGAAACTCATCCGGAAATTTAATCCCTAAGATGTTCAGGCATTCTATGTAGCCAATAATCTTGACTATATGAGGCCCAGCTGGCGCAGACTCTCCAAGTTTAGTTATAAACAAAGCATTTGAGATCTCATATTTCTCTTGTCTCACCTTCTCTTGGTAGTGATCCTTATGATGAGACATCATGTTATACGCGTCCATGTTTTAATGTTGCTTCAAGAGCTCATTAGACATGGCCAATTGCATGAAACATTGGACATCTATGGCATCATCCATATGTTTCATATAAAGAGATAGTTCCTCATCATTGGCCTCGTTTCCAGGCGCAACTAGAATAGGCTCTTCAAGCACATACAATTTTCTCTCGTGGTGAAGGATGAAGCGTAAACGCCTCTGCCACTCTTGGAAATTAGTGCTGGTGATAAGTTTTTCCTTCTTGAGTGTGGATCGCAAGGACATGTTTGAAGTCATATTTCATTCCATTTCAACAAATAAAAATGGCCAAAGTATTAGTACTTTATTATAAAAACTGAGGCAAATAAATAAATTAATACTTATTAGTCTCCCACTATTTTATCGAAGTCCAATAGCCCTCACCATTGACATCAGAATATTCAGTTTCATGAATATTCTAGTGTAAAGGATCCATATTTCCCATCGCATTACACCAACTAGGGTTGTTCAAGCAACTTTAAGGGTTTTAGATAGGCATTACAAATGCCAACTGCATTAACTCGCAGCTCCTTGATCCGCTGAGTGGACTCACCAATAATGAAATCCTTTTCTTTTGGATTTCCTCAACCTTTTCCTATTGGTCACACCAAGTCCAACTCTGGTAGTCAACCCTTGATATGAACCAAGTAAAGTCCACTGAAAACCATGAATTAGAATTCCCTGATAATTGAAACCACCCCAACTAGGGTTGGTCAAGCACTTTGAACTATGGATCGATTCTAACAAAGATTATGGAAGGATATACCGACTTAATATTTCTTTGAGGGACTTTATCCTTATATGTAAAATTCCATTTTATTATCTTTAATTACATGCTTGTTAATATTATGTGGGATATACATAAGTGATTAACCTTGTCATGATAATATTTACGGATAAGATGGTATTTTTTTAGTTCCATCTTAAATGCTTGTTTAATTCATTAATTGTGTGATCGTGACAACACACACACAATAAATATTCCATGAAACTGAAAGAAATAAAATAAATGGCATGATCATGAGATTTGTTCTATTTTTTAGTTTATCTAGCAGTTGATAAATTAACCCAAGACCTAGGGGAGAAACACATTGAACCTTTCGGGTTCGTGTTTATAGCTTTACACATGTACACCTTTGTATCTCCTTGGATTGGTTTCACCTTGGATCCTGACATGAGCTGCCTCCACTTTCTTATGAGCTCCGTCCATTACATATGCATTTATCTCACATGCAGGTGAGGGGTAAAAAGGGGGTTTTACATAAAAGAATCCATGGGCACGCAGGCCCTAAATATTAATGAGGAGAAGGCTCGCAGGACAAAAAATTTAATTTAAATAAATAAATTAAAAGAAAGCATTCACATACCGTGGTCTTGGTCTAGCTCATGATAATCCATACATTCAACGATATTTACGCAAAAATAAAACTAGCATTCAATTCATTAATCATTCTTGTTTAAGATAAATCACACTCGAATCAATTAATTGTCTTTAATTAATCAATCATTTTATCTTAAACCCTTTTTTTGATTTTCCTTGAGATTCTCATCCATCATAATTTTAAATTAATTAAAATTATCCTTGTATGTAACGTGTACCTTGGAGGCAACCTGATGAATTCCCGTTCATTTCGAAGATGTTAAATTAAACATATATATATATATAACACCTATCATGTGTTGTGCCTTAGCTTTACGCCTGCACCATGGTACACGTATCAAGGGTTTGTATAATATAATAATAAATTTTAATAAATCTGCGTAATTTGGGTGAGTACACAGCATGTAGTTCCCACTACACGGCGTGTAATTTTCTTTACCGTCCATCTGAAGTACATGCCCAGGGACATGGTGTGTTAATGTACCTTGGAAATTTTGGGAGTACACGGCGTGTTCAGTGGGACACATGCTGTGTAGTTTCTGCATTACACGGTTTCTAGCCTGGAAAGTCATGTACAGGGTACACTGTCCAACCCTAACCCGAAGGGACTACACGTCGTGTTCTGTTGGACCGCACGGCGTGTAATCTACAAACCGTGTGCCACCTGTTCCTAGTAATCACACGGTGTCATAAATGACTTAGATAGGATCAATACACGGACTAATTTGGCAGACCAGTCTGATGCATGAACCTAGACTACACAGCGTGTTCTTCTGAATACACGTTGTTTATTCTCATGTTGTACGGATAGGAATGTTTGGCTCCTCCGAATGAGATCCTCTATTTTATTTGACTCAAAAATAAAAAGAAAATGTCATTTTTGTATGGTGAATGAGAAACAATATAGGAGGAACAGATCTCAAGATTTAGATTTAAATAACGGTTAACTTTAATTGAAGCAACTAAATTATTTAATGAATAAATCACCAACGAAAAACTAAATAATTATAATTAACGATATGACCCCTTTGATACCACATGTAGGTTCTGGGCGCAGCAGAAGTGCATTGGTGGGAGTTCCTAACTTTAATTTTAGTGTTAAACAACACTCAAACTGAGATCTGTCACAATATAAAACGTCAGGTCTTCGGAATAGAACGAAGAATGATAAACAAAAGAGTGGGTCCCAGAACCATAGAGATAGGATCATCATATGTTGGTTATAATTAATTTAATTAATTAACAAAAATTACCTTGGTGGAATTCTTTCTCCATTGACATCTCTGGTCACGATCCGATGTGATATGTCATTGGGTCTTTGAATCCAAGTGTATTATTCCTCTAGCGGTGATCCACACATGCTCTATGTATCTTTGGACGTTGCCGAAAGGATCTCCAGGTGCTAGCACAGATGAACCTTCGCTTTTGATGTCCGCCTTCGATCGCCTTGATCCGATGGAGGATGATCTCTCTCAATCTTGAGAGAGTTCTTGGATGAAGTAGTTCTTTCGGCCTTGAAATAATTCTCTAGAATTTTTGTGCACAATGACTGGGGAAAAGTGTTGTGGTTGTGAGGATATTTATAATCAGGATTAAGGTTATAGAGTTATGAAAATTAATAAACATGTTACTCATTTTATTTATTTCATTAACTCTTATTGAAAACCCCCCATGTCGAATGATTAATTCCTTGACATGCGCTCACACTGATTATAATAAATATCATTTAATAAAACAATATTATTTCCTCAAAATCCAGACTAGAAAAACTACACGCCATGTAATCATTAATACCCGGCGTGTACTCATTTTCCATAAAACTACACGATTTGTATATTAAATATACATGGTGTGTACATTTATTTTCCATTTTACATTATTTCCTCCACCACATTTATTAGCACTTGAGTAACTGATATGTTTTTCTTAAATAAATGTAACTGCATTACTCGCTAATAAACATATTGTTTCGGCCACAGTATATTCTCTCGAATAACTAATCTCAAAATAAATGAAATCAGGAATCCTTAAATAATTATTAAACCACTGTTGGGAATAATATTTATTTAACTTGTTAAATTAATATTTAAATGAGATATATAGACACACATAGTGTGTGACCCTCTAGGCCCCTTTCTCAGTGGCATTAGGCGGAGCCTACCTAAAGGCCAAGGTTAGCATCTTGCAACATGCCAGGGAACCCATAGAGAAAGAAGTTAATGCCGCAATGACGTGTCACCACCTACGAAGGTTTACCATGTAATATAATCCCTTTTTCACGATATCTCGAATCAAGAGGGTTTCATTCTAGTTCCATCAACCCATGTGCTCGATTATTCTTTCTTTGACTTTCCAGAATTAAAATCGTCCATACCTTACCATGGCAATGGATTTATTTAGGATATATCAATTCCATCAAAGGGCCTGAGATATCTACTTCCATTTTGGAATAGAAGGGATAAATCCTTTCTTGCATTATCTATTAATGCAGTATTACTCGTGACGCACCCAACGTGTCCTACCTCACTGTAAACAGTGTGTCATCACAGTTTTCATCAATACATCTAAGTGCACGAGTTGTAAAACCCATTAATAATAATTTTAAAGTCTAAGGACCAATACACACATCCGAAGATAGGAACATCCAATGACACTATGAAATGTGGATTTCCTAGTGGCGGGTCTCGTTCTCATAATACCCTCCTGGATATTACCAAGGGCGCACACAATTAGAAGGTGGCTCAAAGTTGTATGAGTCCTCACCCCTAATGGGCTATATTATTTATTTCCCTCAAATAACATCATCCGGCCATAGAACATATACTCAAGATCAGTGTTATGGCACTTCCGGGTTCTCATTATAGCAGGGATCCTCTATGGCCCTTTAATGCAACAGCTATCCTTAGGACATTATCACATGCATTGTCCTGTAGAAGAACAATCAAGATGTGATAAGCTATTAATTAATGAATAAAGTACAAATTAGTTGGTTCTAGGCCACCTACTCCAACAATATATATATATATATATATAATGCATATGACTAAACTAGAGTATAATAATCAAAATAATTCCAAAATAAGAAAAAAATTTGTCATTAACATTTCATCTAATAACTCATCCTCATAACATATAACCAAATAAAATATATCAACATATTATTATATGTATTTTCATTAGTATAATATAAAATTAATTCTGTAATATTATATCTATTTCACCTGAAGTCCATTACATACAAACAAGAGAACCAATTATGAAAACCATGAAAAAGAACACCCCATAATGACAAAATTCTATATTATAACATATCAATAAAGATATAAATGAACATAATAAAAATATAATTAATAAAATAAATATAGATAATTTTATTAATTCATTAATTCATTAATTTTAGTTTATTATCTCGGACATTATGTTCTAGTGCAGAATATTTTCAGACATAAGGAAAGTTATGTACCAATTAGATGGAGGTGTGTATAAGTGTAGGTTAAATCATTAATATAACAAAATATAAGTATAATTATGAAATTTTTGTTAATTTATAACAATTTAATAAGTATAGTTGAGTTTTTGGAGAAATAGAACAAATGAAATGAGCTTGAGGAAGGATATTGCCTCTTCATTAGGTAACTCCTTTCGGTTTTCACAAAAGGTATTACATGGATGTAATTATGTTAAAATGGAGAATTAAATGTGGAATATAAGGTTATTTTGGAATTTAATTTATTATATCATTTATAATGATATGTGTTTTGATTGGTATTATGATGTGGGAAAAGTGGAGGCCTTTTATAGTGGACGAGGAGTGGCACTCGTGTAATTTTTCTCAAAAGGAATTCCACCCACAATTTTCACATGTCATGTGGAACCAATAATGATAAAAAGACTATAAAAGTGATTATATTCTCTAAATAATTCCCTAAAATGTATTGAGGATAAGATTTTAGGTCGTTTTGGATCCTAAAATTAAGTTTTAATCATTTGTTATGCTATGTTTTCTCTTAATCACTGTAATTAATTATAATCACTTTCATTAAATGTTTTGTTTAAAAAAATATTGAAATTATTAGACCTTATAATATAATCATATTAAAATTATGTAATAAATTTTTAATATATTCAAAATTATAAGTGGAAAAAAAATTAAAAATTAATGTCGCAGACGAGACGACTGTGCAGGTTTTTAATGTAAAAATGGTCTTAACGTTGCTATGTATTTAAATCCAATTTAAATGTGAAATTGAATCCAATTAAATAAATTTAATTAATTGATATATATTTAATCCAATTACACTCAAAATAAAAATTTATATATAATTTATCTATATTAATAAATTATCTGAAAAAACAAATCTGAATTAAAATTTATTACTTTTCATTATTCGCCCAAAAAATGAATTTCCCCAGAATAATCATACAAAATCACCCAGGATAAATTAATCATTATAAATTAAAAAATGAATTCATTTTACCAAATTCAATTTCTAAATGTGTTAAAAATTAATTTTATTGTTTTCCGTAAAAAGGAAAGTAATATAGTTCATTCAAAAAAATAGAATTTTATAACATATAAAGTCTTAATCAAAAACTATATGTTCCATTATCATTACATATGATTAATATAAAACCATTAAAATTAATGTTTTAAAAATATTTATTACTATTAATATTACATTTTTTAATTTCTTTGTCATAGTTTTCTTGTTTAAATAAATAGAAAATGATGTTTCATAATAATTCAATGTTATGTGTAATGTACACTAAATAAGTGTTGTGTGTATCACAAGCCAAGCCAGTGTTGAGTGTTGTGCTAACCAGGTTACTATAGTGTGTAGTGAAAACATATCATGCATTATCGTATAATGAAATCTAAACATTTTTTAATCTAAAAGGAATGAATAAATTGGTTTTGTTCATATAACATAAGATATATTCATTTTTCCGTGAATTAAAATATAAGAAAAAAAATATTGAATTAATTTGTAAACAAAAATCTCACTAACTAGGGATATTATTGTTTTTATTAGTGGGGAATATGGATATATAGTTACAATTGTACAATGAACAAAAGGAATTTTATTCATCGTTTTTTTTAAAACTCTTGTTACATAAGTATAGTGAAATAAAATCAGTTGTGTTATAAAATTTGGGAAACATTTGTCATAGACACATGAGAAGGTAATTGAATTGATAATGTATATTGGGTATCCCAGATATGTCAAGATTTATTGATTCATGTTTCATGATTTTTTAGAAGAGAAATATAAAAAAACTATGTGCATAAGAAGACTGCCATAATTTCAAAACTACCCATGTAACTTATTCATTTGGATTTCTATAGCAGAATGAGAAAATATCAACTAATAGGGAAAATTACATTATTACATTCATTATGACTTCAATCACATTACTTTTCATAGTTATATTAAAAATAAATCATATTCTCTAAAAATGATTGAATGTATCCAAATGAATGATGAGAAGGAATGTTTGTATTTAGTAAATTAGGTGAGAACTGGCGATGGTGGTGAATACAAAATAATAGATTTTAGTGTTTTCTAGAGAAACATATAATTCAGAATGATTTCAGTATATTATACACTCCTCAACATAGTGTGTCACTAAAATGATGAATATACATTTAGATGAAATTTGAGGAACTTTGTTACTTGAGCATGGGATATCCCATTACTTTTGGAGGAAATCCACGAACACTGCATTGTATATTAAGAACCGGTGTTTCTATAGACCAATTATTGATATGACTCTAAATGAAATGTTTTATGTAAAAAAATCATGCCTAAGATACATAATCATTTTTTGGAGTCTATAAATCATAATGAACAAATGTGGAAGGATTGAAATGTTTGTATAGAGTGGGGAAGATGGAATTTTACATGGATATTCTCAATAAGGAAGAGGGTAAAGATGATTAAAAAAGTTTCATGAAGATTAGATAAATTTATTTATGGGAATATTTTTTTCAAAATCTGTGGAATATAAATAACCTCATTTTGGGGAGGAAATAAAAAGGGTGAAATTAATTCTGATAAGAATTAAGAAAATAATAATCATATTCTAGAGGATGAATTTTACTCCGCAATTTTAAATGATTAATAGAATCATAAAAAAATCATCCTTGGATATATAATCAAGTAGAAGCCCAAAAACATATTGATCCTTGACATTAAAATAATCAAACAATAAGAACATCAAATGTTATTACTCATATATCCTTGTATTCAAATATTGAGATGAAAAATGGGAAGGAATATTTCTAGCATATGGAATGAGTTTTGTCTATGAATGAAGAGACTTATCTTATTGTAAATAATTATTCATGGGATCTTGTATATAATCCCAATAAAAAAAATATTATCAACCAAAAATATGTTTAACCTAACATAGAGAATGAATATGGTGAAGTGATAAAAAAACCAAGATTATTTTGGAAATGTTACTCATAGATTAAAGGAATTTATTTTTATCACAAATTTTCTAGTGTAAGGGATATAAATAATTTTAATCTCACTTATTATTACTACATAATTTTGTTAAAAATATTCTATCGGATGTGAAATAAAAATTTTTGAATTCTGATCTTGATTAGGATGGTTTCATTAAACCAACATGTGGATTTGTTGTTGGTAAATATAAAGGTTATGTGTGATGGTTCATGAAATACTTATATGATATTAAAAGTCAATTATACCATGGTATTCAAAATTGGGTACCCTCTTAAAGAAGATAAGTTTTATTAAAGGAAGAGTTGATAGAAATATTTTCATCAAACAAATAGAGAAGTTTTTTTGATAATAATTGTTTATATTGAGGAAATTTTATTTTATTTATGGATAAATGAAATTGTGAAATATTTTATTAAGATTGAATGTTTGTTTCAGAAGTTAATGCTAGAATAAATTAAACAATTCATTTTGACAACCATTTTATAAAAGAAAAAAACCTATCTCATCAAATGTACGATGAGAATACTTTTATGCATTTTTTCATGGAAAACATGAAACCTTTTCCACAACAATTGTAATGGGAAAAATTTGAAAAAACAAGGATAAGGAAAGGAAGTTTATCAAAAATATTTTCAAAATCCGAGAGGACTCGTTTTTTATTTTTCTACATCAAGACCTGAAATTGCTTTTGTAGTCACCTTATGTAAAATATTTTAGTGTTCTACAAGATAATTTCATTTTTTGGATGAAAAAAAATTCACATTTACATCAAAGAGACACAAAATTTGGGAATTAGGTATGATAGGTCAAAATGAATTTCCATGTTTTAGTATTCATATGTTGATTCAGTAGTAAAAGTTGATGATAGATGTTCTACATCTGGTGGAGTATCCTTTATAAAGAAAATTTGATTTAGTTAGCATACAAAAGATAAAAAACCGGTAACTCATAGAAAAAAAATTATTTGAGTTTGTTTCATCATCTCAATATTCTTCCCAAATTATGTGGATGAAGATTCATTTGGAATATTTACTTCTTGAAGTGAAGTTACCCATTGTCAAGTGTTGTGATAATCTATGTGAAATAAACCATAAATGATAACTAGTACAATATTATTATTCAAAATATATTTATATCCAATAACCTATAATCAAAGATCTTATAGAAAATAAATAATTGTAGCTAAAATATGTTCCTACATTAGAACAAGTTACTATAATTTTCATAAATTCTTTACCACAAGATCCAATTTAAAATTGTGGTAGAACATGGGTGTTCAACTTCATTATCATTAATTTTGAGTTATGTCTCTTTTCCAATCACTCATCTTGACTTTGGATAGTGTTGTCAAAGGGGGATATTATTTTCATAAATATTTCCACAGTTATGCGCAAAACCAAATAAGGAAGTATGTATAAAGGTGGAGTTATAGGTAAGGTGTTAATCCAGAATTATAAATGTTTGTTGGAGTGGTTGTAGGAATATTTTTATACATTATAGTTTAATAGGAAAGGACTGAAGTGAATAACAACATGAAGAAAATCTATGGGGGTGTTCTTTCAATTAATTTTGGACAACATTTTTATTATGTCAAAACTTCTTGTTTTCTTCAATCAGTTAGCATACATTTTCATAATTTATTTATAACAAATCAATTTTTTGAGGTTCAAAAGAACACTGATATATCATCCATTGCTGATAACAAAATAAAAAGTTGTATATTGTCGGGAAGAAGTATCTGATAAATTTTTCTTGATATTAGAAGTTATTTTTTTCTATTTTGTTTTAAAAGAATCTAAGGATTGATATGAATAAATAAGATTTTTAAAAGATGACATTCATACTAGCCATCATATTTCATACATTGGACACAAAAAGTGTAATATAATCTAACAGTTTGAGAAGACTGTTTCCAGAATTAAAGAATCATCAATCTATCATTGGTTCTTAAATGAATGAAATATTGTAATAAAGAACAAAATCAGAGTCTACATGACTAAAATAAAAACATGACAATGATTACCTATTTTTTAATTGAAAAATATCAAATGTATTCTAAGAAACATTTTATACATGATTGATAATAGAAATAGGGTCTTCTAAATATCATATTTTGGGGGATATTGAAAATAATTATGTTATTGTAATGTATGGTAAGTCACAAATACATCCCAATGTACGTAATATGATGATGAACATTTTCCTTTCATATTAAATGTCTTGGGGGTATTCATGATTCTAGTATAGGATTATGAAAGAAGATTATTGTAGATGAAAAATCTTTCATGTCTTAGTCCATTGGTATAAGATCACAAAAAAATATATTTTGTTGATGGTTGTGAAGGTTTTTCAAGACGAGAACATGTGAATATGGTGGTTTTTATTCTGACCACTAATCGATGAAAAAATATATTTATAAAATAAGTTTTATTTGAATAATATTCAGAGAAAAAAATTAAATAATTTTAAAGCTTATAGAACCCATCAATGGGACATAGTTATCCACTGATCCATCATAATGGATTCTTAAGGTGATTCATATTATTGGAATTTTTTGTATGTTGAATGCAATGTTTTCTCCGAGGATAATTTTTTTGTGAGAAATATTTGGTAATGATATAAATGAAATAAATTGGGGGTTTTTGGAAATCAATATATATATATGAATGATAAATTTTTTTAATGATCGATGCAAAGATGAAAAAACAAGATCAATTAAAAAAGAATTCAACCATTTTCCATCAAGATGGATTTGTTATTTTTGATATGGGAAAATTATTTTCATTATCAGGTGGGAAATACTCTGATTTGTAAAATGAGTTTCAGGAGAAAGAAGAAATCTGGACTGTTTTCTTTGGAGCATGAGATAAACTGTCTTCAAGATTGTAATAATTTGGTTCAAGATCCATAAAAATGGAAATGAAAATGTTATATTTGATTAAAGTGTATATTGACCCATATGACATTGGATGACACCAATATGTATAATCAGAGGTAGGATCATTAGTATGAAGAACTGATTAAAATGAGAATTCCTTGAAGTTGTTTAAGAATATTGGAGAATTGTTTTCATATATTTCATCTTGTGCATATGAACATAATGAAGAATCTTCTTTCCTAATCGTAATGATGATATTGAAATGAGTAGTTGGTTATGAGGATCGTAATTAGAAGATTTAATATTCCTTTATTTTTTTCAATTTTTTTGGAGAAATGTTCTGAAGAATTTTATTACTTTATCATTATGATAAAATCATAATTAGTCATTAGAATCCTATTGAATAATGTAAGAGTGTTATAAGTGAGATAATGTTGTAATATGTTTCTAGAAGAGGCAAGAAGAGTGGATATTCATTGACGAAGTCAATTATGTATCTAAAATTCAATAAAAATTAATTTTTTTGGAAATATGTTTGTGTCGTAACACTTTTCATACTCACCTATAAATAGAGGAATTAAATTGTTATTTTTTAGAAAATCAAATTATTAAAGAGAGAAGGTTTAGTGAAGAAGAGTTTTTGATATAATATATTTCTTGATTGTGTATTCCTCATATATTAATCATGAATGAAGAAGAAATGTAATGTTACATAACCTTAATCTGAGATTTCATAATCACACTGAGAAATCAGGCTGGGGTTTCCTAAAAATGAAAATGGAATAACATATTTTCTTAGAATTATCTTGGAATATTATTTTGTCATATTTATAAATAAGACATGGGAGATCTAATTGGGTTTATCGTATTGAGTATTATTTTGAAGTCCATAGCATCTTTTTTCCTACTTCTCTATATGAAAGTGGTGATTTTTTTATGAGAATTTTTATGAATGATAATAATGCATAATATTAAACTATTTTATAAATTTAAATGAAAACATTATAGTGGATCATTTGTGAGTGAAAAAGTAAAAACATATTTGTATTTAACATAGTGCAACATGATTGTATGGGAAAATCCTATTCATTGTATTACTCACAAAAATTTTGTTTCATAGTGGATTGTGTGGTATTAGATTGTTTCCATGTCATACCAAGGACATAACTACTCTAATTGAGTATTTAAACTTGTATAATCATGTGTTCCAATATATGTGAGTTTTTTTTGTTTTCAATAGGGTAACAACGTTTTAATAGTGGTCACTCTATATTTTTTTTATGTTATTCCTCATGTTATATTTTGTAATGTGAATGGTTTCTTTGAGAATAAACATGATGTATATACGATTTGGGCAGTAGTATCTACCATCTATTCAGCTAGTTCCCTAGGACTTAATTGTTTCTCAGTGTCCATCTACATAGGTTCTAGGTATATCATCAAGAATTTGTTGGTAGACATCATCCATGATTTCTTCTAGGGTAGGAGTTTTCCAAAACTAGAATGCACCACCATGTTGATCCTTATTCCAATGTTCAATGACCCTTTCTCACAAAATAAATTTGGATCTATCAGCATGTTAAACATCCCCTACAAAATACATGTAGTTCTGATCAACTGATGGTTTACAGTACAAATCCACAGCTGGGATTGAGATCAGCAGTATAGATTCTTTCAAGGGAGATACACACAAACTAACATAGAATAATCCTTTTATTTAGAGAGTGAAATTTTTAGAGTAGTATAATGATCTATTATTCACATTAAACATGATATGTAAAATGACTATAATAGGGTGGAATTGAGCATTATCATTACAATCATTAGATGCATAGGTTTTTTTATAGTTGGCAATAGATTTATTCTTCAACTTCATTGGTTCATCATTATTTTTTTTGTTCTACATGGGGAAATAATATTTCTAAATTAAATATTTTTGGTGTTTTTGGTAGGGGAATCATCTATTCCTCAGGTTTTAAACTAACTGGGGAATTCTTTAGGAGATATCTGAATAATTGTATCCATGATTGGTGGGATCATCCCATTGGGTGTAGAGACATACTAACTGGTATTTCTCACATCTTATTTATGAATGACCACCTTCATTTAACCAATGGTAATATCTAGTCTATTCAAGAGATGAATCAGATCCATTATATTAATTTTAAATGCATCATCCAACTTAATAACTAATGAAAGTGTAGTTTCTACAATTAATGATTGTATTTCTAAGGTAGGTGAATAAAAATTGAATAAATACTCAGGGTCCCCCAAATTTATTTAGCAATGGATTAATTATGATCCCCATCCTCACTAGGTAATTCACCATATCGATGATATTTTCAACAAAATTTCATATCATATTCTGAAATAGAATAATCATTTTCATTATTTTTGAGGGTGTATATTCATGGTTTGTTGGATCGTAAAATTGATATATATATATATATATTAGAGGAATAAATACATGAGGGGTTAATTGTAATTTTACAAACATTTTATTTAAACACCTAAGAAAGACCGTAGTTTTAGTGGTCTAAAACTATTATAATTCAAAGCCTATAAAATTGACCATATAGGTAATGGGTACAATGGATAAGATATGTTGTAATATCACATGTAATGAAAAAAATTGTATTCAAAATGAATACATTGATCAATTCTACCATACTACATATAAAATCTATTAATATAATATGTAATGAATGAATCGTATTGAAAATAGTAAAATAGAAATGAATATAGATAAAAAGGGGAACGAAAACAATTACCTTTATATTTCAAATAGTAGAGAAATGTAAATGTATTAAAATTATTTTATCATAATGAGTAGGGTATCCTTTCACTAAGGATAAAAGGTATGTCTTAGCACCAGAGTGGTATGCGATCGATATGATGATTGGCATGACTGTATTCCAATCCTTAGAAACCATTGATTAAAAAGGTAATTGTCACCTCTATTATTACAATAATTTAAATCCCTCAATACGATGATCGGAAAGACTGTCTTCCTACCCCTATAAGACCTAGATAATTATCACAATGATCTAACACACAAAGAATGACAAAGAACATATAGAAATACAAGAACTTGGAAAAAGTTGTTCACTTCATGTATTTTCAAGGATTTTTCACGAAGCAAGAGATATCTCACAGTATCTCACTCTATAACTTGATAAAAGAAAAAGATATATATTATGGTTTGAATTACCTCCTATTTATAGACCTAATGTTACAAAGGTCATATTTCCTCCAATATTCTAATTTCTCCAAAAACAAATTGAAAGACATGGACACTTAACATTACAATGGTAAAAAAACTAATTACACGACATCATTTTGATTGCTAAATTTCCTACTCAATGACATCATATTGGTTAGAAAATAGTAAGTACAAAATTTTGTAACAGTAAGTATGAGAAACATGCAATCAGTATTGATTTAAGATAAGAGTACAATGAATTACAAGAGTACAATTATTAATATGGTCATAATTATTGTAATGATTAAAATTCATATAGTGGTTATGATATAAAACATAGTTATGATGCTTAACATGGATAAGATGCATATCTGAAATGATTTATATTGTGGTTACAATGCATGATATATAATCGGGTTATGATGAACGATTACGATGTGTGATACTTAAACTAGTTATGATTATTGATTACGATACAATTCATGACTTAGTTATGATTCCTGGTTACGATGCATTTCATAACCTCCTTAAGATACAAATTATTATGATGCATGTGTTTAAAATGCATAAGTTGGTAAATATAGAGTAAATTACGATGCATGTGGTTATGATGCATAACCTGGTTATGATACATGTGATTATGATGCATGTGGTTACGATGATTGACCTGGTTATGATAAGAATACAAAATATAAATATAATATATCTAATTATGATTTCTAAAACATTATACATTATAAAAAAGAAGTGATTTTTTATTTCCAAATCAAAAAGGTCAATGACAAAGTTCAAAACATATTTTAACTCAACAATCTCCCCTTTTTTGGAAAGGAAAAAACACCATAATCAATAAAGGCATATCTCCCCCTGAGATTAATAACTCTTCTAAAATTAATTTTGATTAAAACTAATTCCAAAATTAGTTTAAAAACATTGGGGATCTTATTCTCTTTACTTTTAATTGAGAATTCTCCCCCTTAATAATATATTCACGAAATAATTCTTTTCATAACACTTCCCCCTTTTAAATTTTCAAAATAAATAAGGGATAGTATTCATTTTTTGAAAATGGATAGAGAAATAGGATACAGAACAATAATTTTTACTTAGAATGATACAAAATTATATTACAACAAGATTTCTTGAAATTATTCTATCCCCTTTTGTTTTTCCAAATGATTGAACATCATTAGCTTCGATTTATTGATGTCTTTCTTATCCTCCATCAGCATGTAAATATCTTCTTATAGAGCCTTCAGCTTCACATCATATTAATCAATAACTATTTCATTATTCAGAAGCTAATCTTTAGGAAGTTGTTTAATTGATTCCTGAGATTTAATCCTTGCTTCCTAGTTATTGAAATCATCCAACATAAGACTATGGGACTTCTGTATAATTACAAATATATTTCTGAGAAAAATAACTTCATTATATTCAATATCCAATTATTTCATTTAACATTCATTCTTTTTTTAGGAAACTCCTTTCCAGGTACCATGTCATTGAAAGTATTCATTCTTTTCCTTCAAATAAACAATCAACTTTTGAAAAAGAGAGTTGATTTTTTTTACCCATTGTACTAATTCATCCTTCTAGCCCAGATGATTATTTATACTATAATCAACGATGTAATACCACTTTACAATCATATTTCAAGCCATACTATTCTATGTAGAATTTCCTTTGAAAATTCTGAAATCGACTTCATGATATAAAATCATTTCCACTAGAACCTTGAAAGATTATATTCTATAATTGTGTGCATTTCAAAAGGATTTATATTTTGGTTTCAAAATTCTGAATGAATGGTATCATCTTCTCAAATATATTCATGGATTGTTCGATGTACTAAATTCCTTTCATAGTGATTATTCTTTCAGAATCATTATCTTCAGTGTATTATGGTAGATCACCAAAATAGGTCTCATTACCATTCCATTGAGCTGGGTGATTCTGATTCATATCTTATTCTTCCACTTCATTATATGAATTATAAATAACATTCTTAGAGGAAACCTTTGGAGAAACGATCTTGGATGGTTGAGGATCTGGATTTCGAAAATTAAATAAATGAACTTCTGAGGATTCTACGGTAAGACATCTCTTGTTTGAATCATGTTTCTCATCCACATCTATTTCTTCATGTTGAAGTTCTTATTCCCCTTATTTTTATTAGTGTTGTTATTATTTACCATCTTGTTCTTGTTCTTTTTCTTGTTCTTCATATTCTTGAACAAGATATTGTGTAGCCAACTATTCATAAGATTTCTTTTCTCTGCCTATTGCAGCAGGATCTGATTGAGTCTAAACTGGTGGATCACTTATTAAAATACTAGTTTTTTCTTACTCACCTATCTTCATAATATTATCAATGTCAATTTATTGAGACATCATCTTCTTAATCCTCTTGTTTTTTCTCTTCTTCTTTCAATGCCTCTCCTGATCTTATTTTTAGACCCAATGCTTCAGCTAGATCCAAACCAAACTGAGGATCCCCTTAATTCCATTCTTCTTTCTTCATTATCTACTCAGCAAAGCATCAATGAATACATCATTTTGTTTCTTTGATTCATTTGTAGTTTTAGTCTTAACTACCATTATATTTCTTGAATATGTCTTGGAAGGAATATAAGGTTTATCAATTACTTCAACAACTTCCTTTTCTTTCTCATCATTTGGATCTTTCTCATACATTTTCGATTCAGGATTGAAATGTAACATGAGAATCTTTATCATATAATTACCAATTAGGGGGTATTTTAAGGAGTTAGGACTTGACATAATTGAAACAACACACAATCTTAGGCATTCTTTCAGAAACATAATGACAATAGTCCTAAAAATGATCAACTGAGATTTTATAGCGCCATATTTGAACTTCATAATTTTTATGAAGATTAATATCATATGGTTGATCTTTCTCATATTCCCCAAATAATCAGTGACATACATGTCTGAATCATTCAATGTTTCATTTTCACCCTTTCTTAGTACCAAAAACCCATGCATTCAAAATTGTTGTGAGCCTATTATCTCTTGATAAATTACTCACTTTTTTATTCTCCTCATTAATATCAAAAAGTGATTCTTCAAATTTACTCGTATCAATATTTCCAATAGATTTCGGTAGTTTATGAGAAGTACATAGTGAATCACCCTCAAATGGAAAACCTTGAAATGTATCTTCTTATATTATAGAGGTTGTATAATTCTTATCATACATCACAAAAGAAATCATAAGTGACTTTTCTATCTCAACTTCATTATAAAATTGTGACAACTCATCATGATACACGTAGTTCTAACCAGAATCTAGTGTTTCAACACAAATAGATTCCCAACCTTGGAAATTTATTATTCTTTTCAATGATGAATCAATGTACTCATAAATATCTCGAGAGACCAACCTTTCACCAAGAAATTTAAGGGAAGTGAATTCTTTTAGAGACATTTTTTTTAGATATGAAACATTAGACTCAATCATGAATGAATAAATTGAATCCTAAAGATATTCTTGATTACAAAAGAAGTGTAGATCTCTGATTACGAAAAGAGAGGTAAGAACCAATTACAAACCATGCTGACAATTTATAGAGCAAATAGAAATGAGAGAAAAATAGATGAGTTTGATGTGGGATAGATTTTTTTTAAATTAAATTGATGACCAGTATTATATCTAAAACATAAAATGGTTAAGAATGATTTTGAACTCATGAGGTTTTCATTAATAGAAAATCATTTTCAGAATGAAATTGATTAGATGAAAGAAGTGATAAACAACTATTGAAACAAACAAAATATGACTTTAGAATATGTACCTGTCAGAGTATTGTGATAGATGTAATGGTTTCATTATATTTTTCTTATGAAAATAATACAGACAATTAATATTGTAAAACTGATGACAATTCTGAAACCGATAAAATCAAATAGGCTAGTACTGATAATCTAGTACCGCTAGAATAATCCAATACTGATAGTCCAATATAAATAAAGTATTCAAATACGGATAATCTAATTTGTACTGATAATTATGAAGCTGAAATAAGATACTGATCAAAACATGAACCCAATATAATCATAAATTCCATAAAAATAAATCCAATACAAATAATATTGAATATTATAATCTATAAAACTAATAAGTGAAACCAATTGTAGTAAAACTGATACACTATAAAACTAATAAGTGAATCTAATTATAGTGTACCCATAAAATTAAAAAAGAGATAGGGTAAAATGAATACACATTAAATTGAAATGTTAAACTGATAAAATTATATATACTTCCCCTTTGAAAATATGTAACATAATGTAAAGAGATGTGTTAAAAAAGAAATAGATAGGAATTATTACTTTACAGTGATAATTACTATTAACTATTTAATGTATTTAAATCTATCAAAAGATAATGGGTTTGTTAAAATATCATCTAGTTGTTCTTGCATTAAGATGATTTCTAAAATAAAATCTACTTTATGTGTGAGATCCCTAAGAAAGTTATTCAAAATTTCAATGTGTTTTTAATGTGAGTAATTGGTAGGTTTTTTAATATCTGGAATGGTACTAATACTGTCACATTGTATTCGAGTTTTGAAAACAACAGATTACATAGTCAGTGAGAGTGTGTTTCATTGGAAACACCTTATCACAACAACTACTAACTGCTAAATATTCAGCTTCAGAAGTGTAAAGTTCTATTGAGTATTGTTTTTTGCAGGACTGTGATACTAATTAATCTCTTATGAAATGGCATGTTCTGGGAGCGCTTTTTCTATTTATTATACAACCACAAAAATCACAATCTCAAAAAAATTTCAAAACAAAAACATTTCCATAAGAATAGAATAGTTTTAAATCCATAGTTCCATTTAAATAGTGAAAATTTATATTCACTTATTTAAAATGATATTCTTTTTAATTATATTGGTATCTTGCACATAAGAAAAGTAGAAATATTAAATATGGATGAATATAAATCAAGTATAACAAACTTCATATCATACGTATAAAAGTTGTTCGGTCAACTTGTTTCCCAGTTTCATCATGATCAAGTGTCTTTGAAGTACTGATTGGAGTTCTTATACTTTTAGTGATGTCATATCCATACATTTTGAGTAAGTCTTTGATATACGTATGTTGAGATATATAGGTTCTTTCTATTTTTTGAGATATTTGAAAACCTAAAAATAATGTTAACTCACCCATTATACTCATTGAAAACATATATTTCATTATATTAACAAAAGAATTTGTTTTGGATTGTAGAGTTGATCTTTATATAATGACATCACTATAAAATTGATCAATAAAAACATTTTTTATTTCCTTTTTTATAAAAATAGTTGTATCTGTAGTACCTTTTGAATATATTTTTTGTAAATAAAATCATATATGTCTATCATACCATGCTCTAGTTGCATGTCCATGTCCATACAAAGCATTGGTATGTTTAGAAACATGATCAGGATATTTTGGATCATCAAAACAAAGGGTTTTTCTAAAAAAACATCTTATTGTATAAAACCATTAAGAAGATCACATTTTACATCCATTTGAAATTTTTAGAAATTGAAATATGGAGGTAAGGATAGTAGAATACCAATTGATTAATGTATAGATACTGGAGCATAGGTTTCATCATAGTCTATTCCCTCTTTATGATTATATCCCTAAACAATATGTCTAGATTTTTTTTATGACTTAATTTTCATTAGATTCATTTCAGAAAACCCATTTTTCACAAATTACAGTTTTCTATTTTGTTCTCTCATCCAAGGTCTTGTCTTGATTCCATTCAAATTCATTTATTTCATCATTCATTGATTTAATCTAATATTCATAAATTAAGGCCACGTTAGATGTATTAGGTAGGAATTGAGATATAAAATAAAGATGTTCTACTTCATTTCTCAAATAATTTATGGTCTTTACAGTTTGATTTACAACACCAATGATATTATCAATGGGATGATTCATACGATATAATTGATTTGGTTATTGTAAAACCTTCTCATCAACATAAGATAAAAAGTCTTCTGGGGTAAATTTTTCAAAAACATTTTCTTGAGTACGTCAATTTTTAGAAGAGTTTCCAATCAATGGTTGATAATTACTTTTTGAAAACACATCAGCTGATGTAGGTAAGGGTTGTTTAAAAAAATGGGTTTGTTTCATCAACCATAACATGCACTATTTCTTAAATAGTGCAGTAGTTTTGGTTAAAACTCTATAATCCTTTGATGTTGGGGAATAAACTTATAATACCCCTTCATCTAATTTGTTTGAAAATTTATATAGATTATCTTAAGTATTCAATATGAATACATTGAGTCTAAATAATCAGAGGTAATAAAAATTTGGTTTTTGGATAGTCCACCATTCATATGGTGTTTTGTTAAGAAAATATATAGTTAAAACTCAATTTATAGTATAAAATGCAGTAATAACATCTTCTGCCAAAAAATTCTTCGCAATTGAGTATTCACTCAACATGGTTCTTTTCATTTCTGGAGAAATTCGATATCTTCATTCAAACACAGTATTTTTCTGAGGGTTCTTGGAGATGAGAAGTTGGTAGTAATCCCTTTCTTAAAACAAATATTTTCAAAATCTGAATTTTTAAATTTTCCACCATGATCACTGTGAATAGTTATCAGTGGTAGCTTTTTTTCATTTTTATCTTTGGATATAAATGTTTTGAAATTAAAAAAAAACTTCAGATTTCTTTTCTAGAAAATAGACCAATGTAAAGCTAGTGTAGTCATCAACTAAAACAAACATATATTGTTTTCCTCCAATGCTACCAGTTTGTGTCAGACTGAAAAGGTATATGTGCAAAAACAATAATACATTAGAATTTGAACATTATTAAGTGATTTAAGGATAGTTTTATGTTTCTTTCCATATTTACAAGGTTGAAAATCCTTTGTAAAATCATACCACATATATTGTAGATCCTTTACAAGTATTTTTTTAGAGTATACAATATTTACTAAGGTTACAGTGTCCTAATACTCTTTTCCATAACAAATAGTGGTCTTTCATTACATATAAGAAAGGTAAGTCTTGGGTTCTGAGGTCTTCTATATTATGGGTGTAAAAATTATCATGTCTATGGGAAGTAAGAGTGAATTCGTCCTTGGAATTGTGAACTAAACAATTATATTTCCCAAAATTCACAAGGTATCATTCATGAAATAAATGACTTGTGATTATAAGAATGTGTATATGACCTCCGACAAACAAAATATTTGAAATTACAACTTTTCCTAAAAGAACAATATTACATATACCAATGACCTTTCCTCAAGCATTATATCCAAAGGATACTCTTCCACCTTAAATTTAAATAATATTGTCAATGAAATATTTTTTTCCAGTCATATGTTGAGAACAACTATTATCCATGTATAAAATTTTCTTGTTTTTTGGTACACATTTTTTTCTTAAAAAGGAATAATATGTTTTTCGGATCCCAAGCATATTTGGATCGGTAAATGTCAAATAAAAGATTTTTTGGAATCCAATTTTTTTTTCAAAATTATCATTATGAAATCCTAAAGATTGAGTTTATTAAGAGAACAATTTTTTTCCCAAATTCCTCCACATTGAAATTTATTGTAGAATGTAGCACTTTGGGGGACAAAATATTTATGACTAAAAATAGGATTTGTGTGGGTGTGAACAATTCCAAAACAATTTCAAAGAGGACAAAGTTGGGAATACATTTTGTCAAATTATTTTATACCAATAGTAAAATTTAATAATAGTTTCTAATGATAAAATATTTCAAATATTTTTGTAATGAACAAATTGTCATTCTCGTGAGGAATTTTTTTAGAATTGATTTATGTTTCAAAAAAACTTCTATAAACAATGTTGTTCAAAGTTATTATAAAGTTTATACTTCTTATAATTTACATCCAAAAGGGTTTTTGAAATATTTTTTAAATCATGATTTTTCTTTTCAAGATATTTTGAATCATCTAATACTTATGTTGTAATAATAATTATTCTAGAAATTACCTTATCAATTGTTTTATTGAGTTTGAAATTATCATTTTCAGATAACTTGAAAAACCAGTATAGTTCTTCAAAAGAAGATAAATTTTCACTCCTGTAGAAGATTCTTTATCTAAAGAGTAAGAATATTTCTCACCAAGTTAATTATAATTTAATTATATATTTGTAAGAGATTCATCATTGTGTACCTTTTCCATGAAATAATGTTTTTCTATAGGTATTATGGCTATGATTCATGTATTCTTCTGACTCGAGGTTTCGTACTCTGATGTTTTTTCTGATGAATCACCGCCCCTTGCACTTCATGTAGCATTTTCATTCAAGAAATTCTTTTTATTTTACATATAATTATTTTTCTTGTTTCTTTCAGAATTATTATCCTTCTGATCTTTTTATTTAATCTAAGGACAATCTAGTCTAATATAACCTTCTAATTTACATTCATAAAAAGTTAATTTTGAGTCATTCTAGTCCATTCTATTTTTATTTTTCAAATTAGTATTGAAATAATTTCTTCTAACAATCTTGTTCATCCTTCAAGAAAGATTGTATAAATCATTCTCTATGTGACCACTTTCAATGGATTCTTATATAACAACACCTTTTATAGCATTATATCGTGTTATCCTTTTTGGTGACTTGACGTTAGATGTAGTAATAAAAACTACACTTCCATTACAATTATATTTATTATTGAAATCAACATCACATTTCATTCTTGTCTTGTGCTGTAAGAGAGTTCCAAATAATTCATCTAGAGTGATTTGAGTAAATTTCATTTTCTCTTCAACAGAAGTCATTTTTTATCCCCCCCCCCCATTTGGAGTTATATCGATTATCTTGTCCACAATAACATCATTATTAAGAAAATTTCACCCACGGATTGAATAAAATTGAAAATTTTCTTAAATATTTGTTGTACCTTGCATACTTGTTCTCCATAAGGAAAAAACCCATGATATTCTTCTTGGAGCATGGATCTTCTTGTTTCTAAAACATTGGATTGACTAAAATGTGTGAATTCTAATTTCATCCAAATCTAATTAGATACTTCAAAAGATGTTACCTGACTATATATATTCCATTCCATAGAACACATCAAAGTATTGCATACATTGTATTTCAGTTGATCTTCTAATTTCTCTGGATAAGTGAAGGTTTTGACTTCCTTTTCTGGTATTTTGTAATCCCCTGTAAGCATTACATTTTTTTATACTCTGGTATTAATAATAGAGGGCTTAATTCGATCAATCTAATAATAATAATCATTACCATCAAAAATTGGTGGTCTACTTGGATTTATATTATCAATTGATCTAATATTCATTCCTACCATCATGTAAAAAACATTTCCACTTGTTTGGAAAAAATCTCTCAAGGTAACATTGCAGCATTTTTGGGTTGATTGTGTTTTTAAAAAAGCAGGTTTCCACAGTGAATTGTCGAGTTCCAGAGAAGTTGTTTCAATCCATGTTGACAAAGAACGATGACAAAGGAACAGACGATCTGGAGGTGGTACAAAAGATCAATACAAGGTGGCGTCGTTTCCTAGTGTTTTCCAAATTGTTGGGGTCAAAACTTTGGAGGTTGGTGTGCATCACGATAATTGGATATCCTTGAAGATCTTATTTAAATATGTAAAAGGCATGAGTTTCATGAAGATAGGCTTCATGGATTGAATTTTGTGAAGACAAGAAGAATGATGAGGGTGTTCTTCGCGACTATGTCAAGCTTTGCGAACGGCAGCGGTTGAAGCACATCACGGTAGTGAAGGGCTTTGTGAGGGAACTTCACAGCGAAGGCATACAGGGATTGACGGTGATGCTCCGTGATTACGTCAAGCTCTGCCATTGGAAAATTTCCATGGTGCTTCGTGATTTTGAGAGAATTATGGAGGAAATTTTGGAGCTTAGTGATTTGAGATGACGTGGCGCTGACTTCGCGCGGAAGGATTGAGGGTCGGTGGAATCACCTATAAATAGAGGTCTACCCCCTCGAGAGAAGTAGATAGTTTTCAAAGAAAATATTTTTCTCTTGGTTCACGAAGGTGGTTCGTAGAGGTAGTGTTCTTCGTGAAAGAGAGGTGCTTCACGATGGCAAATCTAGCTCTACGAATGATGTGTGCTTCGCGAGGCCACGTGATCTAAGAAGTGTGCTTCATGAAGAGGCATAAGTTCCACAATGACCTAAGAATTGCGAAGCCTTGAGCTTCACGAAACGTAAGGAGCTTCGCGAAGGCTTGTTTGAGCTTCAAGAAATTTGGAGCCTCTCGAAGTAAGGTGCTTTGTGAAGGTATTTTCAAAGTGTGTTTCACAGTAGTTAGTGGCAAAGGGGTATTCATTAGTGGATGAAATTTTGACTTCATTAGAGCATCTACATATAGTGGAGGATGAATTCATTAGTGATAATGAAGAGACCTACAGGTCTACAAACTGTGAGTGGATCTTCTGAAGAAGCAGTGAGCACACATCAATTGAGAGAGCGATGAGCTTTCATATTGCGAGTGGTTGTAAACTAGGAGGGATAGTGAGTCTGATTCGAACTTGTAAACAGCTGTGTGCTTATAATGGAATTGGTACATCGGCACACTTCTGGTGTATTCTCCTTGGACGTATCCCAGTAAGGTTGAACCAAGTAAAAAATTTTGTGTTGTGTGCATGATTTAAGGTTTATTCATACTCTGCAACGGGAAGGAGAGAGAGAATAGGGTTTTGTCTAACAACAAAACAAGATCAAAAGAGGCAGTTGTTTTAATATGTCATACCCTGATTCACCCCCCCCCCCCCCTCAATGTATATAGACTTGTGGACATAACATCACTCTACTCATTACATTATTATGCAGTTATAAAAAATATATTTTTAAAATAAATAAAAATGTATTACCAAAAGAAATAAAGAATGCAATGAAAATTCGTTGAAACTTTCTCTGATATGATTTTTTTCTTGAAATAAATATGTATATGAATATTAGATGGAACCATACAAGAGGGTTAGTGGGTTGTAGGTTTAAAAACATTGAAGTTAAATACCTAAGAACAATCTTAGTTTAAGATGTCTTAAACTAATATAATTTACAACAAATAAAATTGAACACACATGTCCTGGATTTAATGGATATGATATGTTGTAACACCAGTAGAAATGAAAAAAAAAATTGTATTCGAATTGAATACAATGACTAGAGTAATATAAATTTAAATTATTATACCATACAACATATAGAATCTATTAATCAAATATGTAACTAATGAATCTTAATTGAAAATTTGCAATAGAAATGAATATTGATAGAAAGAGGAAACTGTAATATTCTATTTCTATTACAAATAACAACAAAATTAATGGTATTACAATTATTTTCTCCCAAATAGTAGGGTATCCTTTCACCTAGGATAAATGATTTTTCTTACCACCACCTTAGTAAGCCATTGATCCGATGATCGACACGATTTTCTTCTAATTTTCTAATGCCCATGATTAAAAAGGTAAAAGACACCTCTGTCTTTAAAATAATTGAAATTCCTCGATACAATCATCAACATGACATTGTACCTATCCCCAAAATCCCTTGATTTTTAACACAATTATAAAACACATGAAGAAAAACAAATCAATTATAGAAATACAATAACTTGGAAGAAGTCATTCACTTCCTGTATCTTCAAGGGTTTTACTCTAATTAAGAGAGAAGTTCCACTATCTCTCTCTAGAACATCCTAGAAGAAAAAGTTAGATATTCGGTTTTGAATGACCACCTATTTATAGGACTTAGTTTCTAACATACATATTTCCTCCAATAGTCTTATTTCTTTGAAAAATGTGGAAGGACATGGGAACCTGTCATTACAACAGACAAAAGTAACAGAATACATGAAATAGATTTGATCGATAAATAACCAACTCAATGACATCATTTTGGTTAGTAAATATTAATTAAAAAATAATGAAACAATGAGTATGAGATACATATAATCGGTATGGATGTAATATAATAGTACAAAAAATTACATGAGTACGATTAATAATATGGTTATAATTCTTATCATGGTTATAATGCATATTGAAGTTATGATACAAAACATAGTTACAATGCATAACATAGATAAAATTCATATTTCTTACAATTAATATTATTATTAAAATGCATGATATATAATTTGGTTATGATACAAGATTACGATGCGTGATAAATAACTTGGTTTTGATTCTTGATTACGATACAATTTGTAACCTAGTTATGATTCTTGATTATGATACAATTCATAACCATGTTATGATACAAATAATTACGATGCATGTGGTAACAAAGAATAACTTGGTCACGATATAGCTGATTATGATGAATTTGGTTATGATGCGTAACAAGGTTACAACACATATTATTACGATTCATGTGGTTATGATGTATAACCCAGTTACAATAATAATAGAACATATAAAAAAATTTGATTACGATTTGTAAAATAGCATACATGCTAAGAAAAAATTCATGTGTGATTTCAATATCAAAAATAGAAATGAAAAAGTTTGAAACATATTTTTACTCAACATTGTTTATAGTGAAGTAATCACAATTTCTAGGAATTTTCAGTTGTCCACCATTATTCCCAAGACAGTAATTCATAACATCATGAATATAATTTTTTTTTCTTCACTAGGGAATATCAAGATGAAGGGTAATACCAATGGACCTTAAGGAATATATTGGTCAAAAAAAATAATGTTGTTATCATATATCTATAAATCATTTTAGGCACTATGAATCTCTATTCGGTGATACAATCATGGGATGAAACAGTGGTAATATCACATTGGGAAAGTTCACCTGTGTGAGTATGTGTCTTGTTTGGATGAAATAGGTTCTAGCAGCTCCACACATTAGGATATCACTTGGGGACACATCATCATGGTCTTGAATCATATGAATTGGATCATGTGGGATGGCTCTATTATCATCTGGAATGAAAATTGGTTGGTGGATGTATTGGGTTTCCTTGGATGTCTAGTTCCATATATCACCTTCTCTCAACCCATTATCTTCCCAACATCCTTCAATCTAATCTCAAGCAACAACAAAATCATATATGTCAGGGAATTTCAACATCTGTTATACCTAAAAGACTCACCTCCATCGGTGCCTTATTCGGCTTCTAATTCCATATGATATATCAATATTTTATTCAATGGGGAACCTAACATGATTAATGGCGTGTTTTTATGGTTTAGAGATATTCCAACAAAGTTGAACATTCTTATCTGTAAAATTATTAATTATAAAAATCTAATATATGATTGGTTTTTAAGAAAGGGTAAACTTATGTTTTATAAGATCCCTTTTAGTTTCTCCCCAAATGAATAGATAAATTCCAATATTTTATTTTAATGTGATTGGTATTCAATGGTCTGGAATGAAGAGTTTGGTTTAACAAGGTGTGATGTTCAAGGTTTTTCTATATAGCCTTTTATTTTATCATGGGTTCATTTCAAAAATGTTAATACACATGAAAACATGGCTTTGATGATGTTTTCTGCATTGTTATATTATTTTTTAAGTCTTTCTAAAAAAACTATAAACACTAGATTTTTTTTAACTTGGCTCGTTGTGAGGATGAAAACCATATTATTAGATATGGAGTTGACTCCCTTGCTCAATAATAAAAAACATTCCACATCATTGTTTTGTCTCATATAAGGGATAATTATAGGTTTTATGCATCCATATCCCTCTCCCAAGATAAATGGTTGATGTTGTTTCCATTATATAGAAGATTGAATTTGAATTTTGATGGATCAAGCATGCATGGCTTCATCTGGGGAGGCAGGGAAGATTACAATCAAAACATATTAGTTGTTTTTTGTTTATTATTAGGAACGTTTGATACAAATCTCTAATGGTATAGGTCTAAACCCTGACCAACGGGTTAGCATCATTCCATTTTCACAGCATTAGTATTAATTATGTTTCATCTAAATAATCAATCATCCTCAACTCCATCCAAGGTATGATCTCTACTCTTTTTTTTATCACATGTAATTCTCATAAATTATTGGTTTTTATCATTAGTAACAATAATATCACTCACACCTAGTGGGAGGGAAACATTTTCGAGGACATCATGGCTTCCCATGATACTTCTAAAAATCCATGTATCATTATTAAATATATCAGATCCATTCCCCATGGTTAGTGAATATTTTTTATGGTGATTCCCGATGTATTCTTTACATTAGACCATTGTAAATTGTTTTGGCTCCAATCCCTTTATCCAATCAATAAAAAATTCCTAATATTGGATTTATGGTTATCACAAAAACTATAATAGGATGCATTTATTAACAAAATAGTGCTCTATGAAGGTGGATTTTAGTTTTTGGAAGATAATTGAGTAGTTTTATCCCTACAAAATTGGTTTTATAGTGAAAATATGTTACTAGTGGGGGTAATCATTTATAAGTGAGGTGACTGGACAACTAATAATTTTTGAAAATAATGTTTTTTAACCAAGATTATCATATAAAACATAGATCTAAAAATTGACCAATATTGAAAATTATTCATTATAAATTCTAAATATAGCCATAAAATAAAAATTAAACATTATTTATGAAATTTTATGCATTATTATTTTAGTTTTATGCCCATTATCAATTATTGATCTTAACCATACTAAATTATTTTTACTATTTTAACAATTCATTATAAAAAAATTAAGATAAAATTAATATATATTATAATATTTTCTTGTAAAAATATGAAAACCATTTTAACAAATTTAATTCACAGATTTGGTAGAAGTTAATTGAAAATTATACATGCAGAGATCAAGAAAAATATAGTTTTTTCAAAATTTATTTTTTATGAGAATGAAGATTTAATAATTAAATCTATAACTATTGATAGAAAAATTCACAATTTGTAGTCTATATATTGATTTATAGTTTATAAATGTAATCTAAATCATTCCTCGTTAGTGGTTGGTTTAATAAATTATTTTGGAAAAAATTTATTATTTTCAGAACTGTTCTTAAAAAATTCGTATTTTTTCTAAAAAGAAAACATTACTAAAATACAATATGAAGTCAGTTCAATGTAAATTACATGTATTAAACATTAATAATTATTATAAATGTTGTGTTTTATCTTATATAAATAATAATGGGGATTTTATTCTTTTTTATATATTTAATATAAATGACATTTTAAAAAATATCCTTATTTAGACATATTCAGTAAAAAATAAATATTGTATGAAAATTAAAAAAAATTAAACCTAGGATAACCTTTATAATATAAATTAATAAACTTAAAATTTTATAAAATATGTTATAATTATTTTTAATGTATTTTAATAAAGAATAATGAAAAATACCTTTAGATAAATATTTTTTCTTCAGAAAACATTTCTTTGTCTTTAAAATGATCTTTATAATATTTTCTAATGAATAGATAAAAATTGAGTTTAATTTTTTTAATCCATATAATTTTTTATTTTGTTTATATCTATTAATAGTCATTAATATAACTAGTAGTTATACTATTTTATAGTTCAATAATACTCATGGTTCTGTATTGCATAAGTTGATTAATAAAATATATTTGATGGTGTAACATCCCATATTAGGATTCCACTCAACTATTTCCCCATACCCAGTTGGTCACATGGACTCAAGCACATTTCACAAATTCTAGAGGCTGCTGACATTCACCGAGGGCATAAGTTGTGATAGTGGTGAAGATATGCCCACATTGGAAGAGTGTAACATAATTGAATAAATAATAATACAATAGAAAATGTAGTGAACAACATATATCTAAAAAAATTGCAGAATACTATTAAGATAAATAACCAAGCATCATTTCATACCAAAATGATGAAGAATATTTTTTCTAAGAAAATAGACAAAAATTCTACAAAGCCAAAATCCAAAACATATGATCCAAAATAAAAAAAGGAAATAAAATAATCTAAAAAGAATCTCAGGCTTTGGTTTGGTCCCATTCTCTCTTGATCCATAATAGCATATCACTTACCTGAAGAAGGGTGCATCCCTTATTGACTCTGTCAATAATAACATATATTTGGTCCCAATAGAATTCCACAAATAGGGTGTGAAAAATAAATCCCAGTAGGAAACCACCCAAAATATTTTCCAACCTGTTAGTGAGTATATGCCACAGGTAGTGTACAAATAGGAAAACTAGTAAACTTGTATGTACCGAGAATTAAACAATCCTATAAGTCTTTTTTTCAATATACGTTCATTATTTTTAGTTTAACGATTTATTTAAATTGAATTATATAATTCTCGGGATCTAGAATAAGATCGTCAAACCACTGTATAAATAATGCAGAACAGATACCTCAGTAGTCTATCAAAACCAAAAAATTGAAGACCCCATCTTGGATTCTTCTTTGGCTTGGAAGACAGGTCATAATTCATTCCATTTCAATATTTAATTCAAAATCATTCCCATAGGCATATAAAAACCATTCCTACATGCAAAACCAATCATTGCCCACATGCATAACAAATCCTCACCCATAACAATAACAAATCCTCACCCTCAGGCATAGCAGTTGACAAGGTCGAGCCAGGTATATCATCATTTCAGTATAATAGAAAACACTTGTAAGTTATATTATTTTATGGTTAACATAATAAAAAATAATTTTGTAATCTAACATATCAAGAAACAAGTGAACTAAACTATCACACGGCTTAAACGATATTTGGCATATCATGGGATAATAAGGAACCCACTAATCTGAAACCCTTAATCAAACCAATAACAATTTATTACTATTTAAAATCCTTTATAAATTTAATTAATACTTATAAACCTAATAAGGGAAACCAAGGAATTCCTCATAGGAAACCTCATATAAATGGCCATAAATGTTTATTCAAGGGAAATACACCCATGGTAGGACCTTAATCAAATCAACACACACAAACATGCTTAAATTAATTTAAATCATGACACGGTCATTATTAGACAACAACAATGGTAAATTTCCATTCATGGATTCACCCTAAACATGGGATAATAGCACAACGACACATATAAACAACTCTACATCGAGAGAATGTCACAAGACCACCTACCACGTTGTAGTATGACTCTCCTCGTCCAGTCTCAACATCCAATTCAAGATAGAATGACAAATATCTAAAAAATGATAAAAACATAACCTTAAATAACTCATTCGAGAGAAAAATTCACAAAGAACAACTGAAGGTGAGTCAATAGATTACAAATTCGGTTTAAATGCCTCTTACATCTATCAAATCAGGGATAGGGTGTAGATTTAGGAGTAAAATTCTCATTTGGTGCTCCTTGTTCGTCAACTAGGTATATCCACTATCCATTTTTACAAAAACGACAATACTTACTAATTTAATCAATAAAAAAGTTCACTTCATGTGCATGCGACTATAGGTCATGTCCATACAATTTTTTGTCAAACCATTACATGGTCATGTACCATGATTACATAGTCATGTATAGGAATTACATTGTATTTAGCCAAATATATAGTACATGTACCTAAATGTACACGGCGTTTATTTCTCATTCAAGTCATGAAACTGGCCTGATGCCATCCTCTGGCCCCTTTTCCTCCATTTTCATAAGTATAAACTAAAAACAAAATATTCATATCTCTTAGAAAAAACTAGATTATAAAAAACAACCCACATAAATAAATTCATCCAAAAATTTCCCTTCCTATGTGTTGATGAGAAAAATTAGAAAAACACAGGCCACTGTGATCGTAGATCGGCCTCCCTCTCCGAACTCTTGTCCATCACTCAGTTGTGATTCCAGAGGACACGTACTAACGGAGTGGATCAACGATGGAGAACCTTCATGCTATGAACCACAATATGAATGAGACACTCCTTAAAGGATACATCTTACTACAACTACACTTCCTCAAGTTAAAATGTGTGAGATGAGACTGAAAATTAAAGTCACAACTAAGAAACATGGAAGACGTCATTTATATCCTTGTACCTCCGGGGTAACTACAACCAATATACCACTAGCATGACCCTCTCCAGAATCTCAAACTGACCAATGGATCTCAGCGATTTTTTACCCTCTCACCTAATTCTCTTGTGTCCCAAATTCGGTGCGACATGCAGGATTACTCGATTCCTAACCTCGAACTCTAAAGGTCATCTACAGTGATTGAACTAGGATTTTGGATGAGACTGCAATATATCCATCCACTTCTGAATCAACTGGACTTGCTCAAAAGTCTCATGTATGAGACGAGGTCCCAGTGAATAAGCATCACATGCCTCCATCCATTAGAGTGGTGATTTGAATGTCCTACCATACAAACCCTCATAATATTCCATCTCTATATTCTCATAGAAACAGTTATTGTAGGAATATTAAACCATAGTAATAGGATTCTCCTAATATCACCCAATGTCTATGATGCATGCTCCCATTATGTCCTCTAGCATCTGTATCGTATGATCTGACTAGCCATCAATCTGACGGTGTTATGAGGTACATAGAATCACATGTGTACCTAGTTCCCTCTGAAAACTATACCAGAAATAATACGTAAATTGGGAATCCCTATTTGAAATGATAGAGTGTGGGACCCAATGAAGTCGTATAACCTCATGAATATACATCTTCCCATTATTATCATCATTGTAGGTCTCCTTGATAAGAACGAAGAGAGAGACCTTCGTAAGTTTGTCAAACACTACTCAAATAGCATCATTACCTCTAAGTGACCTTAGTAAACCTATCATGATATCAATCACATCATCATCCCATTTCCACTTCTGAATATGTAAGCACATCAAAAGATTTTTTTATCGATGATGATTCTTATTCACCTGCCCACAAGCAGAACACCTCGTAACAAAACCAACCACCTCTCTCTTTGTACCTAGCTAGTAGAACTAACAGGATAGGTCACTGTACATCTTGGTAAATATATGATGCACATCCCATGTTGAATTATGAAACTCCCAAATAAACTCTTCATGCATGTCTACTGGAACCCATACATGTCTATGGATCCATAAGATCTCATATTCATATATAGTCCAACTAGGAGGGGGATCCTCACCTACTACACTCTCCATAAGGACTAGTTCCTCAGAATCTAATAGATTTCTCATCCTCAATCTATTTATAAGGGTATAATTCATATCTAATGAAGTAATAAAAGTATGTCCATGATTTTCATGAACCTCCAAATGCATCTCATATCACAACACCATAATTGTCCACTCGCTACTGGACTCCTGCACTGCCTGCATCTGTGTCCTTAGGCTCAGTGCATTAGCTATTAGATTGCCTTTTCCTGGTATGTAGACAAGCTCTTATTCAAAACACTTTAGGTATTACACCCAACTTCACTTCCTCATGTTTGTATCACACAGAGTAAATATGTACGTGAGACTTTGGTGATCATGAACACCACAAAATGCTCCCCAATAAGTAGTGTCTCCAACAGCCTACAACATGAAAAATCGTGGATAACCCGAGATCGTGCAATAGAAAGTTCCCCTCATGTGGCCTCAACTTCCTAGACCTGTTTGCAATTAATTAATCCCCATGCATAAGTACTACTCCCAACCAGATACATGATTCATCACAATACACAGTGTAACTCCTACCTACCTCTAGAGAAAATCAGTATAAGTGCAGACGTTAATCTCCCTTTCATTTCTGGAAAGGATGTCTCACAAGAATATGAATATAGGTACTTCAAAACCTTATTTTATAATCCCTTCATTGATACTTCTACGCATGAGAAGTCCATAATGAAACTCATGTAGTAACCAGCCATCCCACGAAAACACTACACCTCAAATGTGATCTTGTGTTGGTCCCAAGTAACAATATCTCTAATTTTCCTTGGGGCCACGGATACTCTTATATTCGATATGGCGTGACCCAGGGTGTGAATCTGATCCATCTAAAAGTGGCACATTATGAGCATTACATATAATTTTTGTTCTCTTAGTGAATTCAAAATGATCTCAAAATGGGTTCCATGGTCTTGTAAATTTTGAGAATACTACAGTATATCATTCACAATAACCACCCAAAACATATATGTATGGATGGAACACTCAGTTTATTAGTTTCATGAAAAAAATTTCTCGTTCATGAGATATAATGACATAACCTGATATTCATATAGACCATAACTAATATGAAATGTGGTATGAAGTATGATTGATGGTAGAACACATACCTAGTGATATATTGACCTTAATTCAATTTTAGAGAACACCTGAGCTCCTTAGAGCTAATAAAACTGGTCATCTATCCATGGAAAGGGTATCAGTTTTTACCGTCACCTAGTTTAGTTTCTGATAGTCAACGCATAGCCCAAGAGTAACTTCCCTCTTTTTCAAAAAATGACCACCGAACCCCTTGGATAAGGACTGGTTCAGATAAAGCCCTTTTCCTCAAAATCCAATAGCTTTTTCTTGAGCTCCTATAGCTCCGTCATAGCCATCCTGTATAGTGGAATGGATACCAGTGTAGCTCTTGGAACTAGCTCGTTTATGAACTACACACCTCTCACTGGAGGTAAACCATAAAATTACTCTAAGAAAACATCCCTAAAATGATCATCCACATGGGGTAAGTCTCTTTTACATATTAAATGTCCATCCAGATATAAACTGGAAATATATGATATCATCCACCTCAATCCACGTTGCTCAGGTCCTGGTTAGATTTCTTAGACATCCCACTCTCCCTTTTCTTTAAACGATCTGCCTTCTAGTGATGTAAAACTCACCCTACAACAATAGATATCGAAAAAGTATTGAATTGAAATTGATGAGTCCATTCAGGGAATGAAATAATTTCTAATCATATCGAATACATATAGATCCCAAATAATGTGACACCTAAGAATCTTAAGGGGGATCTCCTTATACAAATTCACATCTGTTATCCTTATCCCCAATATAGTGTATAGAATCATAACGTCATCAAAAGAGAAAAGATAGATACCAAGGATATCTACAATGGGTATAGATATAAAACAATGTGAAGACATTGTATTGTAGAGTGCCTAAGAAAAAATGGATGTGACTGGAATAGTAGCTATAATTGTTAAATGTCTGGGATCCTACTCCTACTTTTTCTATTGTAGTGTGTAAGTTTGACTTGTACCACGACCCTGAGATACTACCAGTCTACCCTGAGCTAATCTGCACTATTGTCATTGAGATCCTAGGGTCTGGCAACAATGACCACGACACCACCTTAGCCTGAATGGCCTGCTATATTCTGATTCCTTGACTAGTGAGAATTTGTTGCCCCTACACCAAAACACGGAGTCAGTGCGGAACCTCTCCCACTAGATTATGTTGTAAAAGACATGTTTATGCATTGAAGATGGCCCATCTTTTCGCAAGCTCAAAACTAGACAAGGTCCATCGGACACTACAATCTCATTTTCCCAGATCTGACATACTGGTAGATCCTTTCCTGGCTATCGGAAGAAACATTATGACTATTCATATCACTATCATAATTCTCTATATGATGCTTCTTACTCCTGGTTGAGAAAGTACCAGATCTCGGTGTTGAACCACCCTCATTCACTCATGCAGATTCCTATAGATTATGCTCAGAAATGCGCACCTAATTCATGATAGAATATATAGAAGAAAACTTGATGAAGCTAAACTACAATGGGATTTTTTACTTGAGACAATTCTCAAATTGACTAGCCCTTGATGCCCCATTTCCCATTAAAATAGGAGTTTATATCTGAAGCTTAGTGAAATGGGCAGATTATTCCATCACTAACATAGAACCATGCTTCAGATGCCTGAAATCTCGAGCTCTATCAGCCTATAGTGTCTCGGAAAAATAGTATTCATAGAATACCATTTGAAAATCTCCACATTCCATGTTCTCATGACACTGAATATGAATGATAACATACCACTACCTCTTAGAAAAATCACACATTATATAAGTCATGAGAATGACTATACTCTCCATAGGAATATCTATATGGTTTAGGATCATAAGAATAGGAACTATCCCTGACATTTTATTCTATGGTCCACCATCCCTTGAAAATATAGGAATATTCTCCAATTGGAATAATCACATTAGTTGTTCCATAGATATGAAGGGTTGTGGAAATCCCTATAAGATCATTGTAAACCTCATGAATACTTCATTGAACTATGCATCCACACCTATGTTTGGTTTAATAGTTGGTCCCATAACAGACTCATCTAGAGGATCATCTAGTAGCCCATGGCCTTCCACCTTCGAGGGATGATCATTTCCACTCTCCTAGTAAATTACAAGAGATCGTCTGGGGGGAATTACTCTATAAATTCCATCACACGCACCTCCATATATTCTTATTCATCAGGGTACACAATTCATGTGGGTAAACTAATCAAGAGAAGAAAAGACATAAATGTGAAAAAATGATGAGTGCATGGAATGTTGGAACAATACATGATGTGTACACATAAGCCCTTACATAGTCGTGTACTCTTACTGGACTAGGTATGTAAACACCAAAGCTACACAGTGCGTAAGGACTATACCTGACATGTACACTTAAACTATTACATGGTCATGTACTTCGGCCATCCTGGGCATGTAGACATCTTATGTACATGACGTGTCAGTTAGGTACACGGCATGTACATAATTCTTCCCTCCTAGCCATGTACTTTTACATTGATAGAGCTTCACAGGTCTGCCTATGTAAAACTACATTGGTTGTACATAAGGTAAATAGAGTGTTCTGATAAAAAAACAACAAAATGTATCTTCTCTCACAAAGTTGGTGAAACGGTTATCTCTTACATGGTGTGTACTCATAGTACATGGCATGTACATGGAAAATTTATTTTCTTCCCGAACAGAAGAACGCATGGAGTGTGTTCATAGGACTACACACCCAGTTTTCTACGTCTCCAGAATGTAAACCTTAGAATGTTCCCTAAACCCCTGTTTTTTTTAAATAAAGAAATGGTGTACCTAATTCCAATCTGTTGGGGCCCATTCACATCTTTAATGAATTCTTTGAATCCACATATATCACATAACAACAAAATTTATATCCCTTGTATGAAACAAGATCCACAAAATTCTAATTCTAAAGGCCCCATACTCCTCAGGGAACAATGCTTGGAATCCATCCAATTAATCCATAACATGTACCAACACACATATCAAGAAACTAGACATATCTATCACATTATCTTACACAATATAATGAATATTTAGCATGGCATCTATCACAACAGCATGGAATCAGAAATTCTCTCATAATGGCATGGAAAGAATTTGTGGAATTTTATTTCTAAAAAGTTATTCTATGATGCATGTGATGGAATACCCTTATCTAATTGGGTTGAAAAAAAATATAACCATAATGATATTAATAATAATAGAAGAATCAATTTTATCACCCTACATTGAAACCAAATCAACTGTAATAGCTCCAAATTCAAAAAATTAAAATTTCATTCGATGAAAATTGACATTACCCTCTATGTGGAGTAGTTACTCCCAGGAATATCTTAGTACAAAATTTCATTCATTTCCAACATTGACTATCATTATTAAATTATGACACAAACAAGAAAAGAAAAACACCTTTGATACCACTTTGTAATGTTTCAGATCTGTATGCCATTGAACTGGTGCCTTGTACCTGGTTGGCCCAAGGGCCTCAAGAGCTTATCCCCAAACATGAGAGGCTATTGACTTGTAGGGATGGCCTAGGTTGTGATATTCTGAAAAATATACCCTCATTATAAAAATCATAATACAACATAGTATAAAATAATATAATAGAGTAACAAGTAAATAACATACATCTGAAATAAACAGCAGATGAATAAAAAGAAAAATAAACATGCATCATTTCATACAAAAGATGATTCATAATATATGTTCTATGAAAATAGCCTATATAATTAAACATTAGAAATCCATAATATATGTTCCAAATGAAAAATGAATAAATGGAAACTAAGAAGCATCACATGCCATCGATCGATCCCGTGCTCTCCGGCTCCTAAAACCATCTAAAGTACCTGTAGAAGGGTGCTTTCCCTTATCGAGTCCTGCAAAAATATAATCTATTTGGGCCCAAAAGAATTACCCAAACATGGTGTGAGAGAAAAATCTAAACAGGAAACCAAAAAATATCTCTTCTGATCTGTAAATGTGAATATGCAACATGTAGTGTATGAAAAGGAAAAGATGTAAAGTATGTAGTACTCAAATGTAAACAATTCTACAAGACCAATTTTCCATTTTCATTAATTATGTCCAGTTCATCCATTTAATTAAATTAAATTATATAAGTCTCAAGATCCATCCTAAGCTTGTCCACCCCTCGTATAAAGAAGCTTAATAGATTCTTAAGAAGGCTCTCTAAACAGATAATGTGATGATCTAATCCAATCTAGTGCATTGTCTTGGAAGACGCATCATAAGTCATTCTATTTCGATATTCAATTCAACCTATTTCCCTCATTCATATCAAAAAACCCACCCATAGGTATAACCAATCCTCACCCACATACATATCAATTCCTTGACCGTAGTCATAATAAATAATCACCTACAGGCATAACAAATCCTCGCTCGCAGGTATAGCAGTGGATATGGTTGAGCACCATATGTCATCGTTTCAGAATAATAGTCAACAAATTAAAATTATTGTATTACATGGTTAAAAAAATAACAACTCACATGGTCATCTTACATATCATTAAATAGGTGAATTAAACATTCATAATTCTTAGACAATAATTGGAATATGATGGGGAAAATGGGAAACCACAAATCCTAAAACCTTAATAAAATAAATCATTATTTATCACAATTTCAATTCCATTATAAATTTTATTTAGACTTAGCATCCCAATAAAGTAAAACAAGGAATTCCTCATAGGTAACCTCATCCAAACTTCAATAAATAGTCATTAAAGGGAAACACACCCACAAGGTGTCCCTTAAACAAACCAACATGCTCAAACATGAATTATTTAATTTAATTAATGACGTAATCATCATTTGGAAGTAAAAAAGTGTCAATTTTAATTCAATGATACACCATAAAAATAGGATAATGGAACTACAACACATATAAACATCTAAAGATTGAGATAAAGGCACAAGACCTCTTAACTTATCCTAGTACGACTCTCCTCACCAAGCCTCAGCCTCCAATTCAAGATAGAATGACGTAGATCTACATAATAATGATAAAATAATAACCAAAAAAATATATATTTGAGATAAAAATATCAAGATAATCACCATTAGAGGAATTTAGTGCTTACCGATTATTTTCAAACACCACTGATGATGATCAAATCAGGGTTCAAATGGATATTCATGAGGGAAAATCGTGTTTGTCACTACTTTTTAGTCAACATAGGAGATCCTCTATCCATTTTCACAAAAACAATGCTACTGCTCAATTTAATCAACAAAAAAGTACACATCTTATACATGAGACTGCACTCCATGTCTAAATAGTTTCTGGATAGACCATTACATGGTCGTTTATCAGGATTACATTGCTTGTAGCCTAATATAAATGTTATGTACCTAAATGTACATGAGGTGTAGTTCCCAGACGTGTCGGGTAACAGACCTGAAGCCAACCTCTGACCTCTTTTACCCCATTTTCATAAGTATGAAGATAAATGTAATTATCCAATCCTTAATAAATGAATTGGTTTATTACACATGGATCATTTAATCTCAGTGATGTGAGTCAAATATTATATCAATCATATTTTCCATTTTTTTGTAAATATAATAGTACCACATCCCCCACCCCATGATAAATTGTATCCATTTAATTTGATCTTGATCATGATAAATATGTATTTTACTTTTGAGAAATCATCTGTGGGAAACAATCATCATAAAAAGGGTAGCAAAATAACCTCTTGATAAGTGTGAAATGTAAGTATGATGGTCATAAATTATAAAATATAACTATGATATCATGTAGGAAATAATTTTTTTTATACGTAGATATGGATATGGAATAAACTAGTAATACCAAAATAGTGATGAATATTGAAATATATCATTGATCACAAGCAATTGAATGATAATGAAAATGTTGACAACAACAAAACCATAAACCCATAGGTGTGAAAAATTTGATTAATGTCAACAGAAATGATGGTAATATTAGAAAATTTTATTTCAATGTCCTTATACTAATGGTTAGGAATTCCTTCACCAACTTGACTAATGTAATAAAAGAAAATACATTCTTTATGAGTGCAGTTTCATATATTTTCATATCAATCTCATATTTTTCTCCAAGTGATGAGTATTCAAGATGAATTTTTCATTCCTAATGAAATAAAATATGTTATTATATGAAAAAATAACCATTTAAAAGATAATAATTCTATTATTCTTATCATTAGAAAATAACCAAAACAAAAAATGGTTAAAATTTGGTTTTATGTTTCCAAAAATAATAATTCATATGATGAAATGGTACACTAATTTCCAATATTAAATACAATTGAATAATGTTAAAACTAAATAAATCTATAAATAAATAAACATGTATCCAAAATAATATTAGAAACAACAATATTTAAGAGTTTTTTTACATAATATTATCCCATTCCTCTTGTCTTCTATGAAAAAAACAGTGATCTTCTTTTGAAATAACATTAATCACTTATTCACAAAATCACTAATCAATATAATGGTAATCAATATAAAAAACATGATTCCTGTAATTAATTCAATATCCTTGATCATATAAAAGAAAATAATATAATTATGGTATATCAATTTTTTTCTAAAAAAATGTAATTACAAAAATCAGTTTAATAAAAAGTTTTATATATTCATAATATTAATAAAAAATCATCAAAATTTTCATTAATCTCATTATGATCTCATCATTTGTAACATCAAAATACTTGTTTTAGAATTTGGAACATAGTATCATCCTTAATATTATATAACTGTTATGGTATCAATAAATCTAAAAAATACTTCACATGAATATAGCCTAATCTCTAATGTTGTCTTTACCCTACCTCTAATACCAGCTATATCACTATGTAAATATTTATAGTGGATTATAATTGATACATAACTACTAAATCCATTGGAGGTTACACTTCCTAGGGAGGAAAACCAACCAATCATTGTGGTATCCCATTCTAAATTAAGTCCATCGGTGGAGATCCATGTTTCATCCAATTCGCTAACACGAGAGTTCTGAAGCATTTGATTCCATTTTTTCCAGTATTTCTATCAATAACACCCTAGAACTTGAACTCCCACATATGGTGCTGAAATAAGAAATAATTGTTTTTTGTCTATTATACTGGTTATTGTGACATAATTTTCCCAATCAATAATATATAACATCAAAAAAATGTATCTCTTACATACCTAAGGAATTGTAAGCTATAGTGATTTATATAATTATTTCAATGTCTTGAATAAACAATTCCATATTTTTAAATGAACCGTAAAAAAACAAAACAGATTTTATTGTTACACATTATGATAACATCGTATCCACATAAAACACCTCTATAAAAATCCCTCTATAATAATTTCTGAAAGCTTTTGGAAAAGGAAACCTAATAAGGGAAATAACAATTGATCACTAACTGTAGACATAAGCATTAATAATTTAATTTTATCATTGAAAATAACACTATAATAAGTGTTTAATGACACAATAAAATTTCATTATCATAACATAAATGTACGCATACACATCAATTTGGATTGCTAAACACGTGTCCTTGAAAAAAGCCTTAACAATGGATATTTCCATAACAAATAAGATTCATGAGCCATGTGATATCAATTGTGATAAAAGGAAAAACTTATAACCTATAGTAGGAATAAAAAAAGTGTTTTGGTATCATTAAACATAAACATAACATAGCCTTTAACTAACCCTCATAAAGAACCTACAAATCGAGTTGATATATGGTATACTTCCATACACAATGAATTAGAGCATTATATTGGCATACCCATTATATAAGTTATATCACGAACAGTCGATTAAATCTTGGTTCACCCATCATATGAAAAATTAGATAAACCATAATTATAGTATATAGGGATTTCATTACATCACAAAACTCACAATAACATTTATTGTCCCTTTTAGAAAATGAATATCCATTGGAAAAGAAATGGGATGCATAATAATACCATTGGATCATGATTAATCTTTGAAAAAAACATGTTAGATGACAATATATTTGATGGTTTCATAACTCATGTAAATTAATTGTGTTTCATATCAATTTATTTGGAACAAGATTAACCCGTGGGAATGAAACATAATCCATAACAATCTATTTGAACAAAATAACAATCCATCCAAAGAAAGAATAAAGGTTATATAATTATAAAATATCCCCATTGGAACATAATTAACATCATGGTTTATTCATGTTTATGAGTAGAAATTCCATCTAAATATCATAAAATAAATTCATGATGAAAATATTGTTTCTACTTTAAAAAAAATTAATTTTTTTAAAAAAATATGTTTTTCTGAAAAATTTTGAAAATCCATTTAATTGGAAATTATATTAGATAAATATAATTAAAGTCTCAATGAAAATAATTATGATGATCAGATGAAAATCCATTCATGTTATGAATGTTAAAAATAAACTCCATTTTCTATCATTTTGTAAATGGGGTAGAAATTAATTCACTTAGAAAATGTAATTAAATTTTATCATTAAATATTTTAATAAGTTGGTCAAATATCATGTCAAATATTTTAAGTAAATAATTCCCATTTATAAAAGGTCATTTTTCAAACTAAATAATTAATTCATAGATAGTTATTGTAGTAATTACCATTCTTATAGAAATATACAAGATCAATATCACTTATACCAAAAATTATTGATATTATTTGAATCCATAAGGGAGGAGATGGAAATTTTCTATAGGAAAAAAACTCAAAATTTTAGGATAAGAAAATATATTTCGTTCAAGAAATTAACATCATATTATTTCCTCCCAAATAACCTTGAATAAAAGAAATCATGAAATGAAATTAGATATTAATGTAAATCCTTTTCAACATCAGTAACTATTCAATCGTAAGAAAAATGAAACAATAGCATAAAAGCATACATCTATGTGGAGAAAAAATTTATTAGTTATATTTCATCTCAATGGTGTAGTATATACACCTTATAGAAATAGTTAGGTTAATAACATCAATATTTGTCTCAAGGGTATCATATTTGAGATGAATAAACATTACCAAGATTAATTTCTTTAATAATGAATTAACCAATGTATTTATTATGTGTATTAAAGGTAACTAGACACAAAAATAGTGTAAATTTAGAATATAAGAATTATATATAATCTAAAATATAATCATATCATTAATAATTAACTGATGTAGAGTTATAACCCAATGAATTGAAATAGAGTTAAAAAAACCTCTTCCATGTCATAACATCCAAATAAAAATTTATTGGATGAAATAATTTCAAAAGGAACATAAAATAATATTATTTAGTAATTACTACTTATACTAAATTTAAAATGGGATGTATATGAACCCTATACAGTAAATCCGGAGCATAAAATTAAAATATACATCAATGAAGGATGGCTGAGATGAAGTATCTTGTGATTTTGGTAATCTTTGTGTCAAATCCCCATTAAATAGAAAAAGTAAATTATATAGGTAAATATGATAAATATTAAAAAAAATACCTGTAATATAATTCCTTGTTATTTATATAATGAAACAAAAAAATAGTGGTTAATATGGCATATATCATATAGAAATAAATGTGAGATGAGAAACTTGTACCTTTGATCTCACTTTGTTCATTCATGATTTCACTACCTATATAATAAACTAATTTTATTATTTTTGTTATTAGTTTTTTTATACATTTAATACCCTTTAAAAATATACTGTATTTTATTTCTTTGTAATGTTAAATATTAATTCATAATAAGTTAAGTCCATTTCTTGTGTTTTGATGATGTTCAATTTATAGTTTTTTGAAACAGCTTTAGAGTGTTATCTATGGTTAAATAAGAAATTATTCCAACAAATACATGATAATAACCATTAAATATTTATTGAATTTACTAATCAATTATACTTTTATGAAAAATAATTGAACGCGATAATGAAAAATAATCTATTTCTCGATCATTGAGATGATAGGCCTTACGTACGCATGAGTAACACTTCAATTTTTTAATGTTCAATATGAAAATAAGGTAAGTTTTATTTTAAATTCATATAATTATAAAAATACCATAAATACCATATCATTAAATTTAATATACTTATATGTATAATCGATTTTTTGTAAAGATAAAAAACAATCAGATCGCTTCGTAGAGGTGGTAGTTCACATTACACAAGAACAATGCGAACATTTTTCTATTTTAGAATTAAATTGATATATTATATTTTTATAATGATAAATATTTCCTAAAAACTATATTTATGTAATTTATATGAAATATCTTATTTTAATTTATAATTATTACCTTCTATATAAGACATTAGTGAGATACCAATCACATCGCTTCGCCGGGAGCTATTCTGCCATATACAAAGGTGAAGATATCATATTCCACATATAATGGAATGTATGATGTTATATGTCATACAATAACTCAAGTGGAATAAATATTTTAAGATTTTATATTATATACATTAAATCCATTATTATAACATGTTTTGAGTGGAAATGATGTAAAACAAATGACATCTGTTCATGAGGTTGTAGTCCACCATAGACACAATTGATGTTTTGGTATACCCTTTGATGGAAGAGAAGTTGAATTGGGGTTATTCCCTCATCATAATAAAATATTTGTTGGTTTTATTATATTTTCTATTATATAATAAAAAAATTTGAATAATTTTAGGAGTTGAAATAAAGAATAATCTACAAATGATCGGTTAATCATTTTTCCTCTTCTTTAGTGAAACTACTTTCTTATCACTGAAATCCTTATTTGGATGTTTAGTGATCAAACTTTGGAATATAGAATCTGGTATGTTATTTAATGAAGAAATTTGTATATTTATTGATAGATAATGGTTTTTTTAAAATGTGTAATGGGGAGAGGGTATTGGATATCCTATTATAATTGATGTAAGGGGAACACAAGTAAATTTTTGAAAGAAAATTGGTGTACCCATATTTATTGAATTGAAAAAGGATAAAAAATATCCCATTATTTATAATTAAAAATTATATAACAAATACATTTCCTAAAAATTTAATTTAGCCTTGTTTTTAGAAAACTATAAAATTTATCTATATAGTTTAATCATTGTTAAATAAATTTTCTACCATAACCACAGTAAAAGATGTGACATGTCAACCTAGGAACCACTTTTTGGTTCCCAAATATGGTTCACCACAAGAACACAGGCATGCTCCACTATACTCTAGAGGCTGCTGACCATAATAATGGTTTTAATATGTAACCTAGGGAGGCTATACCCAATTTATCAACATATCACAGGAGGATAAATCAATAAGAAATATTACAAAGATACCAGAGTAATAAATAATGACCAACATGTTATGATAAATCCAAAATAGGGAAGAATAACCTATGAAAAAGTAGTAAATATATTATTCCATTCAAGTGGAAGCTGTCAAATTAAAAACCAAAATAAAGACTCAATGTCATCTCCTATACAAGTCTCAACATTATTATATGTTACCTCATCCATGCTACGTACCATATCCTAAATCGAAAATATAATTTAAGGCTATTTCCACGATCCTATACAGCAAACAGGATTTATATTATGGTACCAATTCAAATGCCTTATTAGGGTGTTTGTAAAACTCAATAGGCCCTACCGATGGTGTATAATACAACATAAATTATATAAAGTTTTATAAAGTTATTTAAACAATAATGATAAAATAACAAAAATAACAAGTTTTATATTTATTATTCATCAATAAACCACATCATACATGCTTCATCCCTCATTATATTTTGAAAAAAAAATCATAGGGATATGGAAAATAATTATTTCAATTGATTTATTTATTCATTTAACTCCAATTTCATTCAATACAATGGATTATTTGACTTTTTACAATTATCACATCTACATTTAAAATAAATCAAGAAAAAACTCTCAAGGGTCCTATTGCATCAGCCTGGAACCCCATGTTTATTTGATGAACCAATCCTTAACCAAAAACTCATTGATGAAAAGAACTAATTGGGATTATATAATAGTAGACATGCACCCCATTGGTCTTTGGAATATTATTCCCTCTCCCACAACTCATTGATCAGCCATTCAAAAATAATATATATATATCTATATCACAATTCAAAAAAAATAACCATCTTATCAATAAATATCATCACTATGAAATCGTTCATTTTTAAATCACAACTACTATTCTACAATATTATCATGAGGAAAAACATGAAAAACATACCCATTAATCCATTTTTCATCATTTCTTTTTCAATTCATTAACCATTAAATGATAAAACAATAAACCCTTTAAATGAAATTATCAATCAATTACAATGTACATAGTTAAATTCCATTAAACCTTATTTACTTATTCTAAATTCATAAATCATTTCAATGAAAATTGGCCCAACCCATGGGTTTTAATCATGCTTTCTCATGTAATCTTCAACCAGATTAATAAGTTATGTGAAGGGTGAATTATTTTCATAGAAATAAATTCACATTTTTTATTTAGAATTGTATTCACATCATGACAAAACTATGGAAAAATTATAGACACCTGCTCATAATAAAAACTATCAAAGAATATAAATTAGAAAACATGACTTAAGGTCATTGACAAACAGTTTCCAAACCCTAGAACTTAATTTAATGAAGAATGATCAAAATCACATTAGTGAATATGATCTAGGATAAAAACAAGGATCTAATCCAATAAAATGAGATACCTTTAAACATAGATCAAAAGAATTAACAACAGATGAATTCATGGGTCTTAATGTGGATAGTTAGAGAGGATAATGAGGAATCTAAATATAGAATAGGATCAATGAGTCTTGGAATAGTCTTGGGATCCTTTAAGAGTATTTAAATTAATATTATGTTGAGAGACAGTGAATAGGGATATCATACAAGTTTTTGGATTTTTTTATAAATTTTTTGGAAGATTAAATTCCTACTAACGTGAAATCCTTTATGAACCACATAGTTTCAAAAACCATGATCCCTAACTGTACACCCCTACTATCTAGAGTGAATGGTTACTCATAGGTACGCATGTAGTTTTCCCAATTGTGCACCATCCAAACAAACCCACTTTTTTGATGGGTTTTGGTTTTGGCGATGGTGGCCACATGGTATAGTCAATATTTGTGCCCCTTCATATGGATCAAAATTGGGTACACAGTTTCCTGGGGAAAACTACATAGCTTCCCTAAACATTTTCGGACTAGACACCTGACCATGGAATTCTAATGATCTCAAAATTCACTAAAATCAACAACAATGAATGACCCAACCATTGTATGATAAAATCTAGGGTAAAAAAATTTCCTAAAACATATGGTCCATCCCTATAAAATTTAGGATCATGTAATCTATGAACATTATAATATGTAATCCTCAATTTGAAATCCCAAGCATCTCTAATCATCTTTGGTGAAAAAATTAAGCCACAACGATCATATATCTAATTATATTTACAATGATTCCTCTTAAACACATCCATTCTTCTAAAAAACTTAATCCAATGAAAAGTTATTTAAGCACAAAATGATTTCACTATGATCCAAAAAACAAATTTTATAGTCCTCAAAGGATATATCAGCCTCATGCACGACATCATAAACATCGATCATAAGATAGGTGTCATAGTGATACTTCAGTGTTCTATATAGCATGTAAAACATTTTGGCCTTCACAATTCCACTTAGGGAGAGCCAATTGATGAAACACCTATATGATTCTCCAAACAATCACAAACTATCAAAAAAACATGGGTTCAAACATTCCAATAACTCAAATCTGATAGTGACGCAATCTCAACCACACCTGTAGGAATACACAATTAGTCAATATAAAATCAAGAGGTCGATGATTTATATCATCATATCACATCCTATTACTATAATCTATAACTATTCATTTTTGAATCAACTGAACCTCCTCTAATGTATCATTCATGAGACACAGCCCTATTAATTCTAAATTGCTAGATTCCGAAAAACACTACGGTGATCTATATATCCTACCCTAGAGAACCTTATATGGTTCCTTCTAAATAGTCACCCAATTCATGTTTTTATGATAACACAATGAAAAGTATGTGTTTCTTTAAAATTCCTCCATATTGGAGGACACATTCCAGCAACATTTTTCAAGAACAAAAAATTATGATCCGAATTATTGTCATTCTAAGGGTGAAAATACATAGACAAAAACACTTGGGTAACAATATCCTTCTAGAACTGTTTCCTGCACCATGATGAAAAACATGGATTATGATTTGAAACTATTGTTCATGACACCTTCTGAAGAAGTTATATTTTCTGAACATACTATAACCACTCTGCCCATCTAAAAACATTGAAATCCTACCTAATCATGGAATACTTTTCTTGGACTACATGGTACACTTTTTTCACCCCATACATTTGGTCACTAACTTATGGACCAAAAACTCTTGCCAACAGATCGACATAGGAATGATTTTACACATAAGATAACATCCAGTGTGCTTTGTCCTCACTCGCTCACATCCTAGAAGACATCCCACGTGGTCACCCATCCTAATCACTACTACATCGAAGAACTCATAACTATGTAGTACTAAATAGTAAGGTTCCTAAAAATTAAATTTCACCTTTTTGACATGGGTCATATCATTTAGTCATTTATCCCTTTATCAATATGAAGTGTTACAGTCAACCACCCTATTTGAGCACAATGACCTTATTATGGATCATAAATATCAAAACATGCATTTACACCAAACATAAGGATTTATTCCAATTCTAATGAAAAGGTATCAATATCTCCCCAATGATAGCACATACACCCATCATTAACATGGAAATCAGGTCATGGTCTGCATGCATCACCAATTTCCCCACAGACATGTGGTCCCTAACCTTGGGCCCACACATGTTCTTAAATGGGACATTAGAAAAATTATGGTCCCCATAGGACAACACATGTTTTCTAACTTGTACATTTTCCACACACATTAAATCTAAGGGAAGCATCCCAAAAGGTCACCCATCAATGTCACTAAACTAGACTACATACACTTAATTGTTCAGTTATAATCAGGTAAGATCCCAAAAATATATGTGTTCCTTCTTTACATGGTTAATATAATTTAGTTATTTAAATGTTTATCATTATGGGTTTTTACACATACATATCTCCCAACCAATCAACTCTGAATGTTTCCTAGATAGGAATTAATGGGATACATTATCAAACGGTTCACAATCAACCATATCATGTGATTCTTCTAAGGTTCTCTCAAATGACCCACCATAAAATCCAAGGTAACATAATATAACTTCCATTCAAGAATGGAAAATCAATCTAACAAATGACAAGGTCATTAATGACTAGACATCTGCAACATACAACTGAAGCGTAATGTCACAAAACCTACAATCCCCTTTTTAACTTCCAAACAGTAATACTATTCATGTAGGTCAATGTATATTTTTGGAAACTAGGATGCACCACCTACTTTGATTAATTAATCTCTTGAGTCATCTCCTCACATATAAAAATTGTCACAATAACTTGGCTCAAGGCATTGATGATCAAATATTCTACTATAATCCTTTTAGATGGTGACTCCCTAACTTCAACTATGTCCCTCATGTCTAAAAACACCATATTATCATACCGGCTCCCCATGATCCATACTAGAATTGTTGAATCAATTGTTAAGTACACATGAGTCATCTTCTCAATGCCCTCTCAGGCCTCTATATCCATATTAGTGAATACATATGTCATATTCTACTCAGAACTGGACTACAAGACTACATGGTTCAGTTTCTTCTGACTCAATGAATCAGTAACACAACATCCATTCATGAGCGTATAATATAGATCAAAATAAAATTACTTAATATAAATTACCCATCTCTTCTACGAGAGGTTCAAATATCTCTTGCATACTATGTATAATATGTTTTTTGTTCCGTATAAAAAACTAATATCCATTTATTCAATGTCACCAACACATTAATGAAGAAAACACCATGTAAAATTTGAGATCTTTCATTGGATAATTTTATTTTTGTGGAATAAACTATTTCTAACCAAGAACCACAACTCAACCCCCTTTTATTATCATTTCATCTATGTTAAATTCATTATGATCCATAAAACAGTGTATACCCCATACCCGAATCTTTTAAGATCAAGGATGGAGTGGTGGTAAAAAGATTCTTCAACTCCTTGAAATCATTCTCACATGCTCAAAAACATTCCAACATGATTCTATTATTTTTTTATCCCAAAATATTTGTGACTAAATGGGATAATTATGGGATGAATCTCGAATAGTATAAATCTAAACCCTCAAATCATCGGATATTAAAATAATTGTTGGGATACTCCCAATAAAAAATTACCTTCAATTTATCTAGGTCTAATAACACATCTTCGTTAAAGGGGATGTGACCCATGAAATGTACTCTATAGGTAAAAAAATTGAAACATAGATATTTTTTCATAAATCCTATGCTCTATTAGTGTACTCAGGATGATGTCAAGATGTTTTTCTTGACCATCATGAGTATTAGAGTATTCCAGGAATTCATCCATATAACATCCCCAAACTAATCCAATTATGGTTGAGGGGTTTTTTTATCAATACCATAAAAATGTCCAGATTGTTCATCATTCCAAATTCCATTACAATAAAATAATGCATTCCATAACATCATCAAAAATAAATACATGGTATATTATAATGGATAACTCTCAACTAATGAAACCTTGTCCTCAATTAAATTATTGGGAATACCCAAGCACCCTCATAATGGTTTAATAGATCATCAATAAATTTAAGAGGATACATGTTATGAAATTTCTTTTGGTTATTCAATCGAATATTGAAATATTAATGAAATGTCCTACAAGACTTCATAGTAAAAAATAATTGAGAAACCCAAGGTGACATACTCATAGGGATAAACCCCTTATAAATAAATTCGACCATTTGAGTATTACAATCTCAATGATATGTTATTTTCAGTCTGTATGGTGGAATAGATATTGGTTTATATATGTGAATTTGTTGATTGTAAACTCAATATATCTCTTAGGTGGCAGCCCTGAGAATTCATATCATAATAATTCCTATAACTAATCCATTATGGGTGGAATGATAATATTTTACACACCCCCATCATCCAAGAAATGGATCTCAATATGAGTGGTGAGGTCACTCAGATACTATTAAACTGTCTCTATACGACTTTCCTTGATATCCCATTGTCCAAGTTGAAAATATCTATCAACCACATTAGATGAATGTTTACACTCCTATGGTAACAACCACTTTGTTCTCAGTACAATACCAATCAATCCATTCCAAATATAAATAAAAATCTTGACATGTCACGTAAGTTATTCTCACAAATGAAATGTTACTCACCTTCCGTGACCTAAGAATCTTTTCATAGATAGGTTTCCTTCAATCGTACTCCTAGTGGTGGTTAGATCATAATAACTCCACTCACAAATTCTATTATCAAACTCAAACAATTCACATATTTTAATTATATGAAAAAAATGTGAGTCTCAATTATCAAATAAATCCATATCAAGAATATAATCTACATTAATTACACCTATAATAGACAATATCATACCACCAATATCCACATGTTTAGGAAAAACTATATAAAACTATTATATCCCTCCCCCTATTTTGTAGTATATGTTGCTAGTGCGAAACTACTATTTTGATATAGGTTTTCATTCCCCAAATGTACCATGTCCACATCCTGATCATCATAGCATATATTAAACCAAATAAAAAACTAGTATAATGTAGAAGACCCCCTTCCCCTACTCTGGTATTGAATTTCTCTTCTAGGAATTCCCATTAATCATGGGTTCTTTCAAACCCACTATAGATTCCCCATTGTTCCACATGCTCAGAACCCCACTGATGGTTAGGTACTCTAGCTATGAAAGTGACCTGGCCAACTTCACTAATGGAAAGACACCTCATTATTTCCTTGTGTAACAAATTCATCTCCATTATTACTCTATTTTATACTACACAAGCTGATGATATCATATTAATGCTTTCTACCCCCATATGACATTTTGATTGGTCGTCTTTTAGCAACCACATGTCCTCGCCTGGATGCATTCTTCATGATCCCCTAAAAAAGATAACATGATTCTCCTCCTCAACAAACATCTTCAATAAAAATATAATATAATGATATTTAATCTCAAATGAAATTTTTTCTTGAATATTCTTCCACGCAGTTTCCTTATATTCTATAATTTTTTGGATGAAGCAATGAAATTCAGTTAACAAATCAGCATTGTCCACCACAAACATATATCCTTGGGTCAACTGCATAAACACTTCATAACTCTCCTTATAATGTTTCACTTGATAAATTTGTAATAGGTACATCCCCAGGAATTCCTTCTATACCATTCCCTCTAACAACTCATCTCAAGGATTAATAAACCACCAGAACTACATTGGTTATCACAACATATAAGATACTAATTTTTTCACGACTCGTCCTCAGAGCCTGTGTCGTGACTACCCTCAGCCCGCCTTCCATAGGTCAGGGGCTGGCGACTAGCACCAAAGCGTAATTCCCAGTAAATAGGGAAGGAATTGCCTTTGTAAAGTAAACAAACACCACAGAGCAAGCAAGCAGAAGTAAACACTAAATAATAACTGGGTACAATAGTAAGTGCGGAAAATTAAGTGGGCCAGTATACAAACCTAAACTGAAAGTAAAGTACAACTGGAAAGGGAAAAAAAGCAACTGAAAGTAAAGCCGCAACGTCGAGCCATCCTCTGGAAGTCCTACCTGAAGGGTGGGTACAGATAGCCTTTACATCTCCTCGGGTCCAGTCGTCCGCTCCGAGTACGCCCCGCCCAGTGGTCCACCTCTGTGGACCGACCTGCTCCTCATGCATCTACCACGATCAGTGTTGTCCGTCCTCTGCAACCAACACAACGTAGTGTGGGCATAGCCCGTGCAGGGGTGAGTATAAGCTACTCATTAGGGATCTCGAGACCCCTGAAGGTCTCCCAGAATCCACAAAGGATAATCCACAAAGGAAAGATACAATCACGAAGTAACATCCAACATTAATTAGGTATATTCCCATACATATACCTAAGTCTTCAATTCTCATTCGGCTCTAATATCCGAGCTCAAGTACAATCCAGTCCACACAGGAAATCACAACCCGGTCCACACAGGAAAGCATAATGTAATCCACACAGGATATCAAGTCAATCTCATCGAAGATAAGGATTGAAAGTCAAGATTCCACTCACACTGGTATACTTCTTCGTAAGATGATAGAGATGATCAGATGTAGTTAATGATTCATCTAAGCCATCGGACCCACACAGGATCGATAGGTACTGACCCCCTCAATGACCCACAAAGGATCGATAGGTAACTAACCACCACAATGACCCACACAGAATCGGACCCACACAGGATATGTAGGTGCTATCACACACAGGACCGCTGAGCGCTGACCCACACAGGATCGGTAGCACTGATCCATGTAGAATCGATGAGTGTTGTAGTCGTCGCCGTCGAATCCATGGAGGATTTCTATACAGTCATTGTCTTCATCGCAGTCGCAGCCAACTCTAGGGTTCCCGCACACAGCAAGCTCGTTCGGGAGGGTCCACTCCTCGAGCCGAGTGGCTGATACATCAACTGACACAAAGTCCAGCGTTGATGTATCCAAAAGATCTGTATCGTAATAGGAACTCAACGTGATAAACAGCGCGTCATTCGGACGCCCGGTCTGAGAGTTATTGGCATTTTCGTTCTAGGGGGCCGGTTGGTTTTTAAGTCAAAACCAACCCGACCGTACTCCAACTGCATCCAAACCTCGATTGGAGTAATCCAAAAGGTCCGTCTCACTAAGAGGAATCCAACAAAGTCAATGTCACGTCAATCGAACGTCCGGAGCTCAAGTTATAAGCGTTTCCGCTCCGAGAGCCCGGTTGGTTTCATGTGCGAACCAACCCGGCCGAACCTAAAGTACTCTGAAACCTTAACTATAATATACCGAAATGATAGTCTCGATCCAAGGATCTCTTCACAACTAACGGTGCGTCGATTGGAGGTAAGTAGCCCACGTTATGGGTAACAGACCGAAAAGTCCAGTAGTGGGGGTTTCGGGCCCGGACCGACCCGGCCCGAGACCCCCTGGGTCGGCCCGAATCGGGTTGACCCGACCCGGGTCCGGGTTTGTCCCACTGGGGCGCGGCCCAGCCCAGCTGGCGCAGCCAGCGGCCAGGCGGCTCGGCCTTTTCGGCCGAGCGGATGGGGGGGGGGGGGGGGGGCGCTGCCCCCATGTGTGTAACCGCGGCCCCCCATAATAGGGGCCGCTCTTTGCTGGCCAGCCGGGGGTCGTAACCCTCGGCTCTCCCCCTGACCGGTCGTCCCGCTCCGGCTGGTCGGCTTCTGCCGCCACGGGACAGGTGAGGGCCGGCCCCCCTGCTTTGATGCGGCCTAAGTCGCGGCTTGTTCTGTCCAGCGTGGCGCGATGGCGCCGCGCTCCTCCACCGTGGCCCTGCTCCGGCCGCGGTGCCTTCGGGTTTTTCCGGCGCGGCGTGACGGCGTCGCGACTTGGTTCGATTCAATTGTGCATCGTGACGGCGCCGCGCATCCTTGCCGCTCGTTTCCTCTTGGTATGATGGAACCTTTCGATCCCTATTCCATTCCACCACAAGGTAGACAAGAGAAAAAGGGGAGGAGGTTCGGCCGTATTTGTGCTGTCCGGCCCCCTCCCGTTATCTTATAACAAGTGGTGCAATTGTACAAGGAATGATGCCGGAAGAAATTCACGAATGGAAATGCATAAACCCCTACCTCGCACGTAGTTTGAATAGAGGTTCGTCATGGAAACGACCATCGCGGAAGAAGGCGTCGCGGAAGGAGAATCGTCGCGTCGCGGAGAAATGATTCATCGGCGTCGCTTCGTCGATCTCCGAGGATCTGGCATTCTTGTCGACCTTCGTCGGAGGTCGGCGTTCTTCGCGTTCTTCGTCGATGAAGAAGAAGATCCTCAAGCCCTTTTCTTTTCTCCAAATCCTCCCAATGCAACAAGTTCCAACCAAAACAAAATAAGTCCTTTACTTATTTTATTAACATGACTTAAGTTTGAAATTCAAAAGTTTAATTAATCCCATCAATTAATTCATGTGTCTTTTAATAGGATAGTTTGGGAAAATGAAGGGGTGGGGTTCGTGTGGGCCCCACCGCCCTTATAACCTCTCTTGGGAAGTTGGGTGGTTACCCAACTTCCACCCAAAGGTTTTATCACTTAGAAGAAAAATAAAATTTGTTAAATTTTATTTTTCTCTTCCATAAATTTTAACAACTCCTCTCGTGAAAACGCAACTCTGGAAAAGGTGTTCCTAAGCAATTACTGGTGCTACGAATCCATCGGTGCCCTCGGAATTCGATTCCTAGCACCGGTTCAAAAGTAATAAAATCTCAATCATTCGTTCACTGAACGTACCCGAGCTAAACTTCGGATAGAAATTCCTGGCACACCGGGCCTCAGAATCAAGTGTTGTCAGAAACCGCGTTCTTGTAAAACCCCAAATAAAATTAAGAAAAAATTTCCCTTGAATTTTACGGGTCTTTAAATTACTCCCACCTTAGGGCTTTACTTCCCCATAAAGATACATCAAAAACTAGGGGAAAAATGTTGGTACTGTGCACGAATCTGAGCCTCCCGCTCCCAAGTGATCTCCTGGAGGTTCTCGTGCTGCCATCTGATGTGCCCTAGAGGAATCGGCCGTCCACATAGGACCCGATCATGTCGATCCTCAATCTCCACTGGGACCTCCACAAAAGTCGCCACATCATCTATGTCCAGCTCCCCATGGTCAATGATATGTGTTGGGTCGTGCACGTATCTCCTCAGCTAGGATACATGGAAGACGTCGTGCACCCGGTGTAACTGAGGTGGTAGAGCCAGCCGATAAGCCACCTCTCCAATCTTGCTGAGGACCTGGAATGGTCCGATGAAGTGTGGAGACAACTTGCTGCCTCGGCCAAATCTACGTAAACCACGTCGAGGTGAGACCTGCAAGAAGACGTGGTCGCCATCCTCGAACTCTAGTGGCCTCCGCCTCCTGTCAGCATAGGACTTATGCCGACTCTGAGTTGTCCTCATCCACTTCTGGTTGACCTGGACCTTCTCCGTCGTGGCCTGAACCATCTTTGGTCCCACAAGTCCTAACTCCCTAGGGTCCGTCCGGCACAGTGGTGGTCTGCAAGGTCGGCCGTACAACGCCTTGTATGGTTCCATCCCGATGGTGGAGTGATAGATGTTGTTGTACATGAACTCCACCAAGGGTAGGTGGTCCTCCCAGCTGCGACCAAAGTCGAGGACACATGCGTGAAGCATGTCCTCGAGAGTCTGAATGGTCTTCTCCGTCTGACCATCTGTCTGAGGGTGAAAGGCGGTACTCAGACGTAGCTGTGTCCCGAAGGCCTCCTGCAACCCCTTCCAAAGCCGGGAAGTAAATCGGGCATCTCGATCGGAGACGATGGATGATGGTACACCATGAAGCCGTACAATCTCCTGAACATAGAGACGTCCCAAGCTCTCCACTGAGCCCTGATCTCTGATGGGTAAGAAGTGATCCGACTTGGTGAGTCAGTCGATAATCACCCATATAGAGTCGTGACCTCTAGAAGAGCTTGGAATTATAGACATGAAGTCCATAGATATCTCGTCCCACTTCCACTCCGGGACCTCCAAGGGTTGTACCAAGCCTGCTGGTACCTGGTGCTCCACCTTCACCTGCTGGAAGGTGAGGCATCGAGAAACGAACTCTGCTATATCCTTCTTCATACCCCGCCACCAGTGCTGTCGTCTGAGCTCCTGGTACATCTTCTCCACTCCAGGATGTACCTCCAAAGGAGATGTGTGAAAATCTCTCAGAACCTCCTCCCGTAAAGCAACTGGTACCAAGGTACATCCTCTGAAAAGGACGTCGTTCTCTCCTTCTAAAGAGAATCCATCAGGTGCTTGTCCTCAGGATATCTGTGCACGTCGCGTCTCACAGTCAGCGTCCCCATGTTGTGCCTCTCTGACCCACTACAGTAGTGGAGGAGTGACTCTGAGTGACTGAAGAAAGGCTACTCCATCTCTATCCACGAAGGATATCTGCAAAGCGGCGAGCTGCTCTGTCACCTCCCCAAGTAGCTGAATTCTCCTCCTCCTACTGAGGGAATCGGCCACTACGTTCCCCTTACCAGGAGTATAGACAATCTCAAAGACATAATCTTGGAGGAACTCAAGCCATCACCGTTGTATCAGGTTCAGGTCCTTCTGCGAGAAGATGTACCTGAAACTCTGGTGGTCAGAATAGACTGTAAAGCGCTCTCCCATCAGATAGTGTCACCATATCTTCAGAGCGAAGACCACTGCTGCTAACTCCAGGTCATGGGTAGCGTAGTTATGCTCATGCTGCCTCAACTAACGTGATCCATAGGTGATCACTGCCCACTCCTGCATCAGGACACATCCGAGTCTAGTCCCTGATGCATTGCAGTAAACTACGTACTCTACTCCATCCTCCGATAGCCTCAAGATAGGTGCGCTGGTCAATATCTATCTCAGCTCCTGGAAGCTCTGTTGACATCTATCTGACCACACGAAGGGTTTCCCCTTCTTCTTCAAAGTTGAGATTGGTGCCGCAACTCTAGAGAAGTCTGGCACGAATCTCTGGTAGTACCCAGCTAGTCCCAAGAAACTCTGCACCTCCATCACGCTCCTGGGTGGCTCCCAAGCTAGCACTGCCTCGATCTTCGCAGGATCCACCGCAACTCCCGCCTCAGAGATGACGTGTCCCAATAAGTGGACCTCACGTATCCAGAACTGACACTTTGAGAGATTACCATAAATCTGGTTCTCTCTGAGTGTGTCTAGTACAACCCGTAAGTGGTAGATGTGCTCCTCCTCTGTCGTTGAGTAAATCACAATGTCGTCGATGAAGACCACGAAAAATCAATCGAGGTATGGCTGAATGATCCTGTTCATGAGGGCCATGAACACTGCTTGAGCATTGGTTACACCAGATGGCATAACCAAGAACTCATAGTGGTCATACCGACACCTGAAGGTCGTCTTCTGCACGTCCTCGTCCCAAACTCTGAGCTGGTGATAGCCTGACCTAAGGTCTATCTTCGAGAACCACCATTCTCCCTTGATCTGATCGAAGAGATTGTCAGTCCTCGGTAGCAGATACTTATTCCTCACTGTCACCTGGTTCAGGCGACGATAGTCAACACAAACTCGCAAGATCTCATCTACCTTCTTGACGAACAATATCGGGGAAGCCCAGGGTGAAACACTGGGTCGGATGAATCCCTTGCCCTGCAAGTCCTCCAACTGTGCCCGTAGCTATCGAAGCTCAGTGGGGGCCATCCGATATGCTGGAGTGGATATCGGGGTTTTCCCGGGGTACAGGTCAATATAAAAGTCTACCTCTCTGTGAGGAGGTAGTACTGAAACGTCTTCGGGGAAAACGTCTGCATACTGATCCACCACTGCAGGAAAACCAGGACTCCGCGTGTCAACTGCTCCTAGGATGAGGCAAGCCAACTGATGAGTGATGGGCTGTCCTCTCCTCTGTGAGAGTCCATCCTGTGCTGTGAAGGTTTCCTTCTCGTCGGTGAAGGTGAAACTGCTCCCGTCGGTGCATACACACCGCACCTTGCGCCTAATACAGTCGATCTAAGCATGGACCGTAGATAACCAATCCATGCCCAAGATGACGTCGTAAGGCCTCGACGCTGCTACAAGAAGATCTCAGCCGAATCTCTCGCCTCCTAGAGTAATCTCACACTGCCGGCACCAGTGCGTAATCGTTGAGTCTGCTCCCGTAGGAGTCTCTAGCCGTAAGGATCGAGCCAACGGCTCCGTCGGAATCTCTGAGCTCTGAACAAGGGCAGCGGCTATGAAAGAATGACTCGCTCATGTGTCTATAAGAACTGCATCAACGGTGGAATAGACACAGATAGTACCTCGAATCATCTCAGGTGCGCCGTGGTCGTAGGCCTCCACTACCTGAAGCAGCGCCAGTCGCAGCTGTAGAAGCTCCTGGATGCACACTGCACAGAGGGTGGCTGGGATGAACTCTGAGCGGAAGAGGCTCTCAAAGTCCGTCTAGAGGAGAGATGCCTCTTTGTGCACCTGGAGCATCAAGCTCCACCATCTGCCTGCTGCCGCATGCAGGAGGATCGCTACAAGGATCACCATGAGGTCTGCTAGTGTCCTCACTAACCTGAAACTCGTACAACTGCCTCCAGCCAATCCTCGGCTGCCTGAGGGTCCATCTCCCCGCAGAACCAGGGCGGTCGCTGATGCTGCAACTCATGCAATGCACTAAGGCGACGTGCATCGTCAGTGGCTAGGGCTGGTAGCATCGGTGGCTCGGCTGGTAGAGGTACCACCGGTGCCTCTGGTGTCAAAGGGCCTTGTACCGAGGCCTCGTCGCTCGGTGGGTTGTCGTCATGCACAACTCTCGGAAACCTAGCTGGCTACCGTCGTGGGGCCATCTTGAAAAGAAACAGGTGGGCCATGGTCAAATAGTATACCTGGTGAGATGACATAAAGTAATCACAAAGAAAACTTGAAACACACATGCAATCCTTGTTTTCGTGTATTAAGTCGGAAATCAGAAGTCAGGGTCCTGGTGTATGGATATGTCGGCCGCCGCACCAACACTGGACTCCCGGGACTGATAACCACACTCAATACTCTTAACACTATTTCTTTACATAGAAAAAGATCAGAGTCCTGAGTTCTGCGGTAGAACCGAACTCCTCTGATACCAATTTGTCACGACCCGTCCTCGGAGCCCGTGCCATGACTACCCCAAGCTTGCCTTCCATAGGCCATGGGATGGCGACTAGCACCAAGGCGTAATTCCCGGTAAATAGGGAAGGAATTGCCTTTGTAAAGTAAACAAACACCACAGAGAAGGAAAGCAGAAGTAAACACTAAGTAATAACTGGGTACAATAGTAAGTGCGGAAAAGTAAGTGGGCCAGTGTACAAACCCAAATTGAATGTAAAGTACAACTGGAATTGGAAAACAGCAACTGAAAGTAAAGCCACAACGTCGAGCCGTCCTCTGGAAGTCCCACCTGAAGGGTGGGTACATATAGCCTCCATAGCTCCTCAGGTCCAGCCGTCCACTCTGAGTACGCCCCGCCCAGTGGTCCACCTCTGGGTACCGACCTGCTCCTCATGCCTCTACCACGATCAGTGTTGTCTATCATCTGCAACCAACACAACGTAGTACGGGCATACCCTGTGCAAGGGAGAGTATAAGCTACTCAGTAGGGACCCCGATACCCCTGAAGGTCTCCTAGAATCCAAAAAGTATAATCCACAAAGGAAAGATACAATCACGAAGTAAAATCCGACATTACTTATCTATATGCCCATACATATACCTAAGTCTTCAATTCTCGTTTGGCTCCAATATCTGACCTCAAGTACAATCCAGTCCACACAGGAAATCACAACCCTGTCCACACAGGAAAGCATAACGTAATCCACACAGGATATCAAGTCAATCTCATCGAAGATAAGGATTGAAAGTCAAGATTTAGCTCACACAGGTATACTTCTTCGTAAGACGATAGATATGATCAGATGTAGTTACTGATTCATCTAAGCCGTCGGACCCACACAGGATCGATAGGTACTAACCCCAGCAGTGACCCACAAAGGATCGATAGGTAACTAACCCCCGCAATGACCCACACAGGATCGGTCCCACACAGGATCTGTAGGCGCTGGCCCACACAGGACCGCTGAGCGCTGACCCACACAGAATCTGACCCACACAGGATCGGTAGCACTGATCCACGTAGGATCGCAGAGTGTTGTTGTTGTCGCCATCGAATCCACGGAGGATTTCTGTACAGTCGCCGTCGTCGTCGTAGTCGCAGCCAGCTCTAGGGTTCCCGCACACAGCAAGCTCATTCGGGAGGGTCCGCTCCACGAGCCGAGGGGCTGATACATCAACTGACACAAAGTCTGGAGTTGATGTATCCAAAAGTTCTATATCGTCAATAGGAACTCAACGTGACAGATGGCGCGTTATTCGGACGCCCGGTCTGAGAGTTATTGGCTTTTTCGTCCCAGGGGCCCGGTTGGTTTTTAAGTCAAAACCAACACGACCTTACTTCAACTGCGTCCAAACCTTGAGCGGAGTAATCCAAAAGGTCCGTCTCACTAAGAGGAATCCAACAAAGTTGATGGCACATCAATCGGACGTCCGGAGCTCAAGTTATAAGTGTTTCCACTCCGTGGGCCCGGTTGGTTTCGTGTGCGAACCAACCCGGCCTAACCCAAAGTACTCCTAAACCCTGATTATAATATACCAAAACGACCATCTCGATCCAAGGATCGCTATGCAACTGACGGTGCATCTATCAGAGGTTCGTAGCCCAAGTTATGGGCAACATACTGAAAAGTCCGATAGTGGGGGTTTCGGGCCCGGACCGACCCGGCCGGGGCCGGCCTGGGCGGCCCAACCCGGCCTAGGTGGCCCCGCCCAGCGCGCTGGCGCGGCCAGCGGCCAGTTGGCTCGGCCGTTTCGGAAGAGCGGATGGGGGGGACGCGCTGCCCCCCCTGTGTGTAACCGCGGCCCCCCATAATGGGGGCCGCTCTTTGTTGTCCAGCCGGGGGTCGTAACCCCCGACTCTCCCCCTGACCGGCCGGCCCGCTCTGGCCTGTCGGCTTCTGCTGCGACGGGACCAGCAAGGGTCGGTCCCCCTACTCCAATGCGGCCTAAGTCGCGGCTTGTTCTGTCCGGCGCGGCGCGACGGCGCCGCGCCCCTCCGCCGCGGCCCCGCTCTAGCCGCGGTGCCTTCGGGTTTTTCCTGCGCGGCGCGACGGTGCCGCGTATCCTTGCCACTCGTTTCTGCTTGGTATGACGGCACTGTGCCATCCCCGTTCCATTCCACCACAAGGTAGGCAAGAGAAAAGGGGGAGGAGGGTCAACCATGTTTGTGCGGTCCGGCCCCCTCCCGTAATCTGATAACAAGTGGTCCAATTGTACAAGGAATGATGACGGAAGAAATTCACGAATGGAAATGCATAAACCCCTACCTCGCGCATAGTTTGAACGGAGGTTTGTCATGGAAACAACCATTGTGGAAGAAGGCATCGCTGAAGGAGAATCGTCGCGTCACGGAGAAATGATTCGTCGGCATCGCGTTGTCGATCTCCGAGGATTCGGCGTTCTTGTCGACCTTCGTCGGAGGTCGGTGTTCTTCGCATTCTTCGTCGATGAAGAAGAATATCCTCAAGCCCTTTGCTTTTCTCCAATTCCTCCCAATGCAACAATTTCCAACCAAAACAAAATAAGTCCTTTACTTATTTTATTAACATGACTTATGTTTGAAATTCAAAAGTTGAATTTATCCACTCAATTAATTCACGTGTCATTTAATAGGAGAGTTAGGGAAAATGAAGGGGTGGGGTTTGTGTGGACCCACCGCCCTCATAACCCCTCTTGGGAAGTTGGGTGGTTACCCAACATCCACCCAAAGGTTTTAACACTTAGAAGAAAAATAAAATTTGTTAAATTTTATTTTTAACTTCCATAAATTTTAACAACTCCTCTCGTGAAAACGCAACTCCAAAAAAGGTGTTTCTAAGCAATTACTGGTGCTTCAAATCCATCGGTGACCTCGGAATTAGATTCCGGGAACCGGTTCAAAAGTTAGAAAATCCCGCTCATTCGTTCACTGAACGTACCCGAGCTAAAATTCGGATAGAAATTACAAGCACACTGGGCCTCAGAATCAAGTTCCAATAAAAACCGCTTTCTTGTAAAACCCCAAAGATAATTAAGAAAAAATTTCTCTTGAATTTTATGGGTCTTTACAAATTTCACTATTTTATCTACATTATTCTCTATGTGATCGAGGTTTTTCTATAAATTCTCAATAAAAAATCATCTACTTTAACTCTACCCAATATATTGATTATCAAGGGGTTCTGAAACTAGAACACTAATGTCAGATCACACTTATTTCACATTGCTCGCACTGGGTCTCATTCAATGAACTATATAATGAATAAACATTTCTTATAGACATTATCCCCAACTCCTTCACCAAGAAGTATCAAGGAATATTTCCCTACTACTAGATGAACATTTTCAACAATTTCCTCTTATATTCCATCAACAAATGACTTTGTTGAGTCATATCTCTTCAATTCAATGAACATGTATTTTGACAAAAAAAATATGTTCATATCACATTATCATAAGATATACTCACATAAGGCCATATAAATTAAACATGTATATACCACCTCATAATTATCAGTGAGGCTCCATCATAGCCGTCAACCATCCCTACGATGAGTCATATCTAACATGCCGTAAATAATGTTTTATATTTTATTTTTCTCACTAGACACCTATTTCATAACAATTTAAAATTACCCCGTTATAATAATTAAAATTTATCCATTCTTTATTAGGATCCATTTCATATTAAATTAATCATATAAGGATTACAACTACCTTTTTCCCTTAACACGCTCATAACAGGATTTACTATGTCTTCCTAAAATGATGCATGTCACAAACAATACTCGGTTCCTAGAATAATACAAGAATACATAATAATCATTCTATACTGGTCCATGAGTAAAATATCAAATATCAATAACATGATAAAACAATTTCATCTCCCAAGGTGAAACAACATTGAATTGTAGGAGAATCATCGTGTACAATAATCCCACCCTGGGTTCTTTTTCATTCCCCTAATCATGATTGAGCTTCTCCCATGCATGATATAGTAAGAAATGAATGAATAGTCATTGTATCATTTATAACAATCCAAAATAATTATACAACTGAAAATAAAAACAAAATAATACCTCCTTCAATATATATTTATAATTTCACATCCTAGGTGCCTCATACTCTGTCCCAGAGATGGTTCTTCACATGACCATTGGCATTAATTCCTATAATCTAGAGGCTTCCAAATAATAGTGAGGGTATAATGTATATTTATTAGAGACTATAACACCTTTATCAAAGTATCAAAAAAATGAAAATCAATATTTATTATAACCAAAATACTACAATAAAAAATAATGACCAATATCCCCCGATAAAACCAAAACTAGGAAGAATACCATAAACCAATGTAATAAATATTTCATTACATAAAAAAGTCATGTGTCTAGTGAAACCCCAAAATAATGTTGCACTGACATCTTCAAAGAATTTCATGACATCATTTCTGGTTTTATCATCCATGATCCATCCTAAATCCCAACTCAACCATATAACACAAACCTCCATCCCTTATTCAGCCCGACAAAATTGAAGTCTTTTTGGGTACCAATCGGGCTGTATAAGTAGGGAGTTAGTTAAAGTTAGTAGTCCACCACAAAAAATGTATAATGTGATATATAGTCTATAATCATGTATGACGTTGTATTAATAATAATGATCAAATAGAAAAATGGTAAAATACTGACTCTGGTGCCACTAAGTGGTTCCCCAACATGAATCATCATTTGAACATAGAGATACCTCTCCATTCACCTATGGCGGTTGCCGAGTAGTGAGGGTCTAATGAACATGTGGGGATACTATACCCTAACTATACAATTAATCCATATATTATAGTATAATAAATACAAGATCAAAAAAATATAATCTTGCATTAAAAATATATTCCAAAAACTAGTTACACTCCCATAACCAAAAAATAAATATGCCATTCCATGTCATAAAATCACAACTGAAATAGAGAGACCAATGTAATGACAAGATGATTAATCCCCAAAATGGGTCTCGAAAACATGTATGTTTCTGACATCCATTCACATCGCTGATCTCCAAATCAATACTCTACCATATGGCCCTTGATTGTATCCCAACCAACAACTATATAGTATTCCTAGGTAACCAATAGTGTCCCAAGCCTTGTGTGAGTAAAACTGATTAGGCCACCACCAGCATTGTTTTCAAAATAGACACTCTAATAAACATTATGCCTATGTAATTAAGGTAATGTGACAATAAAAAATAAAATATTTTACATCATTTATTATTTAATAGATCCATTACCTTCGTCCCATGTTCCATGTTTTACCCGTTTATCTTTAAACCTAATTCATTAAATGGAAGTCATTTGTGCCTTTTTTAAAAGGGTCACATGATAGAAAATGTGGATCATCAGTAATCATATGTGATAGGGATCCATAATACCTTTTCCATACATCTGAACCATAGTAATGACTGTTAGGTATGTACCCTATGTTTTGGGTGAATCAGTCCATGACATGAATAACTATTATGCAAAGGGATTCATGGAGCACCATTTTGGATGATGAATTTGAGTGGAGCATTATTCCAAAACCACACTATAGTATATCAAAATCAAATAGGCAAATCATTATTAACCATTTCAGTGTAGAAAATAATATGGTTCCATGATTTCCATTTAATTATTTTTTCATGGTATTTTTCCATCATAATGTTCTCAATTCCCAACGCAAGAAAATTTTACCCTTTAACACATCACAACCATTTATTTATATTTCTAGGTTATTTAACCAAGAGGATAATCCCCATTAACTGATTATCATATCCATTGATTCAACCATAATTAGTTACATAACTCTACTAGTTAGTTCAGACAACCCAACATTCAATATTACTAGTTTGTTGTCATTTACCATTCTTTTAATTCCATAAACCCAAAATCATGTCATTCAACAACCCAATCCGTCATGTTCATGGGAGTGGTCCACAAAACGAGTACTCAGGGGCCAATTATACTAATCCTCATTGGATCCCATGGGGATCGTGAGGGGTCTAATTACTCAATAAATTAACCTATTTATCATTCCCAATAATGGAACCAAATGGGTAGTAATAATGTTCAAGAACAAAACCACATACACATACAATAGGGAATTATGAGTTTTGGGATAATGAATATATCCCAAATTCCTCAATATTGTAGGGGGACACACCCTCGAAATTATATTTTGATACAAAATCAAACACCCTTAAATAACCCAATATATAAATGTGATGTAAAAGACATATTTGGGTCTTATAAATGAGATAAATAACTATAAAAACCATTTTACAGAAACTTGTGGGAGGAGGAGTGTTATGTTTTATTTATTTGAATGAATGAGAACTCCAAACCTCCCACATTCATTGTTGAATCATCCATTGGAATCTTGATATGGTATGGTTAATCACTAAGTCTTTATATGATTAAATGGGAGGAAAACTGGGCTTGTGCCTGTAAATTCCCATGAGGAAAAACTAGAATTTACCCCCTCTTTAGTAGGTCACACAGTTTTGTTGAATGGTTATCTATAGCAAGACTGAACATATTTCCAACATCATTCCAATGGGGGACTAGGTCGAACGGTCTCCAAGGAGTCCTTGTTTCTTGGAAAAAAAATTGGAGCCATTGTAACATGTCTTAATCGATCCCTTCTTAGTCCCCCCCCCAGCTTGCATGGTTTACCAACCATGAAACAACCCTCTATAGGTTTTACTGATTGAGCACACAGTTGGCCCAAACCATGAAATAATGCTTAAAACTGTAATGGGTAGCCTCTATTCCTCCTATTTTTCATCTTGAACACCCACGGAACCCCCAAGGATCCTCATAATATTGAGAAATATGTCTTCAACAATTTGAATAGATTTTGGAAAACATTTAATCAAATATATTCATCTATAAATAGTCAGGGATCTGAAGACCTCCCTTATTTATAGGAGCTCATCATGAATCCAAACTCCCAATAATCATAGAGAATCCAAAGTAAAGGGTTTTGGATACTAGTGATATTTCTCCTCCACCCTCCCCCATGTTTCCACTTTTACATTTCCATGATTCCATAATTTCCAGTCCTATGTGACAGTCATTCCATTCAATATTCTCTCATTGTGATCCGCAATACAAACCAAATTCTCTATAATGGGTTTATCATTATTAATCTCAACATCAACAAAATCGATATCATGAGAAGGTTTGTGGTGATACCTCTACAGTTGTGAAACATGAAAAACTTCTTGTATTCAACTATGCCTTTATCAACAATTCAATTGGTATGCCACCAATCTAGTCCTCTACACAATGAAATATGGCCCCAGTTATCTTTTTACCATCATGACATGTTTCTAAATCTGATGGTTACCAAAATTCAACGTCACTTAAAGGAATATGTGATTATCCATTGAAAACTCCTGAGGTCGATTTTTTCGATCAATATAGTTATTTTACCTACTCTAAGTCATCACCATTTCTTCTATTTCAATCGAAATTCCTCTAAAATCTCCTACATGAGACTCTCCTGAACCAATATAATTCCATGTCATCCATCTAGGATAGCAGATATCTACATGGAATTCCATTGAGTACCTCATATTGTTCCCCCTTAGTAGTTACATGATAACTGTTGTTGCTGGAGAATTCCAAAATACCAAATTTCTTTTCCAATATTACTCCAAAATAAAGGATGCATTCTCTCATCAAGTCCTCTATAACATCGATAGTATGTTCTAATTTCCCATATGTTTGTGATTGCAATGCCACACATAGAAAACCTGGTAACTAAGGTCATTCTTCAAACCATTCTAGAAGCATGATGTAAAACATATTTCAAGAACTGAAACAATGATCTATGGAACCCCATTCAATCATACCATATCTTCAATGTTTAATTCAACAAACTAGTCCAAAATGAATATCACTTTTTTCAGTAATAACTATTCTACCTTTTTCAAAATATTAATAATTACCAATTTTGCATCATTCATACATAGTGTTATCAGAGTAACCAAATCAATGTACATGGTGAAATCATCCAATTTCTATTTTGGAATGGGATCTAGCTATAATGTTCCACCTGTCCACTGATGGTTGGCCTTCACCTGCTGATGGGTATTTCATAATGACATGAATCCTATATCCAATTTATTCATCCCTAGAAACCAATTCTATCTATAATGGTCAACATAAATTTTGTATAATCCATAATTCACCACCCATTTTGATGAAAGGATCCCACGAATCAGATCCTCCCACATGCTAGTGGTCATAAAAACATGAATTCGATCATAAAATATCTCATCATCATCGATTTTTCAGTCATAAAGTCACTCCCCACATTCAAGGATTTCACTCAAGACTAAAGACATAGTATCCTCATACTACCTCTCTTTGATCCATCTCAAAAGTGTTGCAAAATTACCATCTATGTTTGAGCCATCTATCTAAAGAACTCCTTAACCTTTATATTCTTATCAATGAACAAGTATATTATCTTCAACTCATAAATTCACTCCAAAAATTCCTATGTCTACATTAATATTCAAAAGTAATTTGTAACATTATTCATTTTCCATGGAGTGTATACTAACTCAAAATTGAAAAATTTCATGGACTCAAACAATATTCTATGCCAAAGATTAAAATATCATTAGAAATAGATGTACTTAAGGGGTTAATGGTTAGTGTTCATAATAATAAATTCACATTATAGTTAATATAACTAACATATTAAATCATAAATCATTGTTGCTATATCAAGGCCAAGAATCAAGTAATTCGGCTCATACGATCTCAACTATCGATACCCTTGCACCATGACAAGATTTGTAACATCCCAGGTAAATAAAGAATAAAGCATTTTCATTTTTATTAATATTTATGAATTAAATATTAATTTTACTTTAAAGGGGTTTCTATGTTCGATAGCGTACCTGATACGCAACAAAGAGTTTCTATGAAATCTTACGTTGCACACTAGTAATAAAATAATATTATTTTAAATGGTAGTTAACACATAGCCGTTGTATTGGTGGGAATGAATGGAAATAACTAAAATATGATTATATATGTTTGTTAAATGTTTTTACATTTATCCAATAAAGGATAAAGTCTTAAAATATGAAAAGATTTCAATTTTAGGCATATATACTCTAACATTCACTAAAGGTCGACTTATCGCCTTTTGATGGTGAACCGTCTATAAATATAGTTTTGGTCACTCTTATAAATTATATTGGACCAAATGTAATTCTTATTTAGAATAGGGACATCAAAATTTAATTTGTGTGAATTTTTGGTATTTTTCCAATAAAGTTCATTTTTTTAATGAATAGTGAAAAATGTTGTATTTTAATTCAAAACCTCTTTTTAATCTAATTTATTTATGTGATTAGATTATATTTTGAATTGGTTTTAAAGTTCAATTAGAATATATTTTTACCATTTAATCCAATATTGGTCTTTGGAATTAATTTCACTTCGAAGTTGGACTTAAACTACTATCAATCTTTTGATACTTATTGTTTCATAAAAACACGCTATTTGCTCTGACAGTGGGAATTAATTATTAAATTAATTAATGTAACTTATCTGTTTTTAATTTTTTTAAATAGAAATAATTTTTTAATTTGGAATATCAAATATAGATTAGGGTTAAGTTTTGGTATTTTTCTGAAAAACATCAATTTTTGATGAATAGTGAAACCACTATGTGGTACATATAAAAAACTGATTTTCCGTTTAAATGAAATTTTACCACCTCTGTGTTTTGAATTTAAAAAATTCTACATATATGGTTGTCATTAAGAATTAAAATTTGGTTCAATGGGATTAAAATAATTTTTTGGTGAATAATAACTTTTAAGTTTTTAATCGCGATTAGAGGTAATTAGTGTAGTTTAAGGTAAAAATAATGTTTTAATAATATTAAATGACCTAGACACATGTCCTACCATTATTGAATGTGTCATGGCCGACCATGAAAATACATGGGTCAACTTGGGGACCCCATGTAGCCACTTTTGTAGGAAAATGACATTAATACCTTTTTATTTAAAGTTAAAACAAAAATGTCACAAACATGAGATGTTTTACTAAAACAATTTTTAAATGGGGTTATACAAGTCATATTTTTTACAATAAATATTCATTAGGAATATAAAAACATTTCCTACATCATGATATTTTTTTATAATTTTTATACATTAAATAAATTAAATTATTTATGACACCATGATAATGTAGTGATTACCTCATTATTTAACGATTTAAATAAAATAAAAAGATAATGTAAAATATAAGACCTACACATGTCAAAAAACTATTGGATGGGTGGATCTAGAACTCTTATCACCTTATCCTAGAAATATATAATTTTTGGAGCTTTTAAAACCGAAAAGCATTTTATAATAAAGTAACCTTTTATAACTTTCAAAGACTGCCCCTCCTCTCCTCTTATAAAAGGCCCCCACCTCTACCACCTTACCGACACCTCTCAAGCCCTTGGCTCGTCCAAACCCTGTCCATTTTGTCTCTCCACATCCCTATATTACTCCTTGAAGCCTCACTTTGGGCAGAAGTCTTCCCAAGGAAGCCTTTGAGCTCAAATCAAAAAGAGTTGCCCGTTTAAAAGGTAGTGTTTTGTCTTCTGTTCTTATGTTTTATTTTGCTTCTCCAACCCTCTAAACTCTTTTTATTCCTTTATTTTGTAACAACACCAGTATGTAAAATATAATAGTATTTTTTTTATAAGAAGGATTCTAGCTACACTTACACACACCTACATCTAATGGTTAAAGAACATACTGTTTCTGTGGATGGCGAATTTCTGCCTCACGAAACGATGATTGTTCAACACTCATATAACACCTTCAAAGGTGGCCATTAAGATGTCACTATATTTATATATGATATATAATATGTTTATGTTTTACTTAAGATTATTTATTTTTCATTTATGGAATACCTTTATTGTTTCCATTATGGGTAAACGCGATATCTTCATTTTAGGAAGTGCGGACTACCACCCCCTTGAAGAGATTTGATTTGTTAATACCATTTGTGGTACGTATAAAGGATATATTGAATGATATTATATATGATACAATACTAGAATTATAATACTATTATGTATCATTATGTTTTAATTCCATTAAATATGAAATAGAAATGGAAGTAGCGTTCATGCGTACGTACAGCTTACCGTCTCCATGAACGGTGCATTTCATTTCTTACCTCTAAATGTTATGTAATATTATAAATGCATGTATATACTGGATATATATGATATATATGATATATAAATCATGATTATAACTCTGGATATAATAGATACATGAACAACTTGTAATTATAAAGAGCATATTTTTGACTCAAGTACCAATGATCGTTAAAACGACCGTTATTAACTTAAATAATTACATAGTGTTCATGACATGGTAATAAGTGATATAAAAGGAATAATGAACTTGAAAAAGGTTCTTAAGAAAGTATAAATTAAATCAATTTTATTATTTATGACATTATATAATGATCGAGTCAAGTCAGACCCGAGGTATGGGACTTCATCTCAATCTCCTCTCATTGAGGCATATTATGTTTTATACACAACTTTATTTTATACGGTGTATAAACCCCTTTGAATTTTACTTTTATCCAAAAGGAATATTATTATATAAAGCATTTTACTAAATGAAAAAAGGGAATGTTTTTGTCGTACGTATGTGGCGACAACGACTTCTCTGCCGCAGTGACCATTATTTGAGTTTCGGCTTCCTCTACAAGCCATACCTTTTTTTAAATGAAAAATAAATACCATGTTTTAATTTTCTTTAATTTTGGTATTGAAAATAGTTTCCATAATGTTTTTATTATATCAATGTGTTGTATTTATATCTTGTGATTGAAATGTGGAAATGTTATGTTTCCTTTATGTATGTTTTATGTGATACGATTATGTTATGGTTCTTAGGAATTATTATGAATATGGGTGGTTCCACTATAAACTAAGGGAGGGTGAGCCCAATATAGATCTCTAATGCATTGGGTAATGTGAAGGGGTTAAACTTTAAGGTTTCTCCGAAAAGATTTAGGGAATATACTGTGATGGGTATTCCAAATGTAACCAAGAGGGTTACTCCCTACGTAAGAATGTTATGAATACCTCAAGTTACCTTTATGTCTTGTGATTTTTATGTTGTATTCATGATTTGATGAGGTATGTTAACATGATTATGGTTTATGAGTAAAGTATGATTTTATTGATTCTTATGTACACATGTACTCATGTTTCATTTCCATATTTTTATATCCCTTACTGAGCTTTTTATGCTCATCCCAAGTTTTTGAAATGTTTTTCATAGGTCAAGGGAAAGGTATATGATATGATGATAGTGTCAAGGAAGTGTCAATAAACAATCCAAGTTTTATTTTAAATATCTTTTCGTTGATGGGAAAAATTAATATTATCTTTTATTTTAACCACTTTCTTTAATTGTGGGATGTAATGCATGTTTTATGATCTAATTCTCTAAAACTCTAAACCTGAAAAGATCCTCAATGTGTATTCTTGAAGTAACTCAAGATTAAGTAAGTTTTAAGGTTGGGGCCTTATAGTTGGTATCAAAGGTCGGTTTAGATAACTTTAGGAGTTAGAATTCTATTAAATGATTATCCAAAAATATTTTCGTTATGGTCAAATTGAAATGATATAGCATTTGAATATTACCATGTTGCTTCATCTAAGAGAAGTTTGTTTAGAATGGTTTTCTGCAAAGGAAATAGGGAAGTAGTGCTAGGAAGGCATACAGAAGGAAATAACCTTCTGAATCAGCATCTTGAGATGGTTGGAATTTGAACTGAATAGTTTGTTGCAGTAATGGCGCAATTGACTCAAGAGATAAATGGTGGTGGTATCCATGCACGAGATCAGCCAGATCAACCATAAAGGAACATGTCAGTGGTGGAACATTTCATGAGGAAACATCCCCCATCATTCAAAGGATCATCTGACCCTGTGCTAGCTGAAGGGTGGATTAAAGCACTGGAGAAGATTTTTGATGTCATGGGGTGTTCAGACAATCAAAAGGTTAGTCTTGCTATTTACCGTTTGGAGGGTGAAGCAGATCAATGGTGGTTGATGGTTAAAAATATCAGGGATGCTGATGAGATTGATGCTCTCGACTAGGATGAATTCAAAGGTATGTTTCTTGAGAAGTATTTTCCTAAGTCTTTTCGACATAGGATGGAAAAACAATTCATGGAACTGAGGCAAGAGGAAGAATCAGTGGCTACCTATGAAGAGAGGTTCACTCTATTGGCAAGGTAGGCTCCAAATTTTATCTAAGACCTTGATAGTAAAATCAATCATTTTTACTCAGGATTAAAGCCAAAATATCGAAGGGCATTGGCTTCTCGTGAGTTCAAGAGTTATGAAAATATTTTTAGATGTGCTGAGAAGTTGGAAATGGAGTTTGCTGATGATCAAGTGTTCTATAACAACCAACAGAAGAAGAGACCAAGGTGGCAGGATAAAGGAAAGAATTCTTCAAAAGGGTCTGATGGTAAGAAAACTAAGTTTCCAGTTTATGATAAATGTGGTAAAAGGCATGCTGGGGAATGTCTTCTGAATTCTGGAAAGTGCTACCGATGTGGAAAGATGGGACATAAGGCTCGTGATTTCCCTGAAAATGATCAGGGTGATGGTAAGACCAAATTTGATTTATATTTAGTGACATGTTTTTAAATGCAATGAGATGGGCCACTATGCAAATGAGTGTCTGACAAAGAGCTCGAGTGATGGGAAGCAGTTATACTACAAGCAGAAAGGGGTGGTGAAATCCTTTTCAACTACTTCAGTAGATGTCGGGCCATCAAATGATGTTTTATCAGGTACTTTGTTTGTTTTTTCAGATTATTTCAGTGTGTTGTTTGATTCGGGGTGTACACATTCTTTCATCTCTGAAAACATTTCTAGTGAAATTGGAATACCATATCAAGAAAAGACTCCTGAACTTTTGGTAAAAACACCTGGGGGAAATGTTGAGGCAAAAATAATTTATAAGAATCTTCCTATCCTTATCTGTGGAAAGAACCTACTTGCAAAATTTATTGTTTTAACTCTAGTAGAGTTTGATGTTATCCTGGGTATGTATTGGCTCTCTATTTACCATTCTAAGATTGATTGTAGAGATAAAGAAGTTTTTTTTTCAGAAAGACTTTCAGTTTGTGTACAAGAATGAACCCTTACTATTGATAACGTGTCAAGAGGCCGAGAAACTTGTAAAAGATGGAAATGAATGTTACCTTGAACATATTGTTGAAAATAAGGGAATTGTTCAGATAAATGATGTGCCAGTGGTAAATGAGTATCCTGATGTTTTTCCTGATGAGTTGCCTGGAATAATACTAGATCGGGAAGTTGAGTTTACTGTAGACTTAGTTCATGATGCTAAGACAATTTCAAAACCCCCTTATCGAATGGCTCAAATTGAACTTTTAGAGTTGAAGGAGCAATTGCAAGATTTATTAGAGAAAGGTTTCATTCGACCTAGCACATACCCATGGGGTGCTCTTGTTTTATTTGTTAAAAAGAAAGATGGTTCTATGAGACTTTGCATTGATTATAGAGCCTTGAATAACATCACTATTAAGAACAAATATCCTTTTCCTCATATCGATGATTTGTTTGATCAGATCCAGGGAGCTCAGTATTTTTCAAAGATTGACCTGAGATCAGTGTACCATCAGTTGAAGTTAAAGGAAGAAAATATTCCGAAGAGCGCGTTTTGTACAAGATATGGCCATTATGAATTTGTAGTAATGCCTTTTGGGCTAACCAATGCACCTGCTGTATTCATGGACTTAATGAATAGAATTTTCCATGAGTTCTGGGATTAGTTTGTGGTTGTTTTCATTGATGATATTTTGGTGTTTTCTAAAAGTAAAGAGGAGCATGGAAGACATTTCGGGGTTATTTTGGAAACCATAAAAGAAAATAAATTGTATGGGAAATTCAGCAATTGTGAGTTTTCGTTGCAAGAAATTTCTTTCCTTGGTCATATTGTTTCTAAATATGGGATAACTGTTGATCCTGAAAAAATAAAGGTTGTAGAAGAATGGCCAAGACCCATAAATGTAACTGAGATTCGTAGTTTCCTTGCTTTGGCAGGCTATTACCGAAGGTTTGTTATAAATTTTTCACGATTATCTTGTCCAATGACTAAGCTAACTCGGAAGGGTGTTAAGTTTATCTGTACAAAAGAATGTGATGATTGTTTTTAGGAACTGAAAAGAAGATTGGTGAATGCTCAAGTTTTGGCACTACCTTCCAGGAATGGGGAGTTTGTTATCTATAGTGATGCTTCATTGAAAGGACTTGGTTGCGTATTAATGCAGAATAATCAGGTAATTTATTATGCTTCACGACAGTTGAAAACTCATGAGGTAAGTTACCCTACACATGATTTGGAATTAGCTGCTGTTGTTTTTGCTTTAAAAATTTGGAGGCATCATTTGTATGGAGTAAAGTGTGAAATATATACCGATCACAAAATTTTAAAGTATATATTCACTCAGAAAGAATTGAACATGAGATAAAGGAGATGGCTATAATTAATCAAGGATTATGATTATACAATTCATTACCATCCGGGAAAATAAAATAAAGTGGCTGATGCTTTGAGTCGAAAAAGTAATGTTTCATTAGAAATGTTGCATTTCGAATGTGATCCTTTGGTTAAGGATTTGATGAACTTTGGAATAGAAGTTGTTGGTGCAGGATTTCCTTCTGTTTTGTTTCAGGTATCAGTGAAATATTCTCTATCAGACAGAATTAAGCAAGCACAGAAGAAAGACAGCGAGTTCTAGAAGAAGGGAGAGCTAGTTCAGAAGGGTAAGTTTCTGGAATTCAATATTGATAATGATTTTGTTTTGAGATTTGGGAAGAGATTGTGTGTGCCGTGTGATTCACGGTTGAAGAGAAATTTGTTATGTGAAGCTCATAGTTCTCCTTTTTCATTCCATCCTGGCATTACTAAAATGTATAGATATCTTCGGGAGTATTACTGGTGGGACGGAATGAAAAGGGATATTGCTGATTTTACTATGAAGTGTTTGACTTCTCAACAGGTTAAAGTAGTGTGGCAGTTACCGAAAGGGATGCTTCAGCCTTTACCAGTGCCAGAGTGGAAATGGGAGAATATATCCATGGACTTTGTTATGGTATTTCCAAAGACACCTCGAGGTAATAATGCAATCTGGGTTATTGTTGATCGCTTGACTAAATCTGCTCATTTCCTTGCCATATGAGATAATTTTTCCCTAGATCAACTTTCCCGTTTGTATCTTAAAGAGATAGTCAGGTTACATGGAGTTCCTCTCTCCATTGAATCTGACCGTGATCCCAGGTTTACTTCTAACTTTTGGAAAGGCCTTCAGAAGTCATTGGGTACTGAATTAAATTTTAGTACAGATGTTCATCATCAATCAGATGGCCAGTCAGAACAAACAATTCAGACTTTGGAGGATATGCTACCTGCTTGTTCGATGGATTATCAGGGAAGTTGGGACCAACATCTTTCTTTGGTTGAGTTTTCTTATAATAACAGTTTTCATTCCAGTATATAGATGGCACCATTTGAGGCATTATATGGTAAGCGGTGTCGAACTCCAACATTATGGGATGAAGTGGGTGAAAGGAAGTTGATGGGACCAGAATTGGTAGAAGAGATGGCAGAAAAAGTTCAGTTGATTCAAAAACACATGAGAATAGCTCATAGCAGGCAGAAGAGTTATGCGGATAACTGGAGGAAGGATCTATCTTTTGAGGTAGGTGATCATGTCTTTCTCAAAATTTCTCCATGGAAAAGTGTGATGCGATTTGGTAAGAAAGGAAAGCTGAGTTCAAGGTTCATTGGACCATATGAAATTCTGGAAAAAGTTATATCAGTTGCATACCGAGTGGCTTTACCTTCATGTTTATCTCAGGTACACAATGTTTTTTGTGTTTCGATGTTGAGAAAGTACATGCCAGATCCATCCCATGTTTTGTGCCCAGAGGTAGTTCAGTTGGAAGAGAATATCTCTTATGAAGAAAAACCAATCTAGATACTTGATCATAGAGATCATGTGTTGTGGAATAAGGTAATTCACCAGGTAAAGGTTTTATGGAAAAACCATATGGTTGAAGAGGCAACATGGGAATCTTAAAATTCTATGAGGGATAAATACCCCCCACTTATTTTGATAAGTGAATAAAATTGAGAGGATGCAATTCCCCAAAGAGGGGAAGGATGTAACATCCCAGGTAAATAAAGAATAATTCATTTTCATTTTTATTAATATTTATCAATTAAATTTTAATTTTACTTTAAAGGGGTTGTTATGTTCGATAACGTACCCGATACGCAACAAAGAGTTTCTTTGAAATCTTACGTTGCACACTAGTAATAAAATAATATTATTTTAAATGGTAGTTAACACATAGTCGTTGTATTGGCGCGAATGAATGGAAATAACTAAAATATGATTATATATGTTTGTTAAAAAATTTTACATTTATCCAATAAAGGATAAAGGTTTAAAATACGAAAAAAATCAATTTTAGGCATATATACTCTAACATTCACTAAAGGTCGACTTATCGCCTTTTGATGGTGAACCATCTATAAATATAGTTTTGGTCACTCTTATAAATTCTATTGGACCAAATAAAATTCTTCAATAGGATTAAAATAATTTTTTGGTGAATAGTTACTTTTAAGTTTTTAATCGCGATTAGAGGTAATTAGTGTAGTTTAAAGTAAAAATAATGTTTTAATAATATGAAATGACCTAGACACATGTCCTACCCTTATTTTATGTGTCATGGACGACCAATAAAATCCATGGGTCAACTTGGGGACTCCATGGAGCCACTTTGGTAGGAAAATGACATTAATACCTTTTTATTTAAAGTTAAAATAAAAATGTCACAAACATGAGTTGTTTTACTAAAACAATTATTAAATGGGGTTATACAAGTAATATTTTTTACTATAAATATTAATTAGAAATATAAAAATATTTCCTACATCATGATATTTTTTTATAATTTTTAGACATTAAATAAATTAAATTATTTATGACACCATGATGATGCACAAATTACCTCATTATTTAACGATTTAAATAAAATGAAAAGATAATGTAAAATCTAAGACCTAAACATGTTAAAAACCTATTGGATGGGTGGATTTCGAACTGTTATCACCTTATCCTTGAAATATATAATTTTGGGACCTTTTAAATCCGAAAATCATTTTATAATAAAGTAACCTTTTATAACTTTCCAGGAGTGCCCCTCCTCTCCTCTTATAAAAGGTCCCCACCTCTACCACCTTAACCATACCTCTCAAGACTTTGGCTCAGCCAAAACCTGTCCATTGTTTCCCTCCACATCCCTCTATTACTCCTTGAATCCTCACATTGGGCAGAAGTCTTACCAAGGAAGCCTTGGAGCTCAAATCAAAAAGAGTTACCCATTTAAAAGGTAGTGTTTTCTCTTGTGTTCTTATGTTTTATTTTGCTTCTCCAACCCTCTAAACTCTTTTTATTCCTTTATTTTGTAACAAAAAAAGTATCTTAAATATACTAGGATGTTCTTATAAGAAGGATTCGAGCTACACTTACACACACTTACATCTAATGGTTAATGAACATACTGTTTCTGTGGATGGAAAATTTCTGCCTCACGAAACGATGATTGTTCAACACTCATATAACACCTTCAATGGTGGCCATTAAGATGTAACTATATTTATATATGATATATAATATGTTTATGTTTTACTTAAGCTTCTATATTTTTCATTTATTTCATACCATTGTGGTTTCCATTATGGGTAAACGCTATATCTTCATTTTAGGAAGTGCGGACTACCGCCCCCTCATAGTGATTTGATTCGTTAATACCATATGTTATAAGTATAAAGTACAGAATTAATGATATTATATATGATAAAATACTGTAATTAAAATACTATTATGTATCATTATGTTTTAATTCCATTAAATATGAAATAGAAATGGAAGTAGTGTTCATGCGTAAGTACGGCTTACCGTCTCCATGAACGGTGCATTTCATTTCTTAAATCTAAATGTTATGTAATATTATAAATGAATGTATATACTGGATATATATGATATATATGATATATACATCATGAGTATAACTCTGGATATAATAGATACATGAAAAAATTGTAATTATAAAGAGCATATTTTTTACTCAAGTACCAATGATCGTTAAAACGACCGTTATTAACTTAAATAATTACATAGTGTTCATGACATGGTAATAAGTGATATAAACGGAATAATGAACTTGAAAAAGGTTCTTAAGAAAGTATAAATTAACACAAGTTTATTATTCAGGACATTAAAGAATGATCGAGTCAAGTCGGACCCGAGGTATGGGACTTTTTCTCAATCTCCTTTCATTGAGGCATATTATGTTTTATACACAACTTTCTTTTATACTGTGTATAAACCCCTTTGACTTTTACGTTTATCCAAAAGGAACCTTTTTATACGAAGCGTTTTACTAAATGACAAAAGGGAATGTTTTTGTTGTACGTATGTGGCGACAACGACTTCTTCGCCGTCGTGACCATTATTTGAGTTTCGGCTTCCTCTACAAGCCATCCCTTTTTTTAAATGAAAAATAAATACCATGTTTTAATTTTCTTATATTTTAGTATTGAAAATGGTTTTCATAATGTTTTTATTATATCAATGTGTTGTATTGATATCTTGTGATTGAAATGTGGAAATGTTATGTTTCCTTTATGTATTTTTTATGTGATACAATTATGTTATGTTTCTTGGGCATTATTATGAATATGGGTTGTTCCATGATAAACTAAGGGCGGGTGAGCCCGATAGAGATCTCCAATGCATTGGGTAATGTGAAGGGGTTAAACATTAAGGTTTCTCCGAAGATATTTAGGGAATATACTGTGATGGGTATTCCAAACGTAACCAAGAGGGTTACTCCCTATGTAAGAATGTTATGAATGCCTCAAGTTACCTTTATGTCTTGTGATTTTTATGTTTTATTCATTATTTGATGAGGTATATCAATGTGCTTATGTTTTATTAGTAAAGTATGATTTTATTGATTCTTATGTACTCATATACTCATGTTTCCTTTCAATATTTTTATATCCCTTACTGAGCTTTTTATGCTCATCCCATGTTTTTGAAATGTTTTGCACAGGTCAAGGGAAAGGTACATGATATGATGATAGTGTCAAGGAAGTGTCAAGAAAGAATCCATGTTTTATTTCAACTATGTTTCTGTTGATGGGAAAAATGAATACTATCTTTTATTGTAACCACTTTGATTAAATGTGGGATGTAATGCATGTTTTATGATCTAATTCTCTAAAACTCTAAACCTGAAAAGATCCTTAACGTGTATTCTTGAAGTAAATCAAGATTAAGTAAGGTTTAAGGCTGGGGCCTTATAATATCTACCTAAATCAACACCACTTCTAGTGAAACCATATATACATTACAAAATATAGTGTACTTCTTACCCTACATGGTAGGATAAATATTAGTATAGTATTCAAATCATTCCTCATCTCCCGAAAGGCAATTTCAGAGGCTCTTTACCATTCAAACATGTCACCATTCTTGGTCAAGACATGAAGTGATGCTACTAAGAGAGATATTTAAGTGATGAAACATTCATAAAATACTATTATACAAATAAAATACCAAATTTAAAAGATGTTTTGGGGATTCTAACAACATAAAAAACCAGGCACATAATCTAGGTCCACTAATACCCCTTCCTTGGAGAAGATGTGACCCAGGAAATGTACCTTGTAAATCCATTAGAAACACATAGATTTCAAGGAATATAACTAATTCAATGTTAGTTTACTAATGATGGTTTAAATGTTTTTTGAATTGCAATCGTGTTTTTGGGAGTACACCAAGATATCAACAACATAAATAACTAAAAACTAATCAATGTATGAATTAAATATTTAGATCATTATGTAATGAAACACTTCTAGAATATTCATCAAATAGAATGACATCACTACATAGTCATCCAAACCATACATGATAATGAAGTAATAGACGTTTATGTAAGATTGTATCACAACCAGATAATAGTATTTCAACCTCAATTCTATCCGGGATAACAAACAAGAACCAATGAGTTAGTTAATTTGATTTTCAATATGTGGAATGGGAAACCAATTCCTAAACATCTTCATAATCATCTTCTTGTAATCGATAAGAAAATGCAACAATCAGTATTCTTTCTTGGAATAAAAAATGGTGATCCCCAAGGTGACGTACTAGGATGAAAAAAACATTTACTCTCCTATTACTCCAATACAATATTATGGTCTTGATGTTCTACTAGTTCCTTTGTATATGGATGAGTATAATCAGGCTTAGCCCTAGGAATCAGTTGTAGCATGAACTCAATATCTATTTCAGGTTAAAACCCTGAGATCTATTTAAGTATCGCATCTTATTACAGGTACACCACTGGTGATATTATCTATCACTCTAACCCATATCATGTATCACAATTCATTCCACATGGTTTTTGAGCTCACCTAACCACCGAAGAACTTTCCCTGTATGGCCTTCCTGAATATCCCATTCCCCATGATGATAATATATGTCACAATCAAGGAACATAAACATTACCCTTATGTGGTAACAATCGATATGGAATTCATACATAACCAACCAATATATATTCACTATCTTGGAATACCCAGAAATCCCAAGAACAAATAATTCCCAAAGGAAACGATACCCCCAACCTCGAGAACACGCACCTTAAGTTTTCTGAAATTCACTTCACATTCTCCCAATGGTATTTTGACAGAAATAACCCCACACGCATGTTAAAAAACTTATTGATAATCATTTAAAAACTGGAAAAATATAAAATAATGAATGTCCCCTATCTCCAGTAATTCAATTTCATTCATGGAATATACAAGAATCATATTTCAAACAGTGAATTGTTAAACCTCACCACCATGAGGAAAGTGATGAAATACATGATAATGACACTCCCCTCACCCATAGGCTCTTTTCTTAGTAATTGGTGCTAGAATAACCTACTAATAAGAAAAACCATATTCTGAAGCATCATTCCCCCAAATCAATAGGTATGTCTAGTGGAACTCTAACATCTAGACAGATATTGTGTAAGTGACTCCTAGTCAGTGCTCTTAACTAGCATATATCCTCCATTGTTTCATATATTATGTGTTTTAGTATAGAACCTCTATATATGACCCATTCTTATACATTCTCTACACTCCAAATATGTTCATGGAAAGAGACCTCACATGTGGGTGACCTTATACATTAATTGTAGATGACAAAGCTAATCACCTGGGAGATGGTTCATCTTCCCTTACTATTATGTCCATATCTAATCTACTAGAAAATAACACAATAGATCTTCCTTCTATTAAAATATGTATCAATACATCTCTAAAATATAACATTATATCCTCCATCAGAAACCTCGATCAGGTTCCCTTTAGAAATGGGTGCCCGATCCAACACCTTATCAATCCTCTTCAAGGGGAAAACATTTACCTAGGACATGCAATCAAATCTATAGATATATAATATTTTTTTAGTCATAATCATCTCACCTAATTCCTACCCTACCAAGAAACATTCTGGATCTATGAATAATCCATCATAATCCCCCACTATCACACATCATGGAGTTATCCTTATTAAATCCTCAACATTCCTCTTCCTCAAGGTCTTCAGAAAATAGTGTTCCTATAACATATATTGGAAGACCATACATTCCATGCCACTCATATTCACATCATGGGAATGTATCTACCACAAACTCTTCACTATTACCTACAACATATAATTCATTAGATTAATTTTATTTTCATGTTCGGTCTCTAAGTGATTTAGAATCATCTGGATGTACTAAATCCAAAACTCTATTACCTCTGGTACACCCTCTCAAGAAATTATCAGAAGGAACTACAACTAGAAGTCTCATATCAATTTGAACTTACTTGGCACACCCCACCTAGTTCAACACTACATAAAATTAATAAACATGAATTTATTTATTGGAATTGAACGTCTTCTCTTTTTCCTAAAAACAAAAGGGGTTTGTTTCTCTATTGTTGGAGGATCATTATTAGGTAAACCCCCTTATCTCCCATCCTTAATGCATCATCATGGAGGAATATCAAAAAAATTCCATCTTCACTCCTCTAACACATATCATAATGTTTTGAAAATTGTGAGAAATAAGTTTTATTCCCTATAAAAAACTTAACCATGTATACAATATCACAATAGTCCTAACTAGTAACCCATATTTATTCTCGACCACTCCAAACCTAGGAAATTTATATCAAGGGGTAAACAAACTCCTGTATTTTCACATTGCATTAAACCACAATATTAATCTTCTAATAAACATGATTCACTTATTTTCACCATTATAAAATCTTTATTTATGAAATTTTACATAAAATTAAAATATAATCAATATTCCATTTTCCAACTTATAAACATGATCTAAACCTATTTTCCCCATGTGTGCCTAGCATGATGCATGTCACATGTATAACAATTTTATAATAATTATTCCTACATATGAGACCACATTACATGTAGGTTCATAGATGAAATACCAAAAAAACTAATAAAATCACATTATAAGTGCATAAATCATAGTGAAATGACATCCAACTGTTAAGGGAAACATCAATAAAATAAATCCCTATATATATAATTGGTTTGTTCCTTTATAGGGGTTATCTACCACTATACATGAGCTCATTAACGTGGCCCAAAACATCCTAGTCTATTTTCTACCATCACAAAAAAATATAATAAAAAACCACTCTCATACTAATTTGTAATATCCTGACCTATGTGACACTAACATATACCCCAATCATGTTCATCAAGTATCTTCCCACATGCCTCCCCATTATCAAAATTCTTCTAAATATCATCTAGGGTTAAATTTTTTACATTGGGAGACAATATTCTCTATATCATTGTAATCCACTATGTATTTTTTAAGAAACAAAAGATTAATTCCTAAGATAATCAAACATTTCAACAAAAAACTCACAAAACATGGCACATTCTAGAAACCAAATAGTAATTATTCCATTCCATGTTATGCAATGCCATGTGAAATAGAAAACCCAAAATAAAGACATGCTAAAGAATCCCCATTAGGGGTCCCAACACCATGTCCATTCCCCTCATCCTTTCACATCACTAAGCCCAAAATCAACTCTCTAGAATTGGTTACTTTCCTTTATCTAGTCGCGGAACCATTAAGTCATATCGGGTAGCCAATGTAAGCATAAGTAGTGTGTGAGTACAACTCTATAGGACACCACCTATGGTTTATAACAAACATACAGTCTAATACAGTGTTTGAAAAGGTAAAAAATAAAATGAAATTTAATACTACATAATTTACATCAATTATTATTTAGTAGACCATTTAAATTCATACAATGTTCCATGTTTCACCCATTTGTTTCAAGCCTACTTCATCTCAGTCCATTCATTTAAACCATGTGACAAAGGTCCAATAGTCAGAAAATGTTTTGCTTATTCCATGAATCCATTGTGGATTCTGAACACCATTTCCTAAAATAAACCCTGTGATATATAACATTGTGTCGACGCAACGGGGTTCAAGAGAATCCATCCATTCCCTGAATAACAATTTTTCATAGGGGACTTCTGAAAGCATCATTCAAGACCAATGATGGGAGTGGATCCTTAATACAATATCCCACTATCATATTTCACAATTACATTGTATCGTAATTATTAACCATTTCATTATAGAAAATATATATATTGCACCATTTCAATTTTTTCATAGTTTTATGGTTCATTACCCTCATCATGTACTCATTTCCTAACACAATACAATTTTAATGATTAAAAAATTATGGCCATTCATTAAAATTTCCATGTTATTTTATAGGAGGAAAAGCGCCATTAGGAGATTATTATATCCATTTATTAATCAATAATTAATTACTTAACCCTTCTAGTAACGCCAAAAATCACATCATACCATTTTACTGGGTTGATCACATTTATCATTGGTTAAATACCATTATCCTGGCATTTTATTACTCAACAACCCCATTCATCAAGTTCAAGGGAGTGGTATATCCCATGGATACCCATATGGCAGGTCTACTAATGTTCGTCAGATCCCATGAGGATCATGATGGGTCCAATTCCACAATCAATTAACCTATTTTCCATTTAATATCAAAAAACCAAATGTATAACAGGAATTTACCACTAAAAAACTAATACACATACAATATGACATTTAGACTATCGAATATGACATGTAGAAAACCTACATCATGTGTATAGAAAGACACTCCCCCAACCTAATCCTCTTATTCAAAATGAAACATCCTTAAAATCATCAACATATAAATATATTAGAAACGAAATATTTATGGAATTTTAAGGATAATAACAATTACACATCCCCTTTTCTAGAAAACTGATGTTTGAAAAGTGTTAATCTCACCCATGTCCCCAATTTTTACACAAGGGAACTCAAAATGGTCAATAATTGATGAATAATAGTCCCTTGGAATCATGGAAGGTTTTGGTTCATCACCATGTATTTTTATGTGTGAAATATGAGGAAAATTATTTTTGAGAAAAAAATCCCAAACAGGACAATGTAAATGCTCCCCTATTAAATGAGGTGCGCAGTTTGAATGAATTGATTTAAAAACTATGTTCCAACAATGCACAACCTTTGTATGTAGGGTCCTAGGTTGCATAGTTTCTTGGGAACCTACACTGTCCACCAAACTATGTGGATCATGTGTGTGGATTTTTTTCCTAGGACTATATAATTTCTCCCATCCTGTATGATATTACCAATCATGAATCGCCCCTATATTGGTTTCACGGTTATAACACAACGTTAGCACTAACCATGTGGAAACTATGAACCTGACTTATTTCACTTCCTAAAACCCTAGGATAACTCAAAAACTCCTCATAATATTATGAAACATGTATTCAACCATTTTATGAGTTAATTCAAAATTTAATCAAATTGGTACCTCCATGAATGGTTTTGGATCATACAAAACTAACATGTTTCGTATTTAATCATCATTCGTCAACCAAATCATAATTTCTTCATCATATTAAAGATTCTGAACCATACACCACAGGTATATTATAAATCTTTCTATAATGGGATTTCATAATTCATTTAAATCTAATTTCATTCATTACTCTAGAGCATTAGTCCAGGAACCACTATCATTGCCACGTGTAACATTAGTCTAGCGCCTATATATTGGGGGCCTAGATAATCAATCATGAACACCATAGGTATTTTGAATACCAATTCCTAAAACAAAACTCATTTTTTATAATCATGCATTGTTGACAAAGAGTAGTAGTTTGCGACCCCATGTGTATTTGCAGATTCAATCCCCGAATAACAAATCAATGTCCGATATTTCACTACTATCACATATATATATATTTCAAGGATCTACATAATTGACCTTATTATCAATAATTAAAATCATAGAAAACCATTTCATTTATCAATCCTGACCAATGTTCTTTGATTTTATCAGAATGAGGAACATGAACAATTTACCCATTAGTCAATATATCATCATTTATTTTAGAACACATTAACCATTCAATGTTGAGATAATAAACCATTTAAATACCAATATTTACCATGAAACAAGGACTTATTTAATTTATATTTACCCATGATAAAATTTTAATATTAATAAATTCTTTCATTGAAAATAGATACACCCCATGGGTATTCATCAAGCCTGGTCACATAATCTCTAATGGGTCCAACCAGATCCATGAAAGGCCTCACAATTTCAGGTAATTAAATTAAAATATTTAATATTAATGAAATAGAACAACTTGAAAACGATGTGTAATAATATCATAGACACTATCAAGTTAAATAATATGGTGAAATTTAAATTTGAGAAACTACCACAAGGTATTTGTTGAATGATCTCCAAATCATACCCCTTAATATGATGTAGAATGATCAAAATCACAAGAGTGAGTAAGATCTAGGTACATAACCTTAGATAAAGATCCAATAAAATGAGACCCATTAAATTGTAGTACTAATAAAATATCAATGAGTTAATTCACCCCTATTTATGGGGAAATCTACGGGAGTCAGAGAGGAATCTTAAAGGAAATGAAATTACATACAGTTGTAGGTTCAATTCTTTCCACCTAAATGTCGATTTGCACCAGAAGAGAATCAAGGAGGCTTGGAATCCTCTCAAGAGCCTCTAAGTGTAAATGAATTATTATTATTATGATCAGTGGGTATTAATGATATTATTTATTGGTTTGGAAAGTTTTAATAATATTTTAGGAGGTTTAAAATCTCACATGGATTACTTTATAGATGGGATGTAAGGTTTGAAAAAATGATCACCCTAACATTGTACAACTATATTATGTGGTGAATGGTTAATCAAAGGTGGGAACATGGGTTTAAAAACATTAAAAAAACCATGAAAAACTCCCTAATATATGGGTCTATAGTATGGGTAGTTTGTCCACATGTTTGGGTTAAACATTACATCCCCATCCTATATCTCAAAATTGGGTGCATTGTTTTGAGAGGAAAACCATTAGGTTTCCCCTAAATCATTACTAAAAATATGCATCATCATCAACATAAAAAATTATCCAAATTCCCTTAAGGTAACCCTAATTAAAGAACCAATGAAGGTATGATGAAGAAAAGGCGAAAAAAATAATTGAAATCATTTTCATTTCATCTCTAGAAAATTCGGTATCTTACAAAATATATTTATAGTATTGAATATTTATTATAACAAAAAAAATTATCTTACTAGATAATATAAAATATACTGATTAGAAATTTGGAATCAATTTAAATAAATTAAATTCATTTACATGGAAAATATTATTTTCAATGATAACCCAAATATGTTAGGAGAATGTTATTTTTCATGAAGTGTGTTCTTTCAAGTAATTGATGATTTCTTATTAACTCAATGAATAATAATCAACATTTTATGAATTTAAATTAATATTTATTTGTATACAACAATAAATATCATTTATATCATTCCAAAATAGTTGTTTTGTTATTTATTTAAAATTATAAATATTATTCAAATAAAAAGCTTTTTTAGAATAAAACCATTTTTGAATCATATAATAATCTTAAAATAAATTACAATATGAAGTTGAATTAGAAAAATTAAGTTAGTAAAATATAGCTAAATAATAGTTGTATGAACTGAAATACTACTTACAAAATAATGATACATTTTAATCACATATTTTATTGAATTTAAATCTTATTTTTTACAAAATACTATTATTTTTTACTATTCACTGGAAAATAAATATTTTAAAAAAATCCAAAAATTTCAATCTAACCTAATTTTGAAACAAATAATTAATAAAATGAACTCTATATGGTAAATTAAAAATTCTAAAAGAATAAAAAATAATTTTACATTATGTTCTCATAGAGAAACTTGATCTCCTTTGTGAAAAATACAGTTTTTTTTTTAAATAACTAATGTTTTATTTTGTAATAAATTTATAAGCATTGAATTTATATTAAAAATATATAAACCACATACATCTCATAATTTATTTACTTCTTCTAATACTCTCTAATTAAAGGACTAGTTATATTATTTTATTGTTGATTTATACTCTGATTTATCTGTACCACAAGCTATTTGATGGAATATTTGATTAGGTTGGGGTAGAAGCGTCATTTAATTATTAAAATAAAGACCTATTTTGATTGTGTAGAGGGAGACCCAATAGATAGCCTGATTCCCCATGGCCAAGTGTCCGGAATACAAGGCTTGAAAGGCCATTTTTTGGCCCAAAGGGCCCTTCAGTGAACAGTACTAGTACAGTACCAGCTATAGTAACACCGCCACTACAGTTCCTACTATAGTGTCTCCACCGCTATAGTTTCACCACTACTACAGCTCTGACACTACAACAGTTCTGGTAGTGTACCCCCCAGAAATTTTTACATGCCCAGATTTTATCCAGGGTATTTTGGATACCAAGCAGGAGACTTTACCACTTGGGTAGAGGCTCGTTAGAAAAAACATGTGTAAGGGTAACACGCCTAGGCCCATTGGCTGATCTACTAATCCTGTAATCACAACACCTTTCATATCTGATCAACATTTTTTAATCTCATTGTGCATATTATGTACATTTTTTGAGTATAGAGGGACTCGAGCCTGACCCAGTTCCCCCAGACAGTGAGATGGACCAACCGGTGAACCACTCAACCTATGCCTTCTGTGATGCTATTTGAAGAAATATATATTTTATTATTTTTAAAATAAGTGTTGTATTACAAATATACTTCCAAAAAAAATATTTATTTTTCTATTCCTAGTATTTTTCATTGCAACACACACGATAAAGAATCAATATATGATGATGAACATTATATCCTCATTACCTTCTTCAATAATTATGTTGAACATGTATGTAGAAGATAATCCTCAAAAATATATCAATGATACCTTATGAAGAGTTAAATTCAACATCCCTTTTAAAGATAAAATTTTAAAAATTCAAAAATATGTAAATTCTCTCAAATATATATGCACTGAAAATGTCAACTAGATGTAGATGATCACTTCATATGATGGAGAATTATGTTTTCACTAATCCCTATATCAATACCACTAAATTGGAACGATCTATGGATATTTTTTCTATCATGACGCATTGGATGAAGAAATTTTACTGATTCGTTATTTGATCTTGGTTCTTTAAAAAGATTCATAAAAACAAAATATTTTCATCTACTCGGTTTGAGAAATTAAATCCATTCATATTAGTTGTACAATATGAAAACATATCAATTGTATCCTGAGAAGGTGTTTGGGAAAAAGAAATTTTCAAATTCAATAATTTACTTTTCCCTACTAAATTTAATTTAATGAACTTTGGAAATAAATTATTTAATGACACTCACCCATCCATACGGGGATATCAATCATGAAGACAAAAAACCATTAATGTTCATAAAGGAACACAATCAATCGGGATTTTACATAGTCTAGAGAAACTCAACATATTGGAATCCATGAATATTATATCATGTTATCTTTGACTAAATGTAATCTCCAACAAAGAAGGTATAGAATCGATAGATGAATTAGGTATTAATTGAAAAAAAACTAGACATAAAAGATAGTTTTTTCAAATAAAATTACAAATAACATGTAGGTTCCATAAAATATTTTAATTTTAATTTCAACTTTTTATAATTAATCACATTAGATTTTATTAATTGTTTATTATTATAAAATGAAGAATAAAAATCAGGATTAGTTGTTTAGTTCAATAAATTAGAAATCAATGTGTCTAAACCAGAGATTTTTATCACAGATCTATATATAGAACGTGCCTTGAAGGAAGATAAATGGGTATAGATTAATTACCTATGATTCACTACACTACACAAGTTAAAAAAGGTAAAATAATATTGCATTATAACTGTAGAGTAATGTGGAGGTTATTATTAGACTAATGATTATAAAGGATTAGTAAGAAAAGGAAAATCAGTACATAGTCAATTTCATAATAGAATCATACTACCAAACATTGATTGTTTGAAATAAATGATTATTGTTATATGGATCAAAAAAATTGAGAACAATCATCCAAATAAATGGATGTAATGAATAATTGAAGGATGCAATAAACACATAAGAAAAATTGAGGTTCATATTTTTGTAAGTCATTTTATTTTTTTGTGTTAAAAAGAAAAAAACCTAGACGGAGAAAATTTTCATTGATTTTTATGGTGTTTCTATGTGATTGGATACAATGAATATTCAGTTTGGTTTAATAGGTCTTTTCCATGGAATATCCAACAATCGAGGGGGTGTTGTATTGACTTTTTCATAGAAAACCCTAAAATATAATATCTCTATTATAAAAAGGGGATGTGACTTCATAATAATTCCTATGAAAATAATGTCCAGAAAGAATTAATACTAGTTTGGCCACATCCATTAAAAATTTATTAATAGTTTGGGGAATCAGATGTAAATTCACAAACCATTAGAAATGAATAAACATATTCAACATGATTATCATTGAAGCATGTGAGGCAAGAAAGAAGAAACATATTTTACAAGATTATATATCCCTATTTGTTACTAGAGGTGAATTATTCTATGTGAAAATAATCTGAGGTATATTTAATGCATGACAATATCATTCATGGAGATGCCATTATGTGATGGATTGAATGTTTCCAACATCATGGAATATTCTAAGGATGAAAATTCATTCAGTTGGTGATGTGTGAGATAATCTTTCATGATTTTACCAGCTCACCCTTAGTGAGACACCATTGAATATATACGATGTAACATAGAATAAGGTATGTTTTTATGGCCGGTGATATAGTGGTTGGTGTTTCTGTTCATAGTGATATATCTAGTAATCCATCATGTTAAGGAAAGCATTGTTTTCCTTTCTGTTTACATCATCCTTTAGATATACCTGAATATAATTGGGAGGACATATCGATGAATTTCATTATAATGGTACCTCAAACATAGGTGGTATTTGATGATATATTTCTTATTGAGGATTGGCCAATAATGTTTTCATAAATTAGAGAATATATGGAGATAAGTACTATTGATGTTCTAGAAATATAGTTTGTGGATAATGTAGTGAGTATTAATGGATCCTCAGGGACCATCATTTCTGACCAATAACCTCAGTTTTCTTCTCAATTTCATAGGGGATTAAAGCAAACATTGGGTTAACTATTATTCCATAAAAGTTATTTTTGGCACCTGATGGGTGATAATAATGAGCCTACCACACGTATAGTGGAGAATATGTTGTGAAAAAACATATTGTTTTTTGGTGGATCATGGATACATCACCTATTTTCATATGAGTTATCTTTGAATAAGAGATACCACTCTTCAAAGGTCATATAACCCTTTGGTAATTGAATGGGAGGAAATTTCCATCCTAGTTATTCTTGGATTATATTAAATAGTTAATAGTTCTTGGTCACAATATAGTGCAAGTCATGTCGGAGAAGATCCATGGGTTTGGGAGAGGTTAAGGGAAAATTAAGACAACCAAAATGATTTTATAGTCCAGCATTGGAGGGTTATAGATTTTGTGGTCGGAGACAATGTTTTCTTGTATGTTTCCCCTTTGTACCATGATTGGAGGTCTATTATGGGTTTTATTCTTTCACATTTGTTTGCTGGACACCTCATGTTGTTAAATTTAATTGGAGAGTTGGATTATTGGTTGGTGTTTCCTCAATAGTTTGAATGAGTAAATGATTTATTCCATACGTCCTAGAATTTATAGTATCTTCCTAGTGATTCCCTTATAATTGATAGGGGAGTTAGATATCAAGGACTATGTGATGTTTATAAAATGAATAATAATGTTATGAAACTTTCAAGAGAAGGTATCTTTATGGAGTTTTATTTAATTGGTTTGAGTTCTAAGGTTATATCTTTTCCCAGAGGATTGATCCTTAGATGTAGTGTAATATATGATTTAAAAGATCCCAATTTAATTTCATCATTGATATTTTTGTAGTTTTGATTTCAGAATCATATGATAGTTGTTTGACATATTATTTTCATAACTTCAATTCATGATTTGTTTTTGAGATTTGGTAGCATGCTATTTTGATATATATCTCCAGGTGTAGTTTTTGTTGGTTTCTAGTTTTTTGTTTAGTGTAAATTTTTAGGATAGTTCATATTATTGTGGAAGATAATAGTTGGAGAATTTTATGAGATAATGCCCCAAAAACTTATAAACTATCACATTATTAGATTTGGTCAGTGGAATCCTTTGGATTAGATCAAGGATGGTAGAAGTCAAAAGGAGTTAAATTTCCAAAAACAAAATTGGTGATTCATGTCTTGAATCATTAGTTCATGTATTTTAATATTTCAGGGGTTTTATTGATATATTTTTTTGATGTTTTTTTCACGATTCTATTCAGACACGAAAATGATGTTCACATTAGGAATGTTCATGATGTTGTTTTTAGGGGTTATGTATTGGAATAATTCAATGTGTTAAATTTCAATTAATGGAATAAAATATTTCTAAATATTTTTTTATTTAGTTCTTTTTTTTCAAAATGAATAATGCAAGAGATTTATAGCTTCCACCAACAATTAATGTCCAAAATGGGGTCATTTATTAGATGTGTATAAAATATAACTTCCTTCCAATTTCAATCATTCAACTTCTAATTTTCTAATAATTTCATAGATTACCATGACATAATGGGGGGACTATTTACCATTTATCTTCTTTACTCATTAATAGATACAAGGTATTTGTATTGGCGATGCTAGGTGTGTTATTTTTCTTTTTTCCCTTGAGTTATTCAATACTTATTTAGGGATGTTATTGATACTATCTAATTTAGTAGAGGGGGTTTATTTGGATTTAATTTTTATTATAATTCATTTTGTTTCATGTGGATTAAATGATTCCTTAAATGGATGTGGCCCTACTATTTATCCTATATATTAATGGGTATAATATGGAATCAGAATGATTATATAGAGGGAGGATATTCGAGTTCACTCTTTTTTATGTGAAACTATGATATTATCATAAATTTCATTTTTGTTGGGTTGATGAAATGAATTTACATAGAAAGGATAATAAATTATAATAATTAAATTAATGTGAAAAATACTTTCTCACAAATGGTTACTAATTTTGATGATGTTCTTGCTGAATTATTATTAAATTTGATTTATATTTGTTTATTCCCTATTGTGGAGGCTTGATTTGAGAATCTAATACAAATTTTTAAATACCATAATTAATTTAATGAAAAATACTACGGTTAATATGCATGTTTTATGAATGAAATTTAATTTTTATCTTGGTATCCTTGGTTGTTTGTGGAACGGTGGACTTGGTTATGTATTTCATGGTGGAATTGGTTTTATTTATCATAGTGAACCTAGCTATATAAAAATTGGAGGCTTCGGTTCTGGTGTGCTGGTTTGACATTATTAACTCTTGAAAGTGGTTTTACAATAATGGAATGATATTTTCAAATATAATTTTTTTTATTGATAAATAATTCATTAGTTACAATTTAAACTAATTACTAAGAGAATAAATCTTCATGGATTATTTGTTAATTTAAATATTTGCATATATCTATATGGTTTTGGAACATTATATGATGGTTTTTTTATATTAGGTATGTACCTGGTGGTATGAAAATATTAGTTATCATATACTAGAGATTGTGGTGTTACTATTTTGAATCCATATGTGTGGTAATGTAAGATACTATTTTATAATTTTTATTCATTTATGAATACTCAATTGACCCAACATAAGGTGGGGAACCTGCCAATCACCATGATACATTCAAATGTGTTCTATAAAACTTCCAAGATGGGAGCGACATAGATGGATAACATACACTATCCCCCACTCTTCTTTCAGCACCAAAATCATGTGATATTATTTCTGTTTAATGAGATATTTGGTAGTGATCTTGTGTTGAAAGATGAGAAATTATTTTTTATTTCTTACACCATCATGATGTTATACCATAATTATTCTATTATAAGATATTTGGAGTTTATGTAGTGGGATGAGAAATGTGAAAGATACTATATGAAATGATTTTTGGATGCATTAGTGATATATTATATTCATCTAGTTCCATTATTATTTATTTTGTAAGGCATTAGAGAAAAGTATGTCTTTTCATTAGGTTACAAACCAAAATCAATGGAGAATAATTATTAGGGCATCAATGTTTTTTATTTTATTATTTTTATTTTATTATACATGGATGTCTTATTTGTTGTGTCAACCGTAGCGAGGATGGTGTAATAATTTACCAATTTTGGAAATGAATTATTTTTCAATGAGTTCATTGGTATATTATTATACTATATTTTAATTTTTCATGGTAAGACATACGTATAATTCATTAAATTACAAATTTTATTCTTGTACTATGTATATATATATATAGTTTTTTAGGTATCAAGGTGTTAATTAGTAATAGAGTGGGATAGTACAAGCTTAGAGATTGGGGTTTTTTGGATTCTTCCCCATGTTGGCCTTTTGGAAGTAATTTATATTTGGTGATGTCTATATCGTTTTTATATTCATGGATATGATATATTTTCTATTTCACATTTCATATAATTTCATATATATTATGCTATATTGGATGGTTGGTTTGTGTTATCATCATTTTTTTGGGAATTGTATCCCAATTGAGTGTTTTGTAGCATCAGGTCTGGTCACTAATAAGGGCCAAATAGAGATGAGACTTGGGGGGTAACACCATCCCTTCAATTCCTGCTCAATAGGGGTACTAGTATAGGGACGTGTCATGACACTTCTTCAATATTGTTTTTCTATCAATGGTGCTTTAGAGTTGTAGTATTTATTATAGAGTCTCATTTTGATCTATTGCCTAGAAATTGTGTCATAGAACTATCCAAACAACATAGAGTCTATCACCACACCTAATAGTTTGATGATTTTATTCCTGACAGAATATCCTCTTTATTATGGTCATCTAGTTATAAAAAATCATCTATTAGAATATAGAATAATAGTGGGGATGGTATAACAGTGAATTAAAATTCATCATGTAGTATATATAGAATTGTGGTGACATGTATTTTTCTTGATGGAAGTATATTTATTCCCTTGAGTTTATAGTTGTGATCCAGTGGTCAATAAATAAGATTTTATATTAATTGTTATATTCCAAGACCATCTAAATTAGACAGTGAGGTGATAGGTCATAAATGATCTAAAATGTAATTTCTTAGTGATTTAACATGTATGAATTTATATTTAGATATGACTATTTTTTCATTCAGGGTTAGTATATATTAATAAAAATAGATTTATTAACTGTTGGATTTATTCATGTTTAGAATTAGAATGGTAGTGGTGAGTTTTCCATTAATGATATATGAGTGATAAATATTAAGAAAAATTACTTCTTAATCATTTTAGTTCAAATATTTTTAATTTGAATAAAAACCCAAGGACTAGTAGGTTTAGTGCATTTTGAGAATAAAAATATAATAATAGTATTTTAGAAAACTCATCATCATTTCTAATTCATTGAACCTTACTAGATATCCTTATATATAACTCATTAAAAAGACTCAACATCATGACCTGGGACTAAAAAATAAGTTAGTGGTGAGATAAAATGATATGTAATTATTAGATAAATTTTTTATCTATGATGATTTGAGAAAAATAAGTATAGTCATTAGAATAAGATAAACAACATTAAATCACAAGTGATATATATAAAAATTAATTGATCTAGAAAGTACATATCATTATAGATTTCTATATCAAAACATCATAAAGGAAATATAATAATAGAAAATGGATTAGAAGAATTTAACTAAAACCTATAATTATGAGACTATAATATGATAATGAAAAAATCCACAAACTATATAAAAATCATTCGAATAGAAAAAAATTACATTCATGGTGCCTTGTTATCATAAAAATGGTTAGAAAAAAAATCATACATGTTTTTTTTTGAAGAAGGGTGAGAGGCAAGCCCCCTTTGATAAAGAAATAAAAAATCCTATATTAGAATGGGAAAGTGGAAAACCATAACCAGCAGGGCACAAGACTTAAAAAACAGCAACAAAGTCAAAAGAAACGAACATCCATGTAGACATCAGAAAACCTCATCGCCCCCCTTCCCAGCATCACAATGTGAGTCCCATCAAAAAATTGTGCCGCCCAATCTGCCAAGAAGTTACACTGTGTTGGTAGCGCAACGTGTCAGAGCACCTCCAAAACCAACAATGTGAAGGAGAGATGAATGAATGGTGAAATAACACCATTCTCTCTTACAAGATGCCCACTGGACAAAGGGTATAGGGTGGATTTCTAATGGTATGTGATCATTTTTCATTTCAAACCAAATGACAAAAAGGAACTAACATTAGTCAAGAATACAAGAGTTAAATCCCATCTCAACCTTTTTGGTGAAATATTACCTACTTCGAGGCTCTCTTATAGAATAATGTGATATTCATTCATCCATACCAAATCCTAATATGGGATTGGATACCCTAATAAACTCATCATGTGTTGAATCCCTATACAAGAAATAAATTTTTCTATTAATTACAACATATGTATATATTTTATTGTATTTATTAGGTTCCCAATAATACATAACCATGAGGGGATTTTCATTCATTCAATGTAGTATAAAAAGGAACACTTTTCATTACATCAATCCATGTAGGTAATTGGATTTTTGGGAAAGGGATTGATCTTCCATGGGGAATCCTATGTACCCATTAAGAATATAAATAAATCCCCATGTAGTTTATTTTACATTGTTTTTGTTTGTATAACATGACTACACATAGTAGCTTAATTTCATAAGAAAATGAAATATATGATATATTTTTGTTGTTTTGTATGGATGTTAGGACTTATGAATGCATCCAACGCATCATTATTTTAACAGTAATTCGAGTATTCATAGTTCGATTTATCATAATTATGATGATTGGTTGGAAAATATAATTAATAATCCTTTGGGTTATATCCCTATAGTGTATCAATATGGTAATTCCTTAGGGACCCACACTACGGTGGATGCCCATGTAAGTAAGAATTTTTATCATGTTATTGAATGGGGATAACAACCAGGGGATTCCCTTTTTAGAGGTTTTCTATTATTATAGTGTAATAATCATTGAAATCCCTAAGATCTTGTGATTAATTCATGGTCGGGGTCATGGGATAATAATGGATTAAGATAATTGTGTTTGGAAATAGTTCTTAAACAATGATTTATCCCTTAGAGAGTATTAAATATGGACCTTGGGATTTATTAATCACCCCTATGTATAATACATTGAAAGGGAATCAGGTTGTTCATAATGTATTATTTTCTCTAAATCTATTGGTAGATAAGGAATAATATTAGAACCACAAGGGTTGTATTTTATGACATATTGTAAATGAAAAATCGAGGAACATACAATATTTTTTATTCCAATGAATTATATCCATCCTTTATTATCTAATTGGTTGAGGGTGGGGTCCATTAGTGGCTGATAAAGAATTCTTGGATTTCATAAGGATCCTATAATATAGATATGGTTTCATTATTTACTTGACCTATTCTATTATGGAAACTTCCCATAATAAGGTTGAATTCTAGACCAGAGGCTCACGATTGGTGGTTCACACAGTTTGGGTTACATGTACATGTATTATTACTTGACAAGATTGAAAAGTTTGGAGGTTCCTACCTAAGAGGGACTCCATTTTTGTGTATCTTATTTAGGTAGTGTCTCTAGTACATATCTATGAATTTATGTTTGATAATTATAAGGTGTCTAGGGATGTCATATTGGCATGTCCAATGTGTCTACCAAACATGTCTAGTGCCTTCATGATATGTCCATCGTGTCTTCATGAAATGGATGACATGTTTTAAGGATGCTACAATACAGGGGTGGAATTTCCAAGGGTCTTCCCATGATTTAAGTTAACATATCTATGGGACTCATTTGATAAAAATAGATAATTCTATATTCATCCCATGGACATAAAAGGAATTTATAATTTGGTTCACATAATATAATCTAATATGACTATGGTCTATCAAGTGATCCAGATAACATGTCTATGGTGTCATCACATGAACAAGGAAAATATTACATGATGTTTAGAATTAATTCACATTTAAAAATATTCATCTTCCATCACTTGAGGATTCTATCATTTTTTAATTATTCTCATAAATTCCCTAAGATTTGTCATGAATTTTCCCATTAATTCATCGTGATATCAAACTAATGTTCCAAGGGAATTTATTGTTATCTACATTCCGTGCCACAAATACTTCATGTGATCAAATACATGATCATGTGAATTTCACTCATATTTAAAATAATCTATTATGATACTCACTGGACCTTTTCATCCTACTTACTCTTTAGATATCCTAATCCATTGCTATAGGAAGTTCTCACTTCCCTCTATATATTTTTTTCTATGTGTGGTGATTTGATTTTATAGGAATATTTATCCAAAATATATACCACATTGTATAATTCTATACTTCCATATATTTCCTTGAGTTAGTTTAGGGAAAATTCACATACGTGGTTCACCTGATCCCCCTCATGTCATAAAGTATTTCATCTTCACAACACTTTAAAAATGCATATCAACTTCTAAATCTATCATTTCCATCTTTCAAGATACCATGTATTGAAAAATTACTTTCACATGATCAATCAATGATTCCCAAATGTCTTTCAAAAAATAAAAAATATATTTTTGATATCCTTGACATGATTGAGTGATCTTGCCAAAGGACCTTCCAAATATCATGTCAACATGTATAGTCTTATTTTCATGATTATGATGCATTTCATAGTTATTTGTTGCATGATAAGGCTAACTCAAATGGGGCCCCTAATTTGACCAAGATGAAACATCAATTGTCCATATTATGATTAATGAACTGATCACCTAAATCACCTAACCCTTTCACCTGAAAAATATTGTAACTCCCTTTATAAAACGATTACTTAATTTTCATATTTATGTCACATGTTATATTTTGGGGATTTTCATGATTTCATCAACTGACATGTCGCATGACGAAATGTAATTGATATAAAGACTTATTGTTACCATCAGTGATTGTCTAAAAGCCATCATGAGATCAGGATTCCATGATAATGGGATTTCATGTGACCAATGAATTAATAATGTGATTCTCACAACACCTTAAATTGAATAAAAACATATCTCCCATCACAAAATGATATTTTCCTTTTCATATTTTAATATATAAGATCTTTGGTGTTATCCCTTCATTTTAATATTAGTGCATCACATGGATAGAAGGAAGTTTCCAATTTCCTCTATATTATGATTGGACATGTCCAGTGGCCATCATATTATGATTCCAATATATCCCCTATGAAATCATGTGATAAATAAATTACTATGTGAATCAAATAAGAAATACATGTGAAATTAAATGTAAATATCTTCACTTTATCTATCCATCAATTTCATATTTTATTTTATGAAATCACTGGGTGATAATTGGTCTCCAACATGTGTAATACAAACTATTCATATAAGGTACATTGTATTCCAATGTGGGATGACTGGTGGGGTTTTTCATGATATCCGGGACTTGTTAGAGGGCCTTCATCTAGTCAAAAATTGTTCACAAAAATAACATTACCCCTTTTCATGATTTTCCCATGGTTATTCGATCATGAGTCTCATTTATGGTTATGCAATTATCATTCCATGATTCTCATATTTTAACCCATGTTGATAAAATAATAATCATTCTTCCAGTATTCCTAAAATACTAAAATTAAATATGGTCAATTAAGGTCTTAAAAAATATACCACTCATAAGTGAATTTCAAAGGAAAAATGACTATCCTCCAAAGATGTAAATTTTGGGCTATGTTTCTTGGTCCTTAGATGGTTTTTATTCAGAGAGACTTTTTGTTTACAAAGATTCCATTCATATTCTACGAGTTTCCCTATAAATAAGTGAGAGATATTCCAATCCTTTTACTTGTGATCCAAACCTCAAGATCCTTCTTGATTTCTTCTCGATCTTGATTTCATTACATGAATGAACTATATAACAAATATTACATTCATATATTGTCCTATACTCACTATACATAAAAATGGATCATGAAATTAAAATATTTTTAATTTGTAATTCAATTCACATGTTTCTACCTAATCAATGATCCTTATCTATTTGATGAACTCAAAAAATTCCTTCTAGGTTAAAACTATTCTCATGTATTCTTAATTATTTATAAATATTACTTATTGTTTATAAAAATCCCTTAAAGAGGATGTATAAATAGACACAATTTCCTAAAAACAAAATTCTAATCCACAATTTAGAATTTTTCATAATAAATTTTTTAAGGGTGATTCATATTACTAGTATTCAAAATGATCTCCTTGGAAAAATGTTTGTATCGATTCTAACATCTATAAGACACATAAATTTCTCTACGTAACTAAAATCCTCTATTTCATGGGTTTTCATATAGTCTTGACAAAATTCAACTGATTTTTTATGAGTAAATTTGATTAATTTTTCCCCTATTCTAGTGGATAGTAAATACATTGGCTAATTCCCCTTTGGGTATAGATAAAAGTGGTCTCTCCCATCGACCGATTCCCAATGTTAATCTTGTATACTCATATCTTATATAAATAGTTTGAAACAATGAATGATTTCATTGATGTATTTGTGCCCTAGTAGTAAAATTTCTGGTGAATGGGAATATCCTTTTTTCTTAGTTTTATGGATTTTTTTCAAACATTTTCATGCTATAAATATCAATGAGTTGATATGTATTTATTATTTCCTCATGTACCATCAACATGAAGACCGCAGTGTATTGATAAGTTGTAGTTCCACCAACACCAACTCTTTTTATCTGGCCCATGGTAAGGTAGGGATCGATTTATGTGATATTAATCATGTTGGTGGAATAATACCTCTTTAGATATGTACAATTAATGTAATAACCCGGGTTTTGAGCCTGTAAGAATTTGAAATTTTCTTGATGTTATTCCAGAGCAGGGAATTCAGACGGCATGGGATTACGAGCCCCGGTGTTGCTGGAATTAATTTTTAAGTTTGTTCACACTGGACACGCCAAATAAATAGACTAACTCCAAAACGGTTAGTCGGATGGGAAAATAAAGGGCACCGTTGAGTCTGGAGCATGTTGTTTACCATAGGAGGGGTGTAACATTCGTGGGCGCGACCCTTCTGTGGAAAATGCCAGCAAGGGCATTTTTATAATTCGGTGACCCCCGGGCGTGAACTTTACAACTTATGAAGGGAGGATCAGAATAAAATTATGAGACCTCCATTGTGCTCAGAATGTGGATTTTACCCTAGTAGCAGCTTAACCCCGACCCCGCCAAAAGTTCGGGTATGGGGCCTACTAGTAGGTGTTTAATGAATTAATTAAATTTTAATTAATTCTCTACTTAAACACCTCTCTCCCTCCTCCTTCTTCCCCCTTGCCTCTCCCTGGCAGTTTTCCTCTCAACAAGCATCAAGCCCCTCTCCCCACCTCCCTAAGGTGTGGCGGCTCCGACGGATCATCGGCGAAGCTGTGGTCTACACCCAGTGAGGTAGGAAGTTTGTGTTTTTGTTTTACTGTCTGCATATAACTTTGTACTTGAATTCTTGCATCAAAATGTTTTTTCCAATTGATCGAAGCCCATAGTTGTGTAAGATCCAATTTGATCTTCCTAATGCTCTTCTCGGATCGAAAATCCAAGTCCATGGGCACCCGGGGTGGCCTCGGGATGTTTTTTAGCCTAACATTGGGCTTTCCAGTGGTTCCAGGGCTGTTCGGCAGTGGGCGCGGTGGTCCGGTGGTTCCCAGGCGGCGATATGGCGGTTCCCAGGTGGCGACAATCTCAGGAGGTGGTAGTCCGGTGGTTTCCCAACGGCAGCGGTGGGCTTCAGGTGGTCCGGGCTGGCGGTGTACGCGGGGCGATGCGGGGGGGCTCGGACTGGCTGGCTTCGCCGGTCAGTTGGAGGCCCGAGAACCGGGATCGTCGTGACCACGACCCGCCGACAGAGACCCACACTCTGCGAGACTCATGGAGAAAGCGCCAGACTAGCTGATCTGGTCTGGGTGATGTGGGGCGGCCCGTGTGGCGAACCGCGGGCTGCGGTCGACCGGGCGGTCTTGGCGGCCCAGCCGCGGACCGCCGGTCTAAAGGGGTGGGCCGGCGCAGGCCCACTCCGTCCCGTCTGATGACGTTAAAAATGTTGTAACATGCAAACCAAGCAATGGATTCATGTTCCGTCTACAGTGGAACGATCCTAGGATCGAGACGGAGGTTTTGAGATGGCCCTGGGTATTTTTAATTCCCGAGACGGGATCTCTGTGGCGCGACATGCACGTTAAGTACGTCATCAGGATTCTTCTTTCGGATGGCGCGAACAAATCATGAGTCTGTTTTAGGTGATTTCAACGGCGTTGTGACCCTGGCGTTGAGAATAAGTGGTCCAAGGTGGTTTTAGTTATTGAAGCTGGTGTTTGGACATGGGCCCCATGGTCCGTCTTTTAAGATGTGAGTAGCGTTTTACGACTTTTTCATCCGACATACATTTGGGGCGAATGAGTAGTCGTTTTGGTGTGTTTTTCCTAGAGCATCGCAATGGTGCAGTTCATCTGACCTCTTTTGGGACTGATGTGTGGGCCCCACGAGATTCATTATAGGCATAAAGCAGTGTTGAATAAATTTTTCGTCAGGAGCCTTTTTCCAGCAAGTAGTCTATCTCACATGTATTTCCACAAGGATTACAACAGTGTAATATGTTTGGGCATGCTGAGCCTCTTTTGAGATCTCATTAAATGTGGAAACATGAAAGGGTGTTGGTCAGAGGTTCCTTTGACACACACCGACCCAATGCACGGTCACGATATTAGCGACACCCAATGATGGCGCAGGCAGCGCAGAGTTATCATACCAGTCCTGGGTTTACCCTCCAGTGGGTCTGGACCGTGGGTTACCTAACGGTGTATCAGAATTCACCCACCAGCGAAGCTGGGCAGTGGGTTACGCGTTGACTATAGTGTTTACCCTCCACCAGGGATGGGCAGTGGGTCACCTGACCACCTTATAGGGTTTACCCTCCAACATAGCTCGACAGTGGGTCACTCGACGACCTTTTGGGGTTCACCCTCCAGTTGGGAAAGGTAATGGGTTACTCGACAACTTCTTTCAGACTCATCCCATTCTATGAGGCTAGTATGTGACTTTTCTCTATGGTTACCGGAGCAGGATCCTTGATTATGTCATTCAGCGATGAGACTGATTTGATGTACGGGATGTTTGGGCATCAGTGATGGATATCCTTAGAACTGTTGGCGACTTTCCTTGGTCTGAGCTTGGAGATAGAGATCCCCTTACGCACTCGCTTGGGTTTCTTGTTGAGCATATATATATACACACCCTACTTTTATTCCCACTAATTGGGTTCAATTACTCCCCTTCTAGGAGGGGAGAAGACATGTGGGGTATGCCACATGATTTCCGTGTCTAGCTCCTCTTGGTTGGACGAGTCTGCTTCCTTTCTTTTGTTGGGTTGAGCTGCACTCTATTTACTGTACTGTTTCACTTTTCCTTGTTCTGCCTACTGCTCACCGTTTTAGTACCTCCATTGTTGCTCCCTCAAGATTCCAGGTCATCCTACTGAGTATCTTTATACACACCCCTTCTTGAGCTTTGCCCACACTTGGTGTGACCATACAGATGACGGATAGGTCGATCGAGAATATGGAGGAGCGTAGAGGACACAGGAGCTTGGGCTATGTTCAGTGGTCATAGTATAACTTTCAGGTGTGAGACTCACCAGCTGTTTACTTTTTTTAATTTTTTTTAACCTATTTTCGGGTTGTGGCACCTTTTTTGTTGGGCATGTGTTTTTCCCCTTTTTCTGTTCAGTTTCTTGTCAGTACTTTTCAGCACATTTACTTTTTTCTCTATTTAGAGGTTGATGCATGACTGTGGTTTGGTTATAGTTGTTTGTCTTTTGGTTTTATTTTTACTCTTCACTTCTGTATTGAGTGGGATTTGTGTGTGTGTAAAGGAACATAGGAAAATTCCCCCTGAGATTGTTACACCTTCGGCGCTTGTCACTAGCCCCTGGCCTATGGAGGCGGGCTTGGGGTAGTTGTGGCTCGAGACCTGTATATTTGGGTCGTGAAAAAGATGTATCTGAGGTGGTTCATTCCTTGGGGCATTGTCGGAAGTCCCTAAAAAGGAATTAGTTGGGATTTAGGGAAATAGTGTTGACATGTCTCGAGAGCGGTTCTCAGGCCAGGTAGTCCAGTGATTGTATGGGCAATTGACGTATCCATTCACCAGGACCCTGATAACCCGCTTGTCGACTCATCATGCTGAAACATTTGTTTTAGGGAACATTGGAACATGCATCTGGTAGGATTTAGTCTTTGATTGTCATTTTGGAGTTAGCTCTCCTTTGTTATTATTGTTATATATATGTATATTCTCATCTAATTGCGGTAATCCTTGATAACTTTCAGGATGCCCCCATGACAACAGCTAGCCAGGTTACCCCCTCCAGTTCATGATGACGATTTGGAGAGCAATGAGGCATCAGTTCAGGGACCCTCACGTGATCCCCTTCCACCCCGTGCTTCAGCAGTAACCCCTCCACCTTGAGAGCATTAGTTAGTATCGGGAGCACAGGTCAAGGTTGAGCGTAGGCTGAGTGCACTCCGAGACTTCCAACGTTAGTGGCCACAGAAGTTCCGCAGGGACCTGGATCCCCATGCATCATAGGATTCTCTAGAGTCCATGGACTGACTTTTCAGGATGGTACCAACACCAGCGGACCAAATGGTAGCCCTAGATACCAGACTTTTCCTTAGGAAGGTCAGGCATTGGTGGGGGTTGGTTACGCAGACCCATGACGAGTCATCTCTCATGTGGGATAGATTATATCATCTCTTCCAGGAGGATTACTCCCCCACTTTTTTACACTCCGTTCCGATTTAGGAGCTTCTAGAGCAGAAGTAGGGGGGATGACAGTGGCGTTGTACTCGGCTCGGTTTACCGATCTGACACGCTACTCGCAGGATATGATCCGCGACAGTTTCTTCCGGGTGCGGATGTTTGAGCAGGGTCTTTGCAGGGAGATCCGTAGTAGTGTAGTACCCCTTTGCATCATTACTTATGCCCTGGTGCTAGAGCGGACGCTCGTGATGGAGAGCTTCTTGGATGAGGGACTCCAGCTAACATGGCCTAGCAGTGGCCGCTTCAGAGCAGAGTCTTTGGTAGCAAGTTGGCAGTGGAGAGTAGAGCCTCAGTCAAGGAGACCCTTCCGTGAGCAGACTCATCGGTAGGGTCGTACACTGCAGTGGCTCCATAGAGAATTGGGGCAGTCAGGAGAGAGTCGGTGCTATGCTTATGACGAACGGGGTTACCTAGCAAGGGACTGCCTGACAAGGCGAACTGAGCAGTCGTGGAAGGAAGTGGGCGCACCGCCGCAGCAGAGGCAGCGCTGTGACTAGGGATACCCCAGGCGAGGACAAGGTGGTCCTCAGTGAGATGGCACAGGCAGAGCGGCCGAACCTGGAGTTCCAGGACGGCGTTTCGAGGTCCTTCCACTTCCACCACAGGGTGGCCCACGCCAGGCTCAGGGAGTTGGCGGTACGGGCCGCGGGCAGCTTCAGGCTATGGGTGTTCGTGACCCCCCAGTACACGAGATGGCATGAGGTACGCTTTGTGTTTACTATACACTTTCTTTGGTACTAGTAGACATAGGTACCATCTAGTCCTTTATATCACTGATTTTGGTACAGGAGTTGGAGCTTCCGGTAGAGGTGCTGACACCTACACTTAGACTTGAGGTTCCCACGGGAAGTGCCTCATTGGTGACCTTTATCTGCAGACATTGTGAACTATCATTCGGAGGAGGGAGTTTCACGTGGGACCTACTCTTCATCACGATGGAACCTTATGACATCAACATGGGCATGGATTGGCCTCCTTTGGTTCGCGCCCAGATCGACTGTCATCACAGCCGCGTCAGAGGCGTGTTTTCTTATTGGATGAGGTTCACCATTCTAGGTGAACGATACCTCGTGGTAGAGCAGTCGGGTACACTACGTAGGATACCATGACCTTTTTCTCATCAGTTGGAAGGCATGGATCTTGGAGAAGTAGACGCTACAGGAACCTGGATCCTTACCGTTGTAGAGGAATACATGGACATCTTTCCCAACGATGTCTTGGGTCTACCTCTGAGGTGATAGATGGAGTTTTGTATTGACTTGCAGCCGGGGACTTCCCTATATCATGTGCGGCTTATCATATGGAACCAACAGATCTTTGGGGGCTATGACATCAGTTGGAGGACCTTCATGATAAGGGATTAATCAGGCCCAGTGTGTCCCCTTGGGTAGCTCTTGTTTTTTTTGTGAATGCATTGACTTGCAGTTGGGGATTTCCCTGATATCATGTGTGTCTTATCAGATGACACCAACAAAGCTTCGGGAGCTACGACATCAGTTGGAGGACCTTCATGAGAAGGGATTCATTAGGCCCAGTGTGTCCCCCTGGGCAGCTTTAGTTTTTTTTGTGAAAAATTAATATGGGATTCTGTGGCTCTGTGTGGATTATGGTCGCCTGAATCAGGCCACGATAAAGAACAAGTACACTTTTCCAAGGATTGATGACCTTTTCGACCAGTTGAGAGGTGAAAAGTAGTCCTCCAAGATTGATCTTCAATCCAGCTGCCACCAGTTGTGGGTTATTGAGGCTCACATCCTGAAGATGGCTTTCTATTGTTGATATGAGCATTATGAGTTTCTATGGATGCCCTTTGGTGTGACGAATTCCCCCACCATTTTCATGGATTTTATGAACTGGATCTTCCAGCCGTACTTGGACTGGTTTGTGGTTGTCTTTATTGAAATCATACTCATATACTCTACAATGTAAGAGGAGCATGCAGAGCACTTGAGGATGGTTCTAGACATACTCCAAGAGCACTAGATGTATGGGAAGCTTTCAAAGTGTCAGTTCTGGATTCATGAGGTTCAATTTCTAGGGAATGTCATTTCGGAACATAGTTTTTCCATAGATTCCACAATGATAGAAGTGGTGCTTGCTTGGGAGCCACCCATGAATGCGTCAGAGGTGCGGAGCTTCCTTGGTTTGGCAGGGTACTATAGGAGGTTTTTGGAAGATTTATCTATAATTTCTTCCCCTTTGACCGTATTGATGAAGAAGGGATGACCGTTCACTTGGACTGATTAGTTCCAGAAGGCCTTCAAGGAGTTGAGACAAACGCTGACTAGTGATCCAGTGTTGAGGCTGCTAGAGGAGGACGTTGAGTTCTTGGTATACTGTGATGCTTCAGGAGCTAGGCTCGGGTGCATGCTGATGCAGCAGCGGGCAGTGATTGCATATGGGTCGAGGCAGTTGAGGCCCCATGAGCAGAATTATGCGACTCATGATTTGGAGTTGGCAGCGGTGGTCTTCGCCTTGAGGTTATGGAGACAATACCTTCTGGGTGAGCGTTTTGTGGTCTACTCGGACCACAAGAGCCTCAAGTACATCTTCACCCAGAGGGATCTGAATCTGAGGTAGAGGCGCTGGCTGGAGTTTCTGCAAGACTATGATTTTGAGATAGTATACACTCCAGGGAACGATAATGTAGTAGCAGATGCTCTTAGCAGGAAGTCCCAGGCTCAGTTACTGCGGGAAGCTTCAGAGCAGTTGGCTCCCCTACGGCTGACCTTGGTAGAGCAGGAGGGTACGACTTTTCTACAGTCTATGGCGTTTACTCCTTTGCTCCTTGAGCATGTGAGAGAGTCGCAGTTGGTGGATTTCGACAGTGAGGTACTGTGTGATCAGATATCCACAGGCGATGCACCCGATGGGTATTCTAAAGGCGGGAATCATGAGATCATGTTCCAGGGTCGAGCTATAGTGCTAGAGGAGATGCGGGAGGAGGTGATGCAGGAGTTCAACACATCTCCCTTGGTTGTACATCCGAGTGTGGGGAAGATGTATAGGGGCCATCAACAATTTTTTGGTGGTCTGGCAAGAAGCAAAGTGTAGCTAAGTTCGTTTCTCGGTGTCTTACCTGTCATCAGGTGAAGGCAGAGCATTAGGTTCCAGTAGGGTTGTTGCAGCCCCTTGACATCCCAGAGTGGAAGTGGGATGGCATATCTATGGACATTGTCACAGGGCTCCTATGCACAGCGAAGGGCCATGACTCTATTTGGGTGATAGTAGACCGACTCACAAAGTCGGTGCACTTCCTTGACATCAGGGATCTAATTTTGGTGGAGAGTCTGGGGAAACTGTACGTTTGGGAGATCTTACTCCTTCATAGAGTACCATATACGATCATCTCTAGCCATAAAGCGTGGTTTACATCACGGTTGTGGTGAGGCCTGCAGGAGTCATTCGAGACTCAGTTGCAGATGAGTACAACTTTTTACCCCCAGACCGATGGGCAGACAGAGCGCACTATCCATGTGTTGGAGGATATGCTCAGGGCATGCATGTTAGACATTGTCCTAAGCTGGGAGGATCACCTGCCCTTGGTGGAGTTCGCGTACAACAATAGTTTCCACTCTACAATCAGAATGGCACCTTTTGAGGCCCTCTACAGGAGACCCTACAGGTCACCGTTGTTCTAGACGGAGGTTGGGGAGACCTCTATCATGTGCCCAGAGTTGGTGCAAGTGACGACGGAGAAGGAAAAAGTTATTCGTGAGCAGATAAGGATGTCTCAGAGCAGACAGAAGTCCTACACAGATCGTCATCACAGGCCTTTAGAGTTCGATCAGGGGGACCATGTCTTTCTGAGGGTCTCTCTGTGGTGTGGTATATGGAGAGGGTGCATGAAGTCTTCCACATGTCAAAGCTGAGGAAATACGTGGATGACCCTATGCATGTTTTTGAATGGGGATATCTGGACATCGAGGATAGAGCCACATTTGTGGAGCACCCGGTGCATATTGAGGTCTGGCAGGAGCGGACACTGTGTGGACAGACCATTCTTTTGGTTCGTGTGTTGTGGCAGCACGGGAGGGTGCAGGATAGCACTTGGGAACGGGAGATCCAGATGCGGGCTTAGTATCCCGAGTTGTTTCTGTAGTTTTGTTTTCTGGGGATGAAAAACTTGAAGTAGGGAATGATGTAAGAACCTCGGTATTGATCCTGTAAGACTTTGAAATTTTAATGATGTTATTCCAGAGCAGGGCGTTCAGACGGTGTGTGATTCTGAGCCCCGGTGTGGCCGAAATTAATTTTTAAGTGCGTTCACACTGGAAAATACAAATAAACATATTAACTCCTAAACAGTTTCTCGGATGGAAAAAATGAGGGTACCGTTGAGTCTGGAGTGTGTCGTTTACCATAGGAGGGGTCTAACTTTCGTGGGCACGACCCTTCTGTGGAAAATGCCACCAGGGGTGTTTTCTTAATTTGGCGGCCCACGGGCATGAACTTTACAACATCTGAACGGAGGCTCAGATTACAATTATGAGACCGCCGTTGCACTCAAAACATGGATTTTACCCTTGAGGCGGCTTAACCCAGACCCCACCGAAAGTTTGGGTACGGGGCCTACTGGTATGTGTTTAAAGAATTAATTATATTTTAATTAATTCTCTACTTAAACACCTATCCCCCTCCTCATTCTTCCCCCTTGACTCTCCCTGGTGGTTTTCCTCTCAACGAGCATAAATCCCCTCTCCCCACCTCTCCAAGGCACCGCGGCTCCGGTAGATCGTCGGTGAAGCTACAGACTACGCCCAACGAGGTAGGAAGTTTGAGTTTTTTTTAATATCCGCATATACCTTTGAACTTGAATTTTTGTGTTGAAATGCAGTTTTCCTGTCGATCGAAGCCCATAGTAGAGTAGGATCCGATCCGAGCTTCCTAACGCTCTTCTCGGATCAAATATTCGAGTCCTGGGGCGCTCGGGGTGGCCCCATGAAGTTTTCCAGCCAAACCTTGGGCTTTCTGGCGGTTACAGGGTTGTCCGGCGGTCGGCGCGGTGGTCTGGCGGTTCCCATCTGGTAGTCCAGTGGTTCCCAGGAAGCGGAGGTCTCATGCGGTGGTGGTCCGGTGGTTACCCAGAGGCGGCGGCAGGCTTCAGGCGGTCCGGGCCAGTGGGGTATGTGGGGTGACGCATGGGGGCTTGGGCTGACCGGCTTCACCAGTCAGTGAGAGGCGTGAGAACCAGGGTCGTCGCGACCCCGCAAAGATGATAGAGACCCGCACTCTGTGGGTCTCATGGAGAGAGAGAGACAGATTGACTGAGCTGATCCAGGTGATGCGGGGTGGCTTTCGTGGCGAACTGCAGTACCTGGCAGACCGCGTGGTCCGGGAAGCCCAGTCGCAAACCGCCAGTCGGAAGGGGTGGGGCTGCCTAGGCCCACCTGTCCCATTCGATGATGTTAAAAACGCCATAAATCAAACACCGAGTTTCGGATATGTGTGTCATCTACGGAGATGCGATCCTTGGATTGAGACAGAGGTTTTGAGATGGCCCTGGGGATTTTTAATTCCTGGGATGGGATCTCGGTAGTGCAACACGCACGTTAAGTACCTCGTCAGGATTCTTCTTTCAGATGGTGTGAACACATATGGAGTCCGTTTTAGGTGTCGTCAGTGACGTTATGACCCTGGAGTTGATACAAAGTTTTCTAGGGTGGTTTTAGGCAATGATTCCAGAGTTGGTAAATGGGCCCCACAGGCCGTCTTTTAAGCTGTGAGCAGTGTTTTGTGACCCAACGCATGGTCGCTATGTTAGCGACACCCAGTGATGGTGCGGGCAGCGCAGTGTTATCAGACCAGTCCCGGCTTTTCCCTCCAGTGGGGCTGGGTAGTGGGTTACCCACCGGCGTATTAGGGTTCACCCTCCAGCGAGGCTAGGAAGTAGGTTACCTGTTGACTTTAGGGTTTACCCTTTAGTGGGGCTGGGCTGTGGGTTATCCATTTACTTTAGGGTTTACCCTCTAGCAAGGCTGGGCAGTGGGTCACCCGACGACCTTCTAGGGTTTACCCTCCAGCAGGGCTGGGCAGTGGGTCACCCGATGACCTTTTTGGGTTAACCCTCCAGTTGGGCTGGGCAGTGGGTTACTCGATGACTTCTTTTAGACTCATCCCTTTCTATGAGGCTATTCAGTGACTTTTCTTCATGGTTATCAGAGCGGGATCCTACATTGCACGATTCAGCGATGAGACAGCTTTGAAGTACAAGACTTTTGGGCATCAGTGATGGATATCCTTAACACTATTGGCGACTTTCCCTGGGCTGAGCTTGGAGGTAGATATCCCCTAACACACTCGTTTGGATTTCTTGTTGAGCAAATATATATATACACCCTACCTTTGTTCCCACTCCTTGGGTTTGATTAATCTTCTTCTAAGAGGGGCGTAGACACATGGGGTATGCCACATGATTTCCGTGTCTACCTCCTCTTGGTTGGACGAGTTTACTCCCTTTCTTTTGTTGGGTTGAGCTACACTTTATTTACTGTACTCCTTCATTGTTCCTTGTTCTGTCTACAGCTCAACGTTTTAGTACCTCCTTTGTTTCTCCCTTGAGCTTTCAGGGCATCCTACTGAGTATCTTTATACTCACCCATACTTGGTCTTTTCCCACACTTGGTGTGCCCTTGAAAACGATAGACAGGTCAATCGAGAGTACGGAGGAGCGTAGAGGACATATGAGCTTGGGCTGAGTTTAGTGGTCGTAGTAGGACTTTCAGGTGTGAGACTCACCATCTATTTACTTTTTCTTTTCTTTTCTTTACCTATTGTCGGGTTGTGGCACCTTTTAGGTTGGGCGCATTTTTTTCCCCTTTTTCTGTTCATTTTCTTGTCAGTACTTTTCGGCACTTTACTTTTTTTTCTCTATTTAGAGGTTCATGCATGACTTTGGTTGGGTTATAGTTGTTTGTCCTTTGGTTTTCTTTTTACTCTGCACATCTTCATTGAGTGGGTTGTGTGTGTGTGTGTATACAGGTACTTAGGAAAAGGCCTCTGCGAGATTGTTACACCTTCGACGCTTATCACCAGCCCCTGGCCTCTGGAGGTTGGCTTGGGGAAGTTGCGTCTCGAGACCAGTAGGGTCGGGTCATGATAATGAATTTATTCCTACTATAGATATTTAGGATAACTCTAAATAGACACTAACCAATGAATATTTTATTCTCATATTTGTAAAGGATAGGTTATAGAAGTTATTTATCATACACTCTCAAATTGTTTTCAAGGATTTGATTGGTTTATTCCTTTGTTGATGTGAGAAATTTTCAAATACCATATTCCCCCATAACATCCCTTTCAGACATGTTTTTTTCATCATATTCTATAATTATGTAATCTTGTATGTTAGGAATTATTCTAAATGGGGGTATAATGTGATAGGATAGGTACCTCCTGGAAATCCGTTAGAGGCATTTTTCAATGTTTCTAATGGGATAGATTTACCCTACAAGGGATGCATGTTTGGGAATTCTATTCATCGCATTAAAAATGGAAGATTTATTGGCTAACATGAAACTTCTGAACCTAACTATATCAACACTTTCTCATATTTATAAACTTCCTGGTTGTTTTCAAAAAATATACAAATTTTCATAATTGTGTACCCTTTCAATATTTATTTGGATTGATAGGATAAAATTTATTATGTTAGAAATATAATAAAACTCTCTAAATAGCATGTTCCCATTTTCTTCACATGATATAAAATGTATATGCATTTGTGGTGATTTCATTATGTTGTGATGAGGTTACTGGTATTTTTATCTAGTGCAACCATTTCAATTTCATCCAGTACCCCCACATAATATGATAATTACTCATAATGTTCATGGTTCTATATATTATAGTTCCTATGAAGTATAAAATTGGAATCAGGTTCATGCAGCATTAATAGATGATCTGGTCATCTTGGAGCCCCAAACCCCCTTCCAGTTTGGCCTTTAGTTTCATCACACTCAAAGGTTTTATCATATTCCATTAGACTGCATACAGGGAGAATGGATTCCTACATGCATTAATAAAATTATTTATTATTCTATAATGTGATGATATAAATGTGAATATATTTTCCCTGCATAACATTTTTCATATCTTAAAATCTCAGAGCGATTCCCAATCTTGGGTGGAAGCATATATAGTTACTATGTTGAGTTAATTTTATCATCATGTAGATAACCCACATGATATCCCATTACCATTTTTTATGAAAATTATAATTAAAGACTCAGGATATCCCCCATAGAAGCACTCTCACCATTTTAATGAGTCTCCCATCAACATGGTATGGATTTTTAAAGAAGCAGACACGTATTCTCCAGAAACAAAGGATGTACCATGTTGTGGGAGAACACATGAGTCTTATTACCTTTCATCCCCATTATCAATTTTTTAATTATTTCAATAGATGGGATATTAAAAACTTCCTTTTATCCATTCTTCATTATAATGTGATCCCTCAAGATTACATTGAGATTTGAGCACAATATATGACAATTTGGATGAAAATACATGCATGGATTACAGAGGCTCCTTGAGAGATGATCCATGAACAAGATGGAAATTATCACCAATGGTTTTTTATTTTGGATAATATTAAATTGATAATGAATAATTATATGATAAAATTTTATAGATTTTCCTTGATCGATAGCAATAGGATCGTAATAAGAGGGAATTACATTACTTTGATAACATGACATCTCTAGTACAGTCAGTTAGTGACACTTAAAGGATGAATGAAAAGTGATTCTACAATGTCATTTGGTTTCATGCTCATATGGTTTATATTTAGAACAAATAATAGAATTTCAATAATTCGTTACCTATGAATGGTTTAATATTACTATAAAATCATTATTTATGATGATTTCTCCAAATGGGGATGAAGCGTTATCCTTTTTAATTTATACTATTAATCCTTTGGTGATGGTGGTGTAAATTGAGTAGATAACACATCAACATTAAATTGATTCCTCTCTCTAGAATCTATCTAATTTATAAAGCCTATCCAAACATATTTTATTATGATCTCTCTATATATAGTTTTATATTTTTTATAAACAAAATATATGCACTGAAACCCAGTGATCCATGCCTTCTATTGAACATGATCAATGAATCAATCATATAATTTTTATTTCCCTAGAAAGATCCTATCTGTCTACTAAATACATGGATTTACTCATTTTTTTCATATAGATATTCTAATATGTAAATTTTTTTTATAGAAGAATGTAAAAACAAACAATAAATCAGACACTCAAATCGTTATATACCTCACTTAATAATTTTTCTTAAACGGTTATTGGAATAAGAATCCACATTGATGTATATTTTACAATAATTATGATAAAAAACATGTTCAAAAGGGTAATTTGGATAAATATGTACCATTAGTTTTATGCTCTAAATTTTTCCTGTGCCACCAAATTATTCTTCATACCATGTTTTTTTATGTGGATAGATAATGTTCACCCAAGATTTGTATTTATTTTGTATATTTCACAAATATACTCCAATTTTTCAAATGGGGAATGATTATAATGCATGTAATCATATTTTTATTATGTATCCAATTATGGTTTCAATTCTGAAATTTTTTTTTTCCTATTAAATTTCATTTGTTCTCAAAGTTTTAGGGATCAAATATGTTTTGTGTCCAACAACCTGGGTTGACATTTTCCTAGGGTTCTGAAATTTGAAATTCAACATGATGTTCATTATGTCTACTTCAATTGAATATTTTTTTACTTTTATAATATATGGGATACTATAATTTGGGTACGATTAGCATTTACCTTCTATATTTATAGTTTACGGTCCCTTTCAGGGACCACAGGTAGTCAGTGAATAAGATTTTCCAGCTCTAACAATTTATTCCAATAGTTAGGGCCTTCTTGATTTTTCATGTTGTTGTAGTTTAGGGTGTTATATATTGGACTATATGTTAAATTATTTTGGGGACTTATTTCTCATTACAATGGTTTATATATTTAATGGTATTCTATCTCAGAGATGTTATTGATGATTATTCCAAAGACATAGAATGGGTGTGCATTGGTATTCATGATGGTTTCAAGTACCCTATATCATTACTTTGGCTAGGATGTATTTGTATTCATTAATGGTTTGAAATCCCAACATCCATTTTAAGGTAATGACGTATTTGTATTTTTTTAGAATTGTAGACTCATTATATCCTTACAGAAATGTAGGGGTGGTATTCATGAAGGTTTTGGGCACCATGAATCCTAGTATAAATCTTCTTTTTTGTATAGTGTTGAAAGGTTAAGGATTAAAAATCTACTAGATTATTCAGAATATTTTTTTTTCTAAATCTCATATTCAATATTAGGAAAAGTGTTCGGTGGAATGGGGTAGACGCATTGGGGATGACTGAAAAAACATGAAGGTGTCGAGTTCCACTATAATTCTTTAGGGCCCTGAGTATAGGTTGACCTTTCGTACAAGAGGGAAATGCCAATGGTTTTTGTTTTTAAGGAACTTATTTGGATCAACCTCAATGATGGTTATTGAACCTTGGGGGTAACTACTATTTATATTTGTGAATATTGAACCGCACATCATGTGGTTTTAGGTCATGTGGTGGGGACCATCATACAGTCAAATAATGTAATATCCCATTCCTTTTTTGTGAATGGGTATAATACATGGAGGTGTAATGATCATGATTTAAAATATTTATGGATATTCTAGTAATGAGAAATATAAATTATAGTCTATGAATATATGATTCAAATTTAAATGGGGGATAGTTGATATAGGTCAACCATTAATATAGGTGGAAACCTGTATAAAACATAGTAAGGATAATATCCCATGGATTTAATGGTAATATTTCTTCCGTGACCAAAATATCTTCTATGTACATGCTTTGGGGTGTTGCGTTATTCAAAAGATAATCCTTGTTGGTTCCATTAGGATTATCCAATCCCTATTATAAATACAATATAGAGGATAACCAAGAGAAATAACTTGAGGATTTGGAGTTCCATAGGAAAAGTAGTAACTCATGGGATTAGTGACTATCAGCTCAAACTTCAAATATATGAGGGCGATTTGTGGAAAACATAAAATTAAAGATGTTCTTTGTCACCCTATGAGTTTTATCGATGTCCATTGAACACATTAACACTATATGGGGACGAAATAAATTTACATTGTAGCTTAATTCTAGAATAGGGGGTCTTATGATCATAGATTGGTTTTTCCTAGGGAAATAGGATGGACTTATGATCTTTACTCTATGATTATGTATTCTAAATTTTTTTCATAAACACTTGATATGAAGGGATGAATGATGGTAAAATTTTATTTTTATTATATTTTATGTTGCGTGTTTTCTCTGTAAATCACTTTCTACCTCATTCACTAGTAGTTTAACGTCTTTTGATTCTGAACCTTCAGGACTAATGTTTAAGTGAATATAAAATTGATGAATTTATATATGTTTGAAGTTCATGATGCACATGGATGAAGAATCTGAGAGTGTTTTAGAATATCCTAATTATGATTCACAAGATATTGAATATTCCAACTTCCATCCACATAAGAGATGATAATATTTTAATTTAGGCTCAATGTCCTCAGATCATGAATAATTGAATGGGACAATCATGATGAGGATGAAATAAAATCACAATATGATGAGGAGTTCCATTGTGATGATTTCAAGGGACAAAAGGATTTTAATTTCCCCATTACATTGAAAAGAAAAATTTGGTGTATAGTCTACTTACTCATATACAAGAGTTAGGGGAAGACATGATAAGTCAAACATAGGGTCCCTTGAGGTTTAGTGTTCTATCCCTTTGGCCATAGATGATTTTTGTTAATTTGAGGACCCAACTACCAAACAATATTTTAATAGCACTAGCATTTATCATAGCTAGAAAAATTATATGAGAGACTAAATCTTTATCAGTGCTAAAATAATCGCTGATGAAGGGGGACCATTAGCCGTGCTAAAAAAATGCTGATAAAATGTACCCTTTATCAGTGTATTTTGTATAGCACTGATAAAAGTAAACATTATTTAGTGATTTATTTATGATCTATTAAGATATACCCTTTATCAGTGCATTATTTTAAGTGCTGATAAAATTTACCCTTTATTAGTGCTAATAATAATGTGATGATAAATGTCAACCATTATTATCTCTTTATTAGCACTGATAATGATTCAAAAAATAAAATTAAAAAAAATTAAAACATTCATTAATTAAATAATTATTGTTAAAAATTAATTAACAAATATATAAATTTTACAAATTATTAAATATTATATATTTATAATATAGTGTTTTTATAGTATATATGTTCTAAATTTCATCTCATTTAAATTATTTATTGGGACTTGTTTTTTATATCTTGTGTGTTTTTTTGGGTTTCTGGTGTTGTGGTGTGTTGTTACAACAGACTATAGTATGGACCATTATCAGTTCTTTTAAAATCTCTAATAAATAACACATTAATCAGTTCTTTTAAAAGCGCTCATATTGTACACAGTTATTAGAGCTTTTAAAATTGTTGTAAAATGTATAGTTTATCAACGCTTCTATAGAACTAGTAAAAAGTCACCTATAAGGAATTCTAAAATCACAAATAAAGGATTCCTTTAGTGGTGATAAATAAACGAATAGATTAATGGTACTATTATCTTTTCTTTTTAAAGCGCTAATGAAGGTCGCATTTATCATTTATATTATTATCATTGAAAAATGACCCCTTCATCAGCGCTTTTTTAGAACCTATAAAAGTGTTTGGATTTTACCATCGGTCTAGTTTTCAGAGATTTTATATCACTGATAAAGGCCATTTCTAGCATTGTTAAATGTTAGTTTTGTGGTAGTGGGAACTCAAGCCATGAATTGCAATTTATGGATTGAGGTGCTAAAAATGAAGATGAAAGCATCCCAAATTTGGGTTTAGTAATATCCTTCTCTTCTTGTTATGTGATAATATGTGATGATGGAAAATGGTATTTATATTTTAATGTCATGTAGATTCTGACACACCTTCCATGTAGTTTAACATGATGGTACAAAGACATATTTATTTTATATTTTATCATCAAGTTCATTTCATATATTTCATATAGTTAAGATTCATAAAATAACAACATGTGATCCAATGATTAATTGTGAAATATATTCACTATGATACTTCAAAATGGTCATGGTTATTTCAAAAGTTTCATGACCAACCGTGGATAAAAGATTTCAATATGGTTGATACACAAGTGAATTTTGTGATAGTGGTGAACCTACAATTGGGACCCAGATTATATAACCAGGTGTCAATTTGTTTCAGGAATGGAAATGAATTGATCCATAAAATTTATAACAAAAAGATACTCCACAAAAAGAACATGAACATATGTAGTGAAGGGGAATTTTTCCACACCACATTGAGCATTGACAACATAGTCATCTAATGTACCAACATATAGATTAGGCACTTTTGTAAGGAAAGAGAATTTTCATTTTTCTTTCTAGTATATAGTCTAAATATTCCTATCATTAATTGATTTATTTATAGTACCACATACTCTGATAAATTCTAGGTCTTTTACTATGGAAAATATGTAATGTAGTTTAACATTTTATGATTAGGACACTTTCCTGTTATATAACATCATTATACTAAATAATTTAGTGTAGTTCAATTAATATATTTTGTAAATTGGGCCTTCATAAGATTTTTATACCCCAATATGGCGGCTTAAAAATATATGATATTATAATATTTCTATGAAAATTGGTGTTATACACAAATGTGTATCATAGAGGGTATCTAAATCCAAATGGAATAGTTGGGTAATATGAATTCTAAATCAAAACCCAATAATATATGTTTTTTGGGAGGTGTAGATACGTGTTTTAATTTCAACCATCCATAATGGTGTTCATATTACATGTAGTTTGGAAAATATTACATGGATTTATGGGGCCCTATCCTATAGGACTAGAAGATCCATAGAAAAAAAGTTATATGGAATGGTGTTATTCACCATCAAATCATAGTGTTGTCCCATTGTATTATAAAGTCCCTATTACCAATTTTATATATTGGGAACGAAGTGGAATGGTTCAAGGTTCATGAAGTTTCCAAGAGATGTATATCTACAAAAAATAATTTATTGGTATTGATTTAAATATCAAAGAAATGAGGATCTTTCATGGGGAGAGTTGGATCCTAGATTCGTTTTAGTTATTTAAGCCTATGCCAACATGTATTTAACACTTTCATTAGATAAGTTATTGAAAATTTGATTCATATGTATTAAATCATCCAAGGGGATGATTTTTTCAATATGAAGACAAATTCATTTCAAATCTAATATCATGTTATAAGGACATTTCAATACTATTTACCATCATTGATTAAGACAAGGGTCCCTACCATTAGATATTATTGACCTCAATAATACTAGTTAGAGTGACATTCCATGTTATATAAGATAACATAGTAAATGTGCACCATGATAAATAAGATATAATGAGAAAGTCTATAGATATACCTTCTGGTGCATGATAGGGAATTTGAAGGTGAGTTCACACTTAATTATGAGTGGGGTTACCATCACAAAAGTTTGTTCTCATCAAGGGACAATGTTTTTAGTTATGTGAATTATCATCTATTATTAAAACATTGGATACATGTGTCAAAATTTATCCCATGGAATTTTAATCATTCCACACATAGTTCTTATTTGATAGTACCCAAAGTCGGTAAGACCCATACACAAGGGAATGTGAATTCAAGTTTCATTACTAGGACCTAGATTGGATACTCTCATTTCATGATGTGTCCTATGATCATAGGAATCTAGCCACACATATTTCTTTGTTACCTCCCCACATAGATCGAACTCATACATGAGGAAGGGGAATTTTATCATTGAGTTTTGGTTAGGCCCTATATTTGATACCTGGGGGTAAATACATATCATATAGTAACATGAATCAATCCACATGTTGTTTTCATATAAATTCTATAATGTATAAGGTCATACCACTAAGACAATTAATGTGATGTTGGAAATAACTGATATCTTCCTTATCACACTTGGAAAAGGGTAAAATGTATGTAGTAAATCTTGTATTTAAACTTCATTATAAAAAATGTTTCTTCGAAGATTGGTGGGTTAAAACCACTCCACTAGAGAAATAACTCGATAGATTAATGTGGACCTTTCCAGGGAGAACAAAATATATACTATGATCATTCCATTATAAATTGTGTAATTCATAGGTGAATCCTAGTAGGGTCCTTTCTGGGTTAGTTAGTTTCTTTTACCAATATTATAAAAGGTAGAACATAGTGCTTGTGGGCTCAAAATCTAAGAAATTCGAAGAGAATATATTCTATTAATTTATGCCCATTTAGTAATGGAATTTGAAGAGTCATATTTTAATGATGGGAAAATGGTCCATATAATGGTATTTTTATGCTCTTGGAGGATTCATCTTCATTGGGGATACATACCCTGAAATAAATGGCTACAGGAATGTGTTGTCTTAATCATTCATTGGCAATTTTGATGATGCATAGATGAGAAACGTCAAGGGTGTCATGAGTCTACATGTATTCCTAGGTTATGGGAAGTGTAAATCATAATTATTGAATATTTATGTCAATGGGAGTGTTATATAATTTGGTACATGTCTGCAATTGATGATGGGAGATAACATTTGTCCCACATAGTTATAAGACATTCTTTATTATTTAGGGGGGATCTACAATAGGAAAAAACATCCAGTTATGGAATTCATAGGTGAATTTATTATTAAATATTGAAACCTAGTGGGGTCCCCTTGAATTAAACCTTCCTAGTATCATTTCCATTATATAGGAGATCCAATTTCAAAGGAAAACATGGTATATGGGCTTTTGAGGAATGAATATCAAGTCACCAAATTCATTTCTATCAATGTATATGTAGAAAATATGTTGTTGGTTGAAGTATAATGTAAGATTAAAGAAGTATTTGATGATCATAAATGTTAAAAAACTGTATTGAACACATTTTTGTGGTGATTACATAAAACATGCATTCCAGAAAGCACATTCATAAGGTGGGTAATCTGTTTTTCATGAAGACATTTTTTATATAGTTTCATGCCATGATTCTAGGTTGTTGTCATTTAATTTTACATCATGTAACTACTATTTAATTCCCACACCAGAACATGACATTATCGCACTAGTCAATGTGAAAATTGTGGATCTATAAGTAAACATGATTCATGATCAATGAAAAAAATAAGATATTAATAGATTATCAGTTGATTTGTATGATAGTTTGAGATAGGGATTATATTGTGATGTTCAAAATTTATTGTGGAATGTTTCAACTAAATTCATCTGACTCAAATGGTGGATATGATTAGGTGATATAGAAACCAATGGATGGAATTGGATTGGATGATCAATGAATCATTACATTGCTTGTGACGGTGGTAATCAAGACATAGGTAGTGCTTATATTGAAAAATCCAGGCACTATTCTGATTCATGTGTGGGGAGAGGGATTATTTTCATATTGTTGATGGGACAAAGATTTTTTATCTGGGAATCTCTATTTTTCCTCTAATGATATGAATATATTCATATGTAGTTCATATAAGGGATATTTCATTTTCATTTTTTCCTTATATGAAGAGAGTTGGAATTTTTCTTTTTATATTGTAGCTACAATCATGATAAGATATCTGGGAATAACCATGTATCTTGTAGAAATAGTTATTAATACACATATTGTTAATAATATGGAATATTACATACATAATTATTATCGATATGTAGTGGGTATTTTTCATTAATATTATGGTTGGACTAAGGATTTTAGATCTAGGAATTACAATGTATCCTTTAGTAGTAATAATTAAGACACTTAGAGTTCTTCATAATGAAAATTTCCTATGAATATCTAACCCATAAAGAGGAGGGATTTTTTATTTATATTTTAGATGGAACTAGGATATCAGATATGGATATCACTATAAGTCATACAGTAACATGAATCAATCCACACTTACTACTTGATATGGAAATTTCATTGCACATTTTTGATCCATATAAAGGTTTATTTTTCAATTTTAAGTTGTTGGATCCATGTGTTCTGATATAGGAATCACATTATTTCCTATTGTAATAGTAATCGATGAAGATATAGTTCTATTGAAGGATTCTTTCATAGTTACACCACATATGAATGAATGTGTAAATTTTTATATATATTTTAGCTAGACCCACAATTTGATATCTGGGAATTGATATATATATGAATTGATAACATGAATCTATCCTTAAGTATTAATTTTATTGAAAATGTAATTGAAAATAAATATCAAGTTGTAGGGAGGGTACATTTTTAAATTTATATTATGGTTGGACCCATGATTTTGGATCTCGGAATCATTTCATATCATTTGATAATATGAATCTATCCAAACATAGTTCTATTATGGAAAATTCCTTTTTTCATATTTGATTATCACTTATTGGTGGGAAATTTCATATTCTTTTATGACTCATTATCATGTATAGTAAATTGAATATGGATGGATGTCTATTATTGAAATGGAATTAATCCTTTCATAGTTCTTGTTTTTTTGGTTTTGGTTTCCAGCTGGGACTATCTTTTTATTTTATGGGGTTATAGGAATAGAATCAGGTTTTGATAGTTAATCCCAACACTAAAAACTACTTATGAGGTCCTAAATTTCACATAAAAGGGGTGTAAGGTCTTCAAAAAGACCCGATGTAATGTAGTTTTAAATTCTTCCAACCAGGACTATATTCCACGCCTTGTTAAAAAAATGCCATAGGATTCCTTCTATATAGATTAACATCATGTGGTAAGGATATGTTCCATGAAATTTAATGTCTTTTCAAAATAAATTAAAATGCTAGGATTTTTAAATTCATGGTATTAGGACTAGTATTTCATTATAAATTTTATTTGATGAACATCTTAATAATACTCATATTGGTGGTGGAATAACTTATTCCCCATCCATCTAGGTAAATGAGTTTTCCCCAATTGAAATTGACCATTATATGATGTAATGACTCAATCTATTCGGTTATAACATTAATGGAATTTTACCAAGCTTTATATGGTATCTAAGAACAAATACTAATTATAAATGAATAAATGTGCGTAGAATAACCTTTTTATTGAAGGTTCATAAAAGCTGATTCTAATGAACATTGATGTTGTGCAGCATAAAAAATATTTTCTCAACTAGTTTTGTTAACTAATACAACCACTATAATGACCATTCATCATATTAGTTTTTTTAAAATATATCCTTTAATATTTATGGAAACGTGACATTGATGGGAAAAATTGCCACATTCACATAAACCAATAAATATGGATTCTTTTATGTGGTAGTGCACGTGGTGGTTTGGTAAGCCCATAAAAAATGAAGGATATTTTATAGAGAATACATATTTTAATTTAGAACAATTTTATAGAGTATATTAGATAGATTATAATTAAATACCTATGTATATCCCTTTTCCACTACATTATAATTGGATGAATTTCTGGAATTGATGTTATAGTCATGATATTTTATCTTCAACATAGAAGAATAAAATTTGGTTATATTTTCCATCAATATCATTTTAGTGACACCAAATTTTTTAATAATATTTAATTTTATGATGTCTATAATATATATTGACTGTTGTTCCATTTCCATATTCGTCTCACCATCACAACATTTCCTACATGTGTCTACCTTCCAACACTTCCTTATTCCATCTCAGATTTAATTACATATCTCCACCTCCGTTAAAAGAGTTATGTCTAATCTACCTCTTTGTCCATCACCTCCAACATCACCTACTTGATTCTTGATCCCCTCACAGACCCTTCACCATCGCCTTTAACATCATCTCCTCCACCGCATTCACCTCCTTTTCCACCTCCGACTCCAACTTCTCCTTAATATCTCCTCCCATTCATCCCTTCCCCATCTCTATGAATTCCCTTCTTCCAACCGATGGTTTCTAGATTGTCCATAAAATCACGTAATTTTTGGAATCTTGGTAAATTGAATTGTAATCCTCCTCCTCCTCTACCAATGAATACCGCACCACCACCTCCTCCACATCCACCACCTTGAAAACCACAACCTCCATATCCATCTTTCTCATATCTTATAAATCTAATTTCCCATTCCTTTTCATGTGGCATCCCTAACTCGCCTCCCCATATCATCCTTGCCTCCCAATGTCACATCCCAACCTTTTGGTCTCTAAATCCACATTCCTATAAAATTTGATTGACTATCAATGGTTTTAATTTATTGTTCAATATGTTTTACTCTTTTATAGAAATATGAAATTCTTATTATTACATTTGTTTATTATTTTACAATGTTTATTAGTTTACATTTATAAATATTCTATGTTCATGGAATATAATTCCTCAATGATTATATGTATGTTTCTTCCTTACTGACATCTCATTTCTCTTTGAAATTTCATCCCAACTATTTTTTTTCATCTCTATTTGTTTGGGAATTTTAACTTCACATCAATCTTAATATGTTTCAACTATTTTTTCTCACAAACTTGTGGTTATAATATCATCAATCAAATTCCAATACTTTTATCATTTTATGATTTATCTATTTATATATATGAGAAACATATCGGGAAAATCCCAAATAGGAATATCTATTTATATTCATCACTTCCTACAAACACAAATCGATGTCCCTGCTTCCGGATATCCATTATCAAATCACTAAGGAAGATATGGAATGTATAATAGTTTTATTTTCCCCTTATATTTGTACAACGAGATACATATACAAGTTATATTATAGAGTTAATTTTGGTTCTAGGGAAAATTGGTTCATCAATTTCTTATATATTTCAAGTATTAAAATTATACTGATTCATTCAACAAATATTTTCTATATTTTAAAAATATATATACCATTATCCCCATGTATACTGTTTTTGAATATTAATATTGATCCTTGGTTTAATTTAATTTATATCTCCTCAAGTATATGTATTTCTTGATATAAATATTCCCATAATTTTTTATATTTTTTTTATTTTTTTATATCATTAAGGGGAGGGGGAAACGAAGGGAATATCCTAATTATTTGATCATGGGGAGGCTTAAAACCATGACCACCCAAAATGCCACCATCGAGTGCAATTGATAGGCTTTGAAAATAGGGGTGACAATTTATATAATTGTCCTTATTTATTTCTCGATATGATTTTGTAAAATTTTATAGAACTTATCTGTTTTATTATGATTTTCATAAATCATTGTTACATGTGTGGGTCATAATACTTAATATTTTCATATTTTTTGTCATTCAACAAGTAACTATTTCATAAATACTTTATAAATAAATTTCCAATGATTAATCCATATATATATATATATATATATTAATTTATGACATTATTTGTACTGTTTTTAATATATAAAATTACAGTGAATGTAACAATCCATCATATTGTATTCTATTTTATCATATGAGAAATCATTATAAAATAATACTTACTACCAAAATGATTACATTATGTTCATATATAATTCCATCACATATGAAAATGTTACGGACTCAATAGTTTAAATTTCATTCTATAAGATATTGAAATTTAATAAACTGAATGTATTTTTATATTATAGTGTGCCTCAACAAAGAAATTTAAAGGTTCATCTGAAAATGGAAACCCTTTCACATTAATTGTTACAATTATTTTATTATTTCCATTAAATATAATATATCATTGTTTAATATCTATTTATAATCACCATTAATACTAAATTAAATAATAAAAATATATCTATATCATTTCAGGTACTAATGTCTTCTGAAAAATATTTTCTCATGTCCATGTGAAACATTAGTATGACTACATTTGTAATTTTTATATTTCTTTCCCATTAAATTTCAATGTTCATATGATGTATTCTCCACAACAATTACATTATGAACTATTATATATAGTTATAAATAATAACAAGTTGTTTATTATAATATTTATGTTGATAAAAAATTTGATGGTGTCGTAAAACCCTTAAATACATGATTTTTGTATTCCTATATTTTTAAAAAAAAGTATTGTTGAATAGATAGGATAATATATTATTTGGAATACAAATTTATATGTAATGATAAAATAAAGAATTGATAATTGAAACTAGAATCATGGTGTTTTTTATGTATTGGATCAAAAAATTTCAATTTATAAATTCCCCCATGGTATTTAGGGATTGATTAATTGATTATGGGATGTCCAATGAAGTTGTATGATGAATGAAACATAAAAATTAACACACACTTGTTTTATTTTCAAACATCCTATCATTATTTATTTTTTATTTAATTGTGTATCAATCTGTTTTGTCGAACATTACGAATTATTTCATGTACTAATGTTAATGTTCTATATTATTTTGACCTTGAGTTGTTTTTTATCATTTATAGGGATACTCATAATTGGTTGTTACCAAGGTTATTTCTGAATCAAGTATCATGGTATCTTTTGAAAGAGATATCCATTCTATTGAAGTATAAAAAAAATTATGAGATGGATCGTCTATAAAAATGGTTAATTTCATTTCATGTATCCTAGACCCAAGTGGAAAAATCGAGATTAAACAAAGTAAATTTTTTAACTTTTATAATTCTTTTTTTTCAGATATGCTTTTGAAAATGTTTTATTTGTTAATTTTAAAATATTTTAAAAAATAATATTGTATAGAAACTATGCATCAATTGTTATTAATTTTCATTAAAATAGGAAATCATCTTTTCTAAAAAAGTCAACCTGTTACAATTACACTTTTTGAAAACATTTTTAATTTACACAATATAATATTTTTACAATATATTTTAATAAAAATATTAAAATTTTCCATAAAAAAATCAATATAAATTTCACTTCCTATCTATTAAATTTGAAGAATATTTGATACATAAAATGTTGATTAATAATCCATAAAATTTTATAGAATTAATAATACAATTTATGGTAAATCCTTAATCATTTTAAACATTATGTAATTTAAATATTCATACCATTAAAATTGATCATGGGTCATAATAGGTATATTTTATACATATATTTTGTTTGATGGGGAAGACATCACTTAGCTCACATAGGTCAAATTTTGAAACATCATCTCATTTTTCTTTGAACATTCACTAACATATTAAATAACATGTTATTTACTGGTATGGTTAAAACAGGAAGCACGTTTTGTTAAAGATAGATCGTATTTCATCCTAGAAATATACAAGAGTACTCGGAGTCACCATACCTGCTCTGGGATCAATAGTGGTAGAAATATTGATCCACAAACAAAGGGGGATATTATTATAACCCATCACACACCCATGAAACCTCAATCATCACCCCACAAAATATGAATCCATTAAACATAATAGAGATCCACCACAATATCCCTCCCAACCTCGACAGCACTCTCTCTCATAGTCACCAAGGTAAAAAAAAAATTGATCACCACATACTTCCCTTTTCAATCAACCATCGGCCCTTGAACATGTTTTTCCAAACAATGAGGGGTTTAGATCATGAATATATGGAATTTTCTTATTATATGTATGATATAAAGATTCATTTGTATAAACTCTATGAACTCAAACATCAAGTCTTCATATATAAATATAATCTAATATTTTAAATTTGTTTCCAATTTAGTATAAATATAAGAATAATTTTTTTTAAATATATTCATACAGTTTATCTTAAAATATATGCACTCCAATAATAACTTTATCTATAACGTCAACTATATAAAAACTGGCATACAGTTGAATATTTCAAAAATAGGTGCATTTTATTCATATGTATTATTAGTTTGAGATTATGAATTTTATTAATGGGTTTTCATTTCAAAATATGAATTTCAATCCGTAATAAGGTATCACCCTAATTTTATATAGTATACCATATTTCAATATAACATATATGCATACAGTTTATTTATATATATTTAATAAATTTTATGCATACTACCACATTTCCTACATCCACCATAGAATATATAAACATATAGGGGATACTATATTTAGACCCTCAAAATGTATCCAGTGTTGTAGACACAAGTGGTAATGCTACCAAATATAGATAAAATTATGTACGAATTAAAAAATCAATATTTTCCATATATCACCAATATGATCTATGCCGAAAGGGAATTCTGCATAAATATTAATATTCCCTATAACAGATATATTTTATCAAATAGTCAATAATTAAAATTTTATATTATAGGATCATGTATTTTTCCAACATCTTTACATTATCATTGTCAATTTTGCACTATGTTAAGGAGATCCATAAGTTATTATCCATGCTTTTGTTCTCATTAACTCATACCTTGACTATTATATTATTTTTAACTATCTAATGTATAATTTTAAAGGCTTATACCTAAAATTATAATGTTTGTTATTTTTAATCCTATGATGGGGTCTTATTTTGAATCAAGTTTGAAATATTCTCTTCACACTACTATTTTTCTCGTTTCAACTGCTAAATATGAATTCTGTCGACCCATATGTTCTGTTATATTTTAGCATAAATTATGTCTCTATGGGAATTTAGATAATCTTCGATGACTAATCTACTGTTCTATCAAAAAAATTTATATACATCTAGTGGGATCATTCTAGGTTTAAGTAAATTCCATTTTTTAGTGCATCTTCATCATTTTCAAGTGGAACCAAAACTTTTATAGAAAATTTTTGAGTTGATTGTTTTTTAATTTCCATGAAACTCTTTTTTTGAATCATGAAGTGTTTATTTTTATTATATAAAAATATATGACCAATATTTTAATGTACAAATCAAAACCATATCAAATGTATTATATATTTTACGTTCTTTTAATGGTTTTATTATTATTCATATATTTTATGACACAACATGCATGATTTAGTTTTATTTTGGGAATTTTCTATTATTCACTCCTACATTTAACTTATTATGGTTCATGCTGTTGAGTTTGTTCTTGGTCTATTTTATAAGAATGTATGAATAGTAGTTTTAGTTGAAAACATAGTTTTTATGAAATCATTGTGGACTTTATGACTATATTAAAAATTATTTTTCATATTCTTGTGTTTTCGTCCAGATTGATGGTCCCCAAATAGAGGGAATGAATTAAAGATTTCCAAGAAATAGTAACCTCATTTGTAATGTGATCATGACTATATCATTGATGATGAACCCCACACACTTGGTGATTTTATTTTATTTATTAATCAATAATGATTCTTTTGAAAATATATAGGAAAATACATCTACTAATATACATACATTTATTAGGTTGATATTTTTTGAATTAATATAAATTTATTTTAATTCTTAAGAAAATTTTCAATTTATTTAATAAAATATATAAAAATTTAAAAAAAAAATTAGTGTTTTTAAATATTATTATATATCATTTAATTTTTCTATATATTAATTATTCCATAATTTGTAATTTGTTTGTAAAAAATATATGATAAATGATTTTTTTTTGTGAAAAATGTGAAAGTTAGCAATTTTTTTAAAGGAATAGAGAAATAACATCTGCATAATCGACATGATTATGTATCTATTATATAGTAATGCCTAAATTTATTATCTTGTGCTTCATCAATGTAGTGTAATATTTTATTTTTCATTCATTTTTTGTAAGAAATTTATTTCCTTATTTTCCATTTTCGTGGTTTTTTTGAATTTTGATATTCAAGAATTAAAAACCTAAAATGATAATAATTAAAAGGATTTCTTTTATATTGTATCATTATACCAAAAAACCGGATTTATAATCTAAATAGTTATAAATTTTTCTGTGTATCTAAATATTATCCAATTAGTTATTCGGTACCTCTCTTGGTAGAATTTCTTCAATTATCCTGATCTGTATTAATCAATTGAATTTTATGAATCATCATAAAGAAGTAGTAATTTAATCTATTAGGTTGTGTTTAAATTTTTAGATTTTATTTTATGAAATTTAATAAAGTAATGGTTATTTAATTCTATCATTTTTGTTTAGATTTTCACATTATCTTTCAATCATCTCTTGAATTTCACTACTTCAACCTTGTAAATCATATAATATTTAGTTATTTCTATGTTTATCAATTTTAATCTCTCATATAATCAATTATATTGTGAATTCTCATATATGTGGCTTCTATAATAGATTATCATAGAGTTTTTTCCAAAATGTAACAAAACATGTTGTTATATATATGGGTATGTATCAACATATGATATTATATTAAACAAAATTACCATATTTATTTTAAAATTTTAATATTTCATTCACATCAATAGTTTATTATCAAAATATATTTTTCCATATCATATACATATCATCTTGAACACATATTCTTCTTTATTTTGATTAAAAATGCATGAGTTTTTTTTCTTCTAGACATTTTTTTTGTGAGTTTTTATTTGTATCATAACATGAAAAACATCCATCAAGGGTAAAAAAATAAACATTAAAAGCTTTTCTGAAATTAAGCGGTGATAATTTTTTGAAAACATATAAAATAGTATGACACAACATATTATAGTTAATATGACTCTATAATCAAATTTACCTTTTTAGGATTATTATTTCATTTCAAGTTGGTTGGTTGTCTACCCATGTGGTTAAATAGCGATATTAATGACATTTTATTGGTTAGTTCCTTCATTGTTTGAAATCCACAAAATAAAATTTATTTTCCCTTTCTAAGAAAATTTTTTTTACTTATGATTTCTAAATTCAAAATCCTAAATAATTAGATTTTGTTTCTATTTGACATAATTTTGAGCCTTTACATTCAAATTAAATGATTCATTCGAAATTAGATGTTTTAGGAATGAATTCATATGTTGCAGGATTTTCCTTATCACATTCACATTCTAACATATTAATTGTAATGTTCTTATAAAAATGTTTTTTATATATTGATTATATATAATATTTTTTTTAAACATATGGTTTTTTTGTTTATTTGTTTGTTTTTTCCACTCCCTCTCTCCAAAAAATATGTATTTCTTCTCTCTATTTTTATGTTATGATTTATTTATCTCTATATATGTGTTTTTTACAAATAATGGTTGTGTGTAAATAAATAAGTATTATAAAACCAATATATGTGTTGTATATACATATATACTCTTATCAGGTCTTTATGAATGTGCAGTCATTGGAATTGTTTTAATCATGAAATCATTACTATTGTTTTCATGTTTTAACTCCATTTGCAGAATCATCACCTCTACCATGGTTTATTATTTAGTATATATATTTGTATTTTATCATTAAATAATATCCCTTTCTTCATATATGGTGCCTGTATAATATGTGTTTGACTTAGGTGGATATGGAGAAGTCCATTATTCATGTACAGGATTTTTGGAATAAGATTATTGAAAAGTCATAGACCTGATCAAGAACATAATATTTTCTATACGATATTTTAAACCCTTATCATTAGAAACATATAAAAAAATTATCCATAATTATTCATTTGTTAAATAAATCATTAAAATTAGGCATTTTTAGGGTGTTAGTCAATTGCATCTATAAGATCATAATCAAAATAATGCCTGATTTTGGTCATTCGTTGTTTTAATAGTATCTATTATATTATCATTATGGGGATTCCTCATTAGTGAATTGATCGTTGGTCATAGGGGTTTTTCAGGTTTCATTAAATTTTCATTTATAGGTTTAAGAAAATGTATAGAATTAGTTTCATGAATGGTGTGTTGTTGACATGGGAAGAAGACTCTGAAACATTTTTCATCTAATATAGTTGAAAGTATATTGTTGTCACTCATAAATATTTAGCATCTAAAACTATTAGAGAATATTAGTTAGTTAATCCTTTAAAAGGATAGATTTATGGCTACAATCCACATTGTTGATGGTGATTAGGATTTATATTCATGTATGTTTAGATTCCCTAAATGTCTATCAGTGTATTTAAAAGTGTGTTTTCACATATCATGTTCCATTTCAGTTGATAGAGGAAACTGAAGATTTGTAAAATCCATGACCCATCCTATTACATGACTATTTTCATTATCAATTTGAGATGAAAACAGTTTTATGTTTCAATAGGGGCTAGGATTTTTTATTTCAATTCCTATAAAATTTTGAAATTTTGAAAACATCCCTTTTGTTTATTGTAGTGGAGGAATATCTTTGAAGTGTGGTTCTTCATTCATATAATTTGACTGTGGTCATGGCAACTGAGACCCATAGAGAGAAAATATTTTTTTTGTATTTTTACTAAAATTAGTTAACATGTTCATCACATGATGATTATTGGATGAGCAATAAAATTTCACACTCACAGAAAAAATTTTATAAACCACATTAAAAAAGAACTATTTTGTTCCTTTCATAATCTATATAGTAAAAGGAACAATGTTCCTGGGACTAAATAATCATGGGCTTAGTCAATGGTTTTTCTTTAAGTGAATACATTCCATCATTTTGAATGACTCACACATACATATTTCATAGAAAAATCACATCATTAGTTTCATGATCAATAATATAATCAACATGAATTGATGGTTTCCCCTATGATTATGCAAGAAATGATATAATGGAAATAAAATAATCATTAGATATAAAATTTATCATCATGATAATTAATAATTTGGGAGTTTATTTAGGTTTAATAGATGTAGTTAAAAAGGTAACTTCATTAGTAACTAAAATACATGGTAGGGGAATAATCAGTACTAGAAAAGGTCTCATGAACATCTCTAAATTTTTGTATTGAAGAATAAATTACTTCTTAAGATGGATAGATTAAATCATTGAATTTTAGTTAATTGCTTTTATATGAGGAATATTTTTATGATTATTAATCCCTATTATGTAGGATAGAAATGATAATGATTCTAGTATTGAAGTAATAATGTAGATGCTCAATATACAAGAGGGGGTGAATTGTATACTTTAAAAAATTCCTTTTGAAATTTTAAGGATGGTAATGTTTAACAAAGTTAAACAAGTAAAATTCACAAGGCCTCTTAGTTATACTAACTTGCTTTATTATGGAAATGTGGTTCCGAAAATGAAACTTAAAAAAAGTTTATAAAGACAAAGATTTTACATTAAATTATATAGAATCTTTCAAATCATAGTACACGTATAAGAAATTATAATATATTTATACTTTTCTCAATAACCAAAGAGAAATACTTGAAATAATACACATAACAAGTAGTAAATCTTTTAACCCAAAGAGCACGGTATCCAACAACTTTGGATAAAGGTCCCTTGATTTATACATTCCAAAATGTATGTCTTGCCCATGCTAGGGTTATCCATCGATGCAAATATCGGATTCTGTCTTGCTATCCCTGCAGACCGTCGAACTTCAAGGTAGTCACCACCTCAATCTTCCTATCCCCGGAAGCCCTTGAATGCACTCACCAACATTCGGAGTCGTACAAATAAATTCTGAACAAGATGTTCAGTACGCGCAAAGCAATAAAGTCTCTCTCTCTATAAATCAATTCCGCAGTTTGTAATCTCTAGATTGACCATATTTTATTGAGATCCTTCAAATGAAATCTTATTTATAGGCACATCTCCAACAGTCGGATCACTCCTCCAACGGTCATATTTTTCCTTGAAATTTAGGGCGACATGTACACGTGTCACTAAAACAACGGGTTGTTAGAAATAGTATGCAAAACATCATTTTATAACTCATACAAGAGTAAGAAAAAATATGGTTGTTTAACCAAATCCATTTTTCAGAATGGAAGGAAAACTGAAAGTATAGAGTCTAACCAAAAAAAACCATTCGGTGTCAATAATAAATGAATAATCGGATTTTGTCTGGATTATAATTCGGAACCTGAATTCTACAGAATTATGGAATCTGAATTTCAAAGAAATTCGGATTCTGAATTCATAAGAATTCGAAGTCTGAACTCAGAAAGTTCGGAGTCTGAATTCAGAGAATTCAGTGTTTGAACTCAGAATGTTCAGAGTCTGAATTTCGAGAATTCGGAACCTAAGTTCGGATCCTGAAAACAGAATGCTCTAAATCTATGTATTTATAAGATTCTGAGGTTTTATTTACAAAACCGATTTTTATACATAGAAAGAAAATGAGTTAGATTATAATATTGACAATTAAAATCATGGTAAGGATAAATTTCCATGTTGAAGGAAAATTTTCCTTCTGAATGTAAAATATAAGGAAAAGAAATTTGCCTTACAATAGAGTATTTATGATTTTAAAAACAAGAAGGAATTGAAAATTCATAAGGAAACCTTATTGACTCAACAATCTCCCCCTTTTTGGAAAGCACAAATATCATTACGAAAAAGAATATAAGGACTTAGGAAATATTTTTCTAGACTTTGAAAGTAAAACGTATCTCACATAACACATGGGAAATGCGGAATACAACTAACTCCCCCTTAGTCTTTGAATACACTAAGGATCATATTCTTGATTTCCTGATTGAGAATTCACATTTTATTGCATACGAAAGTATTCTTGGATAAGAAGTACCACTTAGATGAACTCCCCCTTACTTAGGGAAATTTCAACTTTTATTTAGTATTCTTTTTATCATTCCTTTCTCCCCTGTTGTGATTTTCAAAAAGGATTAAAGGGATTTGAATAGAAAATATGGTACCCAAAATATTAGTACTAAACAACCAAAAAGTGAGAAACCAAAAATTTCATTATGATTGGAAAAAAATTTATAAGTAAGGAATACAGCAAAAGATCGGAATTGAACAAGATTATCCTTCCTTCTCCATCGACATAAACTTATTCACTATGGTTTTGACCTTCTTTAGTTCCTTGTGATCCTCCTCTGCTCGTTTCAGAAGCTGATCCTGATCTTCTGTTTTCTTCTCTAAGGCATTGATCTTTTCTTCTGAAGCCTTAATAGATTCTGGATGACCCTTTAGAAATTATTCTTGCTTAGAAAATTTTTCCTCAAGTTCTATTATAAGATCTCTTTCCCTATTTCAACTCTGAACAACTGAATATAACTTCCCATTCATATATTTCACTTCTTGTATCTGAGAATTCTTTTCCAGAGGCATCATTTCCTCAAAAAATATTATTGAGATCCTTGATCTTCACATCTTCAGTTTCAAATGCATCTTTGACACATTCATGGAACTCATCAATAATTCTCATGTCTTCTATCATTTTATTTGACCAGCTGGTCATCTTCATGCAAGATACTTTGTGGGATTCGAAGTTTATGAAAATGGTTTTCAAATCGGTCTCATGATTGATGCACTTATCCATCACCATGGATACTGAATCTGATTTTTGATTTAAGGAATATTGGAGCATCTGGAATCTGGAGTCTATACTTAGAAATATTGGTATAGTTCCAACAAGATTCTTTATAGACTGTAAAACAAAATCATGGCCAAGAGAGGATGATTCTGAATCAGAGATTTTGCTTGGTGAGGATTCTTTTTCAATATTAGCATCTTTCCTCTTTGAAGATCCAACAACATATTTCTTCTTTAACACAGCCTTGGTAGGTGTATCAAATACTACCTATTTTCCCTTATCATCCTTTGGAATGAATTCCTCTTGATAAAGATATTCATGTTCACTATCAGATAGCTGAAAAAAAAATCATCATCAAAATCATCCTTTTTAGCTCCCTCCCTAGCAACCTCTGGGTGAATGAAATATTTATTAACGCTTTCTTCTTCAGATGGTTTTTCTACTTCATCTTCATCCTTCTCTTCATCCTTCCCAGGAGTATAAAGCTTTGATGATTCATCATGAGAAGTTTGGAATGATAATTTCTCAGAAGGGCTTTCCTTCTCATGAAAATCCTCTACTTGTTTTATTAAATCTTCAGTATCACCACTGTATTCTTCTTCTTCCTATTATAATTTTTATTTCTTATACTTGTTTTTCTTCTACTTTTTCAGGAGTCACAAACTTCTTTCCTTGATTCTCAGGTAAAGGTTACATCAAGAAGGATTCTGGAATCGAAAAATTCTCGGATGCTTTCTCAGCAGCCTTCAGAAGGGATTGAACTTTTTCAGCCTCAGATAACTTTTTCTTCTGCTTCTCTTTCTCTTGCTTCTCATGTTCTTCATCTGAATTCTCCCTCAAAGATTTTTCTTCAGCAGGGTCCAAGTCAAACATAGGCTCCCCTTCATTCTGATTTTTCTTTTCTTCTCTCCACTCTACTACAACTTCATCAGGATATGATTTTTGTTTCTATGGATTCTGTGATGTGGATGGGGTTTCCTTATCCATTGTGGTTTTTTCCTCCTCTTCTACATCCTTCAACTTCCTCTTCCTTCCAACCTTTTTAGAGGTTTCATCCACCTCTTGTTTCTTTGCAAGATCTTCAACGTCCTCTTCAAGAAAGTAATAGAATTCATAGGATTCTATGGAAAATCCAACATTCACCCTTCTCAAAGTGCCATCATTCAACAACATAACTCTACAATTTCTTGATTTAGATTTTCAAGGGATATTGAAGGATTCTAGAAACCGAACAATCATCTTTAAAAGAATAGATAGATATATAATAATCTGATACATTATATTTCCATTCTTTATGTTCTCAATTGTAACCCAAATATGCTTAACCAAGTTTATCTTCCATAGATTTACCAAGAAAACCATAATGTACATATCGCTTTTCTTACAAGTATCCTTGTCTCCTTTTCTCGGTATGATGAATCATTGAACCCACAATTCAAGAATCCGATAATTTGTAGTCAAGTGAAGAATATTCAGAGTCTTTACATCTGAGAGACCAAGGAAATCCATGGCCTTCAAGTTATCAAAACGTCCTTGAACATCCGGCAGCTTATGAGAACAAAACTCAGCTTCCCCTTCATAAGGAATACCAACCAAGCTTGCAGCCTTAGTGTAAGAAAGTGAATATGTCTTTCCATAACATTTGAATGAAAACTTACTCATCCTTTCTTCCATGAATAATACTAATGACTCGTATAAAACTATTAACATATCTGGATATACCAAATCCTTACCTTTTGGTTTTGAAAGGAAAACATTGTCCTACCCTTTAAGCTTTATATTCTTAGAGATACCAGAATCATACATCGCGAAAAACTTCAGATGAACTATCCTTTATTTATATATCTACCATCTAGAGATTGGTTTAAAAGTTGGCATGACTTTCTAAGAGGATACTTCGTTAAACATTCGGAAGTAAGGAATATCTGAGAAGTTTGGAATGAGCTTATATAGGAGGGAAGAGCTTCAGGACACGAAGGCTTGAGTTTCAAAGTGGGAAAACCATTGGGGGTCATTTATATAGGCAATTGAGGGGATAGTTAAACTTCAATTCTCAATTCAACATTTGGAAAACCTTATGATTAGATCTGGTGGTTGAGATGATAGCCGGAGGGAAATTTTGATAGGATCCAATATTTTGAGGTTTTTTAACAAATACATTTGGATTTAAGAAAAAGTGAATTCGAAAATTGAAAAACAGATGAAAATACCAAAAAGTAAAAGTTGAGTATGAAAATTTAATAAAGGAATCATAAATTTAGGATTTCTAGGAAGATTATTCGTATTGAGGATAATTCTTCTTTAAGAACTATAGATTCCAAAAAAATTGATTACAAAAATTTTCTACCGAAAAATCTCCATTATGAAATTTTTAAGTAAAAAATATTCATTACAAGAATTTTGAGTATGAAAATATTCATTACGAAAATTTCATGTACAAAAATCTTCATTATGAAAATTTTGAGTACGAAAATCTTCATTGTGAAAATTTTATGTACTAAAATCTTCATTACGAAAATTTTGTGTACGAAAATCTTCATTATGAAAATTTTAAGTACAAAAATCTTCCTTAGGAAATATTAAATATAGAATAGAAAAAGTAAAAGTATTACTATGAAAACAATTCATTACGAAAAGTTTTGAACTATAAAATAATTTTAGACTACAGAAAAAATCTTACTACAAATTTGTTTTTATAAATCAAAAAAACAAATGTACTCCCCCTATGTAAAGGAGTTCCTTATTGTAAGGAGATTTGTTTCAATAGGAAGTTATCATGGAATATTACCTTATATTTATCATTCCTAACTTCTGGTTAATGTATTCAAATATATCGGAGGGTAATGATTTTGTGAAAATGTCATCAATATGATCTTGTGTTTAGATAAATTGAAGAATGGTATATCCTTTTTTTGTGATCCCTAAGAAATTGATGCATAATATCTATGTGTTTTTCATGAGAGTGATGTTCATGGTTTTTACATAAGCTAATGACACTAGTATTATCACACAAAAATTTTGTTTTGGTAAAATGCATACAATAGTCTGTGAGTGTGTGTTGCATCCATAACACTTGAGCACATCAACTTCCATCTACTACATATTCAGCTTCAGCAATGGAAAGTGTAACGACCCGAAATTTTGAATAAATCTTGTTTCCTAATTTTGTGTGTTATTTTATTTTTATACTCAACAAAACAATTTCATTTGATAACATGAGTATAATTAAAATAAGACTGTTGGGTTTCGACTATTATATGACCATTGGTCAAAATGACCGTAGGAAACCAAATGTTGCGATTATTGTCTCTAAATACAAGTGATCTTGGTTAATTAATATAGAAAGAAGATTTGATGGCATCATCTAGTAGTCTCGGGCCAATCGAAGCCCATCTAACAGAACTTGGGAAGGAGGTAGCACCACTGGGCTTTTCTCTGGACCAAACCCAAGTCGAACTTCATCATGTGAAGCTAGAACAGAATCGCCTTCGCGAGAAGTTCAAGCTGATAGAAATCACCACTCGGGAAATGTTGGTTGAGCCACCCTTGGATTCTCTTACCTTAGCACACCTTACACTTAGGTCCTATGCTGGTGTGATAAGGGGATATGTAATGAGACCATAGCTAAGTTTTGTAATCCTTTGTTATAAATAAAATTTTGTTTTCTTCTTATGGTGAAGTTTGTGAGTTTTCAAATGTTCGAATGAATATACGATGTATTTTATTGATGTATTTTTTAAAAAGGATATTTTATAATATTTATGTAAACCTTAAATAATTAATGATGTGTAATGATTTTCAAAAAATGGTCTTCTACAAATGTGTTCAGTAAGAAATTTTTAGTCTAATAATATCAACTTAATTTTTGATGAATATTAAATTATGAATATTTATTTTATGCTTAGGATTAGTAATGTGACCAAATGGATTAGTAATCTCACTTAAAGAAAGTATTAATATAATTTAGGCACCTTGATTAAGTAGTGTGATTCAATAAAATAGGTAAATAACTGTTTCATTAATTATTAGTCAAGTATTATTTTTTATGGGTGAATAGTGTTTTCTAATTAAAAATTAAATTAAAAATATTTAGAAAATTATATTTATAAAATGGATTTTATTTTTGAATTCATAGAATCGATATTATGTTAAGGTAATTTTTGGGGTTTTTCTGAAAAAAATGAATTTTCGGTGAATAGTATTTTTATTTAAAAATTAAGTTAAAAATATTTAGAAAATTATTTTTAAAAAATGGAGTTTATTTTTGAATTCAGAGCATTGGTATTATGTTAAGATAAATTTTTTGGAGTTTTCTGAAAAAGTTGAATTCTTAGTGAATAGTAAAAATACAGTTTTAGGGTTTCGTTATGTTTAATGACATCATAACTGCATCATGATGATGTCATGGGATATTTTAAGGGATGATCGACTAAAGGGGGTGAATTATTTGTATGAGGGGTCCCATGTGGCCAAAACCATGGGCAAATACTATGGGAAAGCCCATGGTTTTTTCAAGACCACTAGTGAGGTGTCCCTTGAAATTATTAAAGTATCACCTCCCTTTCCCTATAAATACCCACCCTTTCCTCCTTTATTTTTCACTCCCAACACTCCCCCAACGAATATCTGGTCCCATTACCTCCCAAGGAGTACTCCCAAGGTTCCTCAAGCCCCTCAAGGTCCCAACCTTCGAGTTTTAAGAGTTACGTTTTAAGGTAAGGGATCCTACCTCTCTTTTTCTTTCCAAGTACTCTCTTTTATGTCATTTATCTTATGCTACATGTTCTTATGTTGGGGATGTTCTTTTATATTCATCCTACTATCCTTTTCATGTTCATATGATGAGATACCCCCTCTTTCTCTCATCATTTCATTTTATGAATGTTTAAGTGGCGCTGTTAGGCTGCCGAATTTTTGTAAGAGATTGTTTCATCATTCTCATTTTCAAAGTTTTATTTTCATGTCAAGTCTTTAAAATTACATTTTATTATTTTGGGGTATGATATCTATACCTATAATACTGATATTTTATGTTCATATTATGAGATACCCTATTTGATCTCATCAATTCATTTTTTGAAGTTTAAGTGATGTCGTTAGGCTGCCGAATTTTCATAAGAAAAATCTTATTTTTGTCTTCCTTCCATGTTTTTTCATTTCAAATGGTATTTCCTTAAAATTTCATTATCATGATTCATATCCTTTATATTCTGTCCCTATACTATTTTATAGATCATTTATGAGTGGGTGACCCATGTCCCCTCTCTTCTCAATGTTTTCTAAAGCCCTCCAACATAGCCGTTATGCAGCCGAATTTTCGTCTCAAAATGTCTCTCTCTTTATCTCAAATTATTTTATTTTATTAAGTGAATCCTCAAAACTCTTTATTTTAAGGGATATTCACACATGTATCAAAATGATCTATTTTAAATTCTGGGATTTACATACATGAGACCCGCTTTCCTTTTTCTTGGGTTTAAAGTGACATAAAGATTAAGTCTTTAAAGCAGTTTTTAAAATGTTATGACTATGAAATGAAACCCATTTATTTTATGATATATGGGTTATTTATGAAATTATTTATGATGATATATGTGTCTCACATGATAATAAAGTAAAATTAAGGGTGCGCCCTGATAGCGCTCCAATGCATTGGGTAAAGACTTAATCTCTAGAGATGACCATTTTTTTAACGATACTTGGTGAATAACCATGGTAATTTTTTTAATGACACCTTGGGGATGGACCTTGGTGAAACGGAAATGATTTTCTAAGTTAAATGTTGTATCCATGTCTTCTAGTTATGAAATATGTTATTTTTATTATGATATGCCTCGTGATTTCTTTCTCATGCCTTAATGTTCTTTTTCATGACTTTATTGATGTATCTCAAGTTCACACGTTAAATGTTTCCCCTTGTTTCCCTTATTGGGCCATCTGCTCACCCTTTCTTTTGATGTATGTCCCTAGGTTATGAGATGCTGTAATGAACTTAGGATGAACAAATGAAGAAGCCTTTCAAGTGTTTAAGAATAATGTTTTATGTTGTCATGTTTTAAGCTCCTGGTTTCCAAGACTCAAAACCTTAAAGATCCTCGGTTTTTTATAATGTAATGAAAGTTTATGTGATAAAAAGGAGGGATGTTATAGTTGGTATCAAATGATGGTTTAGTTATTTTTGGAAATTAGGATATAAAAACTTTAGGAATAACCCTATAGAAAAGTTTAAATATTGGAAATCTTCCTGGTATTTTGGTGAGTATTGAGTAAGTTGTTTATCAAGAAAATACATCCATGTATGGATACGAGAGGGTAGAGGTGGCTCTGGCACAGATATACATAGGGGTAAAACCTAAAAACACCGCTTGAGCTAGACTCAAATGGGAACTGGTACACAACAACGGGCCTTACTGCACTATTGGTTACGACACTCCCGAGGGATATGCTTTGGAAAATTCATAAGCTTAGTATGAGCCATTATTAAAGGAACAAAGATAAAATAAAATAAAGATTCACATAAGAATATATGATAATGGATAAACTAGATTGGAATCTAGGGGATCACAAGTTAGGGTATACTTTTCTTCTACAAGTTTATCATTCCATGCTTTAAGTTTCCTTTTCATGATTATTTGCTAAGTATTTAAGCCCCCCTAATTATACTTTCTTTTCTTAGTTAATGGTGGGAAATAGAAGAACATGTCCCAACAACGAATGTGATACGAAATGTGACGATTGACCTATTAATATGATAGAGATGAGGAGAGATCAAGTTAAAAATATTGTGATTATGCCAACCCAGCTATCAAAAATCACAATTAATAATTGGTACCTAGTTGAATTCCCAAATTCATCAAGGAAGAATAAGACGAAGTCTCAAGGATGATCATTTGAAAAAGTTGATAAGGGAAAGAAGTCCCAATTTCCTTTGTGCAAAAAGTGTGGAAAGAGGCACCAAGGGGAATGTCACAAAGGAACCGGGAGATGTTTTAAGTGTGGGGTGATAGGGAACAAAGTAGCCAATTGATTTAAAAAAATGGATAATGTGATGAATAGAGATAAGGTTAGATCTAATGTACCGTATAATTTTCAACGTCTTAAATGTGGAGAAGTTAGAAATTATCCAAGTCAATGCTCTCTAGGAAGGGATGAGAAGAATGATGAGCATCAACGATCTTCAAGGATAGGGGAATAATGCAAGTCCTGTGTTGATACGGATCATGATGACTGAAGTGCATGTAACTTCTTCACAATAATTGTCTATGTCATGTTGTATTTTAGTTCCTTCTCTATTATCATATCTTTAATGTTTTCTAAGAACATCGAGTCACTACCTAAGATGATTTTATATCATTAAGGAAAACATCTATTGTTATGTATCACATGTTGATGTTATGAAGCTTTTCTTCTTGAAAAAAAAAAGATAATTAGGGGATTAAAAGATGAATATTATTTTGGAATACGTTCACTATTTTGGGAACCCTCTATGGTCAAGGTAAATAGATTACTACGGTATTATCTTAGAGGAGTAAAGGTTGACTTATATTTCGAATAATTGATGAGTTTAAGGTGAACTTATAGTAATTTAGGTTTCATATGGAAATGATTAACCTATCTTGGGGAAAATGTGATTAGGTTAGTTACTTTTGTTGTAAGACATTTATAGTGGTTGATGTTGTTTGGAGATGAATGATAAAGTTTATCTTGGAAGACTATGTTATCAAATCCTTCTTGTATTTGGGTTTTAATCTTAGTTTGGTTTATTCTGAGGAATTTTAAGGGCAGTTATTTATGGAATGGTCTATGATGAACTTTGGGTAGTACTGTGGAATTTTGAAGATTTAAAAGTAGTTTCCCTTCCTGTGGGGTTCTTTCTTTTTGAAGAGTTTTTTTATATTACCCTTTCTATTTTTGGGATAATGTTTAAAGATAGAAGAAATAGATAGTTAATATTTTGTGGATTATGTGATTCTCTAGAAGATGATTCTTGTGCTTTTGATGAGACCAAGTGTTTTTTAATGCTCATCGTTTGGAGAAAAGATTAGTTTTGGTAGAAACTTATGAAACTCTACTTGAAGATAAGTATATTTCCTTGTGTTCTTATTATATGTAGTAAACGAATTCCTCAAAATTATTAAGAGGAACGTAAAACAAAAATGTTGTTGGTTTAAGTTTCCTACTGGGTAATCAAAGACCATTTACACACATAATAAGTTTGTGATTTTCTTGTGGTTAACTTTCTCCTAATCATGTTTTCTATCACTCTCCATCAGAACATGACCCTTTGTTTTCACTTCCATATCCATGTTTCCCTACATGGAATCCTAGTATGGGTTAACTCGGGTGACCTTTGTACTTCACTTTCATTCTTTTAAAGTAATATTTTTACTGACTCCTTTTCCGATGTGGGACTTTCAATGAAATTTCCAAGCCCAATTTTAAAAATTGTGAGGACGCAATTTCTTAAGGGGGGAAGAATGTAACGACCTGAAATTTTGAATAAATCTTGTTTCCTAATTTTGTGTGTTATTTTATTTTTATACTCAACAAAACTGTTTCATTTGATAACATTAGTATAATTAAAATAATACTATTGGGTTTCAACTATTATATGACCATTGGTCAATATGACCATTGGAAACCAAATGTTGCAATTATTGTCTCTAAATACAAGTGATCTTGGTTAATTAATATAGAAAGAAGATTTGATGGCCTCATCCAGTAGTCTCGGTCCAATCGAAGCCCATATAACAGAACTTAGGAAGGAGGTAGCACCACTGGGCTTTTCTCTTGACTAAACCCAAGCCGAACTTCATCGTGTGAAGCTAGAATGGAATTTCCTTCACGAGAAGTTCAAGCTAATAGAAATCACCACTCGGGCAATGTTGGCCAAGCCACCCTCAGATTCTCTCACCTTAGCACACCTTACACTTAGGTCATATATTGGTGTGATAAGGGGATATGTAATGAGACCATAGCTAGGTTTTGTAATCCTTTGTTATAAATAAAATTGTGTTTTCTTCTTATGGTGAAGTTTGTGAGTTTTCAAATGTTCAAATGAATATAGGATGTATTTTATTGATGTATTTTGAAAAAAGGATATTTTAAAATTTTTATGTAAACCTTAAATAATTAATGGTGTGTAATGATTTTCAAAAAATGGCCTTCTGCTAATGTGTTCAGTAAGAAATTTAGAGTCTAATAATATCAACTTAATTTTTGATGAATAGTAAATTATGAATAGTGATTTTATGCTTAGGATTAGTAATGTGACCAAATGGATTAGTAATCTCACTTAAATAAATTATTAATATAATTTAGGCACCTTGATTAAGTAGTGTGATTCAATAAAATAGGTAAATAATTGTTTCATTAATTATTAGTCAAGTATTAGTTTTATTGGGTGAATAGTGATTTTTGATTAAAAATTAAATTAAAAATATTGAGAAAATTATTTTTATAAATTGGAGTTTATTTTTGAATTCATAGCATTGATATTATGTTAAGGTAATTTTTAGGGTTTTTCTAAAAAAATGAATTTTCGGTGAATAGTGTTTTTATTTAAAAATTAAATTAAACATATTTAGAAAATTATTTTTACAAAATGGAGTTTATTTTTGAATTCAGAGCATTAATATTATGATAAGATAAATTTTTGGGAGTTTTCTGAAAAAGTTGAATTTTATATGAATAGTAAAAATACAGTTTTAGGGTTTCAGTATGTTTAATGACATCATTACTACGTCATTATGATTTCATGAGATATTTTAAGGGATGGTCGACTAAAGGGGGTAAATTATTTGTATGTGGGGTCCCATGTGGCCAAAACCATGGGAAAATATCATGGGCAAGCCCATGGTTTTTCCAAAACCACTAGTGAGGTGTCCCTTGAAATTATTAAAGTATCACCTCCCTTTCCGTATAAATACTCACCCTTTACTCCTTTAGTTTTCACTCCCAACTCTCCCCCAACAAATCTGTGGTCCCATTACCTCCCAAGTATTCCTCAAATGGTTCTTCAAGCCCCTCAAGGTCCCAACCTTTGAGTTTTAAGAGTTACGTTTTATGGTAAGGTATCTTACCTCTCCCTTTTTTTCCAAGTACTCTCTTTTATGTCATTTCTCTTATGCTAAATGATCCTATGTTGTGGATGTAACGACCCGAAATTTTAAATAAATATTGTTTCCTAATTTTATGTGTTATTTTTATACTAAAAAAATGTTTTATTTGATAAACATGATTATAATTAGAATGAGACCATTGGGTTTTGACTGTTATATAACCATCGGTCAATATGACCGCTGTGAACAAAATGTTTTGATTATTGTCTCTATATATAAGTAATATTGGTTGATTATTATAGAAAGAAGATTCGATGGCCTCACCTAGTAGTCTTGGACCGATCGAAGCCCATCTAACAGAGCTTGGGAAGGAGGTAGCACCATTGGGCTTTGCTCTGGACCAAACCCAAGCCGAACTTCATCATATGAAGCTAGAACGGAATCGCCTTCGTGAGAAGTTCAAACTGATAGAAATTACTACTCGGGCAATGTTGACAGAGCCGCCCCAAGATTCTATCACCCTAGCACACCTTACTCTTAGGTCCTATGCTGGTATTATAAGGGGCTATGTAACGAGACCGTAACTGCCTTGTGTAATCCTTGTTTTAAATAAAAATTGGGATTTCTGCTTATGATGAAATTTATGAATTTTCAAATGACCGGATGAAAATAGTATGCATATTTTTGATGAATTTTCAAAAGAATATTTTGAAAAAAATATTTATGTAAACCTTAAATAACTTCAAATGTGTAATGATTTTCAAAAAATGGTCTTCTACAATTATGTTCAGTACGAAATTTTGAGTCTAATAAGATCAACTTGATTTTTTATGAATAGTAAATTATGAATAGTGATTTTATGATTAGGATTAGTAATATGACCAAATGGATTAGTAATCTAACTTAAAGAAAGTTTTAAAATAATCTAGGCACATTGATTAAGTAATGTGATTCAATAAAATGGTTAAATAATGGTTTCATATATTATTATTCAAGTACTAGTTTTTTTCGGGTGAATAGTGTTTTTTAATTAAAAATTTAATTAAAAATATTTATAAAATTATTTTTATAAAACAGATTTCATTTTTGAACTCAGAGCACCGATATTATGCTATGGTAATTTTTGGGGTTTTTTCTGAAAAAACGAATTTTCGGTGAATAGTGTTTTTATTTAAAAAATAAATTAAAAATATTTAGAAAATTATTTTTATAAAATGGAGTACATATTTGTAATCAGAGCGTTGATATTAGATTATGGTGAAATTTTGGGATCTTTCTGAGAAAGTTGAATTTTCAGTGAATTGTAAAAATGCAGTTTTAGGGTTTCGGTATAATTAATGACATCATAGCTGTGTCATGATGATTTCATGAGTTATTTTAAGGGTTGGCCGGCCATGGGTGATGAATTATTGTTTTGGGGGGCCCATGTGGCCTAACTCCATGATAAATTCCAAGGGAGAGCACATGGGTTTGAGAAAAGCACATGTGAGGTGTCCTTTGGCCATTAATGCCTTGTCCCCTCACTTTCCCTATAAATACCAAGACCTCCTCTCATCCATTCGACTCCCCACTCTTCCCCAATGAAGTTTGGGTCTCATTACCTCCCAAGGATTCCTCCCAAGGTGCCCCCAAGCCCTCAAGGTCCAAACCTTTGAGTTTTAAGAGTTACGTTTTAAGGTAAGGGATCCGACCCCTCTCTTTATTTTCAAGTAATCTCTTTTATGTCATTTCTTTTATACTCCATGTTCTTATGTTGGAGGATGTTATTTTATACTCCTCTTACATACCTATTCATGTTCATATAATGAGATATCCCCTCTTACTCTAATTATTTCGTTTTATGAAGTTTTAAGTGGCGCTGTTAGGCTGCCGAAATTTTTGTAACAGATTCTTTCTCCCTTCTCATTTTTCAAGATCTATTTTCATGTATTGTATTTCAAGTTCCTTTTTATTATGTTGGGGTATGATCTCTAAATTTATCATACAGATCTTTTATTATCATATGATGATAGACCCCATTTGATCTCTTCAAATCATTATTTTGATGTTTTAAGTGGCATCGTTAGGCTGCCGAATTTTTAAGTGGTTCTTCACCCTTCTCGTTTTGAAGTTCTACTTTCATGTCAATTCTTTCATGTTCCTTTTTGTTATGTTGGGGTATGATCTCAATATCTATCATACTGGACTCTTATTTTCATATGATGAGATACCCCATTTGATCTCTTCAATTCAGTATTTTGAAGTTTTAAGTGGCGTCGTTAGGCTGCCGAACTTTTTAAGTGGTTCTTCACCCTTCTCGTTTTGAAGTTCTACTTTCATGTCAATTCTTTCATGTTCCTTTTTGTTATGTTGGGGTATGATCTCTATATCTATCATACTGGACTCTTATTTTCATATGATGAGAGACCCCATTTGATCTCTTCAATTCAGTATTTTGATGTTTTAAGTGGTGTCGTTAGGCTGCCGAATTTTTAAGTGGTTCTTCACCCTTCTCGTTTTGAAGTTCTACTTTCATGTCAATTCTTCCAAGTTCCTTTTTGTTATGTTGGGGTATGATCTCTATATATATCATACTGGACTCTTATGTTTATATGATGAGAGACCCCATTTGATCTCTTCAATTCAGTATTTTGATGTTTTAAGTGGCGCCGTTAGGCTGCCAAAGTATTTAGGGGATTCTTTCACCCTTCTCATTCTTTTCAAAGTTCTACTTTCATGTCAAGTCTTTCAAGTTCATTTTTAATTATGTTGGGGAATTATCTCTATATCTATCATACTGAAATCTTATGTTCAGATGATGAGAGACCCTATTTGATCTTTTCAAATCATTTTTGTTGAAGTTTAAGTAATGTCGTTAGGGTGCCGAACTTTCATAAGAGAAATCTAATTTTTGTCTTCCTTCCATGTTTTTCATTTCAAATGGTATGTCCTTGAACTTTAATTACCATGATCATGTATCCTTCTTATTCTGTCCATATACTGTTTTATGGGAAATTTATAAATGTTTGACCCATTTTCCCTCTCTTTTTAATGTCTTCTAAAACCTCGTAACATAGTCGTTATGCAGCAGAATTTTCGTCTCAAAATGACTCTCTTTTCTCAAAATTATTTTATGTTATAGAGTGAATAATCAAAGCTCTTATTTCTGCAGGGGTATTCACATATGTATTAAAATTTTCTATTTTAAATTCTGGGATTTACATACATGATACCCGCTTCCCTTTCCGTGGGTTTAAAGTAATGTAAAGATCATGTCTTTAAAGCAGTTTTTAAAACGTTATGATTACTAAATGAAACCCATTTATTTTATGCTATATGGGTTATTTATGAAATGTTGATGATGATATATGTGGTTCACAAGATAATAAAGGAAAATTTAAGGGTGCGCCATGATAGCGCTCCAATGCATTGGGTAAAGACTTAATCTCTAGAGATGACCATTTTAACGACGCCTTGGTGAATAACCTTGGTAATTTTTAACGACACCTTGGGGATGGACCTTGGTGAAATGAAACGATTGTCAATATTAAATATTGCAGCCACATCTTCAAGTTAATGAAGATGTTATTTTTATTATGAAATGCCTCATTATTTCTTTCTCATGCCTTAAAGTTCTTTTCATGTCCTTATTGAAGTATATCAAGTTCACATGTAAAATGTTCATCTTGTTTCCCTTACTGGGCCTTTTGCTCACCCTTTATTTTGATGTATGTCCCCAGGTTATGAGATGCAGCAATGAACCTAGGATGAACATAAGGAGAAGCCTTTCAAGTGTTTAAGAGGAATGTTTTATGTTGTTTTCATGTATTATGTTCCTAGTTTCCAAGACACTAAACCTTAAAGATCCTCAGTTTTGTGTAATGAAATGAAAGTTTATGTTATAAAAAGGCGGGATGTTATAGTTGGTATCAAAGGATGGTTTAGTTATTTATGGAAATTAGGATATGAAAACTTTAGGAAGAACCCTAGAGAAAAGTTTAAATATAGGAAATCTTCCTGGTATTTTAGTGAGTATTGAGTAAGGGGTTGCCAAGCAAATACATCCCTGTCTGGATATGAGCAGGTAGAGGTGGCTCTGGCACAGATGTACATAGGGGTAAAACCCGAAAACACCGCTTTGAGCTAGACTCGAACGGGAACTGGTAAACGACAACGGGCCTTGCTGCACTCTTGGTTACGACACTCCCGGGGGATATGCTTTGGTAAATTCATAAGCTTAGTATGAACCATTACTAAAGGAACAAAGATAAAATAAAATAAAGATTCACATAAGAATATATGATCTTGGATAACCTAGATTGGAACCTAGGGGATCACAAGTTAGGGTATAATTTTCTTCTACAAGTTATCCTTATATGATTTAAGCTCCTTTTCATGATTATTGGTTAAGTATTTAAACCTCTAATTATAATTTCTCTTCTTAGTTAATGGTGGGAGATGGAAGAACATGTCCCAATAACCAATGTGATAGGAAATGCAACAATTTCCATATTAATATGAAAGAGATGATTAGGGGATTAAAAGCTGATTATTATTTTGGAAGATGTTCACTATTTTGGGGACCCTATATGATCGAGGTAAATAGACTACTATGGTATTTTCTTTGAAGAGTAGGGTTGACTTATATTTTTAAGAATCGATGAATTTAAGGTGGAATTATAGTAATTTAGGTTACTTATGGAAATTATTAACCTATCTTGGGGTAAATATGTTTAGGTTAGTTACTTTTTTTATAAGATGTTAGGAGTGGTTGATGTTGTTTGGAGATGAATGATAAAGTTTACCTTGGAAGACTATATTATCAAATCCTTCTTGTATTTGGGATTCAACCTTAGTTTGGTTTATTTTGAGGATTTTTAAGGACAGTTATTTATGGAATCGACTATGATGAACTTTGGGTAGTACCATGGAACTTTGAAGATTTAAAAGTATTTTCCATTCCTATGGGATTATTTCTTTTTTAAGAGTTGTTTTACCTTACCCTTTCTGTTTTTGGGATAATGTTTAAAGATAGAAGAAATAGATAGTTAATCTTTTGTGGATTATGGAGATGATTCTTGTGTTTTGATGAGACCAAGTAGTTTTGAATGCTCATAATTTGGAGAAAAGATTAGTTTTGGGTAGAAACTTATTAAAGGATGAAACTCTACATGAAGATAAGTATATTTCCTTATGTTTTTGTTCTATGTTGTAAATGAATTCCTCAAAATTATGAAAAGGAATGTAAAACAAAAACGTTGTTGGCTTAAGTTTCCTACTAGGTAATCAAAGACCATTTAAACACATCATAAGTTTGGGATTTTCTCATGGTTAACTTTCTCCTAATCATGTTCTCTATCACTCTCCCTCAGAACATGACCCTTTGTTTTCTCCTCCATGTCCATGTTTTCCTACATGGAACCCTAGTGTGGGTTAACTCGGGTGACCTTTGTACTTACCTTTCTTTCTTTTAAAGTAATAGTTTTACTGACTCCTTTTTTGATGTGGGACTTTCAATGAAATTTCAAAACCCAATTTTAAAAAAATTGCGAGGACGCAATTTCTTAAGGGGGGAAGATTGTAACGACCCGAAATTTTAAATAAATCTTGTTTCCTAATTTTATGTGTTATTTTTATACTCAAAAAATGTTTTATTTGATAAACATGATTATAATTAGAATGAGACCATTGGGTTTTGACTGTTATATAACCATCGGTCAATATGACCGCTGTGAACAAAATGTTTTGATTATTGTCTCTATATATAAGTAATATTGGTTGATTATTATAGAAAGAAGATTCGATGGCCTCACCTAGTAGTCTTTGGACCGATCGAAGCCCATCTGACAGAGCTTGGGAAGGAGGTAGCACCATTGGGCTTTGCTCTGGACCAAACCCAAGCCGAACTTCATCATATGAAGCTAGAACGGAATCGCCTTCGTGAGAAGTTCAAACTGATAGAAATTACTACTCGGGCAATGTTGACCGAGCCGCCCCAAGATTCTATCACCCTAGCACACCTTAATCTTAGGTCCTATGCTGGTATTATAAGGGGCTATGTAACGAGACCGTAACTGCCTTGTGTAATCCTTGTTTTAAATAAAAATTGGGATTTCTGCTTATGATGAAATTTATGAATTTTCAAATGACCGGATGAAAATAGTATGCATATTTTTGATGAATTTTCAAAAGAATATTTTGAAAAAAATATTTATGTAAACCTTAAATAACTTCAAATGTGTAATGGTTTTCAAAAAATGGATTTCTACAATTATGTTCAGTACGAAATTTTGAGTCTAATAAGATCAACTTGATTTTTGATGAATAGTAAATTATGAATAGTGATTTTATGATTAGGATTAGTAATATGACCAAATGGATTAGTAATCTAACTTAAAGAAAGTTTTAAAATAATCTAGGCACATTGATTAAGTAATGTGATTCAATAAAATGGTTAAATAATGGTTTCATATATTATTATTCAAGTACTAGTTTTTTTCGGGTGAATAGTGTTTTTTAATTAAAAATTTAATTAAAAATATTTATAAAATTATTTTTATAAAACAGATTTCATTTTTGAACTCAGAGCACCGATATTATGCTATGGTAATTTTTGGGGTTTTTTCTGAAAAAACGAATTTTCGGTGAATAGTGTTTTTATTTAAAAAAAAAATTAAAAATATTTAGAAAATTATTTTTATAAAATGGAGTTCGTATTTTTAATCAGAGCATTGATATTTGATTATGGTGAAATTTTGGGATCTTTCTGAGAAAGTTGAATTTTCAGTGAATTGTAAAAATGCAGTTTTAGGGTTTCGGTATAATTAATGACATCATAGCTGTGTCATGATGATGTCATGAGTTATTTTAAGGGTTGGCCGGCCAAGGGTGATGAATTATTGTTTTGGGGGGCCCATGTGTCCTAACTCCATGATAAATGCCAAGGGAGAGAACATGGGTTTGAGAAAAGCACATGTGAGGTGTCCTTTGGCCATTAATGCCTTGTCCCCTCACTTTCCCTATAAATACCAAGCCCTCCTCTCATCCATTCGACTCCCCACTCTTCCTCAACGATGTTCTGGTCTCATTACCTCCCAAGGAGTCCTCCCAAGGTGCCCCCAAGCCCTCAAGGTCCAAACCTTTGAGTTTTAAGAGTTACGTTTTAAGGTAAGGGATCCGACCCCTCTCTTTCTTTTCAAGTAATCTCTTTTATGTCATTTCTTTTATACTCCATGTTCTTATGTTGGAGGATGTTATTTTATACTCCTCTTACATACCTATTCATGTTCATATAATGAGATATCCCCTCTTACTCTCATTATTTCGTTTTATGAAGTTTTAAGTGGCGCTGTTAGGCTGCCGAAATTTTTGTAACAGATTCTTTCTCCCTTCTCATTTTTCAAGATCTATTTTCATGTAAAGTATTTCAAGTTCCTTTTTATTATGTTGGGGTATGATCTCTAAATTTATCACATAGATCTTTTATGATCATATGATGAGAGACCCCATTTTATCTCTTCAAATCAATATTTTGATGTTTTATGTGGCACTGTTAGGCTGCCGAATTTTTAAGTGGTTCTTTACCCTTCTCGTTTTGAAGTTCTACTTTCATGTCAATTATTTCATGTTCCTTTTTGTTATGTTGAGGTATGATCTCTATATCTATCATACTGGACTCTTATTTTCATATGATGAGATACCCCATTTGATCTCTTCAATTAAGTATTTTGAAGTTTTAAGTGGCGTCGTTAGGCTACCGAACTTTTTAAGTGGTTCTTCAGCCTTCTCGTTTTGAAGTTCTACTTTCATGTCAATTCTTTCATGTTCCTTTTTGTTATGTTGGGGTATGACCTCTATATCTATCATACTGGACACTTATTTTCATATGATGAGAGACCCCATTTGATCTCTTCAATTCAGTATTTTGATGTTTTAAGTGGTGTCGTTAGGCTGCCGAATTTTTAAGTGGTTCTTCACCCTTCTCGTTTTGAAGTTCTACTTTCATGTCAATTCTTCCAAGTTCCTTTTTGTTATGTTGGGGTATGATCTCTATATCTATCATACTGGACTCTTATTTTTATTTGATGAGAGACCCCATTTGATCTCTTCAATTCGGTATTTTGATGTTTTAAGTGGCGCCGTTAGGCTGCCAAAGTTTTTAGGGGATTCTTTCACCCTTCTCATTCATTTCAAAGTTCTACTTTCATGTGAAGTCTTTCAAGTTCCTTTTTAATTATGTTGGGGAATTATCTCTATATCTATCATACTGAAATCTTATGTTCAGATGATGAGAGACCCTATTTGATCTTTTCAAATCATTTTTGTTGAAGTTTAAGTAACGTCGTTAGGCTGCCGAACTTTCATAAGAGAAATCTAATTTTTGTCTTCCTTCCATGTTTTTCATTTCAAATGGTATGTCCTTGAACATTAATTACCATGATCATGTATCCTTCTTATTCTGTCCATATACTGTTTTATGGGACATTTATAAATGTTTGACCCATTTTCCCTCTCTTTTTAATGTCTTCTAAAACCTCGTAACATAGTCGTTATGCAGCAGAATTTTCGTCTCAAAATGCCTCTCTTTTCTCAAAATTATTTTATGTTATAGAGTGAATAATCAAAGCTCCTATTTCTATAGGGGTATTCACATATATATTAAAATGTTCTATTTTAAATTCTGGTATTTACATACATGATACCCGCTTCCCTTTCCGTGGGTTTAAAGTAACGTAAAGATCATGTCTTTAAAGCAGTTTTTAAAACGTTATGATTATGAAATGAAACCCATTTATTTTATGCTATATGGGTTATTTATGAAATGTTGATGATGATATATGTGGTTCACATGATAATAAAGGCAAATTTAAGGGTGCACCCTGATAGCGCTCCAATGCATTGGGTAAAGACTTAATCTCTAGAGATGACCATTTTAACGACGCCTTGGTGAATAACCTTGGTAATTTTTAACGACACCTTGGGGATGGACCTTGGTGAAACGAAACGATTGTCAATATTAAATGTTGCAGCCACATCTTCAAGTTAATAAAAATGTTATTTTTCTTATGAAATGCCTCATTATTTCTTTCTCATGCCTTAAAGTTCTTTTCATGTTCTTATTGAAGTATATCAAGTTCACATGTAAAATGTTCATCTTGTTTCCCTTACTGGGCCTTTTGCTCACCCTTTATTTTGATGTATGTCCCCAGGTTATGAGATGCAGCAATGAACCTAGGATGAACATAAGGAAAAGCCTTTCAAGTGTTTAAGAGGAATGTTTTATGTTGTTTTCATGTATTATGTTCCTAGTTTCCAAGACACTAAACCTTAAAGATCCTCAGTTTTGTGTAATGAAATGAAAGTTTATGTTATAAAAAGGTGGGATGTTATAGTTGGTATCAAAGGATGGTTTAGTTATTTGTGGAAATTAGGATATGAAAACTTTAGGAAGAACCCTATAGAAAAGTTTAAATATAGGAAATATTCCTGGTATTTTGGTGAGTATTGAGTAAGGGGTTGCCAAGCAAATACATCCCTGTCTGGATACGAGCAGGTAGAGGTGGCTCTGGCACAGATGTACATAGGGGTAAAACCCGAAAACACCGCTTTCAGCTAGACTCGAACGGGAACTGGTAAACGACAATGGGCCTTACTTCACCCTTGGTTACGACACTCCCGGGGGATATGCTTTGGTAAATTCATAAGCTTAGTATGAACCATTACTAAAGGAACAAAGATAAAATAAAATAAAGATTCACATAAGAATATATGATCTTGGATAACCTAGATTGGAACCTAGGGGATCACAAGTTAGGGTATAATTTTCTTCTACAAGTTATCCTTATATGATTTAAGCTCCTTTTAATGATTATTGGTTAAGTATTTAAACCTCTAATTATAATTTCTCTTCTTAGTTAATGGTGGGAGATGGAAGAACATGTCCCAATAACCAATGTGATAGGAAATGCAACAATTTCCATATTAATATGAAAGAGATGATTAGGGGATTAAAAGCTGATTATTATTTTGGAAGATGTTCACTATTTTGGGGACCCTATATGATCGAGGTAAATAGACTACTATGGTATTTTCTTTGAAGAGCAGGGTTGACTTATATTTTGAAGAATCGATGAATTTAAGGTGGAATTATAGTAATTTAGGTTACTTATGGAAATTATTAACCTATCTTGGGGTAAATATGTTTAGGTTAGTTACTTTTTTTATAAGATGTTAGGAGTGGTTGATGTTGTTTGGAGATGAATGATAAAGTTTACCTTGGAAGACTATGTTATCAAATCCTTCTTGTATTTGGGATTCAATCTTAGTTTGGTTTATTTTGAGGATTTTTAAGGACAGTTATTTATGGAATCGACTATGATGAACTTTGCGTAGTACCATGGAACTTTGAAGATTTAAAAGTAGTTTCCATTCCTATGGGATTATTTCTTTTTGAAGAGTTGTTTTACCTTACCCTTTCTGTTTTTGGGATAATGTTTAAAGATAGAAGAAATAGATAGTTAATCTTTTGTGGATTATGAAGATGATTCTTGTGTTTTGATGAGACCAAGTAGTTTTGAATGCTCATAATTTGGAGAAAATATTAGTTTTGGGTAGAAACTTATTAAAGGATGAAACTCTACATGAAGATAAGTATATTTCCTTATGTTTTTGTTCTATGTTGTAAATGAATTCCTCAAAATTATGAAAAGGAAAGTAAAACAAAAACGTTGTTGGTTTAAGTTTCCTACTAGGTAATCAAAGACCATTTAAACACATCATAAGTTTGGGATTTTCTCATGGTTAACTTTCTCCTAATCATGTTCTCTATCACTCTCCCTCAGAACTTGACCCTTTGTTTTCTCCTCTATGTCCATGTTTTCCTACATGGAACCCTAGTGTGGGTTAACTCGGGTGACCTTTGTACTTCCCTTTCTTTCTTTTAAAGTAATAGTTCTACTGACTCCTTTTTTGATGTGGGACTTTCAATGAAATTTCAAAACCCAATTTTAAAAAAATTGCGAGGACGCAATTTCTTAAGGGGGGAAGATTGTAACGACCCGAAATTTTAAATAAATATTGTTTCCTAATTTTATGTGTTATTTTTATACTCAAAAAATTTTTTATTTGATAAACATGATTATAATTAGAATGAGACCATTGGGTTTTGACTGTTATATAACCATCGGTCAATATGACCGCTGTGAACAAAATGTTTTGATTATTGTCTCTATATATAAGTAATATTGGTTGATTATTATAGAAAGAAGATTTGATGGCCTCACCTAGTAGTCTTGGACCGATCGAAGCCCATCTAACAGAGCTTGGGAAGGAGGTAGCACCATTGGGCTTTGCTCTGGACCAAACCCAAGCCGAACTTCATCATATGAAGCTAGAACGGAATCGCCTTCGTGAGAAGTTCAAACTGATAGAAATTACTACTCGGGCAATGTTGACCGAGCCGCCCCAAGATTCTATCACCCTAGCACACCTTACTCTTAGGTCCTATGCTGGTATTATAAGGGGCTATGTAACGAGACCGTAACTACCTTGTGTAATCCTTGTTTTAAATAAAAATTGGGATTTCTGCTTATGATGAAATTTATGAATTTTCAAATGACCGGATGAAAATAGTATGCATATTTTTGATGAATTTTCAAAAGAATATTTTGAAAAAAATATTCATGTAAACCTTAAATAACATCAAATGTGTAATGATTTTCAAAAAATGGTCTTCTACAATTATGTTCAGTACGAAATTTTGAGTCTAATAAGATCAACTTGATTTTTGATGAATAGTAAATTATGAATAGTGATTTTATGATTAGGATTAGTAATATGACCAAATGGATTAGTAATCTAACTTAAAGAAAGTTTTAAAATAATCTAGGCACATTGATTAAGTAATGTGATTCAATAAAATGGTTAAATAATGGTTTCATATATTATTATTCAAGTACTAGTTTTTTTCAGGTGAATAGTGTTTTTTAATTAAAAATTTAATTAAAAATATTTATAAAATTATTTTTATAAAACAGATTTCATTTTTGAACTCAGAGCACCGATATTATGCTATGGTAATTTTTGGGGTTTTTTCTGAAAAAACGAAGTTTCGGTGAATAGTGTTTTTATTTAAAGAATAAATTAAAAATATTTAGAAAATTATTTTTATAAAATGGAGTTCATATTTGTAATCAGAGCGTTGTTATTTGATTATGGTGAAATTTTGGGATCTTTCTGAGAAAGTTGAATTTTCAGTGAATTGTAAAAATGCAGTTTTAGGGTTTCGGTATAATTAATGACATCATAGCTGTGTCATGATGATGTCATGAGTTATTTTAAGGGTTGGCCGGCCAAGGGTGATGAATTATTGTTTTGGGGGGCCCATGTGGCCTAACTCCATGATAAATGCCAAGGGAGAGCACATGGGTTTGAGAAAAGCACATGTGAGGTGTCCTTTGGCCATTAATGCCTTGTCCCCTCACTTTCCCTATAAATACCAAGCCCTCCTCTCATCCATTCGACTCCCCACTCTTCCCCAACGAAGTTCTGGTCTCATTACCTCCCAAGGAGTCCTCCCAAGGTTCCCCCAAGCCCTCAAGGTCCAAACCTTTGAGTTTTAAGAGTTACGTTTTAAGGTAAGGGATCTGACCCCTCTCTTTCTTTTCAAGTAATCTCTTTTATGTCATTTCTTTTATACTCCATGTTCTTATGTTGGAGGATGTTATTTTATACTCCTCTTACATACCTATTCATGTTCAAATAATGAGATATCCCCTCTTACTCTCATTATTTCGTTTTATGATGTTTTAAGTGGCGCCGTTAGGCTGCCGAAATTTTTGTAACAGATTCTTTCTCCCTTCTCATTTTTCAAGATCTATTTTCATGTAAAGTATTTCAAGTTCCTTTTTATTATGTTGGGGTATGATCTCTAAATTTATCATACAGATCTGTTATGATCATATTATGAGAGACCCCATTTGATCTCTTCAAATCATTATTTTGATGTTTTAAGTGGCACCGTTAGGCTGCCGAATTTTTAAGTGGTTCTTCACCCTTCTCGTTTTGAAGTTCTACTTTCATGTCAATTCTTTCATGTTCCTTTTTGTTATGTTGGGGTATGATATCTATATCTATCATACTGGAATCTTATTTTCATATGATGAGATACCCCATTTTATCTCTTCAATTCAGTATTTTTAAGTTTTAAGTGGCGCCGTTAGGCTGCCGAACTTTTTAAGTGGTTCTTCACCCTTCTCGTTTTGAAGTTCTACTTTCATGTCAATTCTTTCATGTTCCTTTTTGTTATGTTGGGGTATGATCTCTATATATATCATACTGGACTCTTATTTTCATATGATGAGAGACCCCATTTGATCTCTTCAATTCAGTATTTTGATGTTTTAAGTGGTGTCGTTAGGCTGCCGAATTTTTAAGTGGTTCTTCACCCTTCTCGTTTTGAAGTTCTACTTTCATGTCAATTCTTCCAAGTTCCTTTTTGTTATGTTGGGGTATGATCTCTATATCTATCATACTAGACTCTTATGTTTATATGATGAGAGACCCCATTTGATATCTTCAATTCGGTATTTTGATGTTTTAAGTGGCGCCGTTAGGCTGCCAAAGTTTTTAGGGGATTCTTTCACCCTTCTCATTCTTTTCAAAGTTCTACTTTCATGTCAAGTCTTTCAAGTTCCTTTTTAATTATTTTGGGGAATTATCTCTATATCTATCATACTGAAATATTATGTTCAGATTATGAGAGACCCTATTTGATCTTTTCAAATCATTTTTGTTGAAGTTTAAGTAACGTCGTTAGGCTGCCGAACTTTCATAAGAGAAATCTAATTTTTGTCTTCCTTCCATGTTTTTCATTTCAAATGGTATGTCCTTGAACTTTAATTACCATGATCATGTATCCTTCTTATTCTGTCCATATACTGTTTTATGGGACATTTATAAATGTTTGACCCATTTTCCCTCTCTTTTTAATGTCTTCTAAAACCTCGTAACATAGTCGTTATGCAGCAGAATTTTCGTCTCAAAATGCCTCTCTTTTCTCAAAATTATTTTATGTTATAGAGTGAATAATCAAAGCTCCTATTTCTACAGGGGTATTCACAAATGTATTAAAATGTTCTATTTTAAATTCTGGGATTTACATACATGATACCCGCTTCCCTTTCCGTGGGTTTAAAGTAACGTAAAGATCATGTCTTTAAAGCAGTTTTTAAAACGTTATGATTATGAAATGAAACCCATTTATTTTATGCTATATGAGTTATTTATGAAATGTTGATGATGATATATGTGGTTCACATGATAATAAAGGCAAATTCAAGGGTGCGCCCTGATAGCGCTCCAATGCATTGGGTAAAGACTTAATCTCTAGAGATGACCATTTTAACGACGCCTTGGTGAATAACCTTGGTAATTTTTAACGACACCTTGGGGATGGACCTTGGTGAAATGAAACGATTGTCAATATTAAATGTTGCAGCCACATCTTCAAGTTAATAAAAATGTTATTTTTCTTATGAAATGCCTCATTATTTCTTTCTCATGCCTTAAAGTTCTTTTCATGCCCTTATTGAAGTATATCAAGTTCACTTGTAAAATGTTCATCTTGTTTCCCTTACTGGGCCTTTTGCTCACCCTTTATTTTGATGTATGTCCCCAGGTTATGAGATGCAGCAATGAACCTAGGATGAACATAAGGAGAAGCCTTTCAAGTGTTTAAGAGGAATGTTTTATGTTGTTTTCATGTATTATTTTCCTAGTTTCCAAGACACTAAACCTTAAAGATCCTCAGTTTTGTGTAATGAAATGAAAGTTTATGTTATAAAAAGGCGGGATGTTATAGTTGGTATCAAAGGATGGTTTAGTTATTTGTGGAAATTAGGATATGAAAACTTTAGGAAGAACCCTATAGAAAATTTTAAATATAGGAAATCTTCCTGATATTTTGGTGAGTATTGAGTAAGGGGTTGCCAAGCAAATACATCCCTGTCTGGATACGAGCAGGTAGAGGTGGCTCTGGCACAGATGTACATTGGGGTAAAACCCGAAAACACCGCTTTGAGCTAGACTCGAACGAGAACTGGTAAACGACAACGGGCCTTGCTGCACTCTTGGTTACGACACTCCCGGGGGATATGCTTTGGTAAATTCATAAGCTTAGTATGAACCATTACTAAAGGAATAATGATAAAATAAAATAAAGATTCACATAAGAATATATGATATTGGATAACCTAGATTGGAACCTAGGGGATCACAAGTTAGGGTATAATTTTCTTCTACAAGTTATCCTTATATGATTTAATCTCCTTTTCATGATTATTGGTTATGTATTTAAACCTCTAATTATAATTTCTCTTCTTAGTTAATGGTGGGAGATGGAAGAACATGTCCCAATAACCAATGTGATAGGAAATGCAACAATTTCCATATAAATATGAAAGAGATGATTAGGGGATTAAAAGCTGATTATTATTTTGGAAGATGTTCACTATTTTGGGGACCCTATATGATCGAGGTAAATAGACTACTATGGTATTTTCTTTGAAGAGTAGGGTTGACTTATATTTTGAAGAATCGATGAATTTAAGGTGGAATTATAGTAATTTAGGTTACTTATGGAAATTATTAACCTATCTTGGGGTAAATATGTTTAGGTTAGTTACTTTTTTTATAAGATGTTAGGAGTGGTTGATGTTGTTTGGAGATGAATGATAAAGTTTACCTTGGAAGACTATGTTATCAAATCCTTCTTGTATTTGGGATTCAATCTTAGTTTGGTTTATTTTGAGGATTTTTAAGGATAGTTATTTATGGAATCGACTATGATGAACTTTGGGTAGTACCATGGAACTTTGAAGATTTAAAAGTAGTTTCCATTCCTATGGGATTATTTCTTTTTGAAGAGTTGTTTTACCTTACCCTTTCTGTTTTTGGGATAATGTTTAAAGATAGAAGAAATAGATAGTTAATCTTTTGTGGATTATGAAGATGATTCTTGTGTTTTGATGAGACCAAGTAGTTTTGAATGCTCATAATTTGGAGAAAAGATTAGTTTTGGGTAGAAACTTATTAAAGGATGAAACTCTACATGAAGATAAGTATATTTCCTTATGTTTTTGTTCTATGTTGTAAATGAATTCCTCAAAATTATGAAAAGGAACGTAAAACAAAAACATTGTTGGTTTTAGTTTCCTACTAGGTAATCAAAGACCATTTAAACACATCATAAGTTTGGGATTTTCTCATGGTTAACTTTATCCTAATCATGTTCTCTATCACTCTCCCTCAGAACTTGACCCTTTGTTTTTTCCTCCATGTCCATGTTTTCCTACATGGAACCCTAGTGTGGGTTAACTCGGGTGACCTTTGTACTTCCCTTTCTTTATTTTAAAGTAATAGTTTTACTGACTCCTTTTTTGATGTGGGACTTTCAATGAAATTTCAAAACCCAATTTCAAAAAAATTGCGAGGACGCAATTTCTTAAGGGGGGAAGATTGTAACGACCCGAAATTTTAAATAAATATTGTTTCCTAATTTTATGTGTTATTTTTATACTCAAAAAATGTTTTATTTGATAAACATGATTATAATTAGAATGAGACCATTGGGTTTTGACTGTTATATAACCATCGGTCAATATGACCGCTGTGAACAAAATGTTTTGATTATTGTCTCTATATATAAGTAATATTGGTTGATTATTATAGAAAGAAGATTCGATGGCCTCACCTAGTAGTCTTGGACCGATCAAAGCCCATCTAACAGAGCTTGGGAAGGAGGTAGCACCATTGGGCTTTGCTCTGGACCAAACCCAAGCCGAACTTCATCATATGAAGCTAGAACGGAATCACCTTCGTGAGAAGTTCAAACTGATAGAAATTACTACTCGGGCAATGTTGACCGAGCCGCCCCAAGATTCTATCACCCTAGCACACCTTACTCTTAGGTCCTATGCTCGTATTATAAGGGGCTATGTAACGAGACCGTAACTGCCTTGTGTAATCCTTGTTTTAAATAAAAATTGGGATTTCTGCTTATGATGAAATTTATGAATTTTCAAATGACCGGATGAAAATAGTATGCATATTTTTGATGAATTTTCAAAAGAATATTTTGAAAAAAATATTTATGTAAACCTTAAATAACTTCAAATGTGTAATGATTTTCAAAAAATAGTCTTCTACAATTATGTTCAGTACGAAATTTTGAGTCTAATAAGATCAACTTGATTTTTGATGAATAGTAAATTATGAATAGTTATTTTATGATTAGGATTAGTAATATGACCAAATGGATTAGTAATCTAACTTAAAGAAAGTTTTAAAATAATCTAGGCACATTGATTAAGTAATGTGATTCAATAAAATGGTTAAATAATGGTTTCATATATTATTATTCAAGTACTAGTTTTTTTCGGGTGAATAGTGTTTTTTAATTAAAAATTTAATTAAAATTAATTATAAAATTATATTTATAAAACAGATTTCATTTTTGAACTCAGAGCACCGATATTATGCTATGGTAATTTTTGGGGTTTTTTCTGAAAAAACGAATTTTCGGTGAATAGTGTTTTTATTTAAAGAATAAATTAAAAATATTTAGAAAATTATTTTTATAAAATGGAGTTCATATTTGTAATCAGAGCGTTGATATTTGATTATGGTGAAATTTTGGGATCTTTCTGAGAAAGTTGAATTTTCAGTGAATTGTAAAAATGCAGTTTTAGGGTTTCAGTATAATTAATGACATCACAGCTGTGTCATGATGATGTCATGAGTTATTTTAAGGGTTGGCCGGCCAAGGGTGATGAATTATTGTTTTGGGGGGCCCATGTGGCCTAAATCCATGATAAATGCCAAGGGAGAGCACATGGGTTTGAGAAAAGCACATGTGAGGTGTCCTTTGGCCATTAATGCCTTGTCCCCTCACTTTCCCTATAAATACCAAGCCCTCCTCTCATCCATTCGACTCCCCACTCTTCCCCAAAGAAGTTCTGGTCTCATTACCTCCCAAGGAGTCCTCCCAAGGTGCCCCCAAGCCCTCAAGGTCCAAACCTTTGAGTTTTAAGTGTTACGTTTTAAGGTAAGGGATCCGACCCCTCTCTTTCTTTTCAAGTAATCTCTTTTATGTCATTTCTTTTATACTCCATGTTCTTATGTTGGAGGATGTTATTTTATACTCCTCTTACATACCTATTCATGTTCATATAATGATATATCCCCTCTTACTCTCATTATTTCTTTTTATGAAGTTTTAAGTGGCGCCGTTAGGCTGTCGAAATTTTTGTAACAGATTCTTTCTCCCTTCTCATTTTTCAAGATCTATTTTCATGTAAAGTATTTCAAGTTCCTTTTTATTATGTTGGGGTATGATATCTAAATTTATCATACAGATCTTTTATGATCATATGATGAGAGACCCCATTTGATCTCTTCAAATCATTATTTTGATGTTTTAAGTGGCACCGTTAGGCTGCCGAATTTTTAAGTGGTTCTTCACCCTTCTCGTTTTGAAGTTCTACTTTCATGTCAATTCTTTCATGTTCCTTTTTGTTATGTTGGGGTATGATCTCTATATCTATAATACTGGAATCTTATTTTCATATGATGAGATACCCCATTTGATCTCTTCAATTCAGTATTTTGAAGTTTTAAGTGGCGCCGTTAGGCTGCCGAACTTTTTAAGTGGTTCTTCACCCTTCTCGTTTTGAAGTTCTACTTTCATGTCAATTCTTTCATGTTCCTTTTTGTTATGTTGGGGTATGATCTCTATAATTATCATAATGGACTCTTATTTTCATATGATGAGAGACCCCATTTGATCTCTTCAATTCAGTATTTTGATATTTTAAGTGGTGTCGTTAGGCTGCCGAATTTTTAAGTGGTTCTTCACCCTTCTCGTTTTGAAGTTCTACTTTCATGTCAATTCTTCCAAGTTCCTTTTTGTTATGTTGGGGTATGATCTATATATCTATCATACTGGACTCTTATGTTTATATGATGAGAGACCCCATTTTATCTCTTCAATTTGGTATTTTGATGTTTTAAGTGGCGCCGTTAGGCTGCCAAAGTTTTTAGGGGATTCTTTCACCCTTCTCATTCTTTTCAAAGTTCTACTTTCATGTCAAGTTTTTCAAGTTCCTTTTTAATTATGTTGGGGAATTATCTCTATATCTATCATACTGAAATCTTATGTTCAGATGATGAGAGACCCTATTTGATCTTTTCAAATCATTTTTGTTGAAGTTTAAGTAACGTCGTTAGGCTGCCGAACTTTCATAAGAGAAATCTAATTTTTGTCTTCCTTCCATGTTTTTCATTTCAAATGGTATGTCCTTGAACATTAATTACCATGATCATGTATCCTTCTTATTCTGTCCATATACTGTTTTATGGGACATTTATGAATGTTTGACCCATTTTCCCTCTCTTTTTAATGTCTTCTAAAACCTCGTAACATAGTTGTTATGCAGCAGAATTTTCGTCTCAAAATGCCTCTCTTTTCTCAAATTTATTTTATGTTATAGAGTGAATAATCAAAGCTCATATTTCTACAGGGGTATTCACATATGTATTAAAATGTTCTATTTTAAATTCTGGGATTTACATACATGATACTCGCTTCCCTTTCCGTGGGTTTAAAGTAACGTAAAGATCATGTCTTTAAAGCAGTTTTTAAAACGTTATGATTATGAAATGAAACCCATTTATTTTATGCTATATGGGTTATTTATGAAATGTTGATGATGATATATGTGGTTCACATGATAATAAAGGCAAATTTAAGGGTGCACCCTGATAGCGCTCCAATGCATTGGGTAAAGACTTAATCTCTAGAGATGACCATTTTAACGACGCCTTGGTGAATAACCTTGGTAATTTTTAACGACACCTTGGGGATGGACCTTGGTGAAATGAAACGATTGTCAATATTAAATGTTGCAGCCACATCTTCAAGTTAATAAAAATGTTATTTTTCTTATGAAATTCCTCATTATTTCTCTCTCATGCCTTAAAGTTCTTTTCATGTCCTTATTGAAGTATATCAAGTTCACATGTAAAATGTTCATCTTGTTTCCCTTACTGGGCCTTTTGCTCACCCTTTATTTTGATGTATGTCCCCAGGTTATGAGATGCAGCAATGAACCTAGGATGAACATAAGGAGAAGCCTTTCAAGTGTTTAAGAGGACTGTTTTATGTTTTTTTCATGTATTATGTTCCTAGTTTCCAAGACACTAAACCTTAAAGATCCTCAGTTTTGTGTAATGAAATGAAAGTTTATGTTATAAAAAGGCGGGATGTTATAGTGGATGTTCTTTTATATTTATCCTACTTTCCTTTTTATGTTCATATGATGAGATACCCCCTCTTTCTCTCATCATTTCATATTATGAATGTTTAAGTGGCGTCGTTAGGATGCTGAATTTTTGTAAGGGATTGTTTCACCCCTCTCATTTTCAAAGTTCTATTTTCATGTCAAGTCTTTCAAGTTCCTTTTTATTATGTTGGGGTATGATATCTATATATATCATACTGATATTTTTTGTTCATATGATGAGTGACCCTATTTGATCTCATCAATTCATTTTTTTGATGTTTAAGTGACGTCGTTAGGCAGCCAAATTTTCGTAAGAAAAATCTTATTTTTGTCTTCCTTCCATGTTTTTTCAATTCAAATGGTATATCCTTAAAATTTCCATACCATGATTCATATCCTTTATATTCTGTACCTCTAATATTTTATATATCATTTATGAGTGGGTGACCCATGTCCCCTCTCTTTTCAATGTTTTCTAAAGCCCTGCAACAAAGTCGTTATGCTGCCGAATTTTTGTCTCAAAATATCTCTCTCTTTTTCTCAAATTCTTTTATTTTATTATGTGAATCCTCAAAACTATTTATTTTACAGGGATATTCACACATGTATCAAAATGTTCTATTTTAAATTTTTGGATTTACATACATGAGACCATCTTTCCTTTTCCATGGGTTTAAAGTGACATAAAGATCACGTCTTTAATGTAGTTTTTAAAATGTTATGACTATGAAATGAAACCCATTTCTTTTAAGCTATATGGGTTATTTATGAAATTATTTATGATGATATATGTGGATCACATGATAATAAAGGAAAATTAAGGTTGTTCCCTGATAGGGCTCCAATTCATTAGGTAAAGACTTAATCTCTAGAGATGACCATTTTTTAATGATACCTTGGTGAATAACCTTGGTAATCTTTTTAATAACACCTTGGGGATGGACCTTGGTGAAACGGAAATGATTGTCTAAGTTAAATATTGTAGCCACATCTTTTAGTTATGAAATACATTATTTTTATTATGATATGCATCATGATTTCTTTCTAATGCCTTAAAGTTCTTTTTCACAACTTTATTGATGTATCTCAAGTTCACATGTTAAATGTTTCCCCTTGTTTCCCTTACTGGGCCTTCTGCTCACCCTTTATTTTGATGTATGTCCCCAAGTTATGAGATGCTTTAATGAACTTAGGATGAACAAATGAATAAGCCTTTCAAGTGTTTATGAAGAATGTTTTATGTTGTCATGTTTTAAGCTCTTGGTTTCCAAGACACTAAACCTTAAAGATCCTCGATTTTGTAGAATGTAAATAATGTTTATGTGATAAAAAGGCAGGATGTTATAGAAAGTTCAACTAATTGTTTCTTTTTTGCATGACCAAGAAACCAATTAATCTCCTAATAAATTAAAAGTTCTAGATGTAATTTTCCTATCCATTCAACATCCACTGAAGTCAGTATCTGAAAAACATTTTAAAAAAAATCATTTCCAAAAGTGTCAAGGAGTCCTAGATCCATAGTTCCTTTAAGTAGTGAAAAATACTTCTCACTTCCTTTAAATTATATTCCTTAATATTGTATTGATATCTTTCACATAATCATACATAAAAAATTAATTCTGGATAACTAGCTGTTATGTAAAGTAGACTTCCTATCATACCTCTAAAAGATGATTGATCTACTGGTTTTCCAACATCATCAAGATCAAGTGATTTTGAGGTACCAATGGGGGTACTTATACTCTTACTATTGTCATATCCATACTTTTTAAGAATATACTTAATATACTTATGTTGGGATATATAGATTCCTTTATGTTTTTGAGAAATTTCAGAACCAAGGAAAAATGTTAACTCACCCATGATACTCATTTCAAACTCAGATTTCATTAGATCTCCAATGGTATCAGTTAATGATTACTAAGTTGAACCAAATATAATTCCATCAACCTAAATTTGAACAATCAAAACATTTTTCTTATCTTCCTTTATAAAAATTTTTGGATCGGAATTTTCCTTAAAATAATTATTTTGAAGATAAAATCTTGTATGTATCTCATACCATGCTCGAGGGGATTTATTAATTCATACAAGGATTTGGTAAGTTTGTAAAAATGTTCAGGATGTTTTGAATATTTAAAAATAGGATGTTGTTCAACAAAAACATCCTCTTGAACAAAACTATTAAGGAAAGCACATTTACCATCCATTTGAAATATTTTGAAATTGAAGAATGCTTCAAAGGCAAGTATAATACGAATAGATTCAATTCTAGCTACTGGAGCATAGTTTTCTTCATAGTCTATTCCTTCTTGTTGATTATAGCCTTTAGCAACCAATCTAGCTTTATTTTGTACTATGGTTCATTTTTCCTGACATTTATTTACGACAACCCATTTTTCTCCAATAACATACGTTTCCTTTGGTCTTTCAACCAAGGTCCAGACATTATTTCTTTCGAATTGATTTAGATCATCTTGCATAGATTTTATCCACTCATCATCACCAACATATTCATCAGTGCATTTTGGATCTAATTAAGAAAGGAATGCTAGATGTTCTTCTTCATTTCATAAGGAACTTCTAGTCCTTACATGTTGATTTACATCACCAATGATATTATCACTAGGATGGTTCTTTAGAAACAACTGATTTGGGTTTTGAAAAACCTGTTCATCAACATAAGTTAGGAATTCATCTAGGGTGAATGATTCAGAAATATTTTCTTGAACATTTTCATTATCAGAATAATCTTCTAACAAAGGTTGATAATTTGTTTCTGAAAACTCATCTGATGATATAGGTTGAGGTTGTTTAAAAACAAAAGGATCTGTTTCATCAAATTTGACATGTAATGTTTCTTCAATAGTACAAGTATTTTTATTTAAAACTCTATAAGATTTAGAAGTTGTGGAGTAGCCTAAGAAAATTCTTTCATCAGATTTTGGTGTGAATTTTATTATTTTATCATTAGTATTTTGAATGAATACCTTACAACCAAAAACCTTGAATTAGTAATGTCAAGGACTTCTACCATTCCATAACTCATAAAGAGTTTTATTAAGAAAAGGATTAATAAAAACACGATTTATTCTATAACAAGCATTACATACATCATCATCCCAAAAACATTTGGCTACCAAATATTCCCTCAACATGGTTCTTGTTATCTCTTGACGAATTCAATTTCTTCTTTCGACAAAACCATTTTGTTGAGGTGTTCTTGGTGTTGAGAAGTTATGATTAATGCCTTTCCTACCACAAAACATTTCAAAATAAGAATTATGAAATTCTCCTCCATGATCACTATGAATAGTTATCAAAGGAAGGTTTTTCTGATTTTTAAATTGGGCTCAAAATGTTTTGAAATAAGAAAAAGCTTCAGATTTATTTGCTAGAAAATAGACCCACGTAAATCTAGTGTAATCATCAACTAAGACAAATAAAAAAAAATTTCCTCCAATGCTTCCAGTTTGTGTTGGACCAAAAAGATCCATATTCACTAACGGTAATTCATCAGTAGTTGAGACTTCACCAACTAATTTAAAACAGGATTTATGTTGCTTTCCATATTGACATTGATCACAAACTTTGGAAGAATCGAATCTAATCTCCAGTATTTCCTTAGCTAGTCATTTTATAGAGATTTTTCATCGATTCCTAAGTTTATAGTGTCCTAACCTTATATTCCACAACTAATAATGATCTTCCATTACACTATGGAAAGGTAGATCTTGGCTTCTAAGGTCTTCTAAGTTTAATGTGTAATCATTCTCTTACATATTGTCAGAAAGTATAAACTCTTCCATGGAATTATGTACTAAGCACTTCTCATTCCTAAAATTCAAAAGGTAACCTTCATCACATAATTGACTTATTCCAATGAGATTGTGCTTAATACCCTTAACAAATAAAACTTTTGAAATCAATGTTTTTCCAATAAGAACTATGTTACCTATACCAAAAATTTCCCCCTTATCATTATCTCCGAAAGTTACTTTTCCTCCTTTTGTATTGATAATCTTTTCGAAGAAGTTTTTGTTACCATTCATATTCCGGGAATATCCACTATCCATGTACCAAGTATTTCTATTGGTACTTTCATTATTTTCCAGAAAAAAAGAGAGTTAGACTTTCGAAAGCCAAACTTTCTTGAATCTGAAAACTTCATAAAGAAAAATTTTAGGTATCCACATTTTCTTTGAAATGTAAGATTTATGAAAACATAAAGACTGGGTTTTGTTCTAGGAACAATTTTTTGTCCAATACCCACCACACTGACACATAGTGCAGAATAGAGCACTTTGAGGAACAAAATAATTTCTACTAAAAATCGGTTTTTAACTAGTATATCCAAAAATAGAATTATTCCTTAGTGGTCAAATTTGAGAATACATCTTATCAAATTTTTCCTTCTCTAAGTTAATGTTTGACAAACACTTCCTCATGGAAAATATTTCTGACTTTATTATAAAAACTATGTTCTTATCCTTAAAAACATTAGTTTTAGTACTAGAGTTAGGCTCGAAAACATTTTTCTTAGAAATTAATTTTTCTAGAACCTTAGAAAGTCTATGTTTCATAGAATTATCTTCCCCAAGGTTTTATGAAATAATTCAAAAATAAATGGTTTTCTTATCATGATCTTTAGAAAGATCTAATATTTACTTAGTAAGAATAGAAATCCTATAATTTTCCTTATCAAGATTTTTCTTGACTTTAAAATTTCCATTCTCACGAAGCTTAGCAAACCTAGACACTTCTTCATAGGTTGGTAAAGTATTATATTTAGCATATGAAGATTTTTCATTTGAGGATTCATATTATTTACTATAACTATAATTAGAATTCAATGATACATTGGTTATGGATTCATCATTGTGTACCTTTTCCATTAAACAATTATTTTCAATAGGTAGTCTTGCTATTAGACCTTGATTCTTCTATCCAGAAGATTCATAATCTAAGGATTCATCAGAAGAATCTCAACCACTGGCACTCCAGGTGTTATTTGAATTCAAAACATTCTAAGAATTAACATTGTAGTACTTCTTTCTATTCTTCTTAGAATTATTTTCCTTTCTATATTTTATCTTATGCATAGTACAATCAGTCCTTATATGTCCAGATCCTTTGCTTTCATAACACTTGACTTCAGATTCTTTCTTATACTTTATTTATTTCTTCTTGTATCTATACTAAATTTCTTTCTTCCCAACTATCTTGTTCATCCTTTGAGCAAGATTAGCTAGTTCATTCTCAGAATGTTCACTTTCACTTGATTCAGATAAAATAGTGCCCTTCTTAGATTTAGATCTTGTAACTCTCTCATGAGTCTTGGATTTCATATGATTAGAAGTAGTTGTACAAGCAACAATTCCATTCCCATTCTTCTTATTAACATTGTCAGCATCTCTCTTCATTCTAGTCTCATGTTGATGAAGAGTTCAAAAAAGGTCACCTAGAGTGATCTGTGAGACTTTCCTATTCTCTTCTATAGTTATTCTCTTGGATTCCCACTAATTAGGCTTGATGTCTATAATATTATCTACAAGTGCCTCATCATCCAAAACTGTTTCACCCATATATTGTATGTTGTTAACAATAGTCATAAATCTCTATTGTCCCTTAAATATAGGTTCTCTATAAGGAATGAATAAACCATGGTACTCAGCTCTAAGAATAGCTCTTCCAATTTCAATAACTATAGAAGTACCAAAATGTGTAACTTCAATCTTCTTCTAAATACAATTTACTACTTCACAAGAAGAAATATAGCTATATATATTCCTGGTTATGGAACACAACAAAGTATTGCATACCTTATAGTTTAGTTGATATTCTAATTTCTCTTGATTAGTTAAATTTTGGTCTTACTTATCCAGAATCTTGTAATCTCCATTTATCATTACAAAGTTGTCCATGATAGTATTGATGACAAAAGTATTCATACGATCTCTCCAATATTCAAAATAATTCCCATTAAAAATAGGTTGTCTAGTATGATTTAATATTTCAATGGAACCAACATTCATTCCTGTCATCTCAAAGAAATATTTTGACACAAACTTTTCATTAATAAAAATTTGTAAACAAGGATAAAAATAACCTAAGAAAGGAAAATGTAGAACAATGAAAAACTTGAGAAAGAAACCTTATATGTGAGTATATGTATTTTAGAGACCTCCTCGGATACCAATTGTAGGATCAAAATGATACTGATTGTAGTATCAAAGAAATGATGTAGATGCTCAATATACAAGAGGGTGGGGGTGTGAATTGTATACATTAAAAAATTCCTTTGGAAAATTTAAATATGGTAATGTTTAACAAAAATAAACAAGGTAAATTCATAGGAACTCTTAGTTCTACTAAGTTGATTGATTCTGGAAATGTGGTTCAAGAAATGAAACTTACGAAAAGTTTTGCAAAGTCAAAGATTCTACCTTAAAGGATATATAATCTTACAAATAAAAGTACAAGTATAAGAAAGTATAAGATAGTTATACATTCCTCAACAACCAAAAATCAACATAAAACATGAAACAATACATGTAACAAGTAGTAAATCTTTTAACCAAAAGAGAATGGTATCCAACAACCTTGGATAAAGGTCCCTTGATTTATAATTTCAAGAAAATATATCTTACCCACACCAGGGTAAGCCCTCAATACGAATATAGGATTTTGTCTTGCTATCCCCGAAAGCCCCTGAAGATCAAGGTAGTCGGCACATGTGTCTTCCTATCTCCAGAAGCCCTCGAATGTACTAAGCTACATTCAGAGTCATACGAGGAAATTCTGAACAGTATCTTCAGTACGTACAAAGCAATAAAGTCTCTCTCTCTAGAAATCACTTTAGTAGCATGTAATATCTAGATTGATCAACTTGTATTTAACTCTTTCAAATGATCTCCTATTTATTGTCACATCATCACCGGTCAGCACCCTCCTCCAACAGTCATATTTTTCCTTGAATTTTGGAGGGACCTGTACACGTGCCACTCAAACAATGGTCGGTTAGAAACAGAATGCATAACATCATTTTATAAATCAAACAAGAGTAAGAAAAAATATGCTTTCAAAACCAAATAAATTTTTTGGAATTTAAGGATAAATTAATGTTCAGAGTCTAACCAAAAAAACCATTTAGTGTCTATAATACATGAATAATCAAATTTTTTCTTTAAAAGAATTCGAAACCTGAATTCATTAGAATTTCGGAATCTGAATTTCAAGGAAATTTGGAGTCTGAATTCAAAATAATTTAGAGGCTAATTTCATAAGAATTGGGAGTCGGAATTCATAATAATTCGGAGTCTGAACCCAGAATGTTCGGAGTCTGAATTCAGTGAATTTGGAGTCTAAACTCAGAAAGTTCAGAGTCTGAATTCAGAGAATTCGGAACCTGAATTTGGATCCCAAAAACAGAATGATCTAAATCTTTGTATTTATACGATTCTGAGGTTTTAGTTACAAAACATAATTTTATACTTAGAAAAAAATGAGTATGATTAAAACATGATCAATGAAAAAAATGGTAAGGATAAATTTCCTAGGGGAAGGAAAATTTTCCTTATGAATGTAAAATATAGGGAAAAGAAATTTTCCTTAAGATAGAGTGTTTGTGAGTTTAAAAACATGAAGGAATGGAAAAGTCACAAAGAAACCTTATTGACTCAACATATTTGAGTATCTAAAATATGAATTTTAGCCGATTATTTTTAGGGAGGGATGATTTTTTCTTATAAACTATATTTATTATTATGTACCATATAATAATTATAATTTATCATATATAGTTTATATGATTTACTATAACTATATTTATTTTATAAATATATAATGATTTAAAATAGCCTATATTAACATATAATAATAATATATATATTATTAAAATACAAGCATATTAGAATAAAAATACTATTTAAATGTGTCTTTATTGACATATATTGTTTATGGTTGAAATAAAATTTTTATGAGTGTTTATTTGTTAACATTTATTATAATATTATATGATTATAGTATTATATGTTAATGGTATTTATATGTTCATATATATTATATGTTCATATGTAATATATGTTAATTGAGTTTATATGTTTATATGTCAATAAATATGTAGTTCACACATTTTATATGTTGATATTATTAAATTGTTTCAGTGTATAAGGTAATTTTTTCATAATTTCATACCATAATATTCATAAATATTATATGATAAATATATTAAACAAATAAAATATTTTATACACAATAGAATCATCTTTCAATGAACAATAATTTCAACCTATATAAAAAAATAGTAGTTAAAAATATTTTCATCTGAATTTTAAGACATATTTCAAAATATTTAAATATTGTTTTAAATATTATTTAAATTTCAATTAAAAAAACTAAAGAATATATTTCAATATTATTAAATTTTGACATTATTAACATTTTCATTTTAGAGAACAGATGCTTTATTAATGTGAAAGTTTTATTACAAGTAATTGTGATAATAAAGGGTTCAGTTGAAAATTCATTACATGATGTTTAATCATCCCTGGATACTAAAATAATGACAACACATACAATGGAATGACTAATAGTTCCTTTTACATGTGATTCATTTATATAGTTTACATTATTGAAAATATTCAATTTTTTCATACTATTGTAATAATAATGGTTATTTAATATTTTAGTGATGTGAAAAACTAATATCATTCCCAAACATATACACATTGGTTTTGTTTGTCTCATCATTTTTCCGTTGATATCATACACAGCCTAACTGTTAGTGTTTAGTCAAAAATAGAACAATAATTTTTTACATTTGTGTATATTGTAATGTGTTTTATATTCTCAAAATATAATTCACATTTTGGTAAAAAAATTAATAGTATTTTGTAGACACTAAACCCATTAAATGAATGAAATTTTCATTTTATGGAATAATATTAAAGAATAGAATTAAAAATTCATTACCTCTTCTAAAATAGGTTATATCTTCATACTAATTTGACTAAAAATTAAAAAAAATCAATAACCATGTAGAAAATAGGAATCCCATATCGTATTAGCTTAGGTGGAAAGAAAATTCGGAAGGGCAAGAGAATCATTCTTATCAATAATTTTAAAATCATTGGGTAAGGACCACAAACAAATGTAATAGACCAATCTCTTGAATGGCCTCCCTTTGAATGCTAGCACGTCAGCTGCACTATTCCCTTATATCCAGGTATTCCTAATATAAATATTCTGATTAATAAGGTTCTGAAATACCAAATTGTATAATCTATCTACTAAGGTAAATCAAACATCTCTTAGAAGAACCTAACCAATATATCCTAATAATATTCAATTCCTACAACATAATGGTTGAATTTCCTGCACACAGAAAGGCCAATATCCAAATATATTTCCACTGCTCTAATGGAACTACCTACGAAAAATAAAAATATAGTTGAAGCCAAATAACATTGACCCCTTAAAACTCTCACAAGAACATCACCACTCATATCACTTTCAAGACATGAACCATCCACATTCAATTTTAGCCTCACACTCGGAGGATGTCAGTTGACCCACCTTCAATATTTTCAATCACTACCACAAAATGGGGCAAGGGAAGCACCTTATTTTGTCAACACTAAGCCAACAATGCTGAAAGGGGGGGACATTATCTATGCTAGCTAAAAACACTGTTAAATGTCCCCTTTATCACCAATATGTTTAGGGTTGACAAATTGTTTTAAAAATCATTTATATAAAATTATTTTTTTATATTCAAAATTAGTTTTTTGTAAACCTTAATTAAAAACTCATTTTTATAATTAATAAATAATTTTAATAATTTAAATATATATATTTATAATGTTTTTATAAAATTATATCTAAAATTTTAAATTAATATATATATATATATATTTAAATAATTATAATATTTTAATAAATTTAATTCAATAATAAATATATTTGTAATTATAAATATTATAAATATAAATTTGTGTTAATTTTATAATTATTTATATATATATATACCGTTATACTTACAATTATAAATAAATATATATTGATATAAATAATTATAAAATAAGAAAGAATAAAATTATATATATCTATAATCTTATAAAAAATATAATTAAAATATTTATTATATATATTTATAAATTAAAAATATAATAAGTATATTTCATATAATTTTATAATTATATAGATTATATCTTTATAAATATAAATTTATTTATTTATTTATAGTTATAATTATAAATAAATATATCTATATATTTGTCATATATAAATTTTTTATACATATATATATATATTAGAATACAAATATAGTATTAACATTATAGCATTATCATCTCTTTTTTTGCACTGATAAAGATAGGCCTTTTTCAGCACATTTTATCTTACATCGATAAAAATTTTGCCGAGTTTTTTAAAGAAACCCTAAATTTCTCATCCTCCCTTGAACCCCTCATGCTCTTGCGAAAACTCATCCTAGAAGCCACCACCACCACCACCTCTGCATCCTCCTCTCCCACCAACTCCTCCACCACTACAAACCCACATTGTCTATGTCCCTCTTTTCCTACATGTTCCTCTCCTCTATTGTGGACCTCTCATATGCCACACTATTCTCCTCCGCTGGAGGACTCCTAAGCCAGCCACCTCTACTCTACCATGAATACCTCTATGGCACGCCTCTCCTCTATTATGAGATTCTCCCCCCACCATGTTCCGCTCCAAAACAGGAGGACAGATCCACCGCTTGCTCCTCCTCCGCCACAAATGAAACTCCATAACAAACTGAACCACATGCCCACAGTGAGTTTTCTCCTCTTTTCATTCATTTTCTATTGTTCATTCCTTATAGTTCAGTTCTACATTGCGGTTTCACTTGATTTGCATGTTTAGATAGTGTTTGGATAATATTCAGGTGAAGAATTGGTTGATCTACATTTCTCGCGGTGCGGTTGTCGCCTGCGGGAATCTTACATTGCCCTATGGTATATAGAGGTGTTCAAAAAAAATTAGAGGTTGGAATTCCCCTTAGTTTATCTTTTTTTGTGTATCATATTTAGGGATATACTTTCCCTTTCCTTCGGTTTATAGTACTTCCACACTAATCATTGATAATAATTTGATAATTAAATAGAAAGAAAAAATGTGGTTTGCTCTCATGTTATTATAGTTTCATATTGATTGTGATGAAGTGAATTGTACGGGCTAAACGCCGCACAACAAATCATGGAAATTGGCAGTCCTTGCTTGCACACTAAATTAATTTCATGTTGGTTGGTTTCATATGAACATTTGAATATGAAAATTTGTAATTTGCATATAAATGGATAATGAATGAATGGCCCATAATGATATAACTTTTTTGATTACCCATAGATTAATAAGAGGAGTTGAATAAGGGATGCTTTGTAAAATCGAAATTTTGGTTTGATTGGATTGTATGGTGTTAGGGTTGTGGGAGTAGTTGTGTGACATGGAATTTAGGTTGATGCATCCATCAAAGGTACCTATCCTAGATTTTCTTCATGAAATTTTCATTAAAAGGTTATAGTCTATTTTGGGGAATGATTTTGTTAACATCATGATTGTGTTTTGGATAGGTAATAATTCCCGTGAGGCTTATAATGATACTCTCGTCACTTTGATCCAAGTGGTTAATGATATGAGTTCAGTTATGGATTTTTGAGTGACTAGCTTTGTAATGTCATTTATATTATTATTTTTTACAAAATAGACTATGGAAAATCATACCATATTTTATTTTAGTAAGAAGTTATTTTATTTTTTTCAAGTGTTATATGATATTTTAGTCTCCATGATGTAGTCTCCAAGAATGAAAAATATTTAGAAGGTGAATCCTTACTCATTTTTTGATTAATTCAACCAAAGGGTGAGGCTCACAAACATATCCTAATTTATTTATATTGGAGGTAGATATTGTCACACCCACCTCATTTACATTAATTATTTTAATATTTTTTTGGGGATCAGGTAGTTTAGGTAGAAGCCTGGATAAAATTATTGATTTTTTTAAATGCACATTTTGTCCTGGACAGCATTCAGTGCACCGCAGTCGAAGCTGTGCGGCCTTGATGGTTCACTGCGCAACATCACTCGGTTCACTGTAAGGCCTATACATTGTTCATGTAATTAAAAAGAATGAGATAATAATAGGTAAATGAAATTAAAATATTTATAACAAAAAAATAATTATTGATTTTTTTAATAATAATAATAATATTTTTATTTTTTGAGGATAATATAAATTATTGTTGAGTTTTGTTATTATTAACATCAATAATACTAATATTAATGTTATCATCAATATTATTAATCCAATAATGTTAGATTTAAGAATTTAATTTTATTAAACTAATAATATTTGTTAATATGATTATAAATATTATTATTATTTTAATAAAGTTTCTTTTTTATTTTATTTTTTATTTTCCATTATTCCTAGGGTTCATTCTACCCTCTCTCACTCCCTCCATTTCTTCTCCCAATTAGTGTGACCCCCCTCCTACGGACCTCTTCTCGCATACCTCCCTTCTGTAGTGACCTCTAGTAACTGAACCCCCTCTACGGCTCTAGTCTGACACCATCCTTGCCTATGGACACCGTTCACAGGCCTCCATTAACCCATCATGACCGCCGCAGACCACTGGCCTCCAATTATAGAATGTTTCATCCATCACACCCCCACACCTCCAGCTTTTCTTCTTCCTAGAGAGCAGATCTGGTGAATCACATGACTGATGCTAGCTCACACCGCCTCACACTACTTCTCACAGTCATGCAACCTGTTTTTTTCTGGCACGACTCACATTTAGAACCCCCCCCCCCCCCACTCAAAAAGCCTCTCGAACCCTCGCAGCGGCCTCTCATTCCCTACACAGCAAGTGCGGACGACCCAGGTAATCCCTTCCTCCTATTTTCTAGGGTTTTAGTTCTACTCGTTTGGGGTGTTTTTGTTTCCCACTTTTAGGGTGTTAATTATGGCCTTAATGTTTGGTATTTTTGATCTATTTCATGAATTATGGTTCATCTTTGGTTCGCTTATGGTGCGCATTAGGTGTGATCAGGGATTCTCTCATGAAATGGGAAATTCTTCATGCAAGGTTGGTGGTTCTATGCCCTAACAATCTTAGATAATTTAATTTGTTCATATAATTATTTTTTACATGTCCTATAGTTAAATTAGTTAGTGCAGTTTTTGTTTCAAAAATATTTTGACATGTAAGTATGATGGAATTGGGACTCCTTTCAGAAAAAGTTATGTTTTCTTGTGCGTATTGATGTAATAATTCTTGGAAATGTTCACATAATTATATTTTTTTGTGAAAATTATGATTTGGTGGTAATTAAAAGTGTGTTTTTGTATGAAATGAATTTTTAATTCTTAATAAATGGTTGAGTGTCAGGAAAATTGATTTGGCATTTTATAAAAATGTTTTATATGTTGGTTGTTAGGTGTAAAGCGGGTTCAAGGGTAGTGATGTTACATGAATGGTTTTAAAGCGTCATTCATTATATGTTAAACTAGGTGTGTTTGGTGTGTACGTTTGTTGCACCGTTTGGGGATGTGTTATAAATTTTTCGAATTGTTTAATAACATAATTATATGGTTTGTATTGTAGTTTTAAAGGGGTTTGTGCATCTAAATGATGAAATTGGATTTTTAATTTAGGGATTGGTGGTTCTTTGATGTGTGTTTTGATGTGATGTTCTTGAATATTTCGTAAGGGTTGTTTGGTTGGTGTAAAATGTGTTTTTAAGGTACTTTTGGTGTGTGTATTTAAATGGATATTTGCAAAGGGAAATGAATCACTTTGGGTGTGTTTTCCATGTTGTGTACTTTTGAAATTGAATTGAAATTTTTTTTAAAGGGTGGAAAACATGTTTTTATACGGTTACTTGGTGTATCTAGTTAAGAGTGACATATATCTATGAAATTCCGTGGTTTTTGGTGTAAAGTATTCTTGGATTTTCAATAAATGATTTCATAAATAGATCAAATGATTTATGGATTTATTTTAACGAGGTGAAAGTGGTGTTCTAAATGATTTGAATACGCATTCATTTTCAAGGTGGCATGTTTACATAAAATGGGACATATTTTATTGTAATCTCTCTTTTCATTACTTGGTGGTGCTTTATAAATAGTGAACATTGTACATTTAATTGTTCATGTGGTGCGAAACTAGTTTTGTGGATAATTTGTTATGAATGTGGTTTAAATAACTTTCTAACATTCAATTGGATATGTTTATTGTGTCGTACTGTGTTCTGTTATTTAATAATATTTTCTATGTTGTGAAAATTTATTATGATCTACTTTTAGTGTTTCTAATGGGGATTTATGAAATGATTAAGTAAATAAATATATATTTTTGAAAGGTATTTTCATGTGCCTCTATTCCTGAAATGGTGTTTGGGTATGAAAGTGGTGGATTTTATGTTTAATGCCCTTTTTTGTTGGTGATATTTGAAGGTGATATATTATGTTACTGTGGAACATGATAGAGAACATGGGAAAACCCTGATTACTAAGGTGGAACGATTAGTATAAGTATGCTAGATGACATATAATTGGATCATCCCAGTTTCATCTAGTAGGATTGACATTACAAAACTAAAAAAAAATTGTGATGATTTTATACCATTAGGTTATGGATGTGTTACCATAATTGTTCCTCATGCACGAGAGCATTTATTTGTGTGGTTCATATTCCATGTTTACACTGAGGTATGATGTCTCTAGTGCCCCACAAATACTATCTACCTTAGGAGATTTATCAACGGCACTCTAATATTCATATTGTGGTTCCTTCTATCAACATAAGATGGACAACATGATTGTGTGTGTGTGTGTTCATTATAAGTTTTCTCTTCCATTTTAATGTTGTATACGTGAAATAGTTTTTTCTAGTTCCCTTTTCTTTTTTAATTTATGGTTTTAAATGTGTTCCTTGAAATCATTTTAAAAGTATGGTTTTAAATAATCATGTTAAATTGTCTTTTTTATGTTTTGTAATGGATCATTTTTATTGGGTTGTATCCCACTTGGCTCTTGGTTCACACCCTACATACACCCTTGGGTATATGTAAGCCTTGTTCTTTGTGAATCCCAGGTTGAGGAATAATGCTTAGTGATTATGGTTTAGGTTTTTATGGTTTTCCCAAGTAGGCCTGAAAATGGTTGTTTGAGGAGGTGGCTCCTCATGATGCATGAAGGTGTGGATATATGTGTTAGTTTTCTTTTCATTGGAGTCTTCTTAGAGTTTTGAGGGGAGTTGTAAACATTTTGTTTGGTCCAATGTTATGGCCTTGTTTGATTCGATTTTTATAACTTTTATTTCATTATATTTTGGTTTGTTTCTATCATTTATATCGGGTAAACCATTCCCACATGTTATTCTTGATACCCAAGCACTTGTGCCAGCCCATGGGATCGGTAACACCCTTCGGGCCATGTCGCCGACTAGGTCGGGCACCGGGTCAGTTGGAGACCTGACCTAGTTAATGAAAAAAATGGTATTAGAGGAGGTTTGTTCTTTGGTTCATGTTCTTTTGGGATAGACTCAGTCTAGAACAAATTTAAGGGTGTCAGAACTCGATGTTCTGGCTATGAGAAAGGTGCCTAGACAACACACCGCATGGTGCGACTTGAGATACCAGGGTAAGTTGAGGATTGTATAAGTCTTTGACCATGTGGTTAATCTTGTTTAGGGGAAATGAAAATTGAGTAGGTTTAGTGGTCCTAGTGAGCTCGTATGGTCATCAAAGCCATGTGGAGCTGGGGACGTTGTCTTAGAATACTCCCAATGGTGGTGACATGATAGGAATATGGCCACCAAACATATGTGTCAATCACCCAGTGACACTAGTCTCCTTCGGCATCGTTTCTCGTCTCGTATTTTTGGATTCGTGTTAAAATGGTTTTTTAGTAAAAATGATTTGGTATTGGGAATTTTTTTGAAATGAAGTTGTTTAAAAAGAAAAATTATCTATGAGGTTTAAAATGTGTTGGTTGAATGTTTTGTTTTTGAAAAATGGAATGGTCTAGTTTTGATCCTTGGTGCTCTCATGGGAAACAACATTTATGTGTATATATTGAATGATAAATGGTTAATTGCACAAGAAGATAATTCCCAAGATGGACATGAGGTGGGTGCGAGTGTGGCATATGAATAAGCATGAGTGAGGCCCATGGGACACCATTGGTGTTTGTTCAACCCACCAGCTTCACTTATTTTAAGAATGATTTTTTAAATGAAATTTGGTGTTTTAATAACTAGGTATTATGTGGTGTGTCCTTGTTCTTTGGAAATTTTTGATGTGAGGTGTTTTGAGTCGATAATGTTTTTGACAAATTTGTGTCTTGAGTTTGAATTGTTATTGGTATGTCGGTGTGAAGGTGTGCGGTTAGTGTTTTCATTCTAAACGTGCTTTGGGAAGCCCTTGCAGTGGTTCCCCCTGCACATTTAGTTATTTCATTCAGTATTTCTTGGTCGTTCGACCAGTTTTATTTGGGCCATGTTTCTCTTTCATGACTAGTGTATTCCCCCAAAAAGCTGTTAACATGTGATTAAATTATGGCCTTTAAAAGTTCACCATTGACCGGCCCCTTAGTTGATTAAAGTAAGGACTCTCCATTTTTATTGATAGTTTTAAGTTTTTCCCATATCCTTTTCAGTTATGCGGATCCTCTCTCATGATAGGAGTATTGGTCTCCTTGAGTTGACTGTGTCTCTGGGTCTAAAGATAGACATCGTTTTTTTTAAGGTGCCCCCTGAGAACAGTGAAAGTAATTCTAGTGGGTAAGGGTGAAGGTTGTTTAGAGTTATCGGTGTTGACCGATGACTTGAAAGGATTGGAGGGATTTCATCGGCTACAAGGGTCATGTTTGGTGATGTCTTGTAGTGTGAGTTCTCATTGAAGAGAAAGGGAGGATTTCGTAGAATCCTTCAGGAATCCCTATTTTCATAGGAGTCTGTACCCTCAAGGAGTTCTAATTTTTCTGTTCAAAGGGTTGTATTGTTCATGAATATTTCATTCGTATGTTTCTTGGATAAGGTGAAGCGGTGATGTATGTGCATCATCCAAAACCCTATTCTTGAGGATGGTGTTGCGAGGGAGTATTTGGATATCGGGGTATGTTATGATTGTTGGTGTTGCCTCGATTGCGATGTGGTTGCATGTAAAACCAAAAAGGAAAAGATTTTTTCAGGAGTCTTCGATGCCTGATAGTGAGTCTGGAGATGCAATGAACATCAATGCTCTAGCCATAGGCCTTGGAGTGAAGCTGTTGCGTGGTCTGGAACCTTGAGAGTGTATGTGACAGTAGATTTATTTATGTCATTGGTATTGAAATTAAAATAAGTTTAATTTTTTTCTACGGTTTTTATTTTAAAAATGTCCTGTTTGGGTGGTTGAGGTTTCATGTGGCTATGATGAGGCATGTTCTTCTCATTACCTATATCATGGGGATTGCATCCCACCAAATGTAATCTCTTTTAGTGGTCCTTATGGGGTCTTGTGGGTAAATCGATATCAAAGTTCAATAGTGCTCATCCTGGGAAGTGGATATGCTGGTTTGATTGGGTCGTGGTTTTGACGCCCCAGTAGTTGGACCTTTCCCTCCCTTCCCCTTATGGTGGGTTTTTTGGACATCGTTGGGTTATTTTTAAAATTTATGTATCATCGGTCAGTTCTAATGGGGGGAGTCCGGTCAGGCCTCTCGGTGTCTAATTCCCAGTATCATCTTGGTTGTTGGTAAGTTTCCTTGGTTGGGATTCCCTTTGGGCATTACCCTTGTAGGAATTTTGGATCCACTCCTATATATGTCTTGGTGATAAGTGACAAGAGTGTTCCTTGGATGTGGTTTGGCCTTTTTTGTTCATTCTATCCAAATGGTGAGGTTTTATTTTAATATTGCATGAGGTGTTTCAGCATGTGATGTTGGATTCTGTGGGTGCGAGAGTTCTTTGCATAATCAATAAACTGGAGGTGTTCTAGCACTTTTGGGATGGTGACATAATTTAGGAAGTCATTTTTCATACTTCTTACGGTTTCCATTTATGTCACTTTCTCTGAGAACAGTGTGATTGCCTATTTTTACTTGGTTTCTGTTGGTATCCTCTTTGAACCTAATGCGGGTGTCATTTTCTATTCTGGGATTCCATTTTAGTTACGGATTTTTGGGGATGGAAAATGCTATGGTGGGGAGAATTTTCACACCCACAAGTTTTACATTTTTTTTATTTTTAAGGGAATTATGTAGTTTGGGATGAATACAGACATAAAATAGTTAAGTTTTTTTATAAAATGCACATATTCGCATCGAAAACATTCAGAGCACTGAGGTCGAAGCCATGCAACCTCGCTGGTTCACCACACAACTTCACCTGATTCACCGCATGTCATGTTTTATGTTCAAGTGATTAAAATTTATGATAAAATAATAGAGAAATAAAAATAAATTATTGATAAAATTTTTTACTAAATTGTTTAAATAATTTTAATAATATTATTATTTGAGGATATTATTAATTATTGTTGAGTATTATTTTTTTTATAGTCATTAATAGTAATATTCATGTTATCATAAATATTATTTATCTGATAAAGTTAGAGTTATGAATTTAGTTTTAATAAACTAATAATATTTTTTTAATGATTATAAATATTATAATTATTGTAATTTAGTATCATTTTTATTTAATTTTTTCGTTTATTTTTTTCCTAGGGTTTCTTATACCCTATCTCACTTTGTCCCTTTCATCCACCATATATCACGGCCCCCAGCTCCTGCAGACCTCATCTTGCATGCCTTCCTTGTGCGGTGGCCTCTGGCGAATGGACCTACTCTACGACTCTAGTCTAGTGCCTCCCTCACCTACGCATGTTGTTCATCGGCCTCCCCAAACCTATCATGACGGCCTCCGACCACCAGCCTCCTCTTCGGACATGTTTTGTCCATAATCCACCCACACCTCCGGCGTTTCATCCTCCCTAGCTCCGATGAATCACCTGGCTAGTTCCACCTCACACCGCCTTACGCTGCTTCGCACAGTCGTGCACCATGATTTGTTATTTAGCGTGACTCACATCCCCCAACCCACCCATTTCACTTATACATTCTCTTTAACCCTCGCAGCAGCATCCTGATCCCATCGCAGCATGTGTGGACCACCCCGGTATGCCCTTCCTTCACTTTTCTAGGGTTTTAGTACAATTCGTTTGTGGATTTTGTGTTTCCAACTTCAATGGTGTGAATTATTGTATTAATTTTTATTATTTATCTCGTTATCAAGAATTTGTGTTCACCGTTGGTTCGATTATAGTGCACATTAGGTGCGATTGATGATTCTCTCATGATTTGGGAAATTCTTCATGTGAGGTAGGTGGTTCCATGCCCAAAAAATCATAGATGATTTAATTTTTTTATCTAATTAATTTTTACATGTCCAATAGTTAAGTTGGGTTTCACAGTTTGTGTTTCAAAAATATTTTGACATGGATTTATGATGGAATTGGGTCTCCTTTTTGAAAATTTTATTTCTTTCTAATTGGTCTTGATGTGATAATTATTTCAAATGTTCACTTAATAATTTTTTTTTTTTGAAATGTATGTTTTCGTGGTAATTATATGCATATTTTTTATATAAATGTATTTTCCTCCAAAAAAGGGCCAAATGTCGAGAAAAATAATGTGTCTTTTTATAAAAATGTTTTATATGTTCGTTTTTAAGTGCGAAGCAGGTTCTAGGGTAGGGATTTGCGTGTTTAGTTTTAAAGCGAAATTCTCACTATGTGAAACTCGGTGTGTTTAGTTTGATCTTTGGTTGCACCATTTTTTGATGTTTTATAAATTTTTAAAATTGTATCATACCTTAATTATATGGTGTTTGTGGTGTTTTTAAAATGGTTTGTGTTTCTAATGGTTGCAATTGGATTTTTAATATATGTATTGGTGGTTCTTTGTTTTGTGTTTTGATGTGATGTTTCTAGAACATGTCCTAAGTGTTGTTTGGTAGTTAAGAAATGTGTTTTTAATGTATTGTAGGTGTGTGTATTGAAATATAGATTTTTAAATGAAAATGATTCACTTTTGTTGTGTTTTCCATGTAGTGTAATTTTGAAATTGATTTGAAAAATTTTATGAATAATGGATAAAATATTTTGATATGGTTAAATTTTGTATCTAGTTAGGGTGACATCAATATATGAAATAAAGTGGTTTTGGTTTAATGTTTTCTTGGTTTTTCATCAAATGATTTCATAAATCGTTCAAATGATTTATTGAGTTATTTAGATGGCTCTAATGTGGTGTTTAGAAAGAGTTGAATACAAGTTTGTCTTTAAAGTGGCATGTTTATATAAAATGAGACATGTATTGTTGTAATCCCTCTTTGCGTTACGTGGTGGTATTTTATAAATGGTTAAAATAGTACATTTAATTGTACAACTGGTGTGAAACTAGTTTTAAGTATAATTTTTTAATCAAGTGGTTTGAAATAACCTCCCTACATGGAATTGGGAATGATTATTGTATTAGCCCTTTTTGTGCTATTTAATAATGTTTTCAATGTTGTGGAAATTGATCATGTTCTTATTTGAGTGTTGCTAAATAGGGATTTGTGAAATGATTAAGTAATGAAATATATATTTTGGAATGGTATTTTGGTGTGTGTGTGTGTGTGTGTGTTTGAAATGGTGTTTGGGTATGCAAGTGGGGGCTTTTGTGTGTAATTTCTTTTTTGGTTTCTGATATGTCAAGGTGATATATTATAAGGCCCTGACCTTAAACATTACTTAATCTTCAGATATTTCAAGAATACACCTTGAGGATCTTTTCAGGTTTAGTGTTTTAGAGAATTAGATCATAAAACATGTATTGCATTCCACATTTAAACAAAGTGGTTACATAAAAGATAGTATTCATTATTCCCATCAATGGAAACATATTTAAAATAAAACATGGATTCTTTCTTGACACTTCCTTGACACTATCATCATATCATGTACCTTTCCCTTGACCTGTGAAAAATATTTCAAAAACATGGGATAAGCATAAAAAGCTCAGTAAGGGATATAAAAATTTGAAAAGGAAACATGGGTACATATATACAGAAGAATGAAATCATACTTTACCCATAAAACATAATCACTTTAACATACCTCATCAAATCATGAATAAATCATAGAAATCATAAGACATAAAGGTAACTTGAGACATTCATAACATTCTTACGTAGGGAGTAACCCTCTTGGTTATGTTTGGAATACCCATCACAGTAAATTCCCTAAATCTCTTCGGAGAAACCTGAACGTTTACTCCTTCGCGTTACCCAATGCATTTGGAGAGCTATATCGGGCTCACCCGCCCTTTGTTTATCACGAAACCACCCGTCTTCATGATAAATCCCAAGAACCTCAACATAATCGTATAACATAAAACATGCATAAAGGAAACATAACATTTCCACCTTTCAATCACAAGATATCAATACAACACATTGATATAAAAACATTATGAAAACCATTTTCAATACCAAAATAAAAGAAAATTAAAACATGGTATTTATTTTTCTTTTTAAAAAAAGGTATGGCTTGTAGAGGAAGCCGAAACTCAAATAATGGTCACGGCGGCGGAGAAGTCGTTGTGGCCGCATACGTATGACAAAAAAAACATTCCCTTTTTTTTCTTAGTAAATGCTTCATATAAAAAAGATTCCTTTTGAATAAACTTAAAAGTCAAAGGGGTTTATACACCGTATAAAAGAAGGTTGTGTATAAATCAAAATATGCCTCAATGAAAGGAGATTGAGACGATGTCCCATACCTCGGGTCCGACTTGACTCGGTCATTCTTTAATCTCCTGAATAATAAACTTGAGTTAATTTATACTTGTTTAAGAACCTTTTTCAGGTTCATTATTCCTTTTATATAACTTATTTCCATGTCATAAACACTATGTAATTATTTAAGTTAATAACGGTCGTTTTAACGATCATTGGTACTTGAGTCAAAAATAAACCCTTTATAATTACAATTTGTTCATGTATCCATTATATCCAGAATGGTATTCATGATTTAGATATCATATATATCATATATATCCAGTAAATTCATGCATTTATAATATTATATTACATTTAGAGGTAAGAAATGAAATGCACTGTTCATGGAGACGGTAAGCTGTACGTAGGCATGAATGCTGCTTCCATTTCTATTTCGTATTTTATGAAATGGAATCATAATTATATAAAGGTATATTATAATTCCAGTATAATATCATATATAATATCATAACTCCATCCTTTATACGTCCCACATATGGTATTAATGAATCAAATCACTTTGAGGGGGTGGTAGTCCACACTTCCTTAAATGAAGATATCGCGTTTACCCATAATGGAAACCATAAAGGTATGCCCAAAATGAAAAATACATAAGCTTAAGGAAAACATAAACATATTATATATCATATATAAATATAGTGTCATCTTAATGGCCACCTTTGAAGGTGTTAAAAGAATGTTGAACAATCATCGTTTCGGGAGGCAGAAATTCGCCATCCACAGAAACAGTATGTTCTTTAACCATTAGATTTAGGTGTGTGTAAGTGTAGCTAGAATACTTCTTATAAAAACATCCTAGAATATTTAATATACTGTTGTTGTTACAAAATAAATGAATAAAAAGAGTTTAGGTGGTTGGAGAAGCAAAATAAAACAAAAGAACACAAGTGAAGACATTGCCTTAAAATTGGGTAACTCCCTTTGGTTTGAGCTTAAAGGCTTCCTTGGGAAGACTTCTGCCCAATGTGAGTCTTCAAGGAGTAATATAGGGAATTGGAGAGACAAAATTGGTAGGGGTTGGCTGAGCCAAAGGCTTTGGAAGTGTGGGTAAGGAGGTAGAGGTGGGGGCCTTTTATAAGAGGAGATGAGGGGCACTCTTGGGAAGTAAAGAAATGTTACTTTATTTTAAAATGAGTTTCAGATTAAAAAGGTCACACATTGATATAATTAGAGGGTAAGGTTATAAGGGTTCTAAATCCACCCATCCAATAGGTTTTGGACATGTGTAGGTCATAGCTTTTACATTATCTTTTCATTTGATTTAAATCCTTTATTAATGAGGTAATCGCTACATCATCATGATGTCATAAATAATTTAATTTATTTAATGTCTAAAAATTATAAACAAACTATCATGATGTAATAAATCATTTTATCTTTCTAATGAATATTTATAGTAAAAAATCTAACTTTTATAACCCCATTTAAAAATTGTTTTAATAAAACAACTCAGGTTTGTGTCATTTTAATTTTAACATTAAATAAAGAGATATTAATGTCATTTTCCTAGAAAAGTGGCTCCATGGGGTCCCCAAGTTGACCCATGGATTGTCTTGGTCGGCCATGACACATGAAAAAATGGTAGGACATGTGTATAGGTATTTTCATTTCAATATAACATTATTTTTACCTTAAATTACACTAATTACCTCTAATCGCGATTAAAAACTTAAAAGTTACTATTCGCCAAAAAATTATTTTAATCTCATTGAACCGCAGTTTACCTCTTAATGACAACCATGTATGTCGGATTTTTTAAAATCAAATCATAGAAGTGGCAAAGTTTCATTTAAACGAAAAATCATTTTCTTTAACTACCACTTAGTGGTTTCACTATTCATCAAAAATTGAAGTTTTTCAGAAAAATACCAAAACTTCACCCTAAGATATATTTGATATTCTGAATTCAAAAATGATGTATATTTTACAAAATTAAAATTATATAAGTTACATTAATTAATTTAATAATTAATTCCCATTGTCATGAAAAATAGCGTGTTTTTATGAAACAATAAGTATCAAAAGATTGATACCAGTTTAAGTCCAATTTCAAAGTGAAATTGATTCGAATGACCACCATTGGATTAAATGGTAAAAATATATTCTAATTTAACTTCCAAACCAATTCAAAAGATAATATAACCATATAAATAAATTAGATTAAAAAGAGGTTTTGAATTAAAATACAACATTTTTCACTATTCATTAAAAAATGAACTTTATCGGAAAAATACCAAAAATTCACACAAAGTAAATTTTTATTTCCCAATCATAAAGAATAAGTTTATTTTGACAAAAATAGCTTATAAAATTGTCAAAAGATAGATTTAAAAATGGGTTTCCATCAAAAGGCAGTAAAACAACCTTTTAAAAATATTAGTGTATTCCATGCTTAAGATTGGATTTATTCTCATTTTAAGCCTCTAAAACACTATCTAATTCACTAATAGACATAGATAAAAATATCTATTATTCATTTCTTACTTGGGATGTTACATCCTTCCCCATTTAGAAAATTTTTTCCCTAAAATTTATTTACTTATCAAATAAATGGGGGTACTTATCCCTCAGTGCATTTTCAGATTCTCATGTTGCCTCTTCCATCATGTGGTTTTTCCACAAAACGTTTACCTAATTAATCACCTTATTCCGTAACACTTTCTCCCTGTGGTCAAGAATCTAGACCGATTGTTCCTCATAATATAGGTTCTCTTCCAGCAGAACTACCTCTGGACTCAAAACATGAGATGGATCTGGCATGTACTTTCTCAGCATCGAAAAATGAAAAACATTGTGTACCTAAGATAAACTCAGAGGTAAAGCCACCCGGTATGCAACTGATCCAACTCTCTCCAAAATTTCATATGGTCCAATGAACCTTGGACTCAGCTTTCCTTTCTTACCAAATTGCATCACACTTTTCCATGGTGAGACTTTGAGAAAAACATGATCACCTACCTCAAAAGATAGATCCTTCATCCTATTGTCCGCATAACTCTTCTTCCTGCTCTAAGTTGTTCTCATGTATTTCTGTATCAGCTGAACTTTTTCTGCCAAATCGTCTACCAATTCTGGTCCCATCAGCTTTCTTTCACCCACTTCATCCCAAAAAGCTGGAGTTCGACACTGCTTCCCATATAACGCCTCAAATGGTGCCATATGTATACTGGAATGAAAACTGTTATTATAAGAAAACTCAACCAAATAATGATGTTGGTCTCAACTTCCCTAATAATCCATTGAACCAGAACGTATAATAACTTCCAAAGTCTGAATTGTTCGTTCTGACTGCCCATCTGATTGAGGATGAAAAGCTGTACTAAAATTTAATTGAGTACCCAACGACTTCTGAAGGCCTTTCCAAAAGTTAGAAGTGAACCTGGGATCACAGTCAGATACAATGGAGAGGGGAACTCCATGTAACCTGACTATCTCCTTAAGATACAAACGGGAAAGTTGATCTAGGGAAAAAGTATCCCGTATAGCAAGGAAATGAGCAGATTTAGTCAAGCGATCAACAATAACCCAGATTCATTATTACCTAGAGGGGTCTTCGGCAATCCCACAACGAAGTCCATGGATATATTCTCCCATTTCCATTCTGGTACTGGTAAAGGTTGAAGCATCCCTTTCGGTAACTGCCACTCTGCTTTAACCTGTTGACAAGTCAAACACTTCACTGTAAAATTAGCAATATCTCTTTTCATTCCATCCCACCAGTAATACTCCCGCAGATCTCTGTATATCTTAGTACTGATAGGATGAACTGAAAACGGAGAATTATGAGCTTCACATAAAAAATCTCTCTTCAACTGTGAATCACAAGGCACACACAATCTCTTCCCAAATCTCAAAACGCAATCATTATCAATGTTGAATTCAGGGAACTTACCTTTCTGAACCAGCTCTACCTTTTTCTGCAACTCACTGTCTTGCTTCTGTGCTTGCTTGATTCTGTCTGATAGAGAAGATTTCACTGATACCTGAAACAAAACAGAATAACATCCTACACCAACAACTTCTATGCCAAAGTTCATCAAATCCTTAACCAAAGGATCATGTTCCAAACGCAACATTGCTAATGAAGCATTACTTTTCCAACTCAAAGCATCACCCACTTTATTTGCTTTTCCCGGATGGTAATGAATTGTACAATCAGAATCCTTGATTAATTCTAGCCATCTCCTCTGTCTCATGTTCAATTCTTTCTGAGTGAATATATACTTTAAACTTTTTTGATCGGTATATATTTCACACTTTACTCCATACAAATGATGCCTCCAAATTTTTAAAGCGAAAACAACATCAGCTAATTCCAAATCATGTGTAGGGTAATTTATCTCATGAGTTTTCAACTGTCGGGAAGCATAAGCAATTACCTGATCATTCTGCATTAGGACACAACCAAGTCCTTTCAATGAAGCATCACTGTAGATAACAAACTCCCCATTCCTGGAAGGTAGTGCCAAAACTGGAGCATTCACCAATCTTCTTTTCAATTTCTGAAAACAATCATCACATTCTTTTGTCCAGATAAACTTAACACCCTTACGAGTTAGCTTAGTCATTGGACTAGATAACTATGAAAAATTTCTAACAAACCTTCTGTAATAGCCTGCCAAACCAAGGAAACTATGAATCTCTGTTATATTTTTGGGACTCTTCCATTCTTCAACAACCTTTGTTTTTGCAGGATCAACGGTTATCCCATCTTTAGAAACAATGTGACCAAGGAAAGAAATTTTTTGCAACCAAAACTCACACTTGCTGAATTTCCCATACAATTTCTTCTCTTTAAAGGTTTGCAAAATAACCCTTAAATGTCTTTTATTCTCCTCTTTACTTTTAGAAAACACCAAAATATCATCAATGAAAACCACCACAAACTTATCCAAGAACTCATGGAAAATTCTATTCATTAAGTCCATGAATACAGCAAGTGAATTGGTTAGCCCAAAAGGCATTACTACAAATTCATAATGGCCATATCTTGTATGAAACACAGTCTTCGAAACATATGCTTCCTTTACCTTCAGCTGATGGTACCACGATATCAGGTCAATCTTTGAAAAAAACTGTGCTCCCTGGAGCTGATCAAACAAATCATCCATATGAGGCAAAGGATATTTGTTCTTAATAGTGATGTTATTCAAGGTTCTACAGTCAATTCAAAGTCTCATATAACCATCTTTCTTTTTAAAAAATTAAACAAGAGCACACCATGGTGATGTGCTAGGTCGAATGAAACATTTCTCTAATAAATCATGCAATTGTTCTTTCAATTCTAAAAGTTCAATTTGAGCCATTCGATAAGGGGGTTTTGAAATTAGCTTAGCATTAGGAACTAAGTCAATAGTAAATTCAACTTCCTGATCTGGTATTATTCCAGGTAACTCATCAGGAAAAACATCAGGATACTCATTTACCACTGGCACATCATTAATCTAAATAGTTACCTTGTTTTCAACAATATGTGCAAGGTAACATTCATTTCCATATTTTACAAGTTTCTCGGCCTCTTGATAAGTTATCAATAGTAAGGGTTCATTCTTGTACACAAACTGAAAGTATTTATGAAAAGAAACTTCTTTAGCTCTACAATCAATCTTATCATGGTAAATAGAGAGCCAATTCATACCCAGGATAACATCAAACTCTACTAGAGGTTGAACAATAAGGTTTGCAAGTAGGTTCTTTCCACAGAAAATGATAGGAAGATTCTATAAATTCTTTTTGCCTCAACATTTCCCCTAGGTGTTTTTACCATAAGTTCAGGAGTCATTTATTGAGACGGTATTCCCATTTTACTAGAAAAGGATTCAGAGATGAATGAATGTGTGGACCCCGAATCAAACAACACACTGGCATAATCTGAAGAAAAAAAACAAAGTACCTGATACAACTTCATTTGATGGCCCGACATCTGCTGAAGTAGTTGCAAAGGATTTCACCACCCCTTTCTTCTTGTAGTATAACTGCTTCCCATCACTCAAGCTCTTTGTCGGACACACGTTTTTATATTGACCCATCTCATTGCACATAAAACATTTCACTAAATGTAAATCAAATTTGGACTTACCATCACCTTGATCTCAATCAGTGCAAACACGAGCCTTATGTCCCATCTTACCACATCGGTATCACTTTCTATAATTCATAATACATTCCACAGCATGCCTTTTACCACATTTATCACAAACTGGAAACTTAGTTTTCTTACCATCAGACTTTTTTGAAGAATTCTTCCCTTTCTCCTACCACATCGGTCTCTTCTTCTGCTGGTTGTTATAGAACACTTGATCATTGGAAAACTCCATTTCCACCTTCTCAGCACATCGAACAAGCTTTTCATAACTTTTAAACTCACGAGAATCTAAAGCCCTTCGATATTTTGGCTTTAATCCTGAATAAAAATGATTGATTTTACTATCAAGGTCTCGGATAAAATTTACAGCATACCTTGCCAATCATGTGAACCTTTCTTCATAGGCAGCCAATGAGTCTTCCTCTTGCCTCAATTCCAAGAGTTGTTTTCCCATCCTAAGTTGAACAGCCTTAGGAAAATACTTCTCAAAAAACATACCTTTGAATTCATCCCAGTCAAGAGCATCAATCTCATCAGTGTCCCTGATATTTTTAACCATCGACCACCACTGATCTGCCTCACCCTCCAAACAGTAAATAGAAAAACTAACCTTTTGATTATCCGAACACCCCATGACATCGAAAATCTTCTCCAGTGCTTTAATCCACCCTTCAGCTATCACAGGGCCAGATGATCCTCAGAATGATGGAGGATGTTGCCTCATGAAATGTTCCACCACTGACATGTTCCTCTGCGGTTGATCTGGCTGATCTCGTGCATGGATACCCCCACCATGTATTGCTTGAGTCAACTGCGCCATTACTACAACAAAATGTTCAGTTCCAATTCCGACCATCTCAGGATGCTGATTCAGAAGGTTATTTCCTTATGTATGCCTTCTTCGCACTGCTTCCCTGTTTCCTCTGCGGAAAACCATTCTCAAAAAACATGTATTAGATGATGCAACATGGTAATCTTTAAATGCTCTATCATTTCAATCATACCATAAAAAAATATTTTTGTATAATCATTTAATAAAATTCTAACTCCTAAAGTTATCTAAACTGACCTTTGATAACAACTATAAGGCCCTGGCCTTAATCATTACTTAATCTTGAGATATTTCAAGAATACACCTTGAGGATCTTTTCAGGTTTAGAGTTTTTGAGAATTAGATCATAAAACATGTATTACATTCCACATTTAAACAAAGTGGTTACATAAAAGATAATATTCATTTTTCTCATCAATGGAAACATATTTAAAAGAAAACATGGATTCTTTCTTGACACTTCCTTGACACTATCATCATATCATGTACCTTTCCCTTGACCTGTGAAAATCATTTCAAAAACGTGGGATGAGCATAAAAAGATCAGTAAGGGATATAAAAATATGGAAAGAAAACATAGGAACATATATACATAATAATGAAATCATACTTTACCCATAAAACATAAGCACATTAACATACCTCATCAAATCATGAATAAATCATAGAAATCATAAGACATAAAGGTAACTTGAGGAATTCATAACATTCTTACGTAGGGAGTAACCCTCTTGGTTACGTTTGGAATACCCATCACAGTATATTCCCTAAATCTCTTCGGAGAAACCTGAACGTTTCACTCCTTCGCATTACCCAATGCATTGGAGAGCTATATCGGGCTCACCCGCCCTTATTTATCATGGAACCACCCATCTTCATAATAAATCCCAAGAACCTCAACATAATCATTTCACATAAAACATGCATAAAGTAAACATAACATTTCCACCTTTCAATCACAAGATGTCAATACAACACATTGATATAAAAACATTATGAAAACCATTTTCAATACCAAAATAGAAGAAAAGTAAAACATGGTTTTTATTTTTCTTTTAAAAAAAGGTATGGCTTGTAGAGGAAGCCGAAACTCAAATAATGGTCATGCCGGTGGAGAAGTCATTGTCGCCGCATACGTACGACAAAAAAACAATCCCTTTTGTTATTTAGTAAATTCTTCGTATAAAAAGTATTCCTTTTGAATAAACGTAAAAGTCAAAGGGGTTTATACACTGTATAAAATAAGGTTGTGTATAAAACAAAATATGCCTCAATGAAAGGAGATTGAGACGAAGTCCTATACCTCGGGTCCGACTTGACTCGATCATTCTTTAATCTCCTGAATAATAAACTTGAGTTAATTTATACTTGTTTAAGAACCTTTTTAAAGTTAATTATTTCTTTTATATCACTTATTTCCATGTTATGAACACTATGTAATTATTTAAGTTAATAACGGTCGTTTTAACGATCATTGGTACTTGAGTCAAAAATAAACCCTTTATAATTACAAGTTGTTCATGTATCCATTATATACAGAATGGTATTCATGATGTAGATATCATATATATCATATCTATCCAGTACATGCATGCATTTATAATATTATATTACATTTAGAGGTAGGAAATCAAATGCACCGTTCATGGAGACGGTAAGTCGTACGTATGCATGAACGCTGCTTCCATTTCTATTTCGTATTTTATGAAATAGAATCATAATGATATAAAAGTATATTATAATTCCAGTATAATATCATATATAATATCATAACTCCATCCTTCATATGTCCCGCATATGGTATTAACTAATCAAATCACTTTGAGGGGGCGGTAGTCTGCACTTCCTTAAATGAAGATATCGCGTTTACCCATAATGGAAACCATAAAGGTATGCCCAAAATGAAAAATACATAAGCTTAAGGAAAACATAAACATATTATATATCACATATAAATAGAGTGTCATCTTAATTTCCACCTTTGAAGGTGTTAAAAAAATGTTGAACAATCATCGTTTTGGGAGGCAGGAATTCGCCATCCACGGAAACAGTATGTTCTTTAACCATTAGATGTAGGTTTGTGTAAGTGCAACTCGAATCCTTCTTATAAAAACATCCTAGTATATGTAAGATACTATTGTTGTTACAAAAGAAATGAATAAAAAGAGTTTAGGGGGTTGGAGAAGCAAAATAAAACAAAAGAACACAAGTAAAGACATTACCTTAAAATCAGGTAACTCCCTTTGGTTTGAGATCAAAGGCTTCCTTGGGAAGCCTTCTGCCCAAAGTGAGGCTTAAAGGAGTAATAGAGGGAAGTGGAGAGACAAAATGGGCAGGGGTTGGCCGAGCCAAAGGCTTTTTAAGTGTGGGTAAGGAGGTAGAGGTGGGGGCCTTTTATAAGAGGAGAGGAGGGGAACTCTTGGAATGTAAAGAAATATTACTTTATTTTAAAATGATTTTCGGATTCAAAAGGTCCCACATTGATATACTACAAGGGTAAGGTGATAAGGGTTCTAAATACACCCATCCAATAGGTTTTGGACATGTGTAGTTCATATATTTTACATTATCTCTTCATTTTATTTAAATCCTTTATTAATGAGGTAATCGCTACATCATCATGATGTCATAAATACATTAACTTATTTAATGTCTAAAAATTATAAAACAAATAAAATGATGTATTAAATCGTTTTATATTTTTAATTAATATTTATAGTAAAAAATATGACTTGTATAACCCCATTTAAAAATTGTTTTAGTAAAACAACTCATGTTTGTGTCATATTAATATTAACATTAAATAAAAAGATATTAATGTCATTTTCCATCCAAAGTGGATCCATTGGGTCCCAAAGTGGACTCATGGCTTTTCTTGGTATTCCATGACACATCCAATAAGGGTAGGACATGTTTCTAGGAATTTTCATTTTATTATAACATTATTTTTACCTTAAATTACACTAATTACCTCTAATCGCGATTAAAAACTTAAAAGTTACTATTCAACAAAAAATTATTTTAATCTCATTGAACCACATTTTACTTATTAATGACAACCATGTATGTCGTATTTTTGAAAATCAAATCACAGAAGTGACAAAGTTTCATTTAAACGAAAAATCAGTTTCTTTAACTACCACTTAGTGGTTTCACTATTCATCAAAAATTGAAGTTTTTTAGAAAAATAACAAAACTTCACCCTAAGCTATATTTGATATTCTGAATTAAAAAATGATGTATATTTTACAAAATTCAAATAATATAAGTTACATTAATTAATTTAATAATTAATTCCCACTGTCATGATAAATAGCGTGTTTTTATGAAACAATAAATATCAAAAGATTGATACCAGTTTAAGTCCAATTTCAAAGTGAAATTGATTCCAATGACCACTATTGGATTAAATGGTAAAAATATATTCTAATTTCACTTCAAAACCAATTCAAAATATAATCTAATCATATAAATAAATTAGACTAAAAAGTGGTTTTGAATTAAAATACATCATTTTTCACTATTCATTAAAAAATGAACTTTATCAGAAAAATACAGAAAATTAACACAAAGTAAATTTTGATGTCCCAATCATAAATAATAAGTTTATTTTGACAAAATTAGCTTATAAAATTGTCCAAAGATAGTTTTAAAAATGGTTTGCCATCAAAAGGCAGTAAAACAATCTTTTAAAAATATTAGTGTATTCCATGCTTAAGATTGGATTTATTCTCATTTTAAGCCTCTAAAACGCTATCTAATTCACTAATAGACATAGATAAAAATATCTATTATTCATTACTTGGGATGTTACATATATTATGTGATTATGGAACTTGATTTAGCAGATGAAAAGACCATGGGAACTTAGGTGGGTGGATTAGGGCTAGTATGCTAGAATACATGTAAGCGGTTCATCATAGTTTCATCTAAAAGGATAGACATTACAACACTAACTAAAATTTTGTAATTATTGGAGACCACTAGGTTATGGATGTGCTTCTCTAATAGTGTCTCAGTAAAAAGAGAACAAATTATTGTGGTTCCTATAACACGTTTACATTGTGGTACGATGTCTCTATCACCCCACGCATACTAGCTACCATAGGGTATTTACCCACAATGCTCTACTATTCTTGATGTGGTGCATTCTGTCGGTATACAGAGGTCCACCTTAATGTGTGCATGGTATTTACGAATTTTCTCTTCCATTTAAAATTAGTATTTTTGAAATGGTTTTTCTTCCAGTGCCCTTTTATTTTTTACTTTCCATTTTTAAATGTTTTCCATAAAATCATTTTTAAAGTATGGTTTTAGATAAACTAGTTAAATAATTTTTTTGGATGTAGTGGTATATAACATTTTTATCGGGTGGTATCCTAATGGGCTCTTGGATCACACCCTATATACACCCTTGGGTGTATGTAGAACTTGTTCTTTTTGTATCCCTTTTTGAGGAATCGTGCTTATTGATGATTGTTCGGGTTGTCGATGGTTTTCCCAAGAAGGTTTGATGATGGTGGTTTGAGGAGGAGAATCCTCATGTTGCATGAAGGCATGGATAGATGTTTTAGTTTTATATTCATTGCATTTTTCTTATATTTTTGGGTGGATTTGTAAACATTATATTTGTCCCAATGTTAAGTGATTGCTTGGATATATTTTCCAAGTGTTTATTTATTTTCATAGTTGTTTTTCTTTCTTTTATTTTGGTTAAATTGTTTCCACATGTTATTCTGGATACCCGAGCACTTGTGCCATCCCATTGGGATCAGTAACGCCCTTCAGGCCATGTTGCGGACTCGTTCAGACATCAGGTCTGATGGTGACCCAACCTAGTTTTTTAAATAGAATGAAATATCCAATAGATGTGGTTTTTTTGAAAGATATCATTTTAAGAAGTGGATGGTGTAATCGTATGTAGTTCAAAAGTTATGAAGAAATGTTTTGGTTTTTGAAATATGTGTTTCTTAATGGTGATATGATAATGTATTCTCCTCATTATATTGAGAACATGTTTTGGGAATGTAAGATTCATTCATTGAAAAGTGTGAGGGACATTAAGAGTTCATCAAGATTGAATGGTTTTATCCAGACATGATCCATTTGTTATAATATCCACATGTTCAATGGGGAGACTTTCATGAAATTTTGGAAGTCGGTGAAACTGAATGAAAAGTTGATACTAATATAAAAATGTGGGACAACATGCACAATAAACATGTGAGAGGTGTACTTTTGGAATACAAATTGAGATGAAATGAATTTAACAATAATATTTGGAACAAGAAATGGTAATTTTATTAGGGTGATTTTTAGGGGTTCACTTTTATTATCAGAGGGTAAACTGGGTTTCTTCTTTATTAGAATCACTAATAAATCCTTAAACAAGAGTGTGGTATGGTTCCTTTACATATATTTTCTTAGAGAAACTTTTATATTATTAATGAAATATAGATGATAACACCAATGTAAAACATAAATGTCCTAGGTAAAGAGTATGACTTATATTGAAATGTATCCGGAGTCAGGATTTTAGTAGTTCTAGTCCATGATGGTCAAATGGTTGCTTATGGGTCCATATAGTTTAGAACAGATAAGAAAAACTTTGAAAATAAGTCCCTATATTTGGAAGTAGTTATTCTTTCCATGATGCATTATCGGAATACACTAAAAAATTTGTTTGAAATATTTAAAATCACAATGTGAAATGAACTATTGATAGTAGAGAAGGTGTGAGTACCAATATACCTTTAACTAGGAAATCATGTATTCCTTCAAGAAGGGGATTATTTTTTCTAAAATACCATATTGTAAGGATCATTCTTAGGTAGTACATGAATCATGAATCTATTAGAATATTATTACCCACTATTTTGTGATATGACTTAATGATCAAAAGTATCATTTTTTTGTGACACTTATGATTTTCACTATCTATTATTCACTCCTTAGTAGTAATACATGAGTAAACAATAGGATTCAAACTATTTATTCCTAATATACATGATAAAAAAATTATAGATTTTTATTTTATAAAATGATGGTTTTTTATTCATTTATCCTTTCTAAAGTTCCACTCGTGAGATTTTTGCCTTTGTAAAAATGCCTAAGTGGCCATTTTCAAATGATTCAAGTGTTTTGAAATGTTTCATTAAATATTATATGTATTCGATGTAGATTTTTTTTTATATACCTTAAAAAATATTTAAACACATAGTATAGACATAAGTTGCATGCCATGTGTATTTCAACTCATTTGACTGGCATTCAGAAAGGGATGTGAATGTTTTTAAAGAATATGTAATGCTTGATTCATTTTAAGTAGGGATGTGTTATGTTTTAAATGAAAATTTGTAAAATATAGAGGATTTTAATTCAATTTAAATGATTAATATTATTGGGTTAGGAAGATTCTTTGTGTTATTTAAAAAATGAATTGGGGTTTTGAGAATGTATGTTTCAAATTTATTGGTTTATTTTAAAGAGGTCCTATTATTTTAAAGAAGACTTTTTTTAAAATTTTTAGTTTTTTAATCATATTTCAATTGTGATTTGATAAATAATTTTCAACGAAGAATTAATGTCTATATTTGTTTATCCTTGGTTAATTATGATATCAATGTTTTGTGTATTTATTTTATTAAATACTAATATAACTAAACCAAATAGGATTCATATGAATAAAGAATCGATTCATTCTAATCATTTGAATTAATATAATGAAGTAGTGAAATAGATAATCATGTTTTCAAAAGATCATTCATATACCCCTTCTCAATTCCTCTGTCAGTGTTTACACTATTTTTTTCAAGATAGATTAGTCCAGTGGAGTTGGAAGAACACTTGATCTATCACAGAATATATCAAACTTATAAATATTTGAATAATCATATGGAAAAATTGAATGTAGCTAGTGGGTGGGATTACACTACATTTTATGGATCATATAATACTATTATAAGTGTGGGCAATGAAGAATATTGTATTGGGGACGTGATTATAGATGTGAATGATGACGATGATTGTATGGAGGAAATGACAGTGAATGTTGAAGATGAATTTTGTGATTTTCCAGAATTGGTTGATTATTTAAAAAGATGTGTAAAGATGACCATGAATGGAGGTTACACAAAATATACATCATTTTCATCTGAATTGATGATTTATAATTTGAATATAGGATATAGATGGAGTTAACCCAATTCTACGGAATTAATTCCTCTATTGAATGATATGTTCCCAGAATATAATGAGCACCCCATCCAAACATATGACTTGACAACTAATGTTATTCTAGAAGGGTATAATCATTGAAAGAATACATGCCTACCTAAATGAATGTATAATATTTCAAAAGGACCCAAAATCACATAGAGAATTACCAAACATTGGTGCTTGTTGATACTATAATGATGAATCCAGTCCTATGAAAGCTGTATTTAACTTTCCAATCATTCCATGGTTTAGGTGCCTATATGAAATTTAGAAGACTATAGAGAAATTGATGTGGAATAGAATCAGAAGAAATAAATATGGGAAACTACGTCACCGAGCTGACTATCTAGAGTGGAGGAAAATTGATCATGTATATGCTGACTTTGGAAGAAACCATCGTCTTGCATTTTCTAAAGATAGAGTGAATCCTCTTTGGTTTTCAAAGATGAACTAACAGTACATGGCCAGTTTTTTGGTAAAGTATAACTTACCAACCGTGGTTATGTATGAAATTAAAACACATCATGATATCTATGCTTATATCAGGAAAAAACGAGTAATGACATTGATATTTATTTGCCTCTATTGATCGAGTATTTCAAATTATAGTTGGATTAAGGTGTTACATTGTATTAGGGTCACATAAATGATGATTTCACATTGGGATTCATGTTTTATGGGATGATAAATGATTTTCCTACTTATTGAAATTTTTTAGGATATATCATTAATGGAACTCATGGGTGTCTCATCTGCGAACAAGGTACACAATAAATTAGGTAGAAACTTTCATCAAAAACTGTGTTTCTAGGAAATCATATATTTATACCCCAACAACATATGTACCGATCTAGGAAAACATCATTCAATGGAAGTCAAAAAAATGTACAACGTAATCTCCACTAATAGGTTATCAACTATTTGAGAAAAAATACATCAACTCTACTTTTGGTAAATCGTTTTTGAAAAACTTTATAAAAACCAGTTGGAAGAAGATATAAATTTTTATTTTAAATTAACACACAGTAATTGTATTTACGTCATAAAATTTCATAATGTTATTCATGTTCAAAAAAATATATATGATAGAATCATCGAAATATTTCTAAATTCACCCAGAAAAACTGTGGGTGGAATTAAGGCTTGGATGGACTTGTTTGATAGGGGAATACGAGATGAGTTAGCACTAGTGAAGGGGGAAATGAAATTTTCTACTTCCAGCTGCGTACACTCTTTCCCGGATGGGGAGACATCAGTTTTTCAACTTCTTGATTGATGTAATGGTCGAATAGGGATATTCATATAATATCAAGAACATCCTGTCAATTCCTAATTTAATGTTAAAAGGTCTTAAATCACTTGACTTCCATGTTTTTGATGGAAGATCTAATGATTATAGTATTGTGTTAAATTTTCCCCAAGAATTAATGTCATACATTAACCAAACTATATTTCTTATTTAATTTAATATGTATGAAAGTTATAGACCTGGTAAAATTTCCGAGTATGGAAAGAGATATTGTTGTCATATTATATGAATTGTAAATGTTCTTCCTACAAACATTATTCAAAGTGATGGTTCTTTTGATGGTTCATGTGGTGTTATAAATTAAACTATGTTGTCCTATACACTATAGAGTGATGTACCCCATTGAACGATATATGAATATTTTGAATGTGTATGTCAAAAATAGAAGTCGGTCAGAATGTTATATTTTAAAATGTTATATTGGTGAGGATGCTGCTAATTTTTGTTATAAGTACATGTATGGTGTGGGAAGCATTGTTCTATCAAAATCTTGTCACCTAGAATGCTTGTGGGTGGAAGTATTTACGGAAAAGATGTTTTCATAATCAATATCACAGATCAAAAGTAGGCCCTCTATTATTTTTTGGATAATTGTTTGGATGTTTCCCCATATGTTGAAACACAAAAAGAAATTCTTAGAAATTTGAATCCATCAAGGGATTAATGATGGATATCAAATATACATAATCAATAGTTTATAGTATTATTTTAGTACCATATTTTAAAGGAGATTGATGAAAATATGGATTCAATTTCGGAACGAAATCAATGTCCAGCTAGAGGAATAAGTGTGTTTGTATTATCTTAAAAAATTGATGTAATTATTGTTTATATGTTCTATACAAATGAGGATGATGAAGACACTATCATAAAAAATAGTGGTTTTACACTCATGGATGATATTATGCATGTTTGTGGTACTAAGGATAGACATCTAATATATGTGAATATGTCTTACTTTTTCATCATCAAACAAATATGGGATTTTGATTATATAACATTTGGTGTTCTATTTTTTCAATGCAAGTGGTTTGAAAATAGGGGTGTCATTAAAATAGATGAATTGGGTTTTGTGAAAGTTGATTTTAGTAAGGATGGGTACAATGAAGAACTGTTTATAATGGTGACACACGTAATACAAGTATCTTATGATACAAACCCCACATACCGAATGTGGTCAATTTTTTTATTATATACCAAAGCCATTGATGGGATAGTTGAAAATTCAATGGAGGATGAACCTTTTATTTGGATGTCGCAAACATTTCATAGTGGTCCCAATTTAGATGGCATTTAGTATGTCATACGAGACCACAATGAAGGGATTTGGATCGTCGAGAGAGGGGTTAAATCCCATCATCCATTAAATATGAAAATTAGAGTTCAATAATCATGTTACATTTGTTGTAATAAAAATCGTGTAATCTCATGTTATTATCTATTTGTTTCTGAATTTATGTACATTAAATTAAATGTTAACCCACTTATATAGATAATTACTTAGCATGTGTTGTTGCTCCAAATGCCAAGGAACAATAGGTCTCTCAAGCTGCTGCTGCTCGCAGTGTAGAGGAGTAACCTTCTACATGTGTTGGTGCTGTAATTCCTGATGACCATCAGTTCTCTCAACCTATAGCTGCTCTCATTGTAGAGGTGCAACAACAATTTGCACTTGCCGATGCCAGCACTCAAGAGGACCATACTGATGATGTTGATTCCAATTAAATAGTATTCGATAAAGGGCCGATGTCATGGAAAAAAGGAGTTCCACAGTTTGGTGATGTTAGCAAAAATACTTAAGGAGAAATCTAATGGAATGAAATGCGAGGTCTGATTGAATGTGTCAGGTCTACACGATAAACCCAACAAGGGCTTGTTGATCAGTTGTATTAGAATTGTCACTCGACAATGTGTGCCGATTGACATAGATTTGTGGTACTATGTTGTGACCGGGTTTAGGGCACTAATTTTGGAAGTGATTATGTTAACTTTATGATTCCATTTATTTATATTAATAAAAAATTATAATAAAATGTTTACTTAATCTTCATAATCAATTGAAGAGTGTATTTAGAGTAGATGAATCCCAAAAAACTCATGTATTAATTCTTTATGGAAGTAGTCATAGATTATTTCACATAATCATAACAAGATATCATCTTAAAGATGTTGAAGGGAAAATAATCCAATGCCCACCACTTATTTATACACACCATATAACAAATAAATCAGGGGATTCATTTACTATTTTTCATGTGGAAGTGTATTTAGATGTACGTTGTGGCTTGTTATATGTTGCTTGAAGATATGTGTATTCATCAGTTTGATTGACAATTTCAAATTTATGAAACAATAATTGAGTACTGAATATATGGAACAAGTAGAAAAACCAGCGTATGACTACCACAATAAAATGATGGGGTACGAATTTAGTTGAAAAAAAATAATTTATTTTAAATCTACCTTAATATTTTTATGTTACATGAAACAAAATCATCATTATGTTCCTCTATTTATATGCATATTGATGACAAGAAAACCAATGCCATGTCCATCCCACACCATGGGCTATGGGAGTAGGAACATGTAAATAGAGGCGGGATACTTATAGAAGATAATACACAAAATGTGTGGGAATCATGTGTAAGAGCTACATAATGAAATTATGTTCTACTTTTCATTGATATAAAGTATCAATGACCGCTTCTTTTGATATATTTTTTATTAGACGTAGTCACAGGAACCAACAACATCTTTTCTAGATTAACACAAACTATTTGAGGCCCTCATGCAGCCAGAATAGTATGGTCGTGTTAGAGGTGTGGGTTTTTAGGGTGACACCCCAAACATATTTTTGAAAAAAAAACAAGAGGAAGGACTAAGTGAATTAATAAAACATATGCGAGATAAAATAGCTACCGTTTAAGGAAAATTCAAATGGCATGTGGAGATTATGGAAATTTTTATGACGGATAGAAAAATAAAAGAAGGAACTAAAGAAAATCCACCACGTGAAGATCCCACCCACCCCCACCAGCTATGAAGCTTGCAATTCCCCTCATAGAGATGTCTTAGAAGAGGTAATAAATGTTCTAATAAATGTTCCTTTTAAATGTAAATAAAAAATAACTGATACCTTTCATGTATTTCTATTCAATAGGGTGGTAATGACAATGATTTATATCTAGTATCACCCATCCATTGACATTTGGTGAGGGATATAGTGTTCCATTTTCAAAAGGACATGTTGCACAAGAGAACACTTCCATCATGATTAGTGCGATTGTTGATCAATGTATCCCATGATCCGAATGCATAACTAACATTAATAATTCAATAGGATGATATTAATATGTTCGAAAAAGATATTGAAACATTCGTTGCATGGAATTCAAATTTTTTAAAACATCAGGTCGATAAGGAGGTATTCATTTCATATTTAATTTTCAAGCTAAATATTTTAAAATTAGTGAAATAGGTCAAAGATGGTGAATATTATTACATAGATACAAAGAGAAGAAGGTGAAATGAAAGACCTTCTCAAAACCATCTAATGGATTGATCAACCGATCAAAATAATCTACTGAAATCACAATTTCCCAGCCGTTCAATATCCACATTTACTATCACTAAAGGCTCATGTTGATACAATGTTAAAAGATAGTGGAAACTACATAGTTGAATTTGAAGCAAATATGTATAAAGTAAAATATATAGACATCATTGGCCTTGAGAGTGAAACTAAAATCCTCAACTATGACAGGCTCGGAGGCTCAGTTTTAAATGTATACATGTGGTATGTTCTCATGATTTTATTTTCCAAAAGATGATATATTGGGTTAATTATGATTAAATAATTTTTTTTTATTTTTGGAAGGGGTATATTTGAAAAACAGTTGAAGGGATTTTCCCATGAGAAAGAGTTCAGACTCGTTAGTCCTCACATCTACTCAATAATAGAAGATAATATTAAACATGATTGAAAGGATAATATAGTAATAGGTCTGATCAAGTCCTTTGAAATAATAATTTCAAATGACTTACTATATTTAATACCAATGATGCATGGGTAATATGCTACAATTAAATAGCTTCAAATTTATTTTAATTTCATTCTTTAATTATTCATTTTTCTGTTTTTAGACAGCATTGGATACTCATAGTAGTAAATTTGGATACTCTAAAGATTTATTTCATGGATTAATTGCATGGATATCCAAAAAATCATCCACACATGATGGAGTTTGTCTATTTTTAATACACTACATACAATTTTTTAGAATAAACATCATGTTATATATTTTATAGAATATTTTAATGAGTTTTTTATTTTGATAGGGCGGTGCATCACTATCCTCTGATAGATGAAATGAGACCAGGGGTTAAGGACAATGAAGAACACATGTACTATGACTATATCAGTATCTGAGTATATATAATAAGATATCAGTATCCAAACACATATCAAAACAAATTACTTACTCTCACAAATATTTCTAAAGTGTCTAAAATAACTTGTGTAAAAGATAAAGATTATTATGTTTGTAAATTTATGATAGAGATCATATTACAAGAAAAAACCAGTATCCTTGAAGAGGTATTTCTAAAGATAATTACTATTTCATTTTAAAAATTTATTAGTCCCTTGTGTATTTATGTTTTTTCAATACTACTATGATTGTATAAAATTATCATATTCACAAGTTGATATAGATGCACTTATAAAAAATTGAATCATACCTTATGCAAGATTTTACACAAATAGTAAGAAGATGTGACTTCTAGTGTAGGGTATGATTTTATAATGTTAATATCACAATCTAAAATCTGTATGCCCATGTTACCCATATATGACCATTGATATCTCCATTGTTTACAATAATTGAACATTAACGATCACCAGTTATTATTTTTCCTTTTCATAGGTAATTAAGAATAGTTTTAGAAATGATGTCTATGACGGTTGGAAAAACACAATGTGTCTCTTTTTATATAAAATTGACATTAATTTAAGTAAAAACAACAAGTTACATACAAAAAACCAAGAAAACACCTTTGGATTATTTTACTATTTTATGAAAATGATCTACTAGAAATTTTGGTGTGTACGTATTAGCCAGACCACAATACGATGCACAGTGTGGCCATTAGAAGTCAAACTATTTCCTTTTATTTAAAATTGACATTAATTTAAGTAAAAAAACAAAAGTGTCATACTGAAAACTGAGAAAATGCATTCCGATTATTTTAATATTTTTTTGAAAATGATCCATGAGTCGGTTTTGACATGTAGGAGTCAACCGAAACACAATATGACAGACATTGTGGTTATTAATACTCTAATTGCCTCTTTTGATTTAAAATTGACAATAAGTTAAGTAAAACCAATATGTGGCACAATGAAAACTGATTCAACACATTTAGATTGTTTTCATATTTTTTGGTAATGATATTTTAGTTATATGTGATGTGATGGGATCAGACGCCCCTCAATACAATTCGTGGTGTGGATGGTACAGGTCTAAGTGTCTATTTTTATTTAAAATTGACATTAATTTATGTAAAAACAACAAGTGACCTATAGAAAACTAAGAAAAAACATTAGTATCATTTTGATAATTTAGAAAAATGATTTATTAGTAATTTATTACATGTAATGAATAGTTTCTCCTCAATATGATGACAATTGTGTCTGGTACAACTCAAATGGTCTCCTTTTATTTAAAATTTCCATTAATTTATGTAAAAACAATATGTCACATACATAAAACTAAGAAAACACTTTTTTATTATTTGTAATTTTTTTGAAAATGGCCCATGTTCCATTTTTGACATGTATGAGTCATCCAAACCACAATATGATGCACGGTTCGGCCATTATAACTCAAAGTGTCTCTTTTTATTTAAATTTGACAATAATTTAAGTAAAAACAAAAAGCGGCATACTCTAAACTGATAAAAAACATTCAAATTGTTTTTGTTTTTATTGGAAAAAAATCTATTATTCATTTGTGACATGTAGGGATCATTCACATAATAATACAGTTCTTGGTTTGGCCGGTACAACTCTAAGTGACTCCTTTGATTTAATATTTACATTAAAATAAGTAAGTAAAAGTGGCATACTAAAAATAGATAAAAACATTCATATTATTTTGATACGTTAGGAAACCGTTCCATCAATCATTTGTGATTTCTAGGACTCAACCTCACCTCAAAATGATGAACATTGTGATTAGTATGAAAAAAAGTGTTTGTTATCCTTTTAAACATGTTGTTTTAGTTTGAAATGTTTCAGTCATAGAAAAACAATAAAATGCATTTTGATTGGCATGATAATTTAAGACAGTGATTCATAAGTCATTTTTGATGTCAATAATGTTTTCTCATATAAAAAAGATGCATGATGTGACTGGTATGACTCAAAATGTTTGTTTTAGTTTAAAATGAAATTTTATTAAAAAAACACAACTGAAAAATAGAAAACTGATCAAAAACATTCAGATTACATTGATACATTCGGAAATAATTGATCAGTAGTTTGTGACAGGAAGGAATCAGTTCCACCACAATATGATGTACAGTGTGACTGGAATAACCCAAAATGTACATTATATAAAACTGACAATATTTTTAGTAAAAGAACAACTGACGTACTCAAAACCAAGAAAACACATTCATATTGTTTTGATATTTTTTGGAAAATGATTCATAAATCATTTTTAACATGTAAGAATCAAACTCACCTCAATAGGATGAACAAGGTGACCAGTATAACTTAAAATTTGTCATTTCTATTACATATTGGCATATTATTAATGTGTTCTTTCATATTAATGTTTAATTTATTTCATTATAGTGTTACTGACATAATATTTTTTTTTATATGTGGAATCTATTAATCTGGTTGATATTATTTTTCTGTAAATTGATACCATGAGAAGAGATTTTTTAGAATGGATCACAGGCATCAAAAAAGGTAATATAAATGTCTTAGAATGTTTTTTGCACAATTTTAAAATTAATTATAAAAAAATTATGTTTTTAATTAAAATAATAATGTTTATTTTTTCATATACCATGGGTGGAATGTTTTCTATACTAGATTTCAATTAAATGTATGTATTATGTTATAATTTGGTGTGCTATTTTAATAGCAGTTAGCTTTTTGGTGTGCTATTTTTAAATTGTAGGTTGGGTATGTTGTATTGGAATTATAAGTTGGCTGTATTGTTAGAAAAACATCACATTGCAGGTGGGCAGCCATTACTCAGCACTATTTTTAGCACTGACGCAGTTAACCTTACTCAGTGATATGAAACTATAATAGTGGTATCATTTATTAGTGATGATAAAGGGTGTATTTATCAGTATTTTTTTAGCACAGATAAAGGACTCCCTTTTATCAGAGCAATAATTAACATCACTTTTTTTATTGCTTTTAAGGACTATAATTGTAGTAGTGAATGAATTATTTTCATGTTTCTATAATATTCCCGAATGAACAATCTTATAGTAATAGATTTACCAACATCTTTGATCAAAAACCCGGAATCATCTAATAACAACTTGGACAACACCTAAAAGTTGATATCAGATATATTTATACATTCTCTCAACTTATTCCAAGCCTACAACAATGTCCATCGCATAGATGAAAAAACCATACCACATATCTTCACCTACATACCATGTTGAACTAACCCTTAGAACCAAGTTTCAATCAATCTATCTATAGAATCACCTGTAGTGCTAAGATTCATTATCAATTATAGGAAATGGAAAAAAATGTCGGGTTGTCTCCTATTACGGCCTCTTGAAACACCGATACTGAGAAACCATGACTACTATGATTTTTGAACATTTTATTTAGTCAGAATAGGTTGGTTTCTAATACACTAAACTATAAAGTACATCTTACATGTTGTATCCTTCATCCACTAATTGGAAGCCCATTTATCCCTGCTGCAACATGAATGGATCACATTCGTGATATCAAAATTAAAATCATACAGAGCTAGAACCCAATTAATTCCACATATCCTATTCATCTACCAGGGTGATAATATCCAAAATATCTCTTTGTACTATGTTTATAATTTCATCATGAAAGGATAGATAGAGAATTGACTCGTGGATTGACATTGTTGGGGTCGTGCAACCCTTAATGTGAAGCAATTTATCTTCCTAGTACATTTCCCATAAATTGATGTCCCCATGCCCCACAATTTGGCCCACATCCCCAACCATCTCCTCTCGATGTAATTACTCATGTACCATAGAGTTCATGAAAAAAACCTACCCCGCACAGAAAAATTTCTCTAATTATCATAATATATTTCATTAATAAATGTTTCCCATAATGTGTTCCCAACAATTATATCCCAAGCCTACCGAGATTTCATGGTGTTTATGGTTTCTCCACATCATGTAAACCAATACCCACTTCATCCATGAGCTTTTCCATATTCTCCCATGTATTGAAATGTCATTGACCAAAGTAATTTTCATCCCACATAGATGTAGTCAATACATTTTCAAGATGTCTAATTTTCCCCATCGGTGGATTAATGATGGATACCATTGAATCAGAATGTGTGTATGTAAAATATTTATCATAATAATCATCTATTTGAATGAAAGGAATTGATACTTCATGTTCAAAATTATCTCGATGATCCTGTTAATAATTTCATTAAAGAAGACCTTTTTCACTATACCATTAATAATTGAAGCAACATGATAAACCATTGGGAGTTGGCACCACTAAATTCCAAACATGTCTTGAATAACATTAGATCCTCTTCCAAAAAATTACTTGAAAATGAAAACACTGCACTTATATAGATTAATGTTTTTCCCCTCATCTAGACAAAATTTGACATGAAATTGGAGAACCCAAAAACCAATCATTTTCATCCATTTATAAAAAATAATAGGTATTAAAAAACATAAGGTTAAAAACCATACCATTCCCAAACCAATTTTGATAGGGAATGTTATTCCTCTCCTCTAATATTTGTTTAATTTTTATAGTAAGTCCCATTTGAGCCATGATTAAAAGAGTGGCTGACATAAGGTCACATTATATTACTCACCACAGTGACATCCAAAACCCAAAATCTGTACACATAATTGAAATAATAATCCATTGAGAGGAATAGAACATAAAAAAAGGACAGAACCATTCAAGTAAACAAAAGGATCTCATGACCTTTATTGTAAATCTCCTTTCCAATTTATCCTAGTAATTTTCAATGACCACCTTGATCATTATATAGGATCCAACTATCTTTTTATTTAAATCATATACCATTTATTTCTAGGGGACAATAACACCTTATATATATCTACCTTGTAGAACCCCATGTTTCTATACCAAAATAATTCTTGTAATAATAATGAATAGTCTTCTATTGATGAGTATAACTATACTTTTATTGAAAAACATTCACTAAAATATGGGTCAAAACTTGTTATGATATGTGGGGTCTTTCACTTCAGTAAATAGTGACTACTATGGAAGTGAAAGAAGAAAAATCGAGTGGATCCCCAATAATGAAATCTTAAACTACCTCTCGGAATAGTCTTTAATAATGTACCATGAATTAAAAATGGCTCTGAGAAATCCATCATGGCCTGGAACACTTTCCATCTTCACATGGAACATATAGTTTTTGATTTCAACACCACTGTGTACTACATTCAAATTATTATTGTCTCTATCATCCACCAATATTGGTACACAATTCTTAATGGACTCCAATCCATCCTACCAACATTTTTTATCATTATTTAATCCATTCATTCTTGCTAATAATTCATTAAAATAACTCTCTTACAACTTCCCAATCATTTCCACATCCGAGAAGAAATACTCATCCTCGAGTTTAAGGTTTATTATGCTACTCAATTATTTATCTTTCATGAAATCTGGAATCAATGTGGTATTTATTTCCAACTCATTGATCCACATGACTTGTGAACTTTTTGTGCTTTCCCATTCAATTTAGAATAATTTCTCTACTAAAAAAGTTGTTTTTCATAGAATTGAAAAAATAAATTTTCATCATAGTTATCATGGAGACAATCCTAAAGTTTATCTATATTACCATACATTTCTTCCAAGATGTTATAAATGTTGTTATTTGTGGAGATACACTCATATAGAACCTTACTCAAGTGCTGAAGTCATTTTATATGACCATTCTAAGTTGTGCCCTCCTTCAATCAAACCCACGATTTCATATCCATCTGTTGAAACCCCTCCATCATATTCTACTCATTAGAGCAGAAAATGATCAAAAATATTAGGTCCCCCTTCTTCAGCAATATGAGAATATGGGAGTGATCTGACAATGCTCGGGTAAGGTTCATGATAGAGGCTGATGTGATGGAGTCCACCCATTGTAAATTTGAGGCACGTTGTTCAAGTCAACCCTAAATTATACTGGAACCTTTTCAATTATTACACCACAAATATTTTCTTTTGGGGAATCGCATATATATAAACTACGTACAATTTGTGACATCCAAAATGTTCTAAATTTCATTATCAGATATAGGAAGATGACCAATTTCTTATCAGGATTCTATATTTTTTTTAAAGTCACTTCCTATAAACCAAGTGAGGTTGATGGGTTGAAAAAGATAAGCATGAATCCATAAAAAGGGTCTCCAAGAAGCCCCACATATTGCATAAAAATGATAAATAAATCTCCTTGATAACCAAATTAATCAGGGTTGTATCATATTGTGATTATACATCCACAAAATCCATTGGTACACCTTTTTCCAGAAAATCCTAATATACCTGTTACTCATGTCATTATGAAAATAGTGGATGAATCCCATGAATTTGGGATATATATATATATATATATATACGATTCATATCTTGTATGGGTTCCTAAATGAAAAAAAAAATTGATTCATTATGTCATCACGATTCTATGTTCATTAAAGAACTTTTTACATGGGCCCCTAGACCCCCTGTGCATTACAGATGATAATAGATATCATAAAACTAGAGAGGAGATGGCTCTTCCGCCTAACGAACTAGGCCATTGTTCAACACCGAAGGTTCCATCTATGCACTGGACCCTTTATTCACACATGAAGGAATGCTCTTAATTGGGGAAGCATCAGACTCGTATATCACAAAGAATTTTCTGGCAGAATAGGCCAATGGAGATTGAGAATACTTGGAACCCCTATGGAAAATGGAAATGATCAACATCCTTTTTGTGAACTCTTGGGTGAACTGATATTTTCTAACACACCCACCAACATTGTTTTGAATCCAAATTCTACTGAATGACTAGAGTTTCCTCTCATGAATGGACTGATGTAGCTTATGTGAAGTAATGAGGATCACATCTGGAAGAGGAGGTTTTCAGAAGATAGATAATCCTGATTGTGGGCATCCAACATCAATATAAGAGGACTTGAATCTATATGAGAGGTTTCAGAGACCGAAACCTTCAAAAATTTCCATGATTATAAAATGTGAACATCCACATGAATATAAATGGGCCAATTTGAATAACCCACCAAGAGAGTTTTTTTATATATATTTTTTCTGCAATTTTTTTAAAAAAATGGATAGGTTAATTATTTTTGAAAATTTATGTGAAAGATGGCTAGGGGGCTTCCACCACTCAGCAAATTTGTTTAAAAAATAAATTACTAATTTAAATATTAATTTAGTATATTAAAATATTTTTGTTTTTGCTTTGTTTTGTTTTGTATATATGTATATAAAGAAAAAAAATTTAGACGAATATATCTTCTATTTAATATCTAGTAGTACTACCATTACATCAGTCTAGATTCTGACAGAAACATTCACTGAGGGCTCCCTTTTATAAAAGGTATTGCCTTGGAAATCATTCTTCCTTTCCGATGTGGGATTTAGGTCCTCCCTTTTCTGCGCAGAATTACTAATATATTACTATTAATCATTTAAAATCAATTAAGCAGTACTATTCATTACTATTTAATAATATTATTAAACTAATTAATTTATAAATAGATAATTATATATAATAGGATTTAATTAATTAGAAATTAAATATTATAAAATTAATAAGGAATAATCTCAATAATAACCAATGATTACTACTTAATAATATAATTGATAATTTGTAAAAATAATTATGTAATTATTAATTATAAATTAATTTGTAGTTAATAATTATTTAATTAATTATTAAATTAATCACTTACTAATTAATTATTTAATTACTAATATAATTATTAATTAATTACTAACTAGTTAGTTAACAATTAATTAGTTAATTATTAATATCGTTACAAATTATTAATTATTAATTATACAATTAATTAGTTAATTATTAATATCGTAATTAATTAATTAATAATTATTAATTGATATAATTAGTATTTATATTATAGTTAAATAGTAATATAATTATTAATTATATAATTATTAATTATATAATATTTAAATAGTTAATTTATAGTATATTTATTAATTATATTGTAATTAATAATTTGATTTGTAATATAATTACTCATTATAATTATTCATGATAATTATTAATTATTAATTATTAGTAACTAATTATATAATAATTAAATAATTAAATGGTAATATAATTAATAATTATATAATAAATAACTAGTTATTTATTATTATAATTATTAATTATAATTAATAATTAAATAATAAATAATTAGTTAATTAGTAATATAATTATAAATTATTCATTATTAACTATTGATTATTAATTCTGCATTATTTATTATTTATTATTAATTATTAACTAATAATTAAATAATATTTATTTTTTTATTTAATAATATATTTAATAATTATATAATAATTAATTATTTAACATGTAATCTAATTATTAATTCTATTAATTAATTATTAGTTATATAATAAATTATTAATTATGTAATAATTAATTAGTTAATTGATAATATAAATATTATTTATATATTAATTAATTGGTTAATTATAATATTATTATTATTTATAATTAATAATTATTAATTATATAATAATTATTTAGTTAATTAATAATATAATTATTAATTATATACTAACTAATTAGTTAATTTGTAATAAAATTATTTTATAAAATTATTAATTTTTGAATTTATAATAATTATATAGATAGTTAATAATATTATAATTAATTATGTAAATATTAATTAATAATATATTTATTAATTACATAATTATTACTAATATAATGATTAATTATATAATGATTAATTATTTTTAATGATTAAGAGTAATATATTAGTAATTCTACGATGAAAAGTGAGAACCTGAAAGCCACATCAGAAATGCAGAATGATTTCTAAGGCAAGGCCTCTTATAAGAGGGAGATCTAGGTGTTAATTTTTTTCAGAATCCTGACTCCTTTAACTTTAGTACTATTGGATATTAAATAAATAAAAAATCCAACTGAATTTATTTATTTATATATATATACATTAAAAAAATAAAAAATATATATACTAAATGAATATTTAAAATAGTAATTTTTTTAAAATCTAACTGAATGGAGGTATCCCCTGAGTATCCTTTCACACACATTTTGGAAAAAAATTAACCTACACATTTAAAAAAAACTAAAACACGCAAAAACTCTCTACCATGAGGTTGTCTATGTCACCACCTGTCAGAGCATCAGTAAAATCTATCTCCACAAAGCATGGTTCTTCAAACAAAATATCATTGTTGGGACCACCAAATCAACACTAGGACCACATGGAGAGGCTGATGGAGAATGAACATCTTCCATAGTGTCCTCCTGGGGGATTGGAAGAAGTTTCTAGAATGTCTGCTTTGAATGGATCTAGAAGCCACACTTCACATAGAACTAATGATGATCCTGGAACAAGATGTGTTTCCATCATAAAAATACATCACCATGTCTAATAAGAATTTAAGATGAGGGTTTCTCCACCACATCCATATCCACACATAATTGAGGACTCGAGGATGACTGAAGGTAAAAATGTATCCACATCTAGGACATGAATCACACCAAAAGCATTTCCAACTAATTCCAAAATGAAAAGATTGAACATAGGTAATAGGAGCCTTGGAAGATAGATCCAAACATCAACCCTTTTTGAGTCTCCCCCAAAATCAACATCCAACAACTATCATGAATGATTGAATTTCCTGGAACCATAATGATGCTCTTACTAGGACCATGCCTTGAAAAAATACTATCCATCAAAGAGATGAATATAGAATGTATACATGGAGACCACTAAAATGTTCACAATTTTTTTAAGACACTGCAAACACACATTTTTCTTGAATAAGTAAAGTGAATGTTTATCACAACCAAATCACACAACTAGAGAATGATCATGATATTTTAATGCCTTAGATATGTCCTCCACTGACAAATCCACTACAGGACAACCCTTGACCTTATTTGAGCATTCTGGTGAATACTCAATAGCAGGCATTCTGGGATCACATGTCTTAGAAGGATTAACGGAATGACCTTTGAGACCCACATTAAAGTATTTAACAACCAAAGTAACTTAAAGAGCGTCCTTCATTAACATGGAAAAAAACTAGGTCATCTCCACCTCATATATCTCATAATAAAACAATGAGATGACAATGGAAGCATCCACCATGTTAGGCTTGTTCTTTTTACCAAAATCATTTTCTCATGAAATTAGTAATAACAACATCATACTACATTTAATCTTCATTTCTCATCATCTAAATAGAATTTATTTATCGTCATGTCATGGATTTTGTGTTTATTATTCCATACCTACTCGGTTTCACCTTGATGGGTGGTTTTTTTATAATTTTGGATGCTATGACAATCTACATGAGGTCGAGATGTTTTGTGTCATTGAATGTGACACTATTTAGGGATACATTTTAAAATATAATTCATTATGTAAGTCCTCATAAATAAATAATTTAATGGATCCTTTCTCAAATCAAAATATTGAAATATTTTCATATAATCACTTGAGTGATAATTGTCACAACAAGTTTTCTATAAGTGTCATCATACAAAGAAAAAGAATTACCCTTCAAGGATCTCTTCATTCATTATGTGGTTTTGAGGATGACATAAAATAGAAAACTCTATAAATTAAGGCTAAGATATCTAATACATGTGAGGAAAATGACTGCAAATAATTGTACTACAATTCATTCAATTAATCCATCAATATCAATTTTCAATCATAATTTAGTATCCCTGTAGATTGACTTTTTTTTCAATTCCATTTAACTGATCCTTCACATTATAATTTATCGTGGATCTACATTGAATTGTATGTTCTACAAAATTTTTATGTTAAAAAATCTTCATTCTTCCCTTGGAATAGGATCTGCCTCAATCCAATTCAATATTTGTCATCAAATTTCATAATTCATAGGTTTTCCCTTTGATTGTTTTAACGCATTGTATTTCTATTAACCGCATATAATGGTTTTTAGTGTTATAATTATTTTTTGTTCTTCCATTTTATCTTCAGGATGATATAAAATAGAAAACAGCTGATCATATAGCCAATAATACATGAGAAAACAGTGACTAGAGAGAACTATGGTACAATACAATAAATTATTCAATCAACTCATTTCCCTTTGTATCTCATTTAATATTCTGAAATATGGTTTGGAAAATTTTTAAAATCCACTCAATTTCTATTAGATTCCCTAAATATTATAAATCATTACTATATTTCAAATATTTACATTAATATGTTTTTTTTATTTTTCCCCTTTTAATTACATATTCACTCCCTAATTACATTATACAATTTCATTAATCAATGACTACAGAGTACTGTAGGCTACTACAATAGTTCATGGTTTGTGAATCTAAAAGATGCATCGTAATATCTATTGTGGAGTAAACGATATTCATAATAATATTAAACGTTATTCTTGAAAAAAAAATGCTAAAAATATTTAACTTTTGATAACTAAGAGAAAAATATAATTTCAATAAATAATATTCCAATAGATATAAATATTTTCTTAAATGAATATTGTTTAATGAAAATTTTATTACGTGTTGTGAAACACAATGAATGGTTTTACATAATATTGTACCTTGAAACATTGGTTGTTGTAACTTATAAATTATTTCATATAACTTTTTTCTAACTATTTTTTTTAGATGACCAATGATGAATATGAGTGTAATAGTATGTTGTAATTTACATAATGAGATTTTAAAAAACTTATACATAGATAATGATTATAGAAAACTTTGGTACTAGACAATGTTTCTATATGATATGTTGGAAGTGGATGAAATTTTGGGAACTGAAATTGGTTTGATGATAAAAAATTACTACATTTGATTCCAATGGAGTACGTATTAAGCATTTAGGTTATGGAAAGGGAATGATAAAACCATATACAAATAATTTATTAAATGATGGATTGATTCAATAATTTTTTAATATATGTAGAGTTTTCCATACAATTAACTTTATTCTTCTGTAAACCAATAATAAATGGGAATTTGTGATTTTTATTACTTTATGTATAATTCTTCACTAGTGAAATTATATTATTCAATTTACATGTTTTTTAATCTTCAATTATTTACATATTATGAAATCAACCATATATTTTCGATACTATGAATATTTATTGTTCCAAAGCCCATGCCTTATCATTATTAAATTTTAAACTATGACCACCAAATTTTTTTAGTACTTGAACAAATTGTTTGGGCATCTTATAAAATTTTAATTTTTCATATTTATTAATATATTTGAATTTAATTAAACTTTAATGTGTTCTTGTTTATAAAAACATTTGTTTCTAAACTCATTTCAATTCATCATCTTATAATGATATTGATGACAAAAAATTACAAAACATCATTCTAATTCATGGATTTCATAGAATCTATAGTGATTATCATGAAAAAATAAATTCCAATTAGTTGTTTATTCAATTAACCTTATGATTTATTAGATTCACATTAATATCATTCTAATGGATTTTAGTGGAATGAGTTTAAAAATATAAAATTCTGGGTACAAATTTCCAATTACAATAAGAAATTGACCTTTATTATTCTTGTCTAGTCTGTTTGTTACTTGCAAAGCAAAAAAGGAATGGGGTGCCCATTATTTTCTCAAGATTCTTCCTCTGAAAATCATTACCATGGTTCCTCAGGTTATCCACTGTATATGTTTCATATTATCATCCTTCAAGAAATGTATCCTTTTTCTATCAAACATCATCGTACTTTTTTACCATATCACTATTACCTATTACTCAATGTTTAATATCTCTCAGGGGGGTTTTTTATACTTACTTTTATTCGTGAAAATATTATTTTTTCTATATTAATGTACTTAGTATTAGAATTATATCTTTTTCGAAATTCATACTTTGGCGAACATTGAAATGACTATATATAAATATTGGTCAATTTCCAACTACATAGGTGAAAAAATGGTTTCAAGAATACAAGTATTTGGAAACAAATATAGCAATTAGAAGATACTGTAGAAGGTGTTACCCATTTCAAACTCACTATAGGTAAAAACATGGGGTTTTGGGGTATTGGGAGATAGATCTCTGTTGGAGGTCCTTCAACATGTATGGGTTTTCTTGAAAAGGATCACATGGTTTCTCCAAAATTTATTTCATTTATGTTTACGCTATTTTCATAAACATATTCCACACTAATATCACATTTCATTGCAATTTCCTATAAATATAATCTATTTTGTTCATATACACATGTAAATTTTTTAATATTTCTTAATAAAAATAAAAAACTCTAAAAAATATATACATATTTACCCATTTATAAATATATATATTTCAATAAAATTTTACTTTTATATCATTTAAATTCTATACTCACCACTTTTTCAACAATAAATTCATACATTATTTACGTCAAGCAAGTATAGTATGCATTCCTTCTACTTTCAATTTTTTATCCCCCCATATCTATTCTACATTAACAAATTCCATATAGTATTATGCATATTGTATAGATAAAAATTTGAAATCACTTAAATATGTATGGATACTTTATGAATAAATTTATTAAATTTACATACACCTCTTCACAATTATTCATATCTATTGTTATATATAATTCTTCAATCTACACATGCCACCACAAGCCTTAACACTATTTCAATGTTTCACATTCCACCCACTCACTTAATTTCTTCATACAATTTACACCCTCTCTCCCAAAAAGTGACACATGTTCCATAGATCACCCCAACAATTTTATGACCATGTATATGGAAAATTGTAATTAAATTATCATGTCGTGCAAATGCATGGGTTGGGTACCATTTGATGATATTATTTTTTCTAACACTCATGAGGGGTATGGAATCATCTCATTAAGAATAATATCAATATATGCATGGATACAATTAAACACAATAGATATAACAAAGGGATATATCCTCCACAACATCATTACCCCATATGTTAAATGACTATGAATACTAAACTATGTGTAGAATCATTAAGGGTTTATGGAACATGTACAAATGAATTTGAAATTCATGACACAACCTGCTAAATTCAATGTATTTGTTTTCACTGTTTAACATTAGTAATCATGCCTCTAAATTAAATTGGAGTGTATGGTGCTAGACTGGTCAGCATTGATTCATAATGAATTGACATCTAACTTGATGGCATAGATCATACCATACATAGTTTATCTGATGAGAATTCCATAAAATACTCATTTATAAAGGGATTTATACTCATTTGGACCATTATGTAGGGAAATTTTAGCATCTTAGCATTAAATTTGTTCCCTTTTTCTTATATCAGATGGGAGAGTCCCATTTTAGAAGTTAAATATTATAGTATCCATTCATCCCGGGTGTTTACTTCCCCATCATGTTCTGGGGTAGTGTTTACAAAATTTACTTCCTCCATTTCATAGACAATGATTATGTCACGACCCGACCCTACCCGGGCTCGAGCCGAAACTACCCCAAGACCGCCTCCATAGGCCAGGGGATGGCGACAAGAGTCGAAGGCTTAACAACTCGGGGAGGCCTTTTCCTGAGTACCTGTAAACACACACGCAACCCACTCAATGCAGAAGTGTAGAGTAAAAGAAAAGACAATTAAAGTAAATTGAAACTGCTATATATAAACCACAAAAGTGCATCGACCTCTAACAGTACAAAGCGAGTGCTGAAGGTAAACTGAAAAAGAAAAGGGGAAAACACGCGCCCAAACAGAAGAGGTGTCATAACCCGGTAACAGGTAAACAAAAGAAAAATAGCTGGAAGGGTCCCCCACCTAGAACCCGACTCCGACCACTGTACGTGGTCCAAGCTCTAGATCTTTTAAGCTCTGCTGAAGTCATGATCCACCTGTCTGCTGTCTGCAAGGGCACACCAAGTGCGGGAAAAGACCAAGCATGTGTGAGTATAAAAATACTCAGTAGGATGACCTGAAGGCTTGGGGGAGCAAAAAAGAAGATACCTAAGAGTGAGAAGTAGATCAGACATGGAAAATTAAGGGAGTACAACCGAGAGAGTAGTAAAGAGTACAGATCAACCCAACAAGAGGAAGGAAGTAGACTCGTCCAAACACCAGGAGATCGGACTGGTGAGAAGATGAACTTCTCATCGAGTCTTCTCAACCTATAGCAGGAGAGTAGACTCGTCCAACCACAAGAAGCTAGACACGGAAATCACGTGGCATACCTCGCGTGTCTTCGCCTCTCTTGGAAGGAGAGTATCCAAAAACCAAGGAGTGGGTACTGGTACAAGGTATACATATATATATACTCAGCCATGAAACCCGAACTAGATCGTAAGGGGATCTCTGTCTCGTAGCTCAGCCCAAGAAAGTGAGTAGCCAACATTCCCAGAAGTATACACCATCAATGCTTAGTATCTTACACGTCTACCCCGAACTACAAGTCAAGGGGCTAAAATTACCGCACCTCGACACTATCCACTTTGGGAGGCACTGACTCACCTGCATGGTGTTAGGTCACGTCACAAGGACGTGTCTCGGTGGGGAAAGTTCCCCTCGTACTTGAGAGTTCTGGGGAAAGTCAAACCACACCTCGTCACTACCCCACAGTCAAGAGCTCTTCTCAAAGTCAAAGATGACACATCAGTGACCTGTAAAACCAAGGGTCCCACTCCAGTAATCATAGAGAAAATCCACAGACTAGCCTAGTAGAAAGTACTGAGTCTGAAAGAAGTCGTCGGGTGACACACTGCCCAGTATCTGCTAGAGGGTAGACCCTAAGAGGTCGTCGGGCGACCCACTACCCAGTCTCTACTGGAGGGTAGACCTTAAGATATCGACAGGCGACCCACTGCCCAGCCCTGCTGGAGGGTAGACCTAGAATACGTCGATAGGAGACCCACTGCCCAGTCTCTGCTGGAGGGTAGACCTCAAAAAAGTCGAAAGGCGACCCACTTCCCAATCTCTGCTGGAGGGTAGATCTGGAAGAAGTTGACAGGTGACCCACTACCCAATCTCTGCTGGAGGGTAGACCTGGAAGACGTCGACTGGCGACCCATTGCCCAGTCTCTACTGGAGGGTAAACTCGAAGAAGACAATGAGAAAACCACTACCCAATCTCTTCTGGAGGGTAAACTCGAAACTTCTCTGTCCATCCCTACTGGAAAGAACCTCCTGAGTAGAGGATCGGTGCCCGCGTAAAGTATTGGTCACACCGAAATCCATAGTAACCCTGCTGGTTTAAACCATCATGAACAGAAGTACCATCTGCATCACGAGAGGTCAAATGTACGTAAAGTAGAACATGGCGCGCATAGGGGCGCCACACGACATGTGGCCCTAGCTTATCTCCAAACCAAGCACAAATGTCCTTGGGTACAAACCACAACATGTACCTCTAGGAATTCCCGTATACTCCCAGAGTATACTAAATTTCCAGCACAAGGGCTATCGTGTACACGACACCCAATGTCAACGCAAAAATATGTAAACATAAATTTTCCAAACTGCTTCCTCTGCGGACCTAGAATGGTCAACCACATCTCTTTAAGCATTCCCTTCACTCTCCCAAGAGTGAACGCGATCACACACCAAGGGTTCTCCACAAACATCGCAGGAAGAACCACCACTAGAACACCTTTCATGCTTCCACACTAAATGAGATCTTGAATGAGTCTCTGTGCATCCAAACAGATTTTATCATTGTAATCCTCACAGAAAGACACGTGATATAGACTACTTACTCACCTCAAATGGATATCCGACGGAAAAGTTGCCAACACCGCTTTACGCTCGAACAGCGTCCCGTGATCCCGAGTCTCGACCCCGAAAATAGTCGGGTGCATCACACCATTGTGATTCCCTCGGGAAGACGTGTCAAATTGACTTCTCACTTGAGTGCAATGGATATCTAGACAAGAAGATGCATTTCACCGTACCGCATATGATCGGTGCTTCGTGGGTCCCACATCTCGGTCCTGAAACGCAACGAACGGATCGCACCGTTGCGATCCTCTCGAAAAAGTACACAAGATTGACTATCCATTTGTCTGAAATGGACACCCGGTGATAAGGATATAAATCACCGCCAACCTCCAAAATGGCCCTCGTGGGGCCCGCACCATCGTACAAAATTTAAAGTGGTCGGATTGTGCCATTACAATGCCCTCGAAAAAACACCCAAAAATTACTACTCGCACGCCCCGAATGGACGTCTGATGGAAAAGTTGTCAAACGCTGCTCGCAGCTTAAAAGTCGGGTTGTGGGGCCCACACCTCAACTCATGTTTCAACGCCTGAAACCATACTAGAAATCTCTGTCTCGATGCCAGGGTCGCAACACCGTTGACAACGCTCAGAACGGACTCTGGATGTGTCTGCGCCGCCCAAAACAAGAATCTCAGAAAAAGAACTAAACCACTTAACGTACGTGTCGCGCCACCAAGCCCCTCATCTCGGGAATTAAAAAAATCCCCAAGACCATCTCAAAATGTTCGTCTTGATCCAAAGAGCGCATTGCCGCAGATGACGCATTAATCATATGCTCCATGCATGAGCTAGCTTCGATCCAACCTTTGAAAATAATAATATTATTATTATTTCTAGGGTGTTTTATTGACCCGCTCCACGAGTCACCGAAAGATACCCAAAGTTGGTCTTAAAAGGACCTCATTGAAAACATAGGCACACTGTCGCTGACGGTGCATGAATTGGATGACGCACGGGGAAGTTACGCCCGATTCACCATTTTAATAATTATAACATTATTATAATTATTAAAATCATTATTTTATTTATTTATTTATTTATCTTTTTTTTGTTTATCCCACGGAGTTTCTCTCTCCAATTAGGGAGACTCCTCTCCCCCTTTTTTTCTTCCCCTGCACACGGGCCCTTTTTTTAAAATTATCTCTTTTTTTTTGTCGCCTGCTTTTGCAGGTCACCCCCAGCAGAGACCCGCAACAGTGGGTCTCTTCTTCTTCACCAGGATCGCACGACCCTGGTGTTCCGGCAACCCTAGCACCGGCCGGCCACCTGGCCGGCCACTCCTCTACAGTACCCCCCCCCCCCCAGACGACCGCCTGGCCGCCTCGCTCACCCGCTATCTTCGTTGGCCGCTCACCCGGCCGAGCCGCCGAAACCCGACCACCGCCGCACGATGGCCCGCTGAACGCGGCTCGACCGCACCGCCCCGGTGCCCGCTGCTTGCACCTCTGCTCAACCATCAGTGGGTTAATGCGTCCAAAAGTGGGTGATGAATATACGCGAAGAACAGATGGATTTCAGATACATTTAGGCTTCGAACACGGATTGATGAACGTGTTAGTGCGGTCATCGACGATATATAAAAGGGAATGAAAAAAAACAAAACAAGCAAGAATGAATTTATGAGAACAACTTCAATCTGAAAACGAAGTCGGAATAAATCCTACCTCGATTTTTTCGTCAGTCGATGATGACGTGTTCGCCTTGCTTCCGCTGTGATCTGCCGAAGTTCTGTCGTTCTCCGTCAAAGGGAGGAGCATGAGAATATGGGAGAGGGAGAGCTTGAGGAAGAGGAGGTTTCTCCAGGGGGATTTAGAGGGGAGGAAGGGGATGAAGGGATTAAATAAAGAAAATTAATTAATCCTTTAATTAATTAAAAACTCAACCCAAATTAAATCCATGTCTGAAACCCCAGACGCAGTGAAAGTTAGGTCGCACCTAGGGTAAACACCACCTCCCAAACACAATGGTGGTCTCAGAATTTTAATCCGAGACTCCATTGGAATGTTATAAAACTTAACGTCTGAGGCCGCTAAATTATGAAAATGCCCCCGGGGCCATTTTTCACAGACGGCCCGTGCCTGCGAAAATGAAAACCCTCCTAGGGTAGACGTCACGCTCTGGACTCAACGGTGCCCTCGGTTTTCCAATCCGAGCTACCCTTTAAGAGATACATTAGTTTGAGATATTAAATGAATAATTTAATTTAATTTATCCATTTAACACACCGCTAACGAGTGAGGGGTCTGAACCTCCCGCGCCGACTCATTTTATGTCGCTCTTAAGGTAAAAACCCCATTTCGGACCCAAACGTACACTCAGATTTCTGATCCGGATCACCGTTTAGGAGTTATCCCATTTATTTGGTGTGCCCAGTGTGAACGCCCTGAAAATTTAATTCCGGCCACACCAAGGCTCGGAATTGCACGCCGTCTAAAGACAATTCTCTGGAATAACATCAAGAATATTCCAAAGTCTTTTATAGAAAAAATCGGGTTTTTAAATAATAGGGATATCACCCATAAATGTGTGGTATTTATATCCACATTGTCTTAAGAGAGATCATTTTGTACTATGATGGTATTATCCAATGCATAGACATGAGAATTTTGTGATTTAGGAACAGAATGCAGCGTTGGATTAGAAGATAATTTCAAATCAATCTTATACCATTTCAATTTAGTGTGGAAATTAATAATTTTTTATAGTATACTATTTGTTGATTTGTCGGATTACTAGCTCTAATTCCCCTATGATATACAAGAAGGATATTTATAGCTATATGGATTTCATAAAAATGGAAATAAGGGATATGTATTATGCCTCATTATAATTGAAACATTCGGAATGTGAGAGTGAATTGGTTAGAGATAATCTATCATTGAAAAAAAATATTCCCTTTAAATATTATTTGAGATTTTGGTTTTACATTCCAATTCCAACACATTTTCAAGAGGAATCATCCAAATACATCTCCCAAATTTTGTGAATGTCATAGGTATAGGAAACTTCTTCAGCTAGATTTATTATGTCCAATATCATTTTTTCCAAGATGAGATGTGACATAATGAAATATATGGAATCCTTCATTTTTATACCATAATTTTATAGTGCATTTAAAAATAGAGGATCATTTACAGTATAGTTTCATGGAAAAAGGGTACATAATACATGAAAACATAAATCATTCTCCTATTCCATGTGAAAGTATTCTTAAATGCTCAATCTAATTAAATTTATTGAATTTCATAACCTAGGGACATACATAAGAGAAAGGGTGATCTTAAGGCCCTGTAAGGGAAAAATGTATATAATTTACTTTTGATCTTGATGAATATAAATAAGAACTTTAGTAATATCATAAGGTAATGATAAAAAGGAATATCATAAATAGAATAATATGACTAATAAATTATAATTGTGTCTACAAAATTTAATTTATAAATTTTTAAGCATATCACCATGGTCTATCCCTATGGTGTCAAAAAATTTACCAATGTTATTCACCAAGGTATCATAAAACATGTCTCCTTTAGAGATTAAATTCTTTACCCAATGCATTGGAGTGATATCAGGGAACACACTTAATATTTATTTATTTTCATGCGAGCCACATATATTATAATAAAACATTTCATAATTATTCCATAAGGAATAAAAAATGGGGTTCATATAAAAATCATGGCATTTTTATAAAGTGCTTAAAAATATGATCATTATGTAATTTATAACCGACAGAAAGGTACTATGAGTTATATGTATGTCAATAATAGATTAAAATAAATAATTTTTATGTCTTGGAGAAAAAATCATTTAACCAAATGAGTTTTGGGTATTGACATAATAATAATAAAAGAATTTCATTAGAAAAAGAGTTATTTTGAGATGATAATTTTCTAGCACAATAGGTATGAAACATGGTTTTATAAAACATTAAGAAAGAGGGGACAAGGGTCACCCATTAATAAAAGACTCACCATGCAGTAGAGGTATTGAATAAAATTAAAATAAAAATATTGTATGGAAATTTGAAAGACATAGAACATAAAAATGAATTTGAAAGGAAAAGAGAAGATGAGAATTACATTTCCTTGTAAGAGTAACTTCTAAAACTCTATGATCGGTACCTTGGGGATAGGGAAAACATTGGGAGGAATCCATGGGATCTAATACTATCATAGATTCGAGGGGGAATATTTTGTAATGAATTTAAACAAAGGAATGGGATGTATTTATTAAAAAATAGAGGTAGTTTTTTATTAATTTATGAGGACACCTCATATCATATTTTAATGCATAAAGTCAACCATCATTCTAAATTACACAATACAACATTATGTTATCATTAATCATACTGAAAACTCAAAACTATATTTTTACTATTCGTGAAAAACTAAATACCTTAAAAAAGTCCAATGAATTCACCACATTCTAATATCGAACATCAGAATTAATAAATTAAATTAATTTTATTATTATTATTTTTTAAATATGATAAATGTATTTTTAAAATATAAAAATACTTAATTACTAAAAATATTAGCGGACATAAATTGCATAGTAAGCTGCAGACTAAAATTTTCAACAAAAAAAATTATTTTCACATTTATAATTAAAAAAAGGAGTGTTTTTATAATACTATATAATTATAATAAACATTATTAATAAAACCATAGTGGAATATAATAATTTATATCACTCTGAAATGTTAATTTTTCACCTGAAAATTAAATTTGTAAAATTCCCCCTCAATTTTTATGAAAAACAATTATTAAAACTGAAGTGATGAAATAAATATTTTATTTAATCAATGGTATTACATTTTATGTAACTCTGGACTTGAAAAATAAACCCTTAAAACACCCGCATATGACCTAAGGGAAAGCTGTTCAATGGTGACAGACTCTTGTGGTGGCTCAGATAACATTTCCCTATTGGTAATCTCCACAAACATGAACATCTCTCTTTGGCAGTTTTGATCAAGATTATCTTGTCAAAGATCATTATGGGCATGGTCCAAATAAAATCTTATTGGTGCTACCACCTGCCAATGTTCTAAAAAATGGAAATTGTAAGGAAATATTATACTAGATGAGGCCATATACTCTTCATCCTACATTAATTAACCATTTTCCTTTCTATTTATAAATAATAATATAACGTTATGAGTATAGTTTCCAGTATTCATATAAACCAATGATCATAATTGATCAACAATCGTATAACAGTTGAAACCTGGTGGTTACATTAAAATATTCATGATTCACTATAAATGAGATATAATTTTGTTGTGTAATAATATAACACACATTTAAATGAAACGATTATCATTCCAAAATACAGGATCATTTCATTCTCACACCATTAAGAAATATTATCCTTGAAAATTCAACTCATTCCCATATATGAGAAATGTTGTGGGTTCTTTTGCCTTGTTGTTTCCTCTATCTCCCACATGGTTTCTTTATATTTACAGTTCCGACACAACAGATTAAAGACATGGGTATTCTTTTTGGGTTGAACCTTCTCTCTATGGTACAAGATCGCCATATACTACAACTCATAATAGAGGTCATGTTCAATTTTAACCACATCAGGATTTAGTACATGTGAAGGGTCAAGTACATAATTACTCAAAAGAGATATGTATAAAACATCCTGAACATGAGATAGATTAAGTGGTAGTTCTATTGAATAGGCCACTACTCCTTTGTGATCGAGGATTTCATAGGGGCCAATGTACCTAGGGATGAATTTTCATTTCTTCCCAAACCTCGTGACTCTCTTCCAAGGTGAAATTTTAAGGAATACATTTTCACTGACATTAAACTCTGTGTCCCTTCGATGGTTGTCACTAGAAATCTTATGCCTACTCTGAGTAGCCTATAGGTATTGTTGGATGACATGAACCATTTCTATTATCTCATGCGAAGATCAAGCCCAAGAATCATTCTCTCACTATCTTAATCACTAAATGAAGGATTCCTACATCGTTTCTCCTATAGAGATTCATAGGGTTCCATTTGAATGCTCTAATGAAATCTGTTTTTGTAAGTTAAATCAACTAATTGGAGATATTGATAACATCCACCTAAAATTCCATTGAGAATTTTCTTAGCATGTCATTGAGTGTCTAAATAAACATTTCAAATTGGCCATTAGTTGGGGGATGATAATCTGCACTCAAATTAAATTTTGTAGTCATAGAATGTTGAAGACTTCTCCATAATTTTGATGTGAACCTAGGTTTATGAGCAAATATGATAGAAAGTCGTACCCCGTGCAACCTCACCACATAAGTCCCATAAATCATAGAAGGTTGTTCTAGAGAGAAATAATCCTGAATAGAGATAAAATGGGATGTCTTGGTGAGATGGTCCACTATAACACATATCATATTGTATCCTTTGGATGTTCTTAGGAGACCATTGAGAAAGTCCCTAGTGATATATTCTCATCTTCCATGCTGGTATGGTTAGTGGTTGTAATACTCCTTTATGAATTTTTTCACCCTTCCATCACATTATGACACACCAAGTACCTTGAAGTGTATTCTATCATCCCCCTTTTCATGTTATCCCTCAAATAATGATTTAGAAGGACCCTATACATTTTTTATGATTCCACGATGTATACAGAAAGTAGATCTAAGACCTTCATCCATTTGCTCTTTCTTTATTTCCAGAATATATTGGACACAAATCCATGTACAAAACCTCAGTATTCCTTATTGATGAATACTGAACTCAAGAAACAGAACACACTTCACTACCTCTAACTTCTCCTATAAAATGGGATCATCCCTTTGATATTTCATGATCTTATCTATTAAAGATTATTATGAAATCATTTGGGATAAGGTTGATGTTACCCCTTACCTAATGATTCCCATGTCCAGTTTTACTTAAAATTTGATCCAAGGATCTCTTTGAATCCTCATCATTGCTATAAAATATAGGGTCCTTCCATTAAAATGAATATTTCACTTTGATTTTTCTTCTATGGTGATAATGAATTAAAAAATCATAGTCTTAGAGATGTTCCAACCATCTCCTATTTCACATGTTCAAATACATTTTTTTGAAAATATACATTAAAATTTTATGGTGAGTGTATATATCACAATTATCCCCATAAATATTTTCCCTCAATATCATCAAATAAAAACAACTACAACTAGCTCTAGATCATGTGTAGGATAATTCATCACATGCGGCTTTAGCTGTAGAGATTCATAAGAAATCACCTTATCATTTTTTACGAGAACTCACCCATTCCTTTTTAGAGATGAATCACTAAAAATAACAAATCCTTATCCAATTGAGGGAAAAGATAGCATTATTGCAGTTACCAATCTCTTCCTAAACTCTCGTAAACATTCCTCACACTCATTTTTCCATATGAACTTAACCCCTTTTCATGTAAAATTTTTTAGTGGATAAAAATGATAGGATTTTTTTCTAAAAACCTCATATAATGTACTCCTATACTATGGAATCTATGAATATCGGTTACTGTTGTAGGATGAGTCCACTCCTCCACAAAAATTTTCATTTTAGGGTCAAATGAAATTCCTTCATTGGTTACAACAGTCACCAAGAAGGATACTTATTATAACCAAAATTCACATTTTATAAACTCTCCAAAATGTCTCTCCCACCTAAGAGATTGAAAAATAACCCTTATATGATCCTCATGCTCCTCGTAACATTTGGAATATATCATAATATCATCAATAAAAACTACCAAAATTTTATCAACATAGTCCTTAATGACTCTATTCATCAAATTCATAAATATAACATGTGTATTAGAAAATCTGAATGGAATAACAAAAGACTCATAAGGACCATATCTTGATCGGATGATAGTTTTTGTAATATCTTCTTTCTTTACCCTCAATTGATGATTACTATATCTATGAAAAATCTTGGATAATAATTGAACCCCTCAATGTTGGTCAAATAAGTCATCAATTCTTGGAAGAAGGGATTTATTCTCGACTATGATCATATTTAGTTCTCTATAATCAATGCACTTCCACTTTGATCCATCATTATTATTCAAAAATATGATATGTTCTCCCCAAGGAGAAACACTTTTCCAGATAAAACCCTTCTCAAATAGATCATGCATTTTCTTCTTTAATTCATCCAGCTCTACATTCATCATTCTATATGGTGTTTTTGTAGTTGGATTGGAACTAGGAATGAGTTTAAAGGATAACTGTACCTATCATTATAAGGGAGGTCTAGGTGACTCCTTAGGAAATAAATCAATGTATTCTTGAATTATGAGGATATTCTCTATCCTTATACTCTCATTTCCTTAGTCTTCTTCACCGATAAACTCCATAAAGAAGGTAATAGTTGGTGCTTCTAGACAAAGATCTGGTCGAGATATCTCTCCTTGATTGATAAATGTAGGTCATCCATTCAGGAATACTAACATTTCCTTACTCTTGTATTTTATCTTAGCATTATACTTTGAGATCCAGTCTATCCCTAGTATAATGTCAAATTCCAACATGTGAATGACTACTAAAATTGTGATAATATTGTTCTTACTAATTTAAATACAACAGTATTAAACACCTTTGGAGTGTGGAAAATATTTCCAAGAGTCTTGACATATAACTCCACTTTTATCAGTTCATGGATTGATTTTATATTATTTTCATACATGGAATAAATAAAGGAATTTATAAAACCAAAATCAAACAAGGTACTTTCTAGCTTTGAGGGGACAATAAGTGTACCCACCACAACAAAAATTGGAGCTTTCATGATAGAAAAATAGCAATAATTATCCCTTGGTCTATGTTGATGGTGATGGTGATTCCCCTCCATTACCCTCATTTTTTATAGTGTTTGACCAAATTCGAAAGTTATCAATACAGGAAGGATTGGACTTTAGGTTGGTCCTGCACCATCTGCCCTTTGTCGTTAGTGTTGGGAAGTTGAGGCTTCACCTCACTACGAAAATTTATTTCTATATGGTAGTTTCTTTAATATATATAAAACTTCCCACTCCTGATCATGAAATTCCCCCAAATGTTTCTTCCATCATTTATTACATGTGGGGAGTTTCAATTTCTTTCCCCCTCTCTCATGTTCATATATCCTCCTCAACATTGGCTCTATTGATCTTTTTTCATTCAATTTTTGATACTATTGCATCTCACTATACTCCAGTTCAAACTCTATAGAACTTTGTTCAATTTCATCATAGCTATCATATTCTCGATTAGCTAAATTCATCCTTAGATGAGGTGTTAGTCCACCAATGATTCTACCAGCCTTACCATTAGGATCCATGACAAAACTAGTGGTGTAATGGGGATGTATTGTGAATTTCATCACATAGCTTCCAACAGATTCATTCCGACTTTCCTTCAACTCAAGGCATTCCATCTCCAATTCAGTTCTCATTGAATTAAGGAAATACAAATTGGAGAATATTACCTTGAACTATTCCCACTCCATAGCTTCAATCTCTAAACTTTGCCTCATGTATTTAATTAGTTCCCACTGATTATCATTATATTCACCTAAAATGTAAAAAACCATAGTGAAATTCTTGTATTCTATAAAATGAAGTACAGAAATGATCTTTTATTTTGAGCTTATCCACTGTTCAGAAATCAATTTGTCAGTAGATCCATTGCCCATTGGTGGTCACTGACTCATAATGGACTCGATAGAATGTTGTTTACCATAATGGTGAAATCGATCTCTGAGCTTGATTCATGTTATTTACCATAACATGATTTAGTTGATTCATCATTATCATAATGGTTTTCATTCTAGCATGAATTTAATCTTATTCAGTGCATGGTTCATTGATCTCTGCATTTACATGGTTCTTCATAATTCTCTCCATTTTCTAAAATAAAATAAACATATAGAGAAATGCATTTAATATATTAATATTATATTTATAAAATAATTTCATGTCTTAAAACATTATTCATAAAGATTTTGTTCTTTAACAAAAATTACATTTATTAAAAATCATTCAATAATAGTTCATAAAAAAATTGTGATTAGCTAAATATATCCCCCAGGAGTGTCAAACTAGGATTGTAGGAAGTCCCATTATTGTGCACTAGTTCTCATTCATGTCTAGCTCAAAGCGTTTTTTCAGGTTTTACCCCTAGATACATCTATTCTGAAGCCACATCCACTTGTTCGTATCCAGACATGGAATTATATGTTCAAAAGACACTTACTTTATATTTAACCAATATACCATGATGTTTTATATATTGATATTTTTTATAGGGCTACTTCTTATTTTTTCAAATACTAATTTCCAAAAATAACTAAATCATCCTTTCATATTTACTATGGAATCCCACATTTTATTTTTTAACATTACATGACATTTAAAAATAGACGATCCTTTAAGGCTTAGTGTCCTGAAGAATGGGTACATAATACATGAAAAATTAAAAAATTCTTCTATTACATGTGAATGGATTATTCAAGGTTCATCATATGTACATCTATTGCATAAAAAAGGATATACATCAATTGAAAGGGTGAGATTAAGGCCCAGTAAGGGAAAAATTTGAATCAATTTACTTATGATCATGAAGAATATAAATAAGAAAATAGGAATGTTGTTAGGGAATGATAAAGAGTAATGTCATAAATAAATAATCATGAATAATATATTGTAAAATTTTATACAACATTTAATTTAGACATTAATAAGTATATAACCATGTTCAATCCCTAAGGTGTGATAAAAATTATAGAGCTTATTCACGAAGGTATCGTAAAACTTGTTATCTATAGAGATTAAACTATTTACACAATGAATTAGAGTGCTATCAGGGTACACCCTTAATATGTATTTATTTCCTTGTGATACAAATATATCATAATAAAATGTTTCTTAAATAACATAAATAGAATAAAAAATGGGTTTCATAACAAAATCATGGTATTTTTTAAAATTTCTCAAAAACATGATCATTATGCCATTTATAACCCCAAAAAAGGGAAAGAGGGTTTTAGGTACGTAAATTAAAAAATAAATTAAATAATTTTTATTTCAGGATTAATACCTTCAATATGAAAGTGGTTTGTGTATTCATATATTAAAAATAAAATAATTTATTGAGAAAAAGAGAGAGCTTATTGATGGAAAATCTACATCCAAACGGGTATGAAACATGGTTTTATAGAATAGTAAAAAAGAGGGTGGAAGTGTCAAGCATTAATTATACAATCATAATACGTTAGAGAGATAGAATAAAATGGAAATAAAAACATTTTATTGAAATTTGAATGAAATTCCACCTAAAATAGAACTTGAAAGGAAAAGAGACAATGAAAATTCCTTTACCTTGAAGAGTGACTTATAAAAGTTAAGATCGTGAACTTGGTGGCTTGAGGAACCCATGGTAGGAATCCTTCAAAGGTAATACTATAGGATATTCTATGGGAGATTATTGAATGAATGGAAACAAAGGAATGGATTATATTTCCAGAAAAAAGAGGGAGTTTTTTATTAATTTATGTGGGAAACACAATAGTTGTATATGGAAAAACAGGGTCTTTCCCAGGGTATTTTATCATGTTATTTTTCCACATGGGACACCTCATATCATATTTTAATTCACAAGAGTCAACCAAAATTTTAAATTGCATAATACATTATTATGATATCATTAAACATACATAAAACTCAAAACTGTATTTCAACTATCCACCAAAAAATTAAATATTTTATAAAAATATCATAAATTCACCATAACATTATACTGATCTTCATAATTCAAAATTTTCATTCACTTTATCATAATAATTCTGTATATATGATAAATTAAACATTTAAATATTAAAATACCAAATTATTAAAATTAATAGCAGACAGAAATTGAATAGTAAACTATGTAATAAAATTTTCGACATAAGAAAATAAAATTAAATTATTTTTTCATTTTTAATTAAAAGGAAGTGTTTTTATTACACCATTTATTTATTATAAAAATTATTAATAAACCCTAGTTTTAATATAATAATTTATATCACTCTGAAACTAAAATTCTTACCCAAAATATCCATTTTTCAAATTCCATCACATTTTTTAAGAAAAACTATTCTTAAAACAGAAATGATGAAATAAATATTTTATTCAATAAAATGGATTAAATTTCAATTAATAAGGACCTTGACACATGGAACTTTAAAACACCATAATTTGACCTAATGGTAAGATGTGTGATGGTGATGGACTCTTGGGGAGGCTCAAATAACATTTCATGAGTGGTAATCTCTACTAACATGAACTTCACCAATAAGATATTTCATTCAAGCTTAACATGTTGAAGCATTGCTTGGGATTGGTCCATAGTGACTCCCAATGACACTACCTCCCACCCATGTTCTGACATATGGCTTTTGTACGATAAGAGTATATTGGATGAGTCCATTAACTCTTATTTATACATTAATTAACAATTATAATTTCTATTTATAAACAATAATCATAAAATTATGAGTATAGTTTCCAATGGTCATGTAGAAAAATAGTCATAATTGACCAAAGATTATATAACGGTCAAAACTGGATAGATACATTAAAATATAATTACTTCATTTTTAATGAGATATATTTTTTTGTGTGATAATATAACACACATTTTCATGAAACAATTATCACTCAAGAGGTCGGGTCATTAAAAAATCAGCTAGGGCCATCCCTTTAACATCATTTTATGACATGTATTGGATGTGGTACTATTAAAAGGTAACTTATCACCGGGCCAAAATACTAGTTAACAAAGACCACTGAATAATATATGTGAGCAAGTCAACACGAGATACCAGTTGAACTTCTTGATGTTGAATGAAATTCCACATCTTTTTTCAATAAAAATAAATTTGTGAGGTAGTTATTTTTTAAGTTATAATGTCATGTTTCAGAATATATCATCATTTGACTAATATATAGAGGTTTTTATCATTCCCTATTTAATTTATTATGCAAATAGAGGAGAAAAAGACCATTCCATGGAAGCCGTATAGGATAAATTGCATTCTTTATACTAGAGTCCTAAAAATTGGTGGATGTATTAGGTATTTGTTGAGATTATTGAAAGATTATTATTATTTCTCATCTAATTAGTAGGAGAGTACCTTCTTCATTAAAATAGTAAAAGTCAGTAATTTTTCTTCTATGTTGGCTATGAGACCCCAATATAAAAAATGAAATCTCAGATCCCCCTATAATAAATATGGATTAAAGGGGGTGTCATTAATTGGAATTTATTAGTACTTTCGGGATAAACATAGATGCCACTATGCTGTTGCACTATTCCATGGATTTTTTTCATGTAACACTAAAAACTAACCTGAAAGGATACATTTTAAAACATTCAAAATTAATTTTATGATTATTTCTAGAATGATCAGTGAGGTGATCACAATTCTATTGACATGTTACCACCTTGACATCGATAAAGAATTCATAAATTCATCAAAAATGTTGTTTAAATAAAAGATTTATGGTGTGTTGGTAATTACAATTAGAATTATTTAATAAAAATGCTACTTACTATTTTTAGGTGATGCCATAGGAAATTATAAAATATTAATCTACCTCCTCTTTAATAGCCATTATTATTTAACTATACCCCGTATACATATCCATAAATGAAATGGATAAAAATCCTAATGTTACCTATAACATAAGTTCGATGATTTTAAGTGGAAAATAATTCATTATGATGTGTCAACTATTGCCTCTAAAATAAATGTATTTATTAATCTACAAATATTTTCTTGATAGTGATAACTTTGGATGTTCAATTTGGGTACTTCACCTCTCATTAAAAGATGTATTTGTTCAATATAGTTGAATGAAATTCAATTTAAGACGCATTAGACTATGAAAATCTCCATTCTAGATACATAAAACTGTGATTTTCATTTTTAATTAATTGTTTATGAATAAAAACATAGGTTATCATCCCAACTAGGACTAAATAATTCCATGTGAAAAATATATGATACTATATTATAAATTAAATGTAAATCTCTTACATTCTAAGAATCATGTATTTATTAATGATCATAGGCCATAGGTCTTCATCTAATAATTGATACACTTTTCAATGATCATCAACAGTAGTAGAGTTGCATTTATCAAATATCGTAGGAAAATTCATGTAGATATTCGCTTATTCTTCTTATTTTATTTTTGTGTCTTTAGTGAGGTTTTCAAACATGATGGGTAATGTGAGGGAATATTAACAACTATAGAGATATGAGTGTCCATGATAAGAGACATAGATATCCTGAAAACCCAGACTTGCCCCATAGAGATTATTGAGATACTTTTCTTCTATTAAAATTATACTGAGGGCTAAGGATATATAGATATCGATTGATTCATTGAATATATTAGGGACATTATAAATTTTTTCTAATAGGACAAAGGATTTCTCAGATCCTGATAGATCACTATCCCGACTTCTGTTGGAAGAATCAACTTCATCAAATATAATTTCCATCACATGGACATTGGATAGTAATCGATGTGGATCATGAAAGTTGTTGAGATTTTTTTACTACCACATTCAGGTTTATGGTCATCACATAGTCGATGCTAATCTTGTAACACTCAAATGTTTTTCTGAAATATTTTCTTTAAATATTTTTAATCCATCAATTGACTATGTTGCACACAATATTGAGTTTGAAAATACTGTGAGATGTCATTGGTATACAATGAGCATTATAACATTTCCCTTATGTTAGTGGTAATAAATATAACTAACTTAAGAAATCGTAGGGTGAATTATTTGGATACCAAATATTTATAAATTTTTTTAACCCAATTAAATTAAAAGAAAATATTTCTATATTTTTATTATTAAATAATGTTAAATAAGATATTTAATTGAAATTATAGATATATATTTGTTATATATTTGATTGAATATTTTTTATATTCATCCAATATATATTTGAGTCAAAGGATATTATTAAATCGTAATTTATATACAAACAACTATATTTTTCAAAAGGGTAATTTTACAGCCTTTGAATGGAGAACCATTTCAGAATTAATATTTTGACCCATTAGTATTTTTTATATGAAAAAATAATGTTTTTTTAATCAGAATATAAAAAATATAATTTGATGATTTTTAAAAAAAATTCTGATAACGTTCATGTTTTGATGAATAGTAAAACTATACTAAAATTTAATTGAAATCTTATTTTTTCATAAAAATAATTTATATTACTAAATTATAAAATTGAGTGGATTTTAAGTATAAATATATTATATTTTTAGTAGTTAATATAATGTAGGACATCAAAATTAATTTTACATTGAATTTAGATGTACAAACATTTTAATCTTTTGTAATGTTTTAACTCTTGAAAAACCTGTTTTCTCATTTCAACAATAAGATTAATATTAAATTAATTACTGAAACTTATATGTTTTGAATATTGAAAAATTGATTACATATTTGTAATCAGTATGTCCAAATTATGTAAATAGATTTCTTTTATTTTTGGGTATTATTAATAGTAACATTGTAAATGTTTATTGATATGGTAAAAGGTGAAATCAGGCAATTAAGGGTAAAATTAATATTTTAAATTTACCCTAACACTTGTCCTAAAATAATTGGATGACCTTTTTTGGCCTAAATCATCATTGGTCTTAAATGTTATACTTTATAAGCCACTTGTTTGAGAATACGACATTTAATTTATTTTATTTAAAAAACATTAGGTATGCCTTACTCGTATTTAATAACTTTATACATTTTTATATAAGGTTATTTAAAAGATAAATTTGACTATAAAAATTCATTTGAAAGGTATTTTTTATTATTAATCATGGAAATTTATTATTTATTTTTCTGAAATAAATTATTACCTTAATAACTTATACCTTAATGATGCATGAATTATTTAATTAAAGTGAAATATATAATATAATTTTTATTAATATGATAATGAAAGACAATAAAACCTAAAATAAATTTATTGGTAAAGTATATATCTAACATATTCATTAAAGGGTCATGTTATTGACTATTTGGAGCGATATGGAAATGACTTTGACACATACAATATTTTATTTAATGTGGTTTTAATGATGTCAAATTCATATTAAAATAAATATAACATTTTTATGAATGATTTTTCTAAATATATATTTGACTATAATTATTATTATTAAATATATAGTATTTATCTTCTTCATATTATTTTAATTATAATTTTTATTCAAAAAATATGAATGTTAAATAATTATACAAAACTGATTTTGTGATGATTTTATTAATGATGATAATAAATAAATATTATAAAAAATATTAAAATAAATAAAATTTTGGATAATTAACATATCCCACAAATTTTATAGATGAATTTGACCTCTTATTACTATAATAAAATATTTTGTTCTAAGTGAAATTGTTATCTCTATATTTTTAAAAATAAATTAATTGTATATTATCAAAATTGTCACTATTTATTATTTATCAAAATGATGTATTATTAAATTATTTAGAAATCATAAAACATTTATTAAAAATATATATTTTTTATTAAATGGTTAAAAATGTTTTTAGTTATTCATTTATGTTCTAATTAACATCAAATATGTTAAATTTTTCACTTTTAATATTGACATGTTTATTACCTTAGTTAAAAATTAAATAGAATAACTATTTGTTAATTAAAATGTTATGGTATAGATTTACATAAAAACGTGTCTAAAATTTATTGGATGATTATATTATAATCTTACCTCTTATCATCTTCTATACTAAGACATTTTAGTGGTTTTTAATGTGGTTTTAATTTATTATAAATTAATATTTTTTGGAAATCCCAAAGGTGCCCCCAACCTCATATAAAAAAGGGAACCTCATCCTTCATTTCATCATAACTCATTGAGCATCCAAGTAAATCCATGAGAAAAAAAGCACCTTCTGAATTTCCATAGAAAAATTCTAGAGATGTTGGTATTCTCTGAATACAAACTTTAGTGCATATAATATGAGATTTAGTTGGGAGCTCACCGAAGAAGGGTTAATCTCCCTTACCAAATCTCCAGAAATAATTTAATCATCTACAACATCTTCTTTTTTTGTTTACGTCATTATGTAATAACCCAAGTATCAAATATAAATTGGTATCTTAGTATGGGTATGGAATAACCTTCTCCCACCTTCTATTAATCCTATAAAAAATGAAATCCCCACGTGTGCGAATGTATGCTTCACCGTATCCACATCATGATGTAATATGTTTTTCATAACCACTTTACATGTATGTGTATAAATATATAAATAATAACAATATATTATTATTATTAAAACAATATGGTTATTCTTAAACAACATATATACCATACACTTCAATACAATTTCAATATTAAGGGAATGATTTCATCAATGTGCGTATGTATGGCCTACCATCTACACGAATCGATGTGATCCATTCTACATGATATCCATTAAAAATCATTAAATAAATATATATATACTGAATAAATATAATATATATAATATTAATATAATTTTGGAAATGGTATAACTATAACCAATTTAGAATAATAGAATCTTATTTGAAAAAAAAATGCATAAGAAAAGGAAGTTGTTTATTCCAAAATGATGAGTAAGGTTGAAATGTTATTAAAAATGGATGATGATACGATAATATATGATATCCTAAAAATGACTATGATTCTATAATCAGTCAATGAAATTATTTTAATCATTATACAATATTTTCAAATACATAAAAAGGATATTAGAATAAAGTAAGGGATTATTTTGCAATCTCATTATTAAAGGATAATAATTATACGTTAATATTTACTAGATTATATTTATCATCCACGTATATATTTCATATATATGTAATATTATTTCAATTACTATACAATTTTTTTTGTGTCAATATTAACCATTGGAGATTTTTTATTATATGGTATGAAAATAATATATTGTCATTTTTTGATACGACATACTTTTTGAATTATCTGAAAAAGTATGAGAAGAATGTTTTCTATTTTAATTATACAAAATAATGGGTGTTTTAAGTTTTCATAACTACATATTTAAATGAATATTCCTTTACAATATTTCATGACTATTTCAAAATAACTTATTTTCTTTTAAAATTGGGTGGAATTTTTAATAAAGAGTTTTTTTTTTGAAAAATAAATGATATTTTACTCTGCAATTAATTTCATGTCTTCTATCAAAATTAGTTTCTATCTAAGATGGAATTGTTTAATAGGGTTTTGTTTCAAGTATATTATACCGATTATTTCTATGTTTAATTATTTTTATAATGGGGTGATACTTATGAAATCTATTTGTTTTATATATATTATGTTATGATGTAATATTTTTTAAGAAACCCATTTTATTCTTTGGGTTATGCTATGATGAATGATTTAGGTTTTTGTGTCACATGTTTGAATGATTTAATTATAAGATGTTTGGGAAATATATCTACCTATAATTCCTTAGGTAATTATTTATATATCATGATATAGATAGGTATATAAAGTTATATGTTATTGGTTCAGAAATATAGGCTTAGAACATGATGTAATCCTTGTTCAGTAATAGGCATTGTCTGCTACGATGGTATTAGAAATGAGAAATAACTAATAAGAAATTATTTTCTATGTTTATGAATTTTCAATGAATTCCATGTGTTATGTTATGAAATTTGGGATTAGGTTTATTTATTCATTTTTAGCATTTATGATTTATCCCATGACAAGATATCCTGATCATTCATATGCAGGACATGATTTTCATATGTTATGTTCTTATGTATTATGAATATGATAGGATTGATATAACCCTTGTTTACCTTTACTTGTAATATTATCTCACCCTTTATTAGGATTATTTTCCTTAGTATTTTAAGAATAATATTACTCTGATATCCCCAAAGGGGGTCTAGATATGAAGGAATAAGCGGGATACAATATAGATGTCATATGAACCATTTGTTTATTTTTCCCAATTTCTAAATTTTTTAAAACCATACGATCCTGAAAATTTTTTTATTTGTTTTTTTAATGATTATTAATCATTTTTTAATTAATATATATATATTTATAATGTATGGTTTGTTATAGTTGGTAAACAAGAAAAGTTATAGTTATTGTTTTGAAATTCGGGTGGGAAAACCTTAGTAAGAACTCAAAATATATGTCCAAGTATAAGTTACAATCTATAACAATCCTACTCTTTATTACACACTTAATAATGATTTATTACATAATATTTAACTTAATTAAACTTTTAAGATCAAGAGATATAGTGTATTTGGAAATTAGGAATATTAGAAAACTACATAAAACACAAAATACAACATCTTTATAGAAAATATCCTTTACATGACCACAACATTTCTTCGTAATTTGCATTGCATAGGACAATCTAAGAAAATAAATAAGAAAAGTGTGAGGTATAAATATCATTAAGGGAGTAAACAAGGCATAACATTATGAATACAATACATTTTAGGAAATAGGAATATCAATAGAGCATAAGAGATACATGAACGTAAAGGCATGATATATCATGATTGTCATATCATGGAAATGTGGAAACAAAATTTAACAAGAAATTAGCATGATCCAAATCACATTGAACATAAAGCATGAGTAAAACCTCATATAAATTTAATTATCATGAATAAAACCTCATTTTACTTGATGTATCATGATATTAATCTTTAACCAATGCATTGGAGCGCTATCAAGGTGCACCCTTCATAAATATTTCATTTCATCCATATGTGTTCCATTTGTATCACATAAGATGGAGTCAATCAAAGTTAAAAGATATTACATTATTAAATAATGTGGAATAAATATATTTAATTACCATTCAATATTTATATGTGAATAATGTTGAATACCCTTGATCGAGACAGGGGTATGGTTTTCACTACAGAATGATTTTGGCTTGAAAATCGTTGTGCAATTTCGGCAGCATAACAACGTGACAAAAAAATTAAAAAAAAATTACGATGAGAGTGAAATGGATATATAATAATATGTAAATGAAATTGATAGTAAGGGTTCAATATATATACCGGTCCTAACATATGGAATTTGGAAATATAATGTTTCACATAATAATTAAACTTTAAGAAAAAGAAGAAATGGAATAACTCTTATGAAATTTAGGCAAGGTAACAAGTGTACATGGGAGGGATTAGTGATAGATAAAAAGGTATATAATAATTAAAACATACAGATGGAAGGATGGGGAGGTTATAAATTATACCCCCTCATTTTTAATTTAAAATAAATTGGAATATAAACATAATGAAATGTGGACTAAAATGAAAATGGAAGGAATCCCTTACATTGAAGTGTGATACCAAAGTCTTGGGAGGGGCTTGATAGACGCTTCATGGGATCTTGGGGAACCTTGGGAGGATTTTAGGGAGATGATATCTGTTTAGGGATTTCATCCTAGGTTTTTGAGTTTATAGAAGGGGGTTCTTGGGTGGGTTTATAGAGGAATGAAGAGGGAATTATTTATTATTTAGGTTTTGGACATTACAAATTATACTAATCAAAACAACAAACCACCCCATGGTTTTTGCCCATGGTTTGAGAAAAATTGGAATGTAAAACATTATTTTATTTTCCAATGTCTTAACTTATTAATATGTAAGGCTTGATAATGGGGAGGTGAGGCACACTCTCAAGGAAATCATTTTAAAAAGATAAAATTATTTATAAATCATGGAGGGTCCACTAAGGCATTGTAAAATTAATCAAAAAATAAATAAAATAATATTATTTTAAATTAAAAAAATATTCAATCCTAATATAACATTTATAGTACTTTATTACATCACTATTGGTTCATTATGATGTTATGAAACACATTATATATTTAAAAGGTATTTAATTTTTATCCAAAAATTTGATTGTCTTACAAAATTATGAAAAATTTAGCATTAGTTGATTTTGATGTCTGGAATCCAAAAATAATAGTCATTTTATCTAAATAATTTTTTAAATATTATAATTTTTTACTTTTAAAATAAAATTTTATATTTATAAAAAAATTTATGGGTTTTGACAAAAATAGTTTACATACATTATTAAAAATAAAAATTGTATTCCTAAATTTTTTTCGATATTATATATTAAAAAAGGTAATTTGGTAGTAATATTTTATTAAAATATTGTTTACTTAAAAAATCCATTAATTCATCAGAATTTATTTCTTAATTGAATATTAACTAAAAATACAATTTCTTTTTTTAAAACCATTTACAAAGTTGTAATAATAAAATGAATGTATAAATTTATTATATAAAAAAACAATGCACATAATCATAGTGCAAGGCTCTTGTTACGTAACCCCTTATAACATCCATGTATGTCATATGGATAAGGTGTTCGATGGTGACCGACTCTTGGGATGGCTCAGATAACATTGATCAGGTTGTGATCTCTATTAACATCAACTTCTTCAGTAGGCAGCTTCATTGAATCATAATGTCTTGAAACACAACATGTGCTTGGTCAAGAGAAAATCTCAGTGATGCTACCTCATTTTCGAGCATCAAAAAACCAAGTATGTGCATAAGTTTTAGATAATAATTTTACATTATAATTAATTTAATTAGATCAATGGAAATTTTCATTAATAAATGTTTGGGTCATTACAATATTCACCCTTAAGAAATTTCAACCTCAAAATTTCATTTTCCCACACTATAATAGATGAGGATAACTCTACTTCATCCCTTCCTCCCATTACCACATTTCTTCTTCAATCTTGTGGTTTCAACACAACAACTTGATGAGGGGAATCAGCTTATTTATTATAACTTTTTCCCTATGATCTAGGATATTTACCAGCTTATCTTCAAAGTAGAGGTCATTCTCCAATGGTGCCACCTATAGATTTAGAAAATGTGATGGGTCCGGTATGTACTTCCTCAAGAGTGATACAGGGAATACATCATGTACATGAGATCGGTTTTGTTGGGGTTATAATTGATATGACACTACTACAATGAGATCAAGGATCATAAAAGGACTGATGTAACTTGGACTAATATTTACCTTCTTCCCAAAACTCATAACTCTATTCCATAGTGATTTGAGGAGGAATATGATGTCTACAACATCATGATACATGCCTCGTCAACAATTATCAGCATATCTCTTTTGTTGACTCTGAGCATCATTAATGTGTTTTTGGATGGTCTTAACCCCCTCCACCATTTCTTAGACCATTTCTGGACATAGGAGTTTTTTCTCCACAACATTATCCCATCATGCTATTGTTCTTCACCTCTTCCAATAAAGGGACTCATTAGGATCCATTTGTATGATTCAGTGGAAAATTTTACTGTAAGAGAATTCAACCCAAAGAATATGTTGATCCCATCCTACTTTGAAGTCCATTGAGCGTGATCTCAACATGTACTCAAGTGTTGGGATAGTCCGCTCAGATTGGCCCTCAGTATGAGGATGATAAGCCCTAATTATGTTCATATCGGTATTCAGAGCACGTTGGAGACTCTTTTATAACATAGAGTTGAGTCATAGATCTCGATTGGTAACAATACATAGTGGTACTCTATGTAGCCTTACCACTTCTCTAATGTTTATCAGTGCCAATTGATCCATGGAGAAATCCTCTCAAATTGCAATAAAGTGTGAAGTCTTTGTAGGATGATCTACAAAAATCCAGATAACATTGTTTCCTTTGGATATCTTCAAAATTCTAGTGAAAAATTCAATGGTTATGTTATCTCATTTCTATTTTGGTAGGTGAAATGGTTGCATCATCCCCTTATAATTCTATATCTTAGCCTTCACTTACTGACATACAAGGAACATTGATATATACTCAGTGATCTCACCCTTCATTTTATCCCCCCAATAATTCTCTCATAGAACTCGATACATCATTGTGTTTTCTAGGTGAATGGAGAAATTCAAACTATGTGCATCAACCAAAAGTTCATTCTTTAACATTGGATATGATGGAACAAACATTCATAACCCACATCTCAGAATTCCTTCTTCATTATCATTGAAATCCATGGGTTTCCCTTTTTTGATAGTTTCTACATTCGTCTAAATTCCCACATCATCCTTTTTGTGATTCCATTAACCATTCCAAAAGATATGGTTGAGAAATAATTTATGAAAGGATTGATGATATTCCCTTATTTGTGATTCTCATGTCTGTCTTCATCAAATCTAAGAAGATTAGATCCTTTTTAATTGTAATCAATGAAAAAGTTTCTAGATCCTTTCTACATAGAGAATATACCACCCTGTTCTTTTTCCTTGGGTGGTAATGGATTGAGTAGTCATAGTCCTTGACCCACCCTAACCTTATTATTTGGTCCATATTCAACTCTTTCTATATGAATATATACTTGATGCTTTTTTGATCCATATATATTTCACACTTCTCCCCAAAGGGAAAATGTCACCATATTTTTAAAGAAATGATTATGGTAGCTAACTCCAAATAATTTTTTGGATAGTTTGGCTCATGATCATTCTATAGCCTTGAATCATATGTAATGACTTTGTGATTTTGCATCAACACAGATCCCATTCCCTTCTTCGAAGCATCACTAAATACCAAAAACGTTATCCCCTTGTGGGTTTTGTGTGCATGGGCACAATTATAATACTCTTTTTCAACTCCTTGAAGTGATCTTCGCATCAATCCCTCAAAAAAATATTACTCCATTCCGAGATTTCTTGGTAAGATGGTTTGATAATTGTGAGAAATTTCTAAACAATTGGTGATAATATCTAGCTATCCCAAGGAAGCTACAGATATTCTTCACTGATGTTGGCCTCAACCATCCCTCAATTGTAGCTGTCATAGAGAGATCACAATATATCCCATTTATTTTGATGTTATAACCCAATAATCAGACCAACATGAACCAGAACTCACACTTGATTTTCTTTTCATAGATCTTATCATTTCACAAGGTCTCTAGTATAGTTCATATTTGCTCCTCATTCTACTACTTGGTTTTGGATTATATTAGAATATCATCAATAAAGAAAACCACAAATTTGTCATGGAAATCTCTAAAGACTCTATTCATCATGTCCATGAAGATTACTGGAGCATTGTGAGTCTAAAAGGCATTACTATAAATTCATTGTGCATGTATCATGTATGAAAACAAGTCTTGTGGATATCCTTTTTCTTCACCCATACTTGGTAATATCCTGACTGAAGATCTGCCATGGAGAAGTATTTTGCTCCATGTAGATGATCGAACAAGTCAACAATTCTTGGTAGATGATACTTTTTCTTTATCCAGATTTTGATGATCTCATGATAAGTAATGCAAAGGCACATTGACCCATCCTTCTTCTTAATTAAGAGGACCAGTGCATACCATGGTGAAACAATTGGGTGTATAAACCGTTTATCCAGATTATCCTATAGTTTTTTCTTTTCTCCTCATGCTTGACTACAATAATTCTATTTGGAGTCATGGATATTGGGAATTCCCTAGTTATATGATCATTCATGAATTAAACATCTCTTTTAGGAGGAAGGAAAGATAATTTCTTAGGAAACACATCAGCAAATTCCCTCGCAATATGTTTGTATTCAAGGATGGGTGCTTCCATAGAATCAATTATATGAGAAAGATAAATATTCACATAGGGCAGTAATATCCATGCTTGAGATGATGGTTCTTAATAAGATTCATCCTCCTCCTTGCACTTTTAAAGAATCATGGGTCAGTATTCCATATAGATAGTAATTTCCTTGTCATGAAAATTTATGATGGATCAATATAGAGGAAGCCAATCCATGCAAATAATTTCCTCAAATTCCACTAGAGTGAGTATGATGACAACCTCTAAGAAGTTAAATTCCAAAATTTTGACTGGAGAGGAGTTATATTAATGGGATGCAATGATTCCCCCATTTTATGTTCTCACCGACATAATTTCTTCTACGATTAGTGGTGGTGTTGTAATTCATCTACTAATATTTTGGAATATAAATGAATGCATATAACCAGAATCAAAAAGCGCATTCACTATTATTGAATGAATAGCTAGAGTACCTTTAACCCTTTTTTTGGGGGTTCTCTTCAATGGTATTGATGAATAAAGACCATCCTTTCTACCATGGAGGTTGTTGGTTGCCTATGAAAAACAATAGCACAGGGAAATGATTTGAAAAGTCCCCTAGTTCATTATAGTTGAAGCAATGAACAACGTGTTGATGGTCGAGTGGATAATTCCTATCATCTGTTGAAGTAGCAGGTTTTTCATAATAATAATTAATGGCTAGGATCTCATCTCTTCCAAAACTAAAGCATTTCCTCACCCCCCCCCCCTTCAGGCAATTTATAGGGTGCTTCTTTCCACCCCATTGGAATATGGGGTGATAAAATTTCATAGAGCCATTAGATTTATCCCTCAGAACATCAGAATTAATGTCAACCATACACTTCATATCCCCTTGATACCCCTTAGATTCCCCGATCTTCATTTCAACCTTAAGGGAACATCAAACAATTTCCTCGTAGCTCTCAATTCCATGAATCGCTAGGTACTTCCATAGGCTAGGTTTTATCCCACCATAGAAGTGGAAAATCATGAATTTAGGGGTAACAACAAAGCTGGAGGCATATCGTGCATGCCTTGTGATTTTTTCCTCATTCGATATGATTGATTTTTTGTCTTTTTGATTTAGGTAAAGGAAGTCCCTTTCTATATAATGTCGGAGGGTGTGGGGATAATATTTTTAAAAAAACATTTTCTGGAAATCATTCCATTCCAACACCTAGATCTATTCCTCAGGCTTAATATTTTTGATCAGTGTCCACCATTGATCAGCTTCACCCACCATACGATATAATCTAGAAGAACCTTCTCTTGATTGGAAAAATAAAGGATGGAGAAGATTGTTTCAATGGAGTTGATCCATTTTTTAGAAATTGATGGATCAGAAGATTCATTAAAAGTATTAGGACATTATCTCATGAAGCTCTCAATTGCAGATTGTTCTTTATTAGGGGGTTGAATATTTCTCTACACCAATGTTTCTATTCAAAACCTGAGTTAACTGCGAGTGTATCATGAAAAAGTTTGTGATTTATTCTCCCATAAGATTGGGAATCTCATTAGAACTGTCATAACATTGCTCTTTTCAATGGTTGTTAGCCCTGGGACTCATATTACCAACAATTTTCTAGAATAAAATGATTTGTTTGGGTAACACAAAAAGGGGAATCCAATGGAAAAAGGTATAACATTTAAATTACGTTTATTGACTTAAAATATGAATTTATAGGCTTCAATATATGTTATATCTGATCTACTTCACAACATATATTCTTAGTGGCATTTTTATTCCCTTAATAATAGTTCATACTATGATTATGAATTTACCAAATCATATCCAATGAGAGTGTTGTGACCAATATTGCAGTAATTCATGCTTTCTTCCACCTTTTCTCATCCGATCCTAGCTCAAAGTAGTGTTTTTGGGTATTACTCCAAGATACATCTTTTCCATAGCCACATCTACTTGTTAGTATAAAGAAATGGATGTATTTTCTTGATAAACCACTTAATATATATACTCAAAAATTTATAGGGATGTTTTTATTATACATAGTCTTATTCCTAAGTCATTAACTAGGTTTTTATAATCCTAATACCAAAAATAACTAAACTAATCCTCTAATACCAACTATAACATTCATGCTCTTTATTACACACTTAATCAAGATTTATTAAAAAAATTCACTTAAGAAAACGCTAAGGATCGATAGGTCTAGTGTCATGGGAAATTAGGAATAGTACATAACTACAGACACCATAAAATACAACATCTTTATTGAAAACATCTTTTACATGATGACAACATTCCTTCGTACTTAGCATTGCATGGGATAACCTAAGGAAATAAATAAGAAAAGGGTGAGCTATAAATAAAAAAAGGGATTAAAAATGAATAAAATAAAGAATAAAATACATGTTAGGAAATATGAATATCAATGGATCATAAGAGAAACATGAACATAAAGGCACGATATAGCAAGATTATAATAAATTAGTTGTGTGGAATCAAAATTTTACACGATATTAGCATGAGCCAAGGATAATTGCACAGGGAGCATGAGTAAACTATAATTTCAAATGAATTATCATGAGTAAACCCTCATTTCACTTGACATACCATGATAATAATATTTACCCAATGCATTGGAGTTCTAATATGGCGCACCCTTTATAAACATTTCATTTCCTGCATAAGTGTTCCACAAGAATAATATAACATGGAATCATTCAACATTACATGTTATTCCATGATTAATGAATGTGGAATATATACATTTAATTACCATTAAAAATTTATAAGTTCATAAAGGTGAATACAATTTATTGAGACATGGGTATGGTATTCACAACACAATGATTTGGGTTTGGAAAATCACGGTGCCATTTCAGCAGCATAACAATGTGACTTAATAAATTAATAAAAATTGTGGATTATAGATAAAAGGGTATCTCATAATTTTTAAATAAAATGGAATTTAAGGGGGTCATATAGATAAATGACCAAACATATGGAATTTTTAAATAGATGGTGTAACATAATAATGAAACATGATGAAATATGAGAATTGGAATAACTCTTATGAAATTTTGGTCTGGTAACAGGTGTAAGTGGGATGGATTAATGAGAGATAAATATGTATATAATAATTTAAATATAAGTATTGATTTATGGGGGAGGTGTGAAATCATACCACAACATTTTTAATAGAATAAAATGGAATATAAACAAAAAGAAACATAAAAAAATGATAATGGAAGGAATCCCTTACTTGGAAGTATGATCCCAAAGGCTTAGGAGGGGACTCAGAGAGGCTTCTTGGGAGAATAGGGTTCCATGGGAGGATTTTAGAGAGATTAGGGCATGGTAGAAAATTTCTCCATGGGTTTTCAGAGAAGATATGTGGGATCTTAGGTTGGTTTATATAGGAAAAGAGATGAATTATTTATTATTTTGGTTTTAGACACTACACATTAAACTATTCAAAACCACAATCCTTCATATTGTTTTTTCCAATGTTTTTTTTTCCAAAGTAGAGTGAAAAAAATTATTTTAGATGTTAAATTTCTTAACATATTAAAATATTAGGCTTTTTATGTGGAGGTGAGTTACACTCTCAAGGAAATCATTTTAAAATGTAAAAATGTATTATAAGTCTTGGAGGGTCCACAAAGGCATTGTAAAATTAATAAAAAAAATATAAAATCATGTTATATTAAATTGAAAACATATTTTTTTCGAATTTTCATTTTATAGTATTTTATTACATCACTATTGGGTCATTATGATGTCATAAAACATATTAGATATTTAAACGATATATAATTTTTACCCAACAAATTGACTGTATCAGAAAAATAAGAAAAATTAAATATTAGATATTTACGACATCAAGAATCCAAAAATAATATTAATTTTATGTAAATAATTTTTTAAATATGTGAATTTTTACTTTTAAAATAGAAACCAACATTTATAAAAAAAATATGCATTTTGACAAAAACAGCTTTCAAACCTTAATGAAAATTACAATAGTAGTCATAAAAATTATGGTATCATATATATTTATTAAAAATTCATTTAGTAATAATATTTTATTAAAATATTATTTAATTCGTAATCACATTAATTCAGGAAAATAGATTTCCTAATTGAATAATAACTAAAAATAATATATGTGCTTTAAAAACCATTTACAATATAATAATAATTAAATCAATATATATTCCTTATTATATAAAAAATAATGCACAAAATTACCTTACTAGGGTCTTGTTACATAACCCCATATAACACTCGCATATGACCTAAGGGTATGGAGTGTGATGGTGACTGACTCTTTGGGCGGCTCAGAGAACATCGCTCGAGTGGTAATCTTTATTAACTTCCACTTCTCCCGTAGGTGGTTTCATTCAAGACAATCATGTTTTTTCTCATCATGGGCCTAGTCAAGACCAAATCCCAGTGATGCAACCTCCTTTCCAAGATCCAAAAAATGGGATTCATATGGAGCAACTCAACTGGATGAGGCCTTCAGTTCTATTTTATGCATAAATTGGATTTGTTAAATTCCAATATTTATACTAATAATTTGATCACAGTTCAACAGCTATATTAGAAATTGTAAAAATTCATAACGTTATTTTAAAATCTAAAAATAGAAAACCTTGGAAGTGTATAATTTTTATATAAACATTTTACATAATTATTCATTTAATTATATCTTGAGGAATTTTCAATAATTAATGTTGGGGTCATTAAACCATCCTACTATTTCAAAATTGATAATCAGTAACCTTGGATAAAACCAAAATTTTCATAAATTGAAATTTTATTCATGATTATACAGGATTCCCATTATGATTACTATTTATCATACTATGATTCATTGATTTATTCAATGGTCGGAACTCGGATGAATGCCTCAATGACGAATGTGATGGGAAATGAAATGATAGTCCCCTTAAGAAATAGAATTTTTTGGGAGATGAAATAAAAAACATTGTTTATATTATCACACAACATTTTCAAGCTATGAATCCTACAAGACATCCAAACGAACAATCATGGAACCAAAATTCTATTGATTCCTTCATGAGGCAGCATCCACCTTCTTTCAGTGGGTCTTCTGATCCACTTATGACTGTACAATGGATTAGAACTACTTCAAAAGATATTTTCAGTTCTCCATTGTTAAGAACATGATAAATTCAACTAGGCAGTCTATCATTTGGAAGGTGAAGCTGATCAATGGTGAAATCTTATCCACATAACAAGGAAAAGTGATGAATTTGAATCCATTGAATGGAATGAGTTTAAAAACATGTTTTTCAATAATTACTCTTCTTTTATTCTTCTAACATAGATATAGAAGAGTTATTTGAACTTAATAAAAAGGATGATGAATCTATTGGTACCAACAATGACAATTAAATAAGAATTGCAAGGTATGCTTCTGGAATTATTATCTAACTTGAGAGTAAAATTGATTGATTCTTTTGTGTCTTAAAACCATGAATCTGAATGGAATTAAACATATGGGACTTAAATAGCTATGAGGAAATTTTTTGAAGTGCTCTAAATGTTTATACGAAGGATAGAGTATCCTATTACTCCTATGGGTTTGATATTAAGTGAAAAATGGAATTCATTGGAAAATATAATGACAAAACTAAAAAAGAAGATTAGTATTTTTTATGCACATAGTGTTGAATGAAACATGGAATAAATTGTCTTAAAGGGACAATAATGTGTTTTAAGTGTGGGATAGAAGGTCATTGAGTAGTTTAATGCTGAAATTATGTGAAAAATATGTCTAGTGAAGTGAATAGAGAAAAGGCTACACAGAATTAAGCTCCTACACTTCAATTCTACAAGTGAAATGAAATGAGCCATTATGCTAACCAATTCCCTAATCCAAGGGTTATAAATGATGATATTCATCAAAAAATCCTTAAGGCCAAAGATAAAGGCAAGTCACATGCGATCACTGTCACCAAGGTCGGGTAAGATAATGAAGTGGTGAACGGTACACTTACCATCCACTCTAAAGTATTAAATATTTTATTCAATAATGGATCCACCCACTCTTTTATTTCTGAATATTTCTCTAATGGTATTTTCATATTAACTCTATAATTAGATGATGATTTAGTAGTAAAAACTCATAATGGAACAACGGTCGCATCAAAAGAATATAATTCTTCTCTATTTTATGTTTGTGTGAATTTGATTCCTATAATTCTAGTGATCCTTCCTTCAGTGTAATTTTATATGATTATTGGTATGGATTAACTTTCACTATATTGAACTCATATAAATTTCAATGAATTTAAGTCTCATTTCATATTCTAGATCAATATATTTTCCTTTATCTCTGTAAGGATGAATATTACCATCGAGTGGAAATTTATTCCATCTTATGGGTTTTGGTTTCTACAAATAAAGGTTATCTATCTCAAATGGTTGGAGAGAATCTCACAATTAATAATAAAAATGTGGTATGAGAGTTTGTCAATGTCTTTCAAGAAGAATTTATAGGTCTTCCTTAAAATCGTGATGTTGAGTTTTCAATACAAATCATACCAGGCATTATTCCTATTTCAAATACACCATGTCAAATATACCAAATTGAATTGTATAAATTGAATAAGAAACTACAAATGAATATTCAAAGGGTATTCATACACCATAGTGTATCACCTTGTGCTGCACCTGTTGTGTTTTTTAATAAGAAAGATCAATCGATGAGACTCTACATTGATTATTGAGAACATAACAAGATCACCATCAAGAACAAATATCATCTTCCCTACATTGTTGACTTATATGACCAACTGAAAAAAGTTCAATGCTTTTCCAAGATCAATCATCATTTAGGATATCATCAATTAAAGGTAAAGAAAGAGGATATACAAAATATGACATTATGTACAAGGTATGGACACTATAAATTTATATTGGTTACTTTTAGTGTAACTAATTCCCCTTATATCTTTATAGATCAAATGAATAGTGTCTTTAGAGACTATATTGATAATTCTGTGGTAGTCATAATAGATTATATTCTTGTATAATCAAAAAGTAAAGAAGAATATAAACACCAGTTGATAATTTTACTAATGATCCTAAGTAAAGAGAATATTTAGGATAAATTTACCAATTGTGAATTTTGGATTTAGAATGTTTCATTTTTGGGTCACTTAATCTTGAGAGAAAAAATAACTATGGATCCAGTGCAAATAGAATTTATGGAATGTTGGGCTAGATAGATAATGGTAACTGAGATCCGAGTTTTTTCATGGTTTGGCTACATAATAACGAAATTTTGTGAATGATTTTTCCCAACTCCCTAATACACTCACTATGTTGACGTGGAGAGGAGTTATGTTCATGTTGATAGTGTAATGTGATGGTTATATAAATGGGATAAAAATTAGGTTTATGGTCTATAGTGATGAATCCAAAAAGGGTATGGGATGTGTTCTCATGATAAATTATATGGTGACAGCTTATGCCTTTCAAAAATTGAAAATCCATGAAAAAATTAACCAACTCATTATTTAGTGTAAGATATGGTAATCATTTCATTAAACTTATAGAGAAATTATCTTTATAGTGAAAGGTGTTATATTTAAAATGATCATAAAAGTTTAATGTAAATTTTCAGAAAAAGGAAATAAATATATGACAAAGAAGATGGTTGGAGTTGTTTAAAAAATATGAATTCTCAAAATATTACCACCCAATGAAATAGAACAAGTTTAAAATGCATTAAATTTAATAAACCATGCAATAAAATCTATAATGGGTATCATAAATGATCTAGTTTTTTTGGTTTTTCGAAGGATGGATCTTGAAATTTTAGATCAATGTAAGATATCCTCTATTTTAAAATGATTGTTCAACCATTTATACAAGTGAAGATTAAAGAGGTGCAGAATGAATATTTAGAGCTACAAAAGATGGTGAGAAATGGTCATGAATTATACCATGGTTGTGACTTAATAATCATGTTAAGGAACCGTGTTTGTATTCCTCCCATACTAGAATTAAAGAGGGAGATATTGGATGAGGAAACTACATTTTATTTTATCTATTCATTCATGAAGCACAAAGATGTAGAAGGACCAGAAAGAGTTTTTCTGGAGGGATGGAATGAAAATAGATGTTTCTAAATATGTCTCCTACAGATTGGTCTATCAGCAAGTTAGTGTTGAGAGATAATAGTCTAAGGGGACATTATAACAATTAACTATACAATAATGTAAATGAAAAAATATTACTATGGATTTTTTCATTAGTTTCCCCAAAAAATTTAATGTCCAAAATTCTATATGGGTTATAGGTGATCTCATTAAAAATTTAGCAAACCTTATTCCTATTGGATAAAATTTATATATTGATCATATTTCCAGGATATATGTAATGTAATTGGTAACATTTCATAGAGTACCATATTCCAATATATTTGACCTAGATTCGAGTTTTACCTAGATTTTTTTTGTAAAGTCTCCCACATGATCTAAATACATAGTTATGTTTCATCACATATTATCATCCCCAGGCATACCATCAATATTAATGTATAATTCAAACTCTTGCTGTCATGACGGTGGCTTTCTCTATATATTTCAATGGTGGTTTGGATCAACACCAAAATTGTATAGAATTTTCTTAAAACAATAGCATTCACTCTAATATGTAGATAGATCCTTATGAATACCTCTATGGAAATAAGTGAATAACAAAAACATTCTTGGATGAAGATGTGGAAATGAATCTATTTTTCCCTGAACTTGTTAAATTAATGGAATAGAAGGTTACATCAATTCCTCAACACATATTAGTTTCACGGATTCGAAAAAAAAGTTATGATAATAATGGAAAAAAGGCTTAGAGTTGGAAGTGGTTGATAAGGTGTTTCTATGAAGATATCCATGTAATAGATTAATGATATTTGGAAACAAGTTCAATCTGTTCTCTCGATATATCGACCCTTTTGAATTTCCAGATCGTGCAGGGAAGGTTGATTAAAGATTGAAACTTCCACCAAAAGTCTCTCAAGTTCATAATGTGTTCCTTGTATCTCTCCTGAGAAAGTACATATCAGATCAAGTACATGTACTAAACATATATATCATGCCACTGGATCAAGATCTCTTTTTGGAAGAACAACCAATAAATATTCTAGATCTTTGTGAAAATGTTCTACGAAACAAGACCCCTCACTTGGTTACTATTTTATGGATGAACAACTAATTCGAGGAAGCTAAATGGGATCTTGAGCATGTGATGAGGCATATGTATCCTAAACTTTTTTAATTAAAGTAATAAATTTTGGCGGAAAAATTATAATTTAGGGGGTATAATGTAACAAAATTATGTTTTAATGAAAAAAATTATTTTATTAATTTTTTGTATTTAATATCTTGTGTTGCACTTAATCATGAGTTTAAATGAATTGTGAGATTTCGTTGGTATAAAATGACCACTATAACATATCTGTTAGGTTGGTAGGAATTAATTTAACTACCTTATGAATATGTTGGGTGAATTATTAGTCAACCAATTATTTATAAAAAAATATACACAAATTAAATGTAAAGGAAATTTTTATTTTTTTATTAATAAATCATGTTAATTTAAATTTGTAAATGAAATAAATGAACTATATATATATATTATATATTGGATTAAATATTTTTTATATTCATCAAGTAGATATTTTAGTTATGCGATTTGAATAAACCATTTTTTTGTATACAAACATATAATTTTCAAAGGGGTAATGTTACCTTATTTTAATGGTGATCCCTTTTAAAATTTAAATTTCAAGACATTAATAATTTCCATATGAAATAAAAAACATCTTCTTATAAATTTAGATATAAAAATTTAAACTGGATGAATTTTTTATATTTTATTGATAACATTCATGTCGTGATAAATAGTGAAAATATAAATATTTTTTTATTAAAAAAAGCTTTTTTCATCAAAATATTTTTTATTATAAAATTATATTATTTAATTATATTAAAGAACAAAGGAATTATATTTTTATCATTAAATATAATTTATTTCATTTTAATTAATTTCATATTGAATTCATATGTAAAATCATGTAAATATTTTGTAATGTTTTAACTAATAAAAAACCCATTTTCTCATTTTGACTACCAGATTTATTTTATATTAAATACTAAAACTTCTGTGTTTTCAAATTTTAAAATTTGATTCCATATTTGGAATTTTTTTCCAAATTATGGAAATATATTTCTTTTATTTTTTAGCAAGATGAATAATAACATCGATGTTTTTTTATTAATATAGTAAAAGGGTAATTCCGGTAATTAAGGGTAGAAATAATATTATAAAATCAACCTAAACATGTCCTATTTTATTTGGAAGAGTATTTTTGACTTAAATAATCCTTGGGAAATAATAGTGTCTTTTGGAAGCCACTTGGATGATATTAGGACATTTAATTTATTTTATTTAATGAAATGTTAAATATGTATTACTCAAATTTTAATAACAACGTCATTTTCAATATAAGGTTATACAGAATATAAATTTGACAATAAATACTCATTTTTATGATGAGATTTATTTTTTTATCATGGATTTTTTTGTGATCTTTAGTAAATAAATAATTACCTTAAAATCTTATACATTAATGATACATAAATTATTTAATTGATGACAAATTAAAAAAAATAATTTGTATTAAAATGATAATAACGATTAAAATCAATAACATTTGACAAAATATTACTGGTCATGTATATCGATATTATTCCAAGGGATGAGTTATTGACCATTTTGGATCCATATGGAAAAGATTATGACACTTATAATATATTATTTAGAGTGTGTTAAAGTTTTCACATTCATGTTTTAATACATAAAACTTTTTTAGTGTAGATTTTTTCAGAAGATATATTCAACTATAAGTATTATAATAAAGTATATAGGATTACATTCCTCATAGTATTTTGTTATTAATTTTTATTGAAAAAATAATTTTGATAAATAATTACAAAAAATGATATTGTAATTATTTTATTAATGGAGATAATAGAGAAGTATTATTAAAAATATTTAAATAAATATAATTTTTGATAATTAATAAATCTTATATAAGACCTTGTTCACTTATGAATATAAGAAAACATTTTTTAAATTGTTAACTTTATATATATTTATTTAATAATAAAATAATTATATAGGATAATAATTGAAAATATTGACTTTTTAACAAAATAATGTATTATTAAATTTCATAAAAATGGTGATTTTTTAAAAAAATATTTTAGTATTATAAAATGGTTCAAAATGTTGTAAATTATTAATTTAGGTTGTAATTGAACTCCAATATGTACATATTTAACCATTTTAACATTGAAATGTTTCATACCATTGATAAAAACTAAAGAGTATAACTATGTTTTAATTAAAATTATAATTTCTATACTGATAGAAAAAAATTTCAAAATTTTATTTTTTGATGATATTACAACTTTATATCATCAAATCATTTAAAATGTGGAATTTTTAGGCTTTTGGATCTGGTTTGAATGTATTATAAATTATTATTTTTGGAAATTCCAATGGTTCCCCCAATCTCAACTATAAAAGGGGACCTCCCCCTCATTTCTTCATTACCCAATGTGCCTTCAAGTACATCCATACCACAACCATCTTACTTCAAAAATCACCTAGTCACATAAAAAATGTGTTGTTATTCTCAAAAGACAAATTTAGTGCCTATAAGTAGAGATCTAGAGGGAGATCGGTGAGGGAGTGGCAATCTCCTTTACCATCTCCCACAATATCATTTCTTTATCTACTTCCCATTCCTTTTTTTAAATTATTATGTAATAAATCCACTATAAACTATATACTGATATGTTATTTTTGTTATGGAAAAACCTTATTCCATCTTCTATCCATCCTATAAAAAATAAAATCACCATGTGTGTATATGTACGACTTATCATCTCCACGCCGTGGGGTAATATGTTTCTCACCACCCCATTACATTGATGGGTATAATGAAAATAATAATAGAAATATATGATTATTATAGAAATATATTTATTTTGGAACAATATATATACCATCCACTTACATTCCATTTCATAATTAATTGAATGATATCATCGCTTGTGCGTATGTACAACCTACCATCTCCACGATGTGATTTGATTCATTCCATATGATATCAATTAAATAATGATTATATAATTTTATATAATGAATAAATATGATAAATATTATATTAATATAATTCTCAAAATTAATTAACTGTTACATATAATGAATAATCAAAACTTATTCTACAAAATACGCATAAGAAAATGAAGCTGTTTATACCAAAATAAAAAGTAATAATGAAATGTTTTTAACAAAAGGATGTTAATATGATCTATACTATATCATAAAAATGAGTATGATTCTGGAATAAGTCAATGAAAATATTTAAATCATTATACTATAGTTTCAAATACTTATAAAGGATATCATACCTATGATATGGGATAATTTCAAAATATCAATATTATCCGAGATTATTTATAAAATTGTATTAACTAGGGTATATTATTCATCCACATACATGTTTCATAAATATATAATGTTATTTCTATTCCTCTACAATTATTTAAATTCAAATTTAAAAATTGGTGATTTTTTATTAAATTCTATGAAATAAATTGTTTTTCATTTTTTGATTTGAGGAACTCTTTGACTTATTTGACAAAATTATGAGAATAATGTCTCTTTTTATTTATACGGAATGATAGGTTTTTAAATATTCATAACAATATATTTCTATGAAGTATCTATTATAATATTTTAGGGTTATTTTTAATGAAATTCATTTCTTTTTAAATTTTGTATCATTTTTAAAAAAAAATTGAAAAAGAAAGAATATTTTCCTCAAGAATTAATTTCAAATGTTCTATCATAATTAGATTCCATCTATGATGATATTCTTTAATAGGGATATGTTTCAATAAATCTATCACTAATATTTCTATATTTTATTATTTATATAATTTATTTCTATTAATGAAATCAATTTATTTTATATAGATTGTGTTTTGATAAAATTATGTTTATGAAACCATTTTCATTGGGTAATTCTTTGACGAATTATTTATTTTTTTGGGAACACATAAGAATTATTTCATTATGAGAAGGGTGCTACCTATATCTACCTCCATTACATTAGGTAATTATTTATGTCTCCTGATATATAAAATGATGGAATGGTAATTGATCTTGGTTCAGTAATATAGGGTTGTAATGGGAAGTAAACCTGATGCAGTAATGGACTTTGTCTGCTATGGTGGACATTACAATGATCCTTGACTAATATAGAATGACTGTCTATTCTTGTGTGTATACCAAAAATTAGATGTCTATTTTTATGACTTTTGTAAATATGTTCATTGATTCTTTGTGATCATTTATGATTTATCCCATGAGAAGATATCATGATTTTTCATATACATGATAAGATTTTTAAAAGTTATTTTCTTATGTATTTTCATTATTATTTTATTTATATCTCCTTTTTTTACACTTAATGAGCATCTACGTTCAACCTTTATTGTGTTTCTTTTCCCCATGTTGGGAAGAAAAGTATTACAAATATATGCCAAAATGAGTTCCAGATATGATGGAATAAGAAAGATATAATGCAGATGTCTTATGAACCATTTGATTATGTTTCCATGTCTCTAAATACACTAAACCAATATGATCCTGTGATGGTTTTTTAATGTTTTGTAATGAATATTCTTCAAATTTTAATTAATATTTATATATAAAGTATATATATTTATCAATCATCCTGTATGGATTAATAAATACACTTCCCATGAAATTGGGAGTGACCACCCGTATATCACCATCCACCATTGTATTTTTTTTCTTTACTATATTATAGTATTGGATATGTATATATGGATTGAAAATACTCAAAGGTTTAACTACCACGATATTGTATGTTGGCCTACTTATTAATGAGTTATTTCAAGAATTGAAGATATTTTTATGGTAAATACATGTGGTTATGAAGCTAAGTTATTCTAAGAAGGAAATTGTATCACGTGTCTTATTGGATAAATATTAACTCAAAATAATATGTGATATACATAAATTAAATTTTAATAAATATCATTTCAAGAGGCCTTTGATCACTCTTCTAATTCCTTTTAATTCCTCATTTTGTTGATGATATGTCCACCTCAGTATAACTCAAACATTAGAGTGTTCAGACTAACATAGTGTTGATACCAGAATTATTTTCAACAAGAGCACTTTGGATGATGACATCATATACTAATCCTAATTCTTATTTTGGACTATTATGTCCTAATATAACATCATCTTGGTACATATATATGGATGAGATATTTTTATAAAATTCTTCTTGTGTATTCTCCACTATGTTAACCAGGGATATAGTTACTTATTTCTCAAATTAATTTTTTATCTAAATGTCTTGATTGATTTCCTCTTTGAAATTTGTGAATTATGGATAGAATCTCTTATTGGGAGATTTATTGGGACAAAAACCATGTATTTTAGCATCTCATATTGTTGTATTGGATCCCTACACAACCAAATGTGGGGATGATAAATATCTTATAGTATAAGAGATGAGGTTTTTGAGGTGGACATGTATGGTTCTTAAGAAGAGGTACTGGGAGAATCTTTTTCAAGTAGTGTAGGAAGCACTAGATTACCGCTAGTTTGGGATGATAAAAAAACCATTACCACATAGAGTGTTCTTAATAAGATTAGGATTGAACAACCACTAAAGGGATCCAAATAAACATCATGCTTCTATTTGTACAAATTAACTACTCACCTATGGGTATCAACCACATTTATGGTTTATATGGGGATTTGACTAGAATATTGGGTTCAATCAGGCTTGTATCATCCATTGTACCCTCACCTTCTACATCCTAAGACTCTAGCTCTGTAGTCAAGTATTTGTAACTCGTACTCCATACTGTATTAATCATTAGAGGATATATTTTAATAGACATACTTTATCTAAGACATGAATTATTTCATTATCTGATGAGTGTTTTTTGGTGTGGATGAGTTCGTTATATGGGTTCTAATTGGAAAAAATAACCATGAGTCAGAATCTATGTTGGATTTTGTTGTGACTTTTTAACCTTTTACTTTTCCTATTTATTATGATTTTTCCACATCTGGGTGGAGTAACAAATAAATCCTCCCCCGGTTCTAAAATAATTAATATTTATTGAATATATTTTATCAGGGGGGTATGGTCTTGGTTGACTATTTTTGAGTCATCCATTTATCGTGATACTTTTCATACATAGATGTATCTTCTTTCTAGTCACCCTATTCGACTATTTGCGTGATAGTCTCATAGTTCACCACCTGTAGAGCCATTACCTATAAAATCTAACACAAAAAAAGCCATTCCAGTGTGGGTGTATTTTAGTTAAATGTAGTCTTAGATGATTTTATTAAGTCTCTTATGAACAGGGTAGTAGTCAGGGAAGTCCTGGAGGTTAACCTCATCTGATTTCATGGGATCTGGTAGCTATATTCTGGGTTTTCCATGGATGAATTGGTGTAACTATGAACCTATTCATTTAAAAAGGAACATTATTTTTTAATATATCCCCCAAATCGTGGGATAACTTGATCACTCATTACCTCAAGGTGAGGTAGGTATTTTAAATGTTGTTCCTAAGTGGGGGGCACTGGATGATTCAGTGTTTTCTTAGGTTATTGGAAATTAAATGCTACTAGTTTGAGGGTAACATTTTTAGTCTAAACCTTAACTATCCTTATTATGTTCATTTTGGAAATGGATCATGATTTTTATCTAGTTTTATGAATTGAATAATCATGATGTTATGTCATATATATGAAAAAACATTATTTCCCTAGGTATTTCATCAAGATAAAAGGATTTTGTATCTCGTCATCGTGATTTACATTAAAATATTTGATTAATTCCACATACCATAGTGGGATACTAGGTTATTATGTTAAACCATTCCATTTGGAGATGAATTAATAAACTCGATCATTTTCCAATTGATTTCAATTAGTGATGTAAACCATATTTTTTTCATAATGTAGAGATTAATTGGTAATTTAATTGATGAATAAGGACATTCCATCCAATGAATGGTTCTACTAGATGGCTGCTATAAAAAATGTAGGGTTGATCTAGTAGTGTCTAAAAAAATATCTGTTTGGTTACATCATAATATGCATGAGGGCCATCATCAGGATGGATCGTGATGTGAATTTCATGTGATGAAATTATGGATATCACATTAAAATTATGTTTAAGAGGGAAGTATTTCTAATTTTGGGTTAATGAAATTTTTCATATACCAATACATGATATGACTTTCCTTGTAGGTTTTATGATATAACATCACCCTTCCATTGATTCAATTCAAGTATGTATGGATTTAATTGTCACACCCCGAACCATGCAGTTATTTTATTTTATAATTTCTCTAGCTTTAAATGTATTTTTGCTGCGGTTCGTGTTCAGTATCAGTCTAGGTTCTTGAGTTTTTGTTAAAAAAGTGCGCTTTTGACGCGACGTCGTGGGGCGCGTGAGCGGAGACTGTTCTGGAAGCCCCGCGCGTCCCTGCCCGGTGTATTTGCGCATCCCATTGTCTTTGGAAAAAAAATTTAAATAGAGTCTTTATATTTAAAACGCGCGTTAATTGTTGCGTCGTTAAAATTTTTAGTGCGTTAAGAATTAAATATCATTAAAATGTTACGAACACCGTTATTGTTTTTATTTTATTTTATTTTATTATTTTATCACTATGATGTTTATTATTTGTTGTTGTTATTATTATTGTAATTTATTATTATTATGATTCTGATTTGTTTTATTTAATTTTATTTTATTATTTTATTATTATTTTTATTTTTTTTTCTTTTATCTTTTCTTTTCTTTTCTTCTAACCCTAGTGGGCCGCCCCCCTATATGTATATATTTTCTTCTCCTCCCGCAACAGCAGCGCCGCCAGCCCTTCTTCTTCCCCTCGGCAGCGACGGCAGCCCAGCGGCACACCCGGCCGCAACACCCGACCGCGCCTCCCTCCTCAGGCGTCGCTCCCTTCGGCCGCGCCACCTCCCTCCGCCTCGCCTCCTCTATCCGCAGCAACCTCTTCTCCCCCTACCCTGCTTGCTCCGCCGCACCGCCTCACGCAGAAGTCCTCCGCCGGCTACCTTTTCCCCTTGCAGCATCACCTCCCTCCTCTATACACTGTCGCACCACTGCCGGCCCAGTATCCCCCCCCCCCCGGAAAATCCTTCGGTGCGCCGTTGCTGCTCGGCGCTCCGACTCCCTTGTTCCGCTCCCAACAGCAGCGCTCGACCGCCGCACCTCCCCCTTGCTGCCCAGCCACACCCACCGCTCCCCTATTGCCCCGTAGCGGACCAGGCCCCCCTACCGGCCTTCTTCCGACGCCCGGCATCCTTCCGCTGCACCTCCTCCCTCCATCAGCCAACACCGGGCCCCTCCCCTATCACGCGCACACAGCCGGCGCCCCTGCCCTGCCTTCTTCTCCCACGCGACCTCCAGCGCCCCAGCCTTCCTCTGTCCGCCGTCGCACCCAGCCGCCCCATCCTCCTCTCCTCCCCTGTTCAGCGCACCGAGTCGGCGTCCCGGCCTCCCCCGCTTGCTCCCTGCTCAAGCGTGCAGTCCCCGGCCAGGTCCTTTTTTTTATTTCCTTTTATTTATTTATTTTGTTTTATCCTATTAATATTATGAATATTAGTGTTAATATTATTATTATTATAATTATTATTGTTTTCATACTATTATTATTATTATTATTATTAAAATCATTACTATTATTATTAGTGTTAATAATATTAATATTATTTTGTTATTATTATTATTATTATCATTTTTCTTATTATTATTAATATTATTATTATTATAATTAATATTATTACTAATATTATTAATATTATTATTTTATTATTATTATAATTTTATTATTACTATTATTCATACTATTCTTATTATTACTAATATTATTATTATTATTGATATTATTATTAAATTTATTATTATTATTATTATTATTATTATTTTTGTTGTTATTATTATTATTATTAATCTTGTTATTCATATTATTGTTATTATTATTATTATTAATATTATTATTGATATTATTATTATAATTATTATTATTATTATTATTATTATTATTATTATTAATAGTATTATTCCTACTTTGGCCTTTGCTCTGTAGAGAGTTATCAATTTATGTTTCTTTTGGTAGGATTATTGTTTGAGGACCCGCGCAGGGCGTTTCCAAGTGTGCGCCACCGCCGCGCCTTGTTTCTGAGGTTCTGTCGTCGCCGCGCTTTAGTTTCAAGGTGAGCGTTTATTCCCGCCGCTTGGTTTCGAATGCTCTAGTGAGTTTGAGTATGTGTCTGAGTCCTTGGTACTGACTATGCAGAGTGTTAGACCTTGACACGTGGTTTCGGACACACGTCGTGTCATCGCGCCTTGCTTCCAAGTTGTTTTGTCGTCGCGCTTTAATCTTGAGGTAGGTCCCTTTGCACTACTTTTAAAATTTAAGTTATATTATTTCATGCTGTTTGCGCACCCTAATTGTTCAAATCAACATTTTATTAATTGTAATAAAGATGAGATAATATACAATAATTAATTTTTAATATAAGATGGTTAATTTTTAAATGGTTATTTAATGTCAAAAGGAGCCGTTTATTTTATACACGACACATGAAACATCCTTTTGACGAGCGGACACCCAATAATGAAAGAATGCCCGTTTGGATTTTAAACATAATTCACGGAATGTAAAACAGAGTTCTGGTTTAATGAGAAATGATTTCTTTTGAAGTGTGAACAAATACTTTGGTTCGTTTGAGAAATTTCCCGGTTGGCTCTTAAAGTTTATTTGGAAAAGAAAATGGTTTGGTTTGGTTTATAAAAATACTGGCAACCTGTGAAGTAGTGTTTTGTGGATTCTTCAAATAGTTTTAAACTGGTTTTGGTAGTAATTGTGAACTGTATTAAATGCCCGTTTGGCACTTTATGGAAAGCGATGGAAATGTTTTTTTATAAAAACCCTCTTAGGACGACTCTCATGCCTTGGTTGCAATTGATTGTTTGGGAGGCCGCGCTTAGAGGATCCCGGGTACTTGAGTAGTTAAAGGCAAGAGGTTGTCCCATGGAGTGGCTCGGGGAATGCCTGTTGTTATTTATATATAGATATATCTGATTGGATGCTCGGTTAGCATCGGTTGGCTCACCCCCTTTTTCTTAAACACTTGAGACATGGGAATCTGGAATATTGAGAGAATATTCTAAGAACGATTGCTGCACTGGTAGGTTATGGTACTCACCAGTGGCCCATAGTAGGTGGATATATTGGGTTTATTGCTATGGGATTTGCCCTCAACCTGCCCGTGAGTGGATGGTCGAGCGTATTGTGCGTTTTGATTTCATCGTGACATGTCGATAAGGATGATTTCTCATGTATTGGTGTCTTCTGGTTTATTCTCGATCTCCTAGGTTCACCCATGTCTATTCAGCTTTTGTAGCTTGCAGTAATGATTATGATGCTCACATGTATACCTACATTGCCCTTGCTGTGTGTTTTACTTTGTGCATTCTGGTGTATTGTTTTCTTTGGAAAATGTTAAATTGCTTTTGATTAGGTTTCAGAAAAATTGTTTTCAAATGAAAGTGTTTAATCCCTTTTGTACAAATTTGAAAATCTAAACATCACTTTACCCCCTTTCCTGAAACGTCATTGACACTAATGAAATGAACCCAAATTTTGAAATGGCTAAGGGCAATGGTTCGTACTTTGTTTTTAAGTAAAATGCTTAGAAAAACATACTTTTATAAATTGTAGTTCAAACTTGAAATGATGTTTCTTTTATTTTAAAGGTAGTGCATTGGGAATAGATATCGAGCTAGCCTACTGAGTTTTAATACTCACGCCTATAGTTCTTTTCTGTTTTTAGTGTTTGTGCAGGATATAGCTTGAGTGCGCTCGCCTAGGGCAACACTTGATCGTTGAGTCGGAGAGCGACCCGCGAGGTCGCACGGAGTTTGTTCGCACGTCGTGTTTGGTTAGTTTGATTCTTGTTTGTTCTTGTTTAGTCACTTTATTTGGTTATCTTTTATGCGTTGCTCTGTATTTTTTTCACTGTCTTATTTATTTATATTGGGCGAAATCGTTCCCATAGCTTCTGTTGATGCCCTGGCGCTTGTCGCCAGCCCGGGAGGATCGGGAACGCCTCTCGGGCCATGTCGCGGACCGGCTCGGGTGACCGGTTCAGGGTCGACCCGGGTTGGTTCATGACATTAATGGTGTTGGGGAGTCCTAGAGGTATCACTATGTAGACCACCAACCATCTATAGGGAGTGGGAATAGTTTGATGCAGTGGCCTTGTATTCATATCATTCTACTTTAAAATCCATGCTTGGACCAGATTAACAACTTAATGGGGTAGAGTATTTCACCATAATAGAAGAGAATTGTGTTTATTCTTAATAACCTCTTTTATATAGATTAGATGCCTAGATCTAAATAAATCCTAATGATAAAATGACACTCATACATGTTGATTGGAAATTTGTTAAAGTGTATGTATTGGGATAAAATTTTTTGTTGAAGTTGTTAGCAAGTAGAAATATTTAAAAAAGTAGTTCCTTATTGATATTTTTGAGGTTCTATATCTTATTCTCATATTATTCCTTTAATTCCTAAATTGATGGTATCTTATTTATTTTGGGTCCTAATTGGTATTATCAACACCTTTCCTTAATCTTAGCATGGTATATGATAATGATTTGGAAACTTTTCATTTTGTGGTTCCATGTTGCGGTTCATTCTAAAATTATTTATAGGTGAAGCCCTAGTTTTTGTATCAGGATAGCCCATGTCTTGAAGAATGGTTTCTATATTACATCCCTATGTATTTTCATCTTGGTATTTATCATTTTATATATTGATGATGATGAGATTTTATGAGGAATGCCATGAATTTTTTTTCCTTCACCCTCCAGTTATTGTGGGTGTATTGTACCACTTTCTCCTCCTCTGATGGTTAAATAAGGGTCATTTTTCTAACCCTGAGTTTTATTGAACTATCATGGATTAATATTTTTCTGGAGTTTGATTTAGTATTACAGATTATTATCATATCATGTAATGTGAATAATGTCTTTCAATGAGTTTCTGGTCAATCCTATTGAACTAAACCCAAATAAAAAATTTTTATTCTGATTATGGGGAGAATGTTTGGTGTTTTGGGCATCAATATTTACATCAAATACATGAAAATATTTATTTATTTTCATATTATGATAATTATATAAATTACCAAATCTCTATAGGTTGGATTTGATTTTGGTCTACAATTAGAACACTCTGATTCATCTATCCAATATATGATGACTTATAGGATGAAAATAGGATAAACATTAACCCAACCTGTCATTTTTGGGTTTATCTTCACCCACCGATGATTTCTTCATGACCATATCCGGGTGTAATGAAGCTATTGGTGAAAACTATGATAAAAATTCCCCAACACTGTGGGCTTGGTATTCCCCCAAGTAGATTTCATGGTGGTTATATTGTGATCTTCATGATTTGGAACAATCAGATACACATATTTGATGAGTGAAATAGATGATTGATTTGGGAGTAACCTCCAACTTGAATCTATATGGTAATCCACAACCTCCGCATTTATGTTTTACATTTTTTACAATATTGATGATAGGCCCATATTAGGATACGGTCAGAGTCCCCCAATCTCCCTCTATTCATGACATATTATCATTCTCAATGATGAAGTGATTCATTGTACTAATCAACCAAACCACATGTTACACATTATTGTGATGTATACTACATCTAAGAAGTTCCATGATATTGTATCTAGAGAGATTTACTATCCTAGAGCCATGGTAATTTGAGATGATACATACTATTACCATCCTAGGATATGGGCATCTGACATGGAATTGGAAATCAGTCACCATAGATTTATCATTTTGTGAATGAAATCATGTTGTAGCAATTTTTTATTATTAAAAAATTCTAGGACTCGATCAATGGTGATCATTTCTATGTATTTATAAAAACAATTTGTATTTATGATTTGTAGGTGATCCTCATGTCCTTAATAATGGAGGTGTCTTTAATTTAATCACTGATGGGTCAATAACATATTATGACTTATTTATGGAATTATCTCAACATATAGATAATCCAGTATCTCGTTTTTAGATGTTGAAATGGGTCAAAACATGGTTTAATGGTTTTTTCTACATCTCCTTACACATATCTATGATATCTTCTTCTTCATAAATGTCATATTCCTCCACCTTGTCAGAACATAAAATATTTTTCTCTTGGTCATATGTTGACTGAGCTGAGGGGAAAGTGATATATTATGGGCACAAAATTATAGTTAATCCTTATGTTTTTACCACCTCTTTATACGTAGGTGTTTTGAAAATATGAGGATTACTTTTTCCATGGGAAAAATAATGATGGATAATTTTTCCATGATATATTTATGGAATAAGGATCCAGTAATCTATAAATATACTATCATGTGGAGGGATATCTAGGTATATATAATAGTATACATTGTATAAAGAGTTGGAAAGCACATTTGGTGTTTCAAATATTTATATTATTGTTTCATGGAAAATAAAATTTAGATTATCTTGGAGATGAACCTAATTCTCCATCATGGGTGGAAAATGTCAAACATCCTTTTTTCATTGAGTTTTAATATGAGCCTCCTTCATAATGGTTATCGTAATATGTTGATTAAAATCCATGGCTATGTAAAAATGAGACCATTTGTTTTGTAGTATTCCAGTGTACTTCGATATCCTTGTTAGGGATATGAGCCCATACAATTGTTGGATGATGGAAAATTTTATTCAACCTTATTTGAGGTAGGAGTATATTTCAAATAAAATATCCAATCCCCATAAAAACATATTTATGGGCATTGGGAATAGGATAAGGGATATTATCCTCCTATTATATATCCTTTTAATGTTGATGGTCTAGTTGTTTATTTGTAGGAATATGGTTATTATCTTAAACGACATAAACTGGTAAAATAAATTATTTATCTTCATTTATTGTGATACAAGCCTTCGTTTAGGTGAATTCCAAACTATATTGACAATCCTATATTGGAGTAGTGGTACAGGTATCCGCCTTTTCCATTGGAATATTTCAATGGATTTTATGAATAGGATTATATTTATTTTCCAAAGTAGTTACAATATTTATTTATTAATCCCTAGTTGGTCAGAGAAAATGGTCAGGATATTATGCCTCTTATTTTCATAAAATATGCCGAAAATTCTCTTGGATGGGACCAAGAATTCCTTATTTATCAGGTGTAGAAAACCATTTATATAGATCATGGTGATATTCTAGTCAGACTATTGGAATTGTAATATTTTATAATAAATGTATATATAATAGTATTGCAATTTGCGTATAGAAATCTTATGATACATCTAAAATTTAGTGAATATTCTATAGAGTGTATGAAAGTATATATGTATGAACATTTTGGGACTCCGAAATATATGGTCTATTTAATAGATTTAAATAGTGGTGTAATCCCACTCTTTAACTACTTGTTTAATCAGGATATACTGATTGGATTCATGCATAAGGGTAATGATTTGATCAACCACAATGATTTTCCCTAAATATATGGGAAGACATGATATTGGTGAGAAGGGATATGAGCCTTTTGAGTATCTACTGCTAGAATTTGTTGGAAAGATTCATCAGTGAAATCATGGATATGTTTGCACTTCCTTTTTATGTAGCTTATAATTATTCATGAGTTCTCTTTGATGTTTGGGTATGGACATCTAGGTCGAAACACAGGCATGTAATTCCTTCATCATGTGAGTAAGGGGAACTAGTAGGAAAAAACTAGTGATTTTGGTCAACATGATCCCTCCTAGGAATAACCAAACATAAGATATGTCCTGATCAACTCCTTATTCTATCTTTCTGTGGTAATGAATGTGATTATTATAGTGATATGGGGATAGGATTCCATAATAGCGGGTAGTGGTGACAGGCATCCCTAGTATCATTGTATCACTCCATGGATTAGGTGAGATCATATCAATTATCCATAGGTTAATTAAAACTATATCCTTAATGAATGGAAGAATAACACTTAATTGGTATTCCTAGACGATCACGTTATCAACCCATAGCTAAATGAATCGGCAGAGTAATGTTGTTCTGTGACCCATAGAGGTTTCTATAATAGCTTAGGTTTAAGAATTTTCTCTTTATATTCTCATATTCTCAATTCAAGGTGATATCATTGATAATAGTACAGTATTGAAAATACAAAATGTTAGAAGCTTCCTAATATGTTAATCACCACATGTATGAAACATTGTCAACTAGTTATTAATGGGTAACGTAGTTGGACATTATTGTTGTTGATTCATCTATTTTTTTCATGGAATGTGCTATCTGAAATAGAATTTATCATGGGAAGACCAATTAAGTATTATTATTGAAATATTTAAAAATAATATAATCATTTTTTTCAATGGATATGAAAAACATAATATCCTAATGTTTTTTCAACATATTGTTTTTAATGTATGAATGATTAATGTGAGGATCACAATTTTTGTTTCAATTAAAAGTTGGAGAATATTCGACTGAAATATTAATACATATTTAAATTCATTTTAAAAATGTTAACATCTGATTATTTTTATATCAAAATTGGGGCGTAATAATTGATTATCAGTGGTTGAGTATGGTTTCACAATAATTCCCATTGTGTTTACATTTTTTGTCTCTCATGAAAACTACCAGGGACCCCTAAATCTATTATATGTAATGAGAATTCATTATATAAACAGGTGATCATCAGGGGATTAAAACCCAATGACACTTTATTAGACACATTGGTAGTGGGGATGGGAGGGTGGGATCATCATAGCCTTTTGTGAGGAATTATTACCTAATCCAAGACTCTATTATTTATTTAGTATATTTTTAGGATTGTTACCCAAATACTGATATAGTACTGATTACCCAAATAAAATATTTATTTGTTTAATCCCTTTATATAAAATTGGGTGTACTATTAATGAAACCTTTTTTATGTATCATAGATTCTTTATTAGGTTAAAATTATTTGTTAGCCATGAGGGACCACCTGTTATATGAAATCCTTATAACTAGGAGCACTGGAGTTTACTACAGTCCAAAAAATTACTGGGTGTTTTGAGATTTGGATTGAACCTCCATAAGGCATCCTACATACACTATGAGAAAAAGTATCAAGACCCACCAAAATCATTTGATATTATATAATTTTATATGATCAGAAAACACTATTCAATTTAACATCCTATGGAAATTATATATATTAGAGATCATAATAATTTGGTATGGATATCAGTCCATACGAATGCATGATATATATCATTAATATAACATAATTTGATTCATTATGTCTTGGTAAGTCCTTGACATTCTAATGGGTAGGGGATGATAATTAATACTTGAGAGGTTCATTCTATTAGAGTTTATCAATATGATAAATCCTGAGGGACCCACAGTAATGTGGACAACCATGTAAGGATGAATTTTAAACCTGTTATCAAATGATGATTACACAATGAGGTTTAATTTTTTGTGGGGTATTTTTATGATGTTATTTACAAGATCACTACAAATACCAAAGATATATCTAGTCATGAACGGCATAGGGTACAATGTATAAAAGTGACCGAACATATTAAATATGGTTGTGGTAATTAATCATTGATTCATCCATGAAATATTTTTGATATGAAGATAGATATGTAAGATAGAATTCTACATATATTTATTATGATATTAATTAGATTCCACATTTTTTGCTTAATTTTACAAATTAACTAATATATAAGGGAGAATATTATACCCAAAAGGTGTTGGTCATGTGAATTGAATTTAATGGAATGTTGATGGAAATACATTGAGGTGGCTTACTGTTAAAATATATCCAACCCTTATTCATTGATAAATAATGGGATAAGAAAATTAGTGTCCAACTAAGCATACATGGATATCATAAGGATTCCATAATACTAATAATTATACATTGTTGAAAATCCTTAGTTGATTATATGCAATTCCCATGTGATGAGGGAAAGATCAATATAAGACTCATGGGTGATGGTAGAAGATGTTCATGTGTACATGTCCAAACAAACCTAATATAAATGGTTGAAATGTCTAGAGGTGTTTTCCGTACATGCTTCCATGTCCGAGGGTCTCACAGTAGAGGGTGACTAGCTGAAAAGTCTATGAATGTCTATGAAACAAGGATATCATGTCTTATAATGTCACCCTTGAATTTTTAGGGCATCTTCCTGTTATGTAAAAAGTCACTTCTTGAAATTTACATCGGTTTTGTCCTGACATTTCTTAAATATTATAAAGAAACTACAAGACATGGATGACAGGTCGAGGGGGCTTCCTGTGATTTAATTTTAAACATTTTTGGGAATTAATGAGATCACAATTAACATTTCAAGAAGTCTTTTCCTATTAATATTATTAACACAAAGGGTACTTCACATAATCAAATAAGACATGAATTAGGGTTTTCACGTTATCTTACTAAAATGTATAAAGTGCTTTCACATGATTAGGTAACTAAATATGTTAAATAAGTAATTCCATCATATGAAAGAAACTATTCCTTCCCATGATGATTTTAGAAATTTTATCCTTATTTTCATAATCACCTGGATATTTTTCATATAATTTCCCTCTATGGAATCACATTATCAAACTGACACACTGATGACCCTTAAGGTGATCCAACATAAATGAATGAGATCCTTCAACTGATCAATGAATTGATCATGTGATGTGAAACACATATATCATAATCATATAAGATACTCACAGAACATTTTTAGGAGGTTGATTCATGAGATCACATGATACATCGATCTCATATGTTGTCTTATGACTCTCTATGTGTTTTCCTATTTGTTAAAGTTGGATTTTATATACATCACCATCCTAAATAAATAAATCCTTCGACTAATCATGAAATTAATATATTGGATTGATTCATTGAAGGTATAATTTTCATAAATTCATATCATGACCCCCTATGTTTCATCAATAATTTTTTCTTTGTTTTGCATGTTAAAAAATGACCTGATGAACACTCTATCATTAGAACTTCTCTTGAGCCTATGGAATTTCAAATGGTTTTCACATTAATCAAATTGGTATTCAAAAATGGATTTCATGTAATCAAATATGTATGTTTGATATACCTCACATGATTTAGTAAAGGGTTCAAAGGGCCTTTTGATGATCATGTTGACATATTTAGAGGTCTTCACGTTATATGGGCACATGTCAAATGGATTTATGTTTGATCATATCAACTCATCTTGGGTAATTTTTTTTATCATGAATCCAAATAAATGTTCCATCATGTTATCTATAAACTAATCATAAAATTTCATAACCTATTATCATGAAAAATGTCTTAACACTATTCGTATAAGGTTTCTACCTTTTTATTCTTATTTTCACATAATCCATTTGGGATATTGTGAGACATTTTTTGATCAAAATAATTTATTAAGATAATAACTCATATATAAGCATTGTAATGATCAAATACATCACTAAAAGATCTTTTTGAGATGAAGATGTCATCTTAAAGGGATGTTGAGTGATTAATGAACTGAACGATTGAAAAATGAAACCCCTTCATATTTAAAAATCAAAAAACTATTCACATGAAGTTCTTTATTTTTTTGTTTTTATTTTATAAATACTACAGTGTTCTCATACTAGATGTCTATCGTAGAGTTTCATGGTTAAAAATTCAAGTACAAATTCATCCACTTAAAGAAGGTGACATATAAAGTGGACTTTGTTCGATGAGGGCTATATGTCACCAGTTACTTCATGTGATCTCTAACTGAACAAATGAATCACATAATCACTTCATGTTAAATCCAATGTAAATATCATTGCAATAATTATCTTTATATTTTAGATATTAATTTATGATAGATTTCGATGCTGGTCAGATTCATTGTTTCGTGAAAAACTTTCACACCTAAGGGATATCAAATGACCAAGAAAGGTGTTTAATGGGGATTCACATGGACAAGAGGACTCCTAGGAGGGGAGTTTCATGATCATAAATGGATCAAATTATGTGCATAACCATTCTTGTGTTGTAACTATTGTCATTTAATTATGAGTCAAAATAAAGGGTTTGTAATTGTCATGCTTCTGTCAATTATTCTCTATGTTTCAATTTTCCTCACCTTCTTTTCTTCTAGTGAAATTATATCCTTTGCTTTATGTATTTATCAATAACTAAAATTATAGATAATTTTTTTTCATAAAATCATTAGAAACTACATTATCACATAAGATATAAATGCTAAACAAAATTCAAATATAGTATATACATTATTCTTGGTGAAATTATATTCTTAAGACACAAAATTTGAACCCATTCTAACATGAAATTAAAATGTAATCAAGAATAATTATATCATGATATATAAATAGAAAAAATCATTGGGGGGTGATACATGATCCCACCAGTCATCATTAATGAATATGTGTGTCATTTCAAATTAATAAAAAACATTTCATAATCATACCAAGGATAAATATTGGGTTTTATAAAATTACCACATAATATAAACATGATAAATCATAGGATATAATTTTTATTCCCAAAAGGATACATAACAAAATAACATATATGGGAAAAAGAAAACATTACATGTTAATATATAATAATTGGTGGAAAAATAATAGTGAAAATTTAATTTCATTCATAAATACTATTAAAAAATAATGTAAAATACAAGGTTGAAATTAAATAAAAACATATTTATTATAAGGTAAATATAATATTTTTTGGAAAAAATATTTTAAAGATTATTGAAAAATACATCATTAAATAAAAAGATTTATTATTATTGAAAATGTTTCTTCCAAAAAAATCCTATGATTTTTTAAAAATATAGAAAACCCATTTCTTAATGTTTTCAAATACCATTGTTGAAAAATCAAAATTGTATAAATGAATATTAAATTTTCAAATTCAAAAGGGTTAAGTGGATTTTTTTAATAAAATATACTAAAAATTATAGCTTTCCCAAGGATATTTGATTAAGAATTTGGTAATGAAAAAATTTAAATTATAGGTGGGATTCATTAGTATGAATGAATAATATTTATTCCAATTATACACTTATAAATTTAAAACACTTTTGCTTAAAGAACATGTTATTGATAATTAGATGTAATTTTCCCAGAGATGAAAATGAAAAAAAATATAGTTGAATATTAGGATTGATGAAATATAAGAAATTTGATTCTTTTAAGAAAGTATATGACCCAATGATTTAGTAATTTAGTTGATGAATTAATTAATATTAATTATCCCTACGTTGATCACATTCTAACATCATATATAACAAACATTATTATATTAGTAACTTATTTTCAAAACACAACTTTATCCATATTCTTTTATAAATATTATTTATATGGATACACATAAGATATATTATATTATTGAATTTTCAATATGAATTTGGAAATCAAAAAATGGTTTTAGTATCATGATTGATATAAAAATGGATATATAATTAATTTAAAGAGAAAGAAATGTAGTATTCCATTAATAGAAATTAATTTTTCTAGTAATGTAATGATTTTTCACATGTTGAGGAATAATCACATAAAAATAATAAATACTTATAATTATGGAATAATATGAATTGAAAAAAAGAGGAAGAGAATGGAGGATTGATTTTGACATCATAACTTCTATACCAAAGGGAATGTGAAATGGGTTCTATTAGATATATGGTAATTTTTTAATAATTAGGGAGTAATTTGGGTTTTAAAGTATTTGTTATGATCCCTAGGGAACATGAAAAATATGTAAATGGATATGGATTAGGAATAAGATGTACCTTAATCTAATAGAGGAGGTAAAGAATCTTAATTGTGCTTTGAATAATCAAAATGAAAGGGGGAACTCCACATAAACATAGTACATTATTTAGAGGAAATTATTGAGGGGTGGGAATGTAAATTTATGTTTAATTAATTTTAGTTGGAGAAGGAATGTATAATTGGTGGGAGTGAGCTCATTTTATGGAAAAAATGTTGGGATTTTTCATGGAAATAGAAGTTAGGTGATGGGTAAGGATTGTATCACATGGGCATTAGGTTTATTTGGTGAGTTATGAGAATTGGATAAAGAAATGTCAAGAGATACTTGTGAGTATTAATTTATACATATCAACAATTTCTAGAAGGTTTTAGAAACCATTTAATTATAAAAAAAAAGAATGATTCATTATTTATCCATTTTATTACATAGTAAAAGTGATTACTATTTAACCATGGTAATTATTTTATTCCTAAAAATATAATATTTCCATTAAAACAAAACATCAATGATCCAAATACATTTTTTGGAACTATTTTATAAAATCCAATCTATATGTACGATAAAAATAACTTTTAAATTAAAAAATATAGCATGTAGAAAAACCATTTTGAAAAAAAATATCATTTTAAATGTTAATTGTTCTTACATGAATTGGAAATTGATTAGAAATTAAATGATTGTTAATTAATTTTTTATAACATTATAATTCGTATTAGATTTATAATATAAAATAAATAAATTTAATTTTAAAAAATAAAAAATATTAAAAATTGTATTGATTATTGATTAAGAATATTTTTAAAAATGAAACTAATACTGACCCATGATACAAAATTTTATTCATAGAAAGGATATGACCTCATTAAAAAAATTTCTTTTGAATATTAAAAAAGTACAAAAAAATATCCCAAAAAATTGTAAAAATAGGAAAAAATTATTTATAGTATTAAATGTATAATTTTGTTTATATTTGTGTATGATATCACTTATGTTTTCAAATATCAAATATAGGATTGTAAATTATAATGAATGATTGAAAGAAGTATAATTTAAATTATAAAATACAAAATGTTTTAATAAAAATATTTCATATATCAATATGTCAAACATATATAACAATAATGGCCAAACAGGCGCAATATTAGTAAAAAGGTATATTGTACTATTCAACTAAAAATCAGTTGTTTTTAGAAAAATATCAATATTTCACCATTGAAATATTTTTACATGATTAATATTTTTTAGCTAAATTATAATTATAAAAGTTTTAGATATTGATTTAGAATGAATAATAAAAAATATTTTATTATATACATTTAATGGAAAATTAATTTGTAAGTATTAACTGTACTTTTTATTAATTGATATATTTTTAATTTAATTAATTTAAAAATATTTTTTCATTTAGTGAATATGTATATATTTAGATTAAATTATTTGGATAATATATAATACTAATTTATAGTATATATATAAAATAACAATTAATTACAATATTAAATCTTTTTTATTATTGATCATCTAAAACTAAGAATTATAGGATGATTAAAATACCTTTTTACCAGTGTTATTTATTGGTCAGTTATATTTTATAATAATATACATCTTATATTTATCTTCTCAATTTAGATTTTTGTTTCATGTGATGCATGCTATCAAGAACAATTTTTAATGAAAATATATATTGATATGTTAGAACATTACATTTTACCACCATAATGAAATTTTCTCATATTTTTAATTATTTATTACTATCTGAAATTGCAATGGGTTTCAAAATTATATAGATGAATCATGAGATAATTACTAGATTTATATCAAAATAATTAATTTTTTAAATATATTTCATTCCTAATAATAGGTATATACCATATTTTGGTTTTAAGATAGACATTATAAAATATGGTTAAAGAGGATTTTCATTATTATTATTTCATTGATATAAGATCATAAGTTAATATTTAATTTTTTTCTTTTCATTAGATAAATTTTTTTCTATGTGGAGGGAATAAATCCCTCACTAAAATCAATATAATTTTATTTAATTAAAGGATAATATTATTTCCACATAGCACATTTTTATAAGGTTCAATTTGTAACACAATATTCATGCCACTATAATTTTTATTAAATAAAAAATTATCAGAGTGGTTATTTAATGATCTTAGAAAACATATTTTATCTACTTGACATCCTAGAATCAAATTCCAAGAAGTAATATAAAAATCTAGATTTGAGTTTATATGAAACATAAATACCTACAACCACTACATGATTAGAGCTTTCATAATAACACTACTGTCCTCTTCGTCATTGAGGTGAATGATTCACATCATCATGGTTTTTACATAGATTCGGGGATTGTCATGGATAATTCCCTAGTTCCTCACACAAAAGATAATGAATTTTTTTTGTTTCCTTTTTGATGTACTGTAACGAACCAAAGTTTTTCAATGGAAATTCTCTTCTTATAATTATTTCATAAAATAACATGAAAACACAACATAATGAACTACTAAGTGGTAAGTGAACTTTAAACATAAGTTTATCACTTCTGTGATTGGAATTTTGAAAATCGGACATACACGGTTGTGTTCAAGATGATTTTTGGAGTCTAATAAAACAAAAATAATTTTTGGTGAATAGTAACATACCCTTATGAATATTGATATGCACTAATTAATATTAACCTTACCTATGATGTTATAAAAATAATATTCAAGTGAATGTATGATGTACCTATATTTTAGAATAAGTAAATGAATCTTTTAAAACTATTTTTTAGAAATAAACCATGATTTTAATTAAATATTAAATTAATAATATTTATAATTTTCTTTTGAAAAATGGACTTCCTTTTTGTATCATACATGTCAAAAAATGGTTGGGGTAAATTTTTTGGATTTTTTTGAAAAATTTGAATTTTTGATGAATAGTGAAATACCGTAATTTACAAAAAATAAGCTAAAAAAGAAAATTATAGAGTCATGTGTGATGTTCTGCTGATGTAAGGACACTTGGTTTGGGATCACATTATAAAATAACTATTCTTGTTATTTCAAGACTCAATATTCCTTTTCTTAGGGTATATTAATAAACTAATGAAATTTATATTAAAGAAACCCCTCTCTCCTCTACTATAAAAACCACCCTTCACACCCTCATTTCCTCACACCTCTCAAGCTCCAAGACTTCTCTAAAATTTTCCCAAAAATCTTCTCTAGACCCTCTCCCACATTCAAGAGCTGATGGTCTCATTAAAAGACCAATCCTAGCTTCTTTAAGGAGAATCTCAAGAGGAGGATTTAAGAGGTAATTTCTCTCCCTCTTCTCCTTTAATTTCCTTTCACGTTCATGTTCATTTCTAGATCTCTCCCCACCTATCTTAATCCAAATGGTATTTTACCTATAGTATTATACATATACTGGAATTTTATGATGCTAATGAGATATTATATCATCCAACCTCCTTTCCCTCTTCCTTTTATTTTATTAAAGAGAACATTGTTCGTGAGGTGTTAATTTAACACCTTCAAGAACGACATGCTTTCTTCTTCCATTTATACCTTAATATCTGGTCTTGAAACCATTTTTATGTTTGAACCATAATTTGTTATATGTATTATTTACTATTTTATGTTATGGAAATAACTTATGGCCATATTACTAAGTGATAAATTAAAACAAGTTCATTGTGATGGAAAAACCACCCAAATTAACCCAAATAATCATCATTTATTTCTTATATAATGATTCATCCACATGGATATAATATGATTCATTATAATATCATTAAATATCCTGTAATATTATTAATAAAATGTAATATCAGTTCTAGATGTTTACCAATGTTCTACCCAAACATCAATTTAAGAATACAAGTGAACCACTCAAGAAAACCATAAAAACAAACATTCCCGAATAATGTTTTTAAAATATATAAGTCATATAAAGGAACATAAAAACACTCAATGAAACCATAATGTACCATATTAATTTACAAAAGGTTTTTTATTTCTAATTAATGAATATAATTTCATTATATAGGACATTAAAGATAAGGAAGCATTCAGATACAAGGTAAGAGGAAAATCTCGAACCCAATTTTCATTCTTCAGGTTCTCCCTCTTTCACTCCAATTTGGTATGGTAACTTCTTAAATATCATTTTTTCATCTTTATCTTACATTTTCTTTGATATACATGTCTTCTAATGAAGTTTATGTCACTCCAAATGTTTTCCAAAAGAACTCTTCTATTAAGAACACAACTTTCACCTCTCAATCATGGTTGATTGTTCTTGTATCAAGTATGTTATTCCCCCTTTCATTTGGGAACCCAAAGCTTATGAATGTATTCATATGAGATGAAACCCATTTCATAACACGGGTTATTTATGTTCATTATTGATATATGTTCTATTTGGAATGCATGATAATGATAATATTATGAGGTGACGGGTGCGCCCGGAATTATATTGCGCAATATGAATGTTTGAATGTGATGGGTCCGCCTAGAATTATACAGCGCTCTAATGCATTGGGTAAAGTGATGAATATCCTGAGTAAATGTGAAATGATGTGTGAAAAATATTCTAGCTTGGTTCACAAGTATTTTTGGTAGTTAACCACTAAGACATGATGTTTCATTTTTATGCATTTCCACATTTCAAGTCTTTTATTTATCCTCCTCTCATGTTCATGATCTTTTGCCTATGTCATGATTATGCTCCACCCATGCTATATTATTTTTATCTATCCTCTTATTGGGATTTTTTCTCACCCATTTTTTTCATATCCTCAGCTGGCTACAAGTACTAAGGAGAGGACAACTTTCAATAAAATGTTAGAGAAGAAGAAATTAAATAAATGTTTATGCTTGATGTTGTAATTGTAATGTATGGTCCTAGTTTTCCCAAGACACTAAACCATTGGATACTCTATGTGTAATACTATTATGTTGTTTATCTTTAAAATTATGTAATAGTAATGTAATAAAAGGCTAGGATGCTATATTTGGTATTAGAGGAAAGGTTTAGTTAATTTGGGAATTAGGATTAGTGAACCCTGGAGAAAACCTGCAGCATGAGACTAAGTACAAATATGCACACAATAATATTTACATCGGGATCCCATATGTTATGTTTATTGTATAAATTTTTTAAATAAATAAGTTATTCATGACTTTTTTACTTATGTTTTGTTCTAACCTTTTTTATTTTAGAAAATGGTGGGAACCAGGAGAAATCTGGCCAATAACTCGTGTGAGGGCCAATGCAACGATTGCCCAAACAACATCCCCAATGATTTGGGAGGTGGAGTTCAAAACATCATGGTGATTCTTACCCAATTATCTCAGGTAATGAAAAATAACCATAATAATGGGGAACTTCCTCCTTCACCAAAGAGGGAGCAACTGGATATCAAATGTTTTATGCGGCAATGACCACCGACGTTTAGTGGATCTTTCGATCCACTAGTTGTGGAACAGTGGGTCAAATCCATGGAGAATATCTTTTCTGTGCTTCACTGTTTTGATATGGATAAGGTAAATCTAGTCATTTATTGTCTAGATGGAGAGGCCTATCAATGGTGGGATTTGATTAGGAACACCAAGCCATGGGAGGAAATTGAAGAGATGGAATGGGAAGACATTAAAATAATGTTTCTTAATCAGTATTTCCCACGAACTCTTCATACGAATATGGAGAGAGAATTCATAGAGATCAAGAACAAAGAAGGAGAATCTTTCACAATGTATGAAGTGAATTTCACAAGGCTTGTAGGGTATGCTTTGGGTTTTGTTATCAACAATGATAGAAAAATTGATAGATTCTTTAGTGGATTAAAACCACACCTTCAAAATGCTGTTTCAATTTGAGACTTTGGGAGTTATGAAGATGTTGTTCGATGTGCCCTAAAAGTGGAGATGGAGTTTGGAGAATGGTACCATGGCTATGGGGATAAGAAATGAAAGATGGAGTTTCAATATGGAGAATCTAATGAAAAAAGTGGGAGGAAAACTCAACGACCCACATGCAAAAAATGTGGGAAGTTACACCATGGGAACTGCCTCAAAGGGATGGGGAAGTGCTTAAAGTATTGGAAAGAAGGACACCATGCTCAAGAGTGTCTAAAATACACTAAAAGGAAGGAGAATTTGGAAAAATAAATGAGAGAACCAATCATGGTTCAATGCTACAACTATAGGGAGCTAGGGAACTATCCAAGTCAGTGCACTAAACCTCGAGTTCTCGAGGGTAATCAACACCAACAACCACCGAAGCCAAAGGAACAAGGGAAGGATTATGAAATCACTATTGTGGAGGTGGATCATGATAATGAAGTCATACAAGGTACACTTCCTATTCACTCAAGAGTGGAAAAAGTCTTATTTGATTTCGGTTCTACACATTCCATTATATCTTGCAAGTTTGCTAGAACTATAGAATCGAAGCCCCGAAACCTTGACGTAGAGATATCTATAAAAACACCTAGTGGTGCAATCATTGCAACCCAAGTGTTTGATTCTTCTAATGTTGGTGTATGTGGGATTATTCTTCCAGCAAATCTCGTAATACTTCCCTTGGTGGAATTCGACGCTATAATGGGAATGAATTGTCTTTCGTTATATAGAGCACATATCAACTATCAAGAAAAGGAAATATCTTTTCATATTCCAAACCATCCCATGATCCTCTAAAAATGAAAAGAAGATCATGAATCTCCTTTTAAAAATCCTTCAATGGTGTGGGTGTTGATCCCCTAAGAAGAAGCATACCTCGCCCAAATGGGTGAGTTGAAGGAAAGAGCCAACCTTGAGGAAATGTCCATTATGAGGGAATATGATGATGTATTTCTCGAAGAGTAACCCAAAATTCTCCCGCATCATGAGGTATAGTTCTCAATTTAACTCATACCTAGAGCTACTCTTATCTCGATGTGTCCCTAGAGGATGGATCCTATCGAACTGGAGGATTTAAAGAAGCAGATGCAAGAACATCTAGACAAAGGGTTCATACTCCCTAGTGCATCACCTTGGGGTGCACTAATGCTCTTTGTGAAGAAGAATGATGGAACAATGCAGATGAATATCGATTATTGGGAACTCAATAAGATCACCATAAAGAACATGTATCCTCTCTCAAGGATTGATGACTTCTTTGGTCAGTTAAGAGGAGATCAATACATCTCAAAGGTGTATCTTCATTCTGGATATCATAATGTAATGGTGAAGAATAAATATATTCTGAAGACTTCTTCCCATACAAGGTATGGGCACTATGAGTTTTTGGTGATGCCCTTCGGACTTACTAATTCCACAGTAATATTCATGGATTTGATGAATAGAGTCTTTAGACATTACCTCGAAAAATTTATAGTAGTGTTTATTAATGATACTCTCATCTACTCCAACTGTAAGGAGGAACATGAAGAGCATCTAAGACTTGTGTTGGAGACTTTGAGAAAGGAGAAGTTGTATGCCAAGTTCAGAAAGTGTGACTTTTGGATGAAGCATGTCATGTTCTTGGTACATGTGATCACAAGTGAGGGAATTTATGTGGATACTTCAAAACCAAAGGCGGTTAAAGAATGGCCTAGGCCCTCTAGTGTCACAGAAATCCGTAGTTTTCTTGGATTAGCTGGGTACTACCAACGTTTTGTGAGAAACTTCCCACGATTGTCATGCCTGCTAACTATGTTAACAAGGAAAGGGGTAAAGTATGTCTAGACGAATGAATGTGAGGGAAGCTTCAAGGAGCTAAAGAGAAGGCTGATCACTACACATGTACTCACACTACTGAAAAGTGGAGAAAGTTTTGTGATATAAAGTGATGCTTCAAAGAAAGGATTCAGTTTAATACTCATGAAAAATGATAAGGTGATAGCCTACACCTCGTGACAGTTGAATATCCATGAGAAGAACTACCCGACACAAGATCTAGAGCTGGAAGCCGTGATTTTTTCCATGAAAATCTGGTGGCACTACCTTTATGGTGAGAGGTGTTGATGTATACACTAACCACAAGATCCTAAAGTATATATTCACACAAAAGGAGCTCAACATGCGTCAAAGGAGATGATTAGAGCTAATCAAGGATTACGATTGCTCTATTCACTACCATCCTGGAAAGGAGAACAAGGTAGCTGATGCTCTAACCAGAAAAGAACCCGCTACTCTATCCATGATACAAATTGAGAAAGACCCTATCTTCTTAGATATGAAAAGATTGGGTTTGGAAATAATAAGGGAAGGGGATACATACTACCTTGCCCAAATGATTGCGCAACCATCCATCTAGGAGAACATTAAAGAAGCATAAAAGGATGATGTGGAGATACAAAAGAGGTTGAATGCAGTAAAGGAAGGGAAGCTACAATATTTCCATATCGAAAATGATGGTGTGATTCGGTTTGGAATGCGGCTTTGTGTGCCTTCATCACCTGGGATAAAGAAGGAGATATTGGATAATGCACATATCTCAACATTCTCTATCCATCCTGGGAGTACCAAAATGTACCGTGATCTCCGAGAACACTTCTGGTGTGATAACATGAATAAGGATATTGTGGAATATATATCAAGGTGTTTGGTTTGTCTGAAAGTTAAAGCTGACAGACAAAAGTCCAAAGGTATGATGCAGCCATTGCCTATACCCATGTGGAAATGGGAAAATGTTACTATGGACTTTGTCACGGGTCTCCCATAGACGTCGAATGGAAATAATGCGATATAGGTTGTGGTTGACCGACTCACCAAGACTGACCATTTTATTGCTATTCGGGAAGATATCTCGCTTGAACAACTTGTAAAGATATATGTGAAGGAAGTGGTGAGACAACACGATGTTCCACTCTCAATTGTCTCTGACCGTGATCCAAGGTTCACGACTATATTCTGGAGGATCCTTCAACATTCTTTGAGTACTGAATTAAATTTCAGCACGACCTATCACCCCCAAACTGATGGCTAGTCTGAAAGAACTATTCAGACACTTAAAGATATGCCTAGAGCCTTCTCTCTATAATTCAAAGGTGGATGGGATCAATATCTCCCATTGGTTGAGTTATCATACAATAATAGCTTCTACTCGAGTATTCAGATGGATCTATATAAAGCTCTGTATGGAAAGTGATGTAGAACTCCAACCTATTGGGATGATGTTGGAGAAAGAAAGCTACTTGGACCTGATATTTTTCAAGAGATGACAGAGAAGGTTCAAGTCATCCAGAAACACATCAAAGCTGCTCAAAGTCGGCAAAAGAGATATACTGACAACCATCGAAGGGACTTGGAGTTTGACGTTGGAGATAAAGTCTTCCTTCAAATATCTCAATGGAAGAGAGTCATGCAATTCGGGAAGAAAGGGAAGCTAAGACCAAGGTATATTGGCCCCTTTGAGATCCTTGACCGCATATGAGTCATGGCCTATCGGCTTGCACTTCCACTGAATATGGATCAAGTTCATGATGTTTTTCACGTATCACTCTTGATGAAGTACATACATGATCCCTCACATGTACTAAACTCAGAGGTGGTGCAGCTGGAAGATGATCTCTCCTATGAGGAGCAGCCAGTAAAGATTCTGGATTTGAGAGATAAGGTTCGATGCAACAAGACAACCCGTCTTGTCAATTTGTTGTGGAGGAACCATATGTTTGAGGAAGCAACTTGGGAACCAGAAGAGGCAATGAAGGAGAAACACCCTCACCTGTTTGTGTAAAATGAAATTTCGAGGGAGAAATTTCTTAAGGGGGAAGGATGTAACGACCCAAAGTTTTTAATGGAAATTCTTTCTTATAATTATTTCATAAAATAACATGAAAACGCAATATAATGAACCACTATGTGATACGTTACTTTTAAACAAATGTTTTCCACTTCTATGTTTGAAATTTTAAAAATATGACATACACAGTTATGTTCAAGATTATTTTTGAAGTCTAATAAAACAAAAAATATTTTTTGAGGAATAGTAACCTACCCGTATGAATAGTAGCATACCCTTATGAATAGTGATATACCCTAATTAATAGTAACCTTACCTATGATGTTATAAAAATAATATTCTAGTGAATGTATGATGTACCTATATTTTAGAATAAGTAAATGAATGTTTTAAAACTATTTTTTAGTAATAAACCATGATTTTAATTAAATATTAAATTAATCATATTTAGAAAATTATTTTTGAAAAATGGAATTCATTTTTGGATTCTAAATGTCAAAAAATGGTTGGGTTTAATTTTTTGTATTTTTCTGAAATACATGAATTTTTGATGAATAGTGAAATACCGTATTTTACAAAAATAAGCTAAATAAGCTAATTGTAGAGTCATGTGTGATGTTCTACTGATGTAAGCCCACTTGGTTTGGGATCACATGATAAAATTACTATTTTTGGTCATTCAAGAATCATTGTTCATTTATTATGGGAAATTAATAAACTAATGAATTTTATATTAAGGAAACCCCTCTCCCCTCTATTATAAAAATCACCCTTCACACCCTCATTTCCTCACACCTCTCAAGCTCCAAGCCTTCTCTAAAATCTGCCAAAACAAATTCCCTATCCCCTCTCCCACGTTCAAGAGCTGTTGGTCTCCTCAAAAGACCAAGCCTAGCTTTCATAAGGAGAATCTCAAGAGGAGGATTTAAGAGGTAATTTCTCTCCCTCTTCTCCTTTTATTTCCTTTCATGGTCAAGTTCATTTCTTGATCTCTCCCCACCTATCTTCATCCAAACGGTATTGTTACTCCATAATTATACATATACTGGAATTGTATGATGCTAATGGGATATTATATCATCCAACCCCCTTTCCCTCTTCCTTTTATTTTATTAAAATGAACGTTGTTCGTGAGGTGTTAATTTATCACCTTCAAGAACAACATGCTTTCTTCTTCCATTTCTACCTTCCGATCTAGTCATGAAATGATTTCTATGATTGAACCAGAATTTTATATATATATTATTTCCTATTTAAAGTTCTGGAAATAACTTATGTCCATATTACTAAGTGATAAATTAAAACAAGATCGTTGTGATCGAAAAACCGCCCAAATTAACCCAAATAATCATTATTTAATTATTGTTTAATGATTCATCCACATGGATATAATATGATTCATTATAAGATCATTCAATATCCTGTAATATCATTAATAACATGTAATATCAGTTCTCTATGTTTACCCATGTTTTATCTAAACTTCAATTTAAAAATACAAGTGAACCACTCAAGAAAACCATAAAAACAAACATTCCCGAATAATGTTTTTAAACTCTATAACTCATCCAAAGGCACATAAAATAACATAATGAAACCATAATGTACCATATTAATGTACACAAGGTTATAGATTTCTAATTAATGAATATAATGTCATTGTACATGACATTAAAGAGAAAGAAGCATTCAGATACAAGGTAAGGGGAAAATCTCGAACCTAATTTTCTTTCTTCAGGTTCTCCCTCTTTCACTCCAATTTGGTATGGTCACTTCTTAAAAATCATTTGTTTATCTTTATCTTACCTTTTCTTGGATATAAAATTTTTATAATAAAGTTTATGTCAATCCAAATGTTATCCAAAAGAACTCTTCTTTTAAGAACTCAACTTATACCTCTCATTAATGGTTGATGGTTCTTGAATAAAGCATGTTATTCCCTCTTTCTTTTGGGAACCCAAAGCTTATGAATGTATTCTTATGAGATGAATATAATTCCTTACCATGGGTTATTTATGTTCATTATTGATATATGTTCTATGTGGCATGCATGATAATGATAATATTATGAGGTGACGGGTGCGCCCAGAATTATATAGCGCAATATGAATGTTTGAATGTGACGGGAGTACCCAGAATTATACAGCGCTCCAATGCATTGGGTAAAGTGATGAATCTCTTGAGTAAATGTGAAATGATTTGTGAACAAGATGCTAGATTGGTTCACAAGTATGTGTGGTAGTTAACCACTAAGATATGATGTTTCATTTTTATGCATTGCCACATTTCAAGTCTTTTATTTATGCTCCTCTCATGTTCATGATCTTTCGCCTATGTCATGATTTTGCTCACCCCATGATATATTCATCTTGTCTAACATCTTACTAGGATTTTAGCTCACCCATTTTTATTTATATCCTCAGGTGGCTACATGTACTAAGGAGAGGACAAGTGCCAATAAGAAGCTAGTGAAGAAGAAATTAAATAAATGTTTATACTTGATGTTGTCTTTGTTATGTACGGTCCTAGTTTGACCAAAGACACTAAACCTTTGGATCCTCTATGTGTTATACTATTATGTTGTTTATATTTAAAATGATGTAATGGAAATGTAAGAAAAGGCTGGGATGCTATATGTACTCTATTTCATTCAACTGTGTTAATATATGTTTTCATTCTCCTATGGTAGTTTCATGACAGAGGATATTACCTTCAACACATTAGGAATATCTAATCCTATTGATGTAGTTCCTTTTGTGCTTCATCCCACATTTTATACATATAATAATTGAATATATTTTTCTCATTATTTTTAGAAAATTATCTTTTATGAGACTCGATTCTTCATTTCTTTATTGTGTTTATGACTTCAAATTAGTTAACATTGTTTATCATATTTAATGATTGATGGTTTGTAATGATTAGATGGACTTTCATTGTAATTGTCAATGACATGGGTTCATTTTTTGAGATAATACTTTCATTTTCCACAATGCCTATGGTTCCTTCAAATTAAATCCATTATCATCAAGAGTTGATTTTTTTAAGAAATAGGTACATGGGCCACAAGATAAAAAGACTCTAGGAGGTCTAAAGTGGTGCAAACCGAGGGCATCCCCTCAAATCATGTCGACCCCCATCGGGTTTGAAGGACATCACGTTGTAGAGGACCATATGGTCAGGGCTTATAACATGCAAGGAAGAAAGGTAGTCTATGGCTTGGTTTCCTCTCTCCATGTGTGTATCACCTTAGTATTGTTAGCAAACAGCCCCTGCACTTTCTGATTGTGTAAAGGATCGACCAAGGAGAGGGGCTACAGGCCAAGAAAGCATCATACAGGATTTTTTGGTCAGTTTCCACTTTGGATTACTCTATGTTCTTCTGATGGAATAGGTTGATACCCTGGAGAAGAGCCAAGGCCTCCACATGGAGGGAAAAGCCTAGGCCATGGCGGGAGGAGAAAGCATGAATCACAGTCCCCTTATTGTCTCGGACCTGTCCTCCATCGCGAAGGACCCCAGTGCAGCAAGAACCATCAAAGTGGAGTTCGAGACCCCTGGAGGGGGAATCCATGAGACCTAGTGGCCTCTGACGACATTTGATTCTGGATGGGTTTCATGGGAATACCATTGAAGGAAACGAAGATATGGCACTTCCCACCGTTTTTGGAAAATACGATCAAAATCTAGCAGAAGGTTTTTGGATCTGATGGTGATGGTTCTACCGTATGAGGAAGCCCCTTCGTTCCTTGCCTAGTTTCTTGCATTCCAAATACTCAAGAACCCTACGTGCAGAATGCTGTTATGTTCCTCCCTCTCAGGACCGCTGTCTCCCGAGTCGTGGAACCACCTCTCCATAAATGATGTGTCATCCATGCTGAGGACAACAAGGGCTGTGAATTCTCAAGGGTGCTCCAAATGGAAAATTTCCAGTCACCTCATAAGAATAGGTGGTCCTCAGTTTCTTAATTGTTGATTCTGCAGCAGTGGCACTGGGAAATCAAAGGAATCCCATAGCATTTGATGTTTTCTACCATTGGGATTGCTCTATTTCCTATACGCCATGATATGATGTTGTATTTCGAGGGAAGAACCATGGGCCATAGGGTTTTAACTCCAGGGATCGAGACATCGTGAGGGGACATAGAGTTGCGGAAGTCCCGAGAGGAGAAGTACCCCAAGGAGGATGGAGTGAAGATACAACGGTCAGGATCCAGGGAGAGATCGATGCTATTGAATGTGTCATGTTGATTGTCGTCCAACACCGCTTTGGGGAAAGAATTGTAGCATTTCGGTTATCTAAAGGATATATTGGGCACTTGGAAACCCAAGAATCTGATGACCTCTGCAGCCCAGTTATTGTGCTGGAAAGAAAGCTCACCCTCCCCTAGGAGCCGTCGAGAGTGCAGTCAAAGGTTTGTGAGGACGGGGTGAAGGTCTGACCAGAGTGGAGAGCCTTTGCTGGCCTCCGATGGGGGGATATGAAGATGTGAAGAGTATATGGTTTTCCCCACAGCGTGCATTGTTCAAGGATCTCCCCGACGAGTTTTTCATGCATGCAGAGTATGGTGTCTTCAAGGGAGCGGACATTTATGCCACCTTCCTTGGCAGGGCGAGCTACCATTAGCTATGAAGCCCTGTGGTGTTTTCCATCTGAAGTGTGGTCCTAGAAGAATCTTGACATGATATTGTCAATGATGTGGATCAAACCCTTCGAGAAAATGATAAAAGAAAAAACATGGACTGCGGTTGCAAGCAACATGCTGTTAAAAAGCGCAATGCTACCACCAAAAGTGAGTTATTTGTTTTTCTAGTTGAGAATGCGGTATGTGATCTTCCAGGTAAGAAAATTGCAATCTCTGATGCAGAGTATTCTTAGTGAAATAGGGGCTCTGTGATAGTCAATGGGAAACACTACTCCATTCATTTCCAGAGTCTGTCGGATCACTGTGATCTGGTTGGATGTTCAAGTGTTAGAGATATACATGTTTCTTTTGTCTTTGCTGATCAACTGGCCGCTCTAGTGAGCATATTCCTCCAGCATCATCTTGAGGTCCTTGATATATTTGAGCCCAACATTCATGAAGATGAGGACATCATCTGCGAAAATAAGGTGGGAGGTCGGCTTTGATCTCATGCTTCTTTTGAAGGGGATCAACTCTCAATTGTTGAATATTCTGTTTATTTGGAGACTAAGGACATCCTGAGAGAGAACAAATAGACATGGGGAAATCAGATCTCCGTGTTTAAGACCCTGTGTGGATTTGAAGAAGCTATAAGACATTCCCATGAAGGAGACCTCCATCCATGAAGAGCTAACACACTAGAAAAGAATATCAATATTCCCTGAGGTGAGGACTATACCTGCTAGGATTTTGTTTATGAAGCTCCACTCCACCCGGTCATATGCTTTGTTCATGTATAACATTGTGGTAGCATTGGAGTCGCGGGCCTTGATATTCATGTCTCTGATCATCTCTTGGGTGAGGGAAATAGTCCCTTGGATTGAGAGTCTCTTTACAAAACTGTGTTTCTCCAGTGAAATCCACCAAGGGAGATTCATAGACAGATGAGAATTGATAACACTGGCCAGAATGTTTTATAGGAAGTTACACAGGCTTACCGAATGGTTGTGTAAAATAGAGGATGGGTTTCTTGTTTTTGGAAGAAGAACAAGAGTGGTGGTCGTAGCATCCCTAAGAAGGCTACCCCCATGGAAGAAATCATGGATGGACAACACGATGAAATTCTTCATCACGTCCCATGAGGCCCTGTTAAAGGATCCTTGAAAACCATCAGAACTCAGGGCGCTGTCGGGATTCAGACTCAGCATGGCCTCATGTACATCTTTGTCCTCTGGCATCGCATTCTGCCTCTCATTATCCTGTGCAGAGAAGACGGTTGGGATAAATTCAATGAAATTTCTTTCATCGCACAGGTAGCCATTGGGAAACAAAGGATTAGCACCCGCAAACAGCTCTTGGAAGAAGGAATGAGCATGGTTCCCTAGTACATCCCAGTAAGGAGAGTAGGATCCATGTACTAAAAAGAGAATGGGATTGATTGTTCTTTTCTTTTCTTTGATGCATGCGTGAATAAATGCGGTTTTTTTGACTCCCTCTTTGAGCCCCTTGATGCACGATTTATCCCTAACAGGTCATTCCTGTCTCAGCAACATTTTCACTAAGAAATCTTTCTTAGGTGTAAGGACGTCAAATACACGATCATCCCAGGCCTCCTCTAGATCACCCTCGATCATTTTGACTTCCTGCATGGCATGTTCAACCTCTCTTTCGTTGAGGAGTTAATCCTTTCTGCACACCAGAATGCAAGATTTAATCTCGCATAGCTTGTTGTGAATAGAAACCCCCAAGTGCCCTAGAGATGGTTCATTCCAGGCTTCGCTAACCAACTCATGATATACTGGATAATTGGTCCAGTGTTATAAAACCGAAATCGTTTGGTGCTTCCCTGATCGGAAGATAGGTTGACCGGAAGAGGGGAGTGGTCCAAAAGGCTCCGAACAAGATGATTCACATTGGAGTTGGAGAACTGGCGGGATGCTTAGAGGTTGGAAAGGCACATATCCAGGGGTTCCCACAAGCGATGGGTGCCCCTTTGGTTGTTACACCAGGTGAATCGGTCCCCTGAGAATCTAAGGATGATGAACCCTTTCCCAGCATGGAATTAAGCGAACTCCATACTCACTTTCCTCAGGAAGGGACCCCTGCCTTTTTATTCCTCCAGGTTGTAAATAACGTTGAAATCGCCCCCGATGAATCAAGGGGTATAGGTAGCATCGAACGCAGAGAGTTCTCTCCAGGTCACTTTCCTCTTTATTTGATCACAACTCCCATTAACAACAGACATGAAGATAACAGAGTCCCCTTAGGACACCTAGGTTGTAATGTGCTGGTTACTAGCCTGCACCAGGTCGATGGAAAGGCTTTTGTACAAAAGATCCAAATGTGGTGGTTAGATGGGTCAACATGCAAGGATTCATGCATTGAGATCTTACATGCATAATTTCTGAGCTTCGACATGTTTTGATTATGCTGAAGAATTGCAATGATCACAACCTTCTGCTTTCTAACTTCTGCAACGAGGAAATCCGCTTTGGCCCAGGCCCCGAGACCACATGCATTCTAGATGAGAATAAGAAAATTTTGAAGGAGAGAGTTTTGGCACTTGATCGTGAAATAGAGGCCTTTTTGAAGAATGAGTGTGAGATATCCTTGAGGCTATTGGATTGAGAGGGAGTGCACACCACATCTGTTTCAGGAGACATCTTGGAAGAGGGAAAATCCCGGACAACAGGGGGAGATCTGAACTACTGCCACTTCTATTTAGAGGGGCTGAAATAGGGCCTGGATCATTGGAGGAGAATAGAGCTGAAGACTTCAATGGGGATCATAGGGACCAGAGAGCAGAGGAGGAGCCGGGCACCCACCAGGAGAGGCAAACTATAGAGGCAGAGGGGCATCTTTGGGAATAAATGAATCTTTGGGGGGCGGAGGCAGCCAGGCAGGACTGGAGGGAGGGGGCAGGGCTAGAGGGCCTAATAAGGAGGGCAGCAGGAAGGGATGACTATCCTCCGGGCTGAGAATCTAGAGAAATAGAGATCCGAGAAGAAGGGGGAGCGCCAAGCCCAATGGATTACCTGGAAAGCACCTAGGGATCGGGAGAAGCAAGCTCAGCTGGACAACCACATCATCGTCAGACTATAGGTAGGGAGGATGAGAGAGAAACAAATCTGGGGAGGCTAAATGAGTAGCCTAAGAGGACGATGACGGCTCCAGAGCTGGCATCGAGAAAACTTCAGAGGAGGGGGCTTAGACAAAGCCCCCAACCAGATCCTTGGGCTCGTGCTCTTGAGAGGGTGGCAGACTCATAGGTGTCTCTCTCTACAAGCCTAAATGGAGTGGCCACCGTGTAGGCAGTGAGAGCATAATTTGGGGAAGATGGGGTAAGAAATGTCTGAGCTCCAGCAGAAGGAGTCCTTCACCCGGAGATCTAACTTCTCTGGCAAAGGGAGGGATATATCGAGCTCCACACAAAAGCGAGCCACTGACGCATCCACACTGCTACTAGTCTTTGCATCTGAGCAGAGAAACCCACCAAGGGCGTCCCTGATAGCTTTTAGGAAGCCTCCATTTTGAAGCGGAAGAGGAAGCCCAGGGAGGTCGATCGACAACATAGCAAAAGGTATCTCTTTGCCCATGTGGGAGTCCATGGACCATCACGAGAGGCTGAACCTCCAGCAGTTTAATGAACGGGGGGCCCAACACCACTCTTCAATGAAATCCTATTCTGAGGCTAGGATGAGGCAGAAGGAGATCCAGCGCACCATAGAGATTTTCACTGGGGAACAAAGAACCCAGGAGTGGACGAAGCTCTGAAAGTCCCTGGGGGGGGGGGGGGGGGGGGCTCTCAGCCCCGAACCGAGCCAGCAGCATCCACTCCAGGCATGCCTTCGCCTTCGAGAAGGCTGACTCCGGGATCTCCAGGGACAGACATGCCTTCTCCCTCGAGACATTCGGAGGTAGCATGAAAACATTTGGTAAGAATGATCTCGGGGGAACCAGCCGCTGGTTGCACATGGCGTCTTTGAAGGAGCTGGGCCTAGAGGCCGGGAGCGTGGGGTACAGAACCGGGAGCAGGGGGCACCGAACCATTAGTTCAACCTATATCGATCTATAATTAATCTACGTTTCATTAAGGTGGGATATATTAAACTTCATAAAACAATCCCTGAATTACTAGCATATTAATCCTTCAAAACAGTTCTTAAAGACCGTGTGACCTACCAAATCATATCCTCAAATAGTTTTTACACTGGTGTTCAGTCCAAGGCATAATCATCATAAATCAATATGATGATCAAGTTTAGTCTCAACCAACCCTTTTAATGGTTCTTACTTGTAGGTGAATCTGTATATATAAATAACACATCCACATTTCAGAATACTAATAAGGATGCATTTCTTGGATAACCACTACTCCAAAAAAATTACAAATATTTTAGTACACCATTATAAGTATTGATTTATTTTCCCTAATATTTCATTTCAAATTCAGTAGAATAACTAAATTAATCATTAATAACTACTAATCCCTCCTCTAATACAATCTATATCGACCTAGCATAGTAATTATATTATCATAAAAAATTTAAATAATGTAATATTATCATCTTGCATATACTCACACAATCCCATGAATTTATGTTTTAGTGTCTTTGATGACTAGTTACAAAATAAACATGATTTATAACCCCTGTTATTATTTCTAAATTATTGGGCCACACTAGACTCCCCCAAATACCTCTTATACTTTACAATAATAATATTATATTTTGAAAATAGAAACATTTCAATTGGGTGTGCTCAATTTCTTGTTTAGTTTAAAAGAATTGATAACAATCAAATTTCATAAGAGAATATAATATAATAATATTAGTACAATTATATTACATAATAAAATTAATAAATAACAAAAATTCATATAATTCATGGAATATGGCTTCACATAAATTAATACATGAATCAAAATTGTGATGAAACATGAATCAATAAACATAATTCAAGAGATAATTAGACAATCATAAGTATAATTATAAATCTATGAATCATCAGACAAATTAATATAAAATTTCTTTTTGGGAACACTAATTTTATTAAACACACCATCAGTTCTCATGCTTATATGCAACTAAAAAAGTACAGTTGAATATATATATATATATATATATATATATATCATGTAATAAAAATGTTAAATAATTGCATTAATAGTAAATATTGGACACAACATATACTCATCAATACTTCTGAGTGGCTCATGATATAAATTACATATAACATCATAATGAACCAATGGAAAAATGGGTTTTAAAAAACAAAAAAAAATTTAATATCATTTAATTTTATTGTATAAATAATCCTTGGAATGAAAATACAATTCATTGAAAATATCACGAATATAATATGGAAGGAAAATGTGTTTCTTAATATGACAAGTATGTAAATAATTAAAATTTCGATTAATAATCACATCCTAATTAACACATGGAAAACAAAATTCTATCCAATGAATTAAAGTTAAATTCTAGTTTTCTAGCCATTAATGAGGATAATATAATATATGGTATTTTAGTTATATATATATTATGGGTATATGAATATATCAATAATTTACACATTAAATGAATTTTATTAATTTTTTTTTATATATTTATATTTTGAATGATAATACATATTTAGTAAATTAATAGATTTCTATCCAATAAGATTGTGTAATTATATATAATAAATGAATCCCTTATAGAAAAACGAACACTATAGTTTTGTTTAGAAAGGATGTTAATTCATAAAAGTTTTATAATATTATTTTTCATCATTTTTTGTTTGTAATGAGAAATACGTGCTTATTAAGTGAAATATTAGGTTTCTGTTTTTAAATATGGATTACATTTTAAAAATTATTTTTTATTATACCATTTTGAGTAGTTTTTTCTATAAGATGTTCTCTTAGGTGTATTTTTCTCATTCATTGTAGTTATATGAATTATCTATGGTGGATATTATTTTGAACAAAGATCATATATTAGTTTTGAATTGATAGTTTTAAGAGTATAATTTAGCATAATTTTATTATCTATATTCATTTTTTCAAATACGATATAATCCAATTTTTTTTATAAAAAACAAAAAAATATATAAAAATAACTTCATTAAAACATTTGAATGGTTACAAATAAATTATTTTATTGATTATTCTTAAAGGTTTTATTTGGTGATTTATTTCATTAGATAATACGTGTGGATTAAAGTTATTTAAATTGATATACATTCTTTATTCAATGTTTATCTCGAAATGATGATCATATAAATGTTAACAATATATGCAAAATTATTTTATGGGAATTGTTTTTCAAATTTTACATTAATGTTTTTGGATTATTTATATTCTCTTTCCATTTGGTAAAAAACTTAATGATAATAATAATATTATTATTTTAATTATTTTTTGGATGAGGTTCATTAATTTATGGTAAACCATTATTAAAGGAGTCAAATAGTAACAATTATGATGTATTTATAATTTAAACCAATATTTTTAATTCCACTTTTTTGTTTCCAATGTTGGTCACATAGGTTTTAAATTATTTTGCATGGTTCGTCCATTTAACGGTCATCATGAGATATTTTATATTTCACGACATTTAATTTTTTTGATATCTTTCCAAATATGGGAATATAGTCACAAATGGTGCTCATTCATATGATTTAGAAGATGAACCATGAATTTTTTATTGTTGTTGGAAGTAAGATTCATGTTGGATGGATACTGAAAATGAGTGGTCACAAGAATGATATTCATTTGATGATCAATGGAAAATTTTATGTTGAAGATTCTATTCAATATTATTTTTGAGTGTCAGAGATGAGTCCAACCAAATATATATGGTACTGGTTGTATAACTTGAATACATGGAAATTTCTGTCACATTGGAGATGAATGTGAATATTATTATTTTTACATATTTGCATGTCATGTTTTTTACAAACACAATTCATGTATATTATAACCCATGGGGACTATTTTTTTGACAATTTATAAATATATAATTCTATGTAACTATTTTTTACATACATCATATTGTGTTCTGAGAGATTTATGTATGAAAATGAAGTATGAATATATTAATCAACTGCACCCATAGACCATGTAGACAATGTGTATGATGTGTATTTATATAAGACATGGCTCTGGATCTGGAAACATATAAAGAATAAGACACATGAACATCATGAATTATACATATCCAAACAAAAATACAAGTCTAGACATGTATTTAGACTTTTTGATTCTCTGATACATAGGTAGTTATTTCCATTTCCCTACACACCAAACACTACAAAGTGATAAGACATGTAGGATGAATTTTAAATGAAAATGAATGTAACAGTTTGATATTGAATATTTTTTAGGACTACACATCTAGATAAAAGCAGAATCCTTTTTCTTGGTACATTATCATAGTTCACATATCATCATACATGTGTTTCAAAATTTTACACATTAGTATTCCTATCGGATTCCACTAAACCACATAAATAATATAGAACAAGTAGTCAGTATGAACTCAAGTGTAGAAAATTCAATAGAGGAGGAAAACGAATTAAAACACACATGATGTTATCAATAATGAAATATATATTCACTCTCAATGGAATCATGTGGGTGTCTTTTGGTAAAATGTCCTATTGAGATCTATATTTTTTAGCTACACCAATGAAATCATCACAATATTAATCAATGGTGTTGACTTACCTAATCATAGTGGCATTCTCATAATTGTAGGGATGACATTACCCATCCATCCATGAATTACACACCAAAAATCTAATGTCTAATAAACCTATGCCAAGAAACCCTTGTGACAACAGAGGAACTATGGTGGACTATACCAAATTCCATGTTTATAATGGGAAAATCGACTCAAGGGGAGGATCCCTATATTAACTAAGATCTTTAAATATGGGAATACTGATTCTATAGATAGAGGGAACCAGTCCATGTGTCTGTGTGTGGAATAACCCACCACACCATAACAGTAAACTACAAAATGAGGATCTCACACTTGAAGTATACTAGGATGGAATACGTACCCTAAATGTATGATTACAAAGTGGACCACGTGCCCTGAGTAAATTGGGTTGTATTGAATCTACATATAAAGTGATTTGTTGATAGTGGTTCCCCAAACCAAAATATACTGTGAGGGAATGTAGTCAAAAAAACTAATATTAGATATAATATCATCTACGTAGGGAATATACAGTGAATACTAGTGTGATATGTAATTTAAACCATAGGTAGAGGATATATTCCCTAGTGTATAGTTTGAGGAAATACCAACCCTACTGATTGGATGAAATTGAATTGGTCATCACACCCAACATCTATCGATGGAAAAGAATATATAAATTATAAATCTTTATTATCACCATGTAAATTTCATTGAATGAATAAATATAGAACTCAATTGTAATCTACATAGAAAGACACTCATTATAGGCTTCCTATTTACCAAGAACAGACACATGGGAAGAGAATAGAGAAAAATACCCATCTATGAAAAATAATTCCATACTTAGGACCTATGGGGTTCTATGAGGGTGGAGGAATATGTTAATGGAGAATGGAACCCCATGCATGGGGAAGCATGAGGGCATGGAACTGATGTGCACCATGAATTTGTACCCCTCCCTAGGTTGAGATGGGTTGACATAACCATGTCTATCTTCCTAAATGGACAACTGATCTAGTATGAATGTGTTTTAACACACATGTATAGTCCCATTATAGGTTTCCCCATATATCTAATTAATGATACTAGTTATATATTGTCTAGTATCGGCACTCTGGTATCCGTATCACATAGAAATTTACGTTAAAAACATGCTCTATATGAGTAAAAAGTATTGGATATTATGATATGAAAATTAAAATAAAAAAAACAATGATTGTAACCCTTATATTTGAAGGATCTTTTGAGGTGTTTAGATTTTGTGTAATATGATTCAATAGAAAAAATAAATCCATTTTCACGTGTATCAAATAGAAATTTAACCAATTATATAAAATAGTAATTAATTCAATAAAAGTCTTCAAAATAACCCACAAATTATTTCACAATTTATATCATAACATGAAATTAAAATTTACTACACTGATCCTAAATAAATTTAAATGGATACATAATAATGGGCGAGCTCAAATTCTTAGTATGGAAATTCTATAATTGATGCAATCATGGAATAAACATGGAATAAAAATTATGGTAGGAATGCATTTAGAACATGATGTGATAGTCAACATGAAAATGAAGGCATTCTATATTGATGAAAATAAATTAATACATTGATATCAGTAACACAGATCTCAAAATGACATAATTCATAATTCATATTGACGAACATAAAAACATTCAATCAATGCCTTCATCCAAGACCCATTACTTCCAAATGAGACATCAATCATGAAATATTTTTGTCATGGATTTTTTCTAAGACAATATCATATTACTGGAAGAGGTATACATAAAACCAATATGTTTCATATCATGAGTATTTTTTATGCATTAATGGGATATAAAATTTCATTACCCAACCATCCCTTATTTAAGTCCAATTTATTCACTATATGATAAAATGATTAAAAATATAATTAATAAACCATTTAAATAATCTCCATATTGAGATAAATATCTATAAATTCGAATACATTTCACAATATTTATAAAATCATTAACCTGACTGCTTCCCATCCAATGGAAAAAGATGGATGGATAAGAAATTCATAGTCAAATTTCTAAAAATATTCCATATTGGAATACCAATATGTATCTCCATTTCAATTGAATATCATGCAATGTAGTAATGAATCATCCAATCTATTCTATGTAAATTATTATATTGACACTATATATTGAAATCAGAATACATCTCATAAAATTCTTGAATAACATGATGATAATTTATCTATATAAATCACGTGGATAACTTCAACAAAATATAGCCCAAATAGTGGAAAATATTTTTCAATGGGTTTTATAATAGTATATCCCCCAAAAAAATGTTTGAAAGTAATAAAATATAATAAATGTTTAGAATATTTTAATCATATATTAAATATTTTCTATGAATGAATATAACTCAATGAGAGAAATTGAGTTACGAAAAAAATATCAGTACTGGGGAAATAATGGAATCACCAGCCACATGAATAATGGAACCAGATTTTCATACTAAATCCAATGAAGTAAAATATAAATAACACTCCTAGGATATTAAATCCTTATAAAAGTATTAAAAGGGAGAATGTTGTGTAAAATTTATCATGTCTACATGTTTTTAAATTGGGACAAAAAAAACCATACGATAAAGAAATATTACAACCAAAATCCCATTATGATGAATTTTTTCATTTAAATTTTTTAAAATATTATTTAATGATTATACATGATATGATATTTCAAATAGGAAATACATACACCAACAAAATTAAATTTTGTGGATAAATACAATACATGACTAAATTAAGGGAATGAATGGTGAAAACCCTTACCTCATTTTCGAACATCCACATACATAATTATTCTATTTTATAAAAAACCAAAATATCATAATAATCAGTTAATTGAGATTATCTAAATCATTTTCATTAATAATCATCATAAATTGTAAATCACTAAAATAATTCTTCTGATTTTCAACATTGGGTGTTTATAGTTCTGATCCTTTGTAATAGTTCTATAATATCATTTTATGTGTTCGTTAATATTCTAATAATAAGATTATTAGATCCTCTATGTTATTAGAAAAGTTTTACTATTATAGTGTATAATAATATAATTTCATTTTGTGTATGGTTTGAATATAAACCATGATAATGAAATCGTCGATGTTCAAGTTTTTGCAATTCGTAATCTACGAAAGGTGTTTTTTTAATTACGGTTTTAAGTGATGATATATCATAAATAAAGTAATAATATATACATACATATATAATATTTCACTAGTAAATATTATCTCATCATCATCCATGAAATAAATTCAAACTATTGTTCAATTATGTTGTTAAACCAACCCAAACCTGAACATAAATTAATATAATGAATGATTATAGTGAGGTTTAGTTGTATTGTAATAGTTAAAAAAGAATAATAATGATATTTGGTTTTTTATAGAGCAACTCCTCTGGGGGCCATTCATGGGATCATGTATCCACATCAAAGGTCCTTGGCATGATCAATAAACTAAAAATACAAAGTGAATAACCCATTATCATTAAAAACAACTTAACTATCATTATATAAGGATTCATATTTTTATTCATATTATCACATGATCCCTATAGGACCTTTTAAGGAGTATTTTAATCAACATGTCATATGATGAGAATAACTCTTCATGAAGCATTATCATGATCATGTTAGCTCATTCAAAATTCTTTTCACGAATAGAATGGAAAGCCAAAGGGATTTTGTGTGATCAATGAACTGATCACATGGACACATAACCAATTCACATGAAAGAATCATAAAAATATTCATATGGATTTCTGATTTTTCATATTATAGTCTATAATGTCTATGGTATCCAAGAGTTGACTCTGTATCATGGTGTTGCATGTTAAAAAAGGCATGTCCAAAGTCCACAACATAATGAAGGAAACATGTCCAATGTCCACTGTTTGATGAGGTTGATATGTCACCAAGGACTTCATGTGACCTCTAACTTGTCAAATGAATCACATATTCAATTCATGTGAAATCCAATGTCACTTACATTTCAATAATAACCAATAATTTCTACACTTATTTAATGATGGACTTAGTTAATCATCAACTTCCATGTTGCAAGACAAAAAAATTTCATATATGGGACATCATATGTCCATGAAAGTTGTCTGATGGGGCTTCACATGATGGAAAAGTGTGTCAAGTTGGAATCAGACATCAAATTGTTCCTTATCAACTATGAATCCCAAAAAAGATCTTGTAAGAAAATGGTTAGCTGGTCAAATAATATAGTTGATGATTTGAGAGAGCATGATGAGTTTTAAGATGATATTGAGGAAGCCTTTGATACTGAAGACAACACAATCAAGGATCTCATAAATATATTTTAGGAAAAGATAAATCTTGAGCATAATACTCGGATTTAGGAGGTCAAGGATCTGAATGGGAAGTTGTACTCTATTGCTCAAAGCTAGTAGAGAGAAAGGGATCTCCGGATCAAGATTGAAGAGAAGCTAATGTAGCAAGATGACTTATTGAAGGCTCAAGAATAGGCTCTGAAGGCTCAGGAAGAAAAGATCAAAGCCTTACAGAAGCAAGCATAGGAAGACCACAAGGAGCTAATGAAGATGAAAACCATAGTGAAGAAGTTGATACCCAAGGAGAAGGAAGGAAAATAGATCCAATCTGATCATTTTTTGTATTTTCTTTCCTTGTACAAATTCTTCCAATCTTAATGAAATATTGGTTGCTCATTTCTAGTTGCATGCTTTGTACTAGTATTTCAGGTACTATAATTTCTTTTCCATTCCCTAAAATTCTTTTTTAAAATCACAAAGGGGGGTAAAGGAAAAAGAATGCTAAGAAAAGAAGAAATATACCTAAGTAAGGGGGAGTTTATCTAAGGGGTATTTTTCATTACAGAGATTTCTGTACTCAAGATAATGAAAAATATCATTCCTGAAATCTAGAATATGATCCGTAGTGTTCCAAAGCCTAAGGGGGAGTTAGTCGTATTCATCTTTTCTCATATGATAAGGGAGAAAAGTTTTATTTTCAAAGTCTAGAAAAATATTTCTATGTCCAAATATTCTTTTTCATATGGATGTTTGTGATTTCCAAAAAGGGGGAGATTGTTGAGTAAATAAGGATTTCCTTATGACTTTTCCATTCCATCATACTTTGGGGAGATTGTTAAGTCAATAAGGTTGCCTTATTAATTTAACATTCCTTCTTGTTTTGAAAATCACAAACACCTTATCTCAAGGAAAATTTTATTTTACAATGTGTTTTACTTCTATAAGGAAAAATTTCCTTCCCTAAGGAAATTTATCCTTACCATGTTTTCATTGTTCATATCATAATTTTTCTAAGTGTAAAATTCAGTTTGTAACTAAATCCTCAGAATCCTATAATTACCTAGATATGAAGCATTTTGTTTTAGTATCCAAATTCTCAGAATTTTGGTTAAAAACTTTTCTAAGATCTGACTCTGAGTTCTCTGAATTCAGACTCGGAACTCTTCTAAGTTCTGACTCCGAGTTCTATGAATTCAGACTCTGAACTCTTCTGAGTTTTGACTCCGAGTTCTCTGAATTCAGACTCCGAACTCTTCTGAGTTATGACTTCGAATTATGAATAAAAATAATGATTACGAACTCTTATGAATACTGAATCTGAATTCTTGTTATGAATTCTTCTGAGTTCTGATACCAAATTCAGTTTATAAATTCCTATGAGTTCTGACTCTGAATACTAATGAATTCAGACTTCGAAATTTGTATGTTCAGACTCCGAATTCTCATGAACTCTAACTCCGAACCTTGTATGTTCGGGTTCTGAATTCATGTGAATTTAGGTTCTGAATTTCCTTGAAATTCAGACTCTGAAATTCGATAGAGTTCAAGTTTTGAATTCCTAGAAAATAGAATCCGAATATCCTTGTATTATAGACTCTGAATTCATTTTTTGTTAGAATCTGAACTTTTATTTGCTTACATTCAGAATATTGGATTTTAGTTATGTAACCATATTTCTGCTCACACTTGTTTTGGTTATAAAATGATGTTGTGCATTCAGTTACTAACTAACTGTTGTTTGAGTGACACGTGTATAGGTCCCTCTGAAATTCAAGGAATAATATGACCGTTGGAAGAGGGAGCTGACCGTTGGTGCTGAACCTATAAATAAGATCTCATTTGAAAGAGCTAAAAAGAAGTTGATCAATATAGAGATTACATGCTGTTGAAGTAATTTCTAGAGAGAGGGGATTTATTGCTTTGTGCATACTGAACTTCTTGTTCAGGTTTTCTTTGTGCGACTCCGATTTTTGTTGTGTACAATTGAGGGATTCCAGGGATAGGAAGATAGAGGTTCCAACTACCTTGTAGTTGAGGGATTCCTTGCTGAGGAAGATAGAGTTCCCGACTACCTTGAAGTTGAGGGCTTTCGGGGATAGCAATAAAGACTCTGATCTTCGTATCGAGTGTCACGATATGTCCTTAGGACCCGTGTCATGACTACCCCAAGCCCACCTTCCATAAACCAAGGGCTGGCGACTAGCACCAAAGGCGTAAATCCCTAAACTGGGAAGGGATTGCCTTTATAACAGAAAAAAAAACAACAGAGTACACAACTGGAAGTAAAAAACTAAGTAAAAACTGTATACAAAAGAGGTTTCTGAAAGTAAAGTGGTCGAAAATACAAGACCAACAGTAAAGTACAATACAACTGAAAAGCTAGTACAACTGCAGTAAAGTAGAATAGAAACTACTAAGTCATCCTCCGGGATTCCCACCTGAAGGGTGGGTACAGATGGCCTCCTCAGCACCCCAAGTCCATCCGTCCGCTCCGTGTACGTCTCGCCAAGTGGTCCACCTCTAGGTACCGTCCAGCTCTACAACTCTCTACCTCGATCAGTGCTGTCTGTCGTCTGCAACCAACACAATGAGGTGCAGGCATATCCTGTGCAGCGGTGAGTATAACGATACTCAGTAGGGACCCCGAGACCCTCAAGGTCTCAAAATATCCAACAATTATAAACCACAATAAAAGATACAATCATGAAGTATCAACTAATCCTACTTAGGTATATTCCCATACATATACCTAAGTTACCAATCACAGTCCGACTCCAAATCTTGAGCTCAAGCTCAACCCAATCCACAAAGAAAATAAAGTCAATCACCTAGATGATAACGACTGAAAGACATGACTCATCACACATAGGTATACATCTTTTATAGAGTGATAGAGATGATCAGATGTAGTCACTGATTCATCTATGCTTTCGGACCCACACAAGATACTGGACCAGCTAAGCTGTCAGACCCACATAGGATACAGGACCAACCATTCTGTCGGACCCACACAAAATACAGGAACAGAAGTCAGAACTATCGGACCCACGGTGGATCCCGGTACAGATGTCATCGCTACCGAACCCATAGAGGATTCTGGTATAGTAGTCATCGTTGTCGAACCCACAGAGGATTCCAGTACAGTAGTCATCGCTGTCGCACCAACGGAGGATCCTGGTACAATATCCTCGCAGTCAGCCCTAGGGTTCCCGCACACAGCACGCTCGATTCTGGGAGGGTCCGCTCCTCAAGCCAAGTTTCGACACATCAACTACCACAAAGTCTTGAGTTGATGTATCTCTTAGTTCCCTCTCATCATAAGGAACCCAACGCGATAGATGACGCGTCAATCGGACGTCCGGTCTGAGAGTTATTGGAATTTCTGTGCCAGGGGCCCGGTTCATTTTTAGACCCAAACCAACCCGACCATACACCAAATTCATCCAAACCACAAGTGGGGTATGCCATAAGTATCGTCTCGTTCCAAGAATTACATTGCCACAGGCGGTTCGTCAGTCAGACACCCGAAGCCCAAGATAGGGGCGAAAAGGTGATAACTGACCATAGCGGGTCCAGGACCGGTCTGACCCAATCAGAGCGACCCGTCCCGACCCGGTTCGAGGGTCCGACCTGGTATGAGAAAACAGTCCAGCCTAAGGGGGTGGCCCAGTCTGAAGGCGGCCCAGCCCGGTGGTGGCCCGACCCGCTGGTCATGTGGCCCGGCCCGACCAGCCGTGTGGCCCGGCCTGGCTAGCCATATGGCCCGGTCCGGCTGGCCATGTGGCCCAGCCCGGTTGGCTGCGTGGCCCATCCCGGATGGCCAGGGATGGCTGGCCCCGCTAGGTGGCCGCGTGGTTGGGAGGCGGACCGCCGGCCGAAGCCAGCGGTGGCCACGTGGGGGGGGGGGGGGGTCAACGCCCCCCGTCTCTGTAATGGTCGGCGCGTGGCACCGGCCCATTGACTACGGGGCCCAAGGGGTCCCACCTTTGGGGCGCCCGCCGGCAGCGGGCTCAGCCGGCCGCCCTTCCTGTCCATCGTGGCCTTTGGCCGCGGGTCCTCTCCGGCACGACGCGACAGCGCCGTCTTCATCTGTCGTGGCCCGCATGGCCGCGACCCCCTTCCTCTGGTGCGGTGTTACTTCACTGCGCCCCTCCAACACCACTGCGGCCCGCATGGCCGCGGCCCGCTTATTTGCACAGCGCGACGGTGCCGCACTCCTTCGGTGACCCTGTGGTCCTTGCACCGCCGGATCCTCTCACGGTCGGCCTGTGGCCAGTTGCCGATGCTCCATCATGGTTCTCTCTTCCGGTGGCGTCGTTGCGCCACCGCCGTCGTCAACCAAACAAGAACCAATGGAAGGACGTCGGGCCATGTTTGTTCGGCTCGCGCCCTCCGCATTATGTGGTAACGATTTTCCAACAAATAAACCGAGGTTTGAATAACGAAGAACAATAAAATGATTCAAATCAAACCATTACCTTGTAATCGGTTATTGCTTGACGGAGTCGCGGGAAGGAAGCATCATTCTGTTGACGTCGAGAGGAGATGATGTCGTCATTGGTGACATTCTTCGTGGGTGACGTCTTCTCTTTCTTTCCCCAGTTGGATATGGAGAAGACGGCATCGTCGTTCCTCCATGGAGACGGGAATTCTTCATTGAGAGGATGTATTTATCCAAAGGCTTCCCCTCCAAACCTCCAATCCTCTCCCCGCGAGAGGTGTGGTGCCAAAATTATAAAATAAGTTTTATGGTTGGCACATTAAAGGGGGAAAACCAAGAGTTTAACTAGTTAATTAATTAAGTTGTGTTGGCTTAATTAATTAGGGTAAAGTCCAAGGGTCGGGTGGTTACATAATTGTGTAACCGGGCAATTAATGCTTAGCCATAAATGTCGGACCCTCCTCATGTGGTTCCCACCTCTGAAATACGAAATGAAAGGATAAAAATAAAATAAGTGATAAAATATTTTATTTTTATTCTTCCAAAAAAAGTGAAAAACTAACTTCCATTCTCATTAGAATGCAACTGCGGTTAAGGTGTCACTAAGAAATCACTGACGCTGCGAGTTCAACAGTGCCCACAGATTTCAATTCTGAGCACCGGTTCAAAAGTTATAAAATGCTGCTCGTACGTTTACTGAACGTACCCGAAAAAAAGTTTTGAAAATTATTAACAGCCATCCTCGACCTACTGCGGTCGAGGTTAGGCTCTAACTAAGTGAAACACGCCCCAACGAACCCAACAATACCCTCATATTTCCAATCCACGTTACCATTTAAAAGTTATGAAATTTAGAATAAAATAATTATCACTTAATTATTTTATTTGCGGCCAAAAACGAACTATCTCTGGTGGCCCTCATCGACCCAAGTTAGTATCTTCTTAAAGAAAGCCTACCCTTACGAGTTCAGCGGTGGTCTCAGATTTTTAATCTGAGTTACTGTTTGTGAGTTATAAGCATTTCAAAAATAAAATAACTTTATTTAATTATTTTATTTACGGTTATGCCATTTTTGGGTTTTCTCATAGGAGGCCTGCGCCGACTAAACTTAAGTCACACCTAGGGTAAAATCGACATCCTGTGCGCAACGGTGGCCTCATATTTATGATCTGAGTAACTGTTTAAGAGTTATTCCACTTTTTCAGGAGAATTGCATACGCACGTTAATTTAAGCTTAAAAAAACTTCGACGGATCATTCCAGGCACTCCGGGCCTTGGAATCGCGCGCCGTCAGAAACTGCAGACTCATAAAATTCCTAGGAATTTATGAAAAAAATTTCCATGGAATTTCCGGGTATTTACATTAACCCCACCTCATGGCTTTACGCCCCCGTAAGCTACAGCTCACACTAAAAAAACAAATGAGGGTACTGAGCACGCATCTGAGCTTCTCGCTCCCATGTGCTCTCCTGGAGGTTCCTGTGCTTCCAGGAAACACGTACCAGAGGTATCGATCATCCACGCAGGACCTACTCCTGTTGATCCTCAATCTCCACGGGAACCTCCGTGATTGTCGCCCCGTCATCAATATCCAGCTCCCCGTGGTCGATAATGTGGGAAGGGTTGTGCACGTATTTCCTCATCTGGGATACGTGGAAGAAGTCGTGCACCCGGTGCAACTGAGGTAGAAGAGATAAGCGGTAAGCCACCTCGCCAACTCTGATGAGGACCTAGAATGGTCCGATAAACCTCAAAGATAACTTCCTGCCTCGGCCAAAACTCCGTAGACCTCGTCAATGTGAGACCCATAGAAAGACGTGGTCGTCATCCTCAAACTCCAGAGGTCTCCGTCTCCTAGATGTACATGGAAGATCCATAATGAATTCCATGGATATATCATCCCTCTTCCACCTTGGGACCTCTAAAGGCTGAGCCAAGCCTGCTGGTACCTGATGCTCTGCCTTCACTTACTGACAAGTGAGGCATCGAGAGACAAACTCTGCTTGTAACAGCCCGAGATTTTATGAAAAATATTCTTTTTAATTTTATTAATGTCTTGTGTTATACGATACACCAAAAGGAGCTTTCACAATACACATCTCTGACCTGGCTTGAATTATACGCAATCACGACCTTCCACGATAGCGTGTGTTGTACGCAACACCGAGTTTCGCTAAACAACGATATGCTATTAAGATATTATTAAAACTAGCCGTTATGAATAGTAATAACCACTTTTTGAAATTTTGTAAATTTTATTTTTCAAAATGGAATTCATTTTTGGATTCGTAATATCAAAATTAGCTTAGGGTGAAATTTTGGTACTTTTCGGATAACTTTCATATTCTGATGAATAGTGAAAATTACTAAATTATAATTAAAAACAACTTTTTTAATCAAAATAATTAATAGTGATAAATTATTAATTTGAGTGGTTTTAAAGTATATTTATAATATATTTTTACAATTTAATACAATGTTGGTCATTGGATGTAATTTCACATTTAAACCAGTTATAAACTAGTGTCAATCTTTTGATAGTTATTATCTCTTAAAAACACGCTATTTGTTTTGACGACGAGAATTAATTTTAAAATTAGTTAATGCAACTGATATGTTTTGAATTTGGTAAAATAGACATCATTTTTGAGTTCATAATATCAAATATAGGTTAGTCCAAATTTTTGGTATTTTTCTGAAAACTTTCAATTTTTGATGAATAGTGAAACCACTAAGTGGTAGGTTAAAAACTGAATTTTTCATAAAACATAAATTTTACCACTTCTGTGAATGGAATTTTAAAAATCCGACAGACACGGTTGATATCAGTAAGTAAAATGTGGTTCAATGAGATAAAAATAATTTTTTGGTGAATAGTAACTTTTTACTTTTTTTTACCGCGGTTAATAGTAAATAGGGTAACTAAGGGTAAATATGATATTATTATTACCCTAACACATGTCCTAATTCTATTGGATAAGTATAATTCGACCAAAAACAACCTTATGAATAAAATATGACCATTTAGGCCCACATGGATTAGATTAGGACATTTATTATTAATTTATTTAAAGAAGGGTTAAAATAGTTAAAATCAAAGTTTAATAAGTAAATCATTTTTAATATGGGGTTATACATAAGATAAATTCGACTATAAATATCCATTAGAAAGATGAAGAGATTTCCTACATGATGGTATTTTATTTGTAATTTTTAGACATTAAATAATTTAATTTATTTATGACACAATGATGATGCAGTAATTATCTTATTAATGAAATATTGACATAATTGATGTTATAAACACCCAAATAAATGTAATTTAAGACTTTTTATGAATTACACTAATTTTCTAGGTTACTATGACATATTAATGTTGATTTAATCAACTTGGTTCGAACATATAATTCTGTTATGACTTTCACAAAAATCATATATCAAATAGTGTCAAAATTGACACAAAATAGTTTTTAAATCAAACATTATATTATTAATTGTTATTGTATTCCTAAAAATCTAAGGTTCGGCCAAATGACTTAGATAAGGATATATATATTAATAATAAACAATTTGGGGTTCTTTTGGCATGTTATAGTAAGTGTATTAACCATATAGTGAAAGAAAACAAAAAGATACGGTAAAAGTTAAATTATTTAACTTAGAGTTAAATCTAATTGATAAGGTTAAAATAATACCCTAAACTTGTCTAAATCCTATTGGTTGATAGGATTTCGACCCATCCCCACCTTATCTTCGAAATAAGACCCTTTGGAGCCATTATAAACCGATTTTTACTTTAATATAAAATAATATTTTGAGATATTCCTAAGGTGCCCCTCTCCTCCCTTATAAAAGGGCACCTCCTCCCCCTCCTCCTCACACCAATTTGAGCACTCAAGCTCGGCCAACCCCTGCCATTTTCTCCTCTCCACTTCCCTAGAATAATCCTAGAGGTCCTGGTCTTCTTCAAAGACCAATATTAGTTCCCTAAGTGGAGGATTCAAAGAGGCGTTCCAAAGAAGAGGTAATATCCATTACCGATCTTTTCAATTTATTTCTTCTTCAACTTATTCTTCTTTAGTTGTTTCATGATAAAGTAATAACATCAGTATTACTTACATACTGATATGTTATTATAAATATGAAAAAACCCTAATTCACCTTCTATCCATCCCACTGAAAAATGAAATCACCGCGCGTGCGTACGTACGGAATACCGTCTCCACGTCGTGGTGTAATCTATTTTTCCACCATCACTTTACAAGGATGGGTATAATGGTGTAATGAGTAACTATTTATGATTATTATAAAGTAATATTGATACTGAAATAATATATATATACTCCAATACAGTTCCACGATCATAGGAACGATATCATCACTCATGCGTACGTACGGAATACCGTCTCCACGATGTGATGCGACTCATTCTACATGATCATCATTACATAGTAATTATATAAATGAATTGAATGAATAAATATGATATATGTTACACTAATACCATTCTGGATATAAGGTATCTATAACCTTAAAAGAAGAATAAGAATGTATTCGGCAAAACACGCATAATAACAAAAGGCAATAATGACCCGAGTTACAAGTAACAATGAAATATTACTAACAAGAAGCTAAGAATATGACCATATATGATATCATATCAATATGTATGATTCTGTAATAAGTCAATAAGATTATTTAAACCATTATACAGGAGCTTCGGACACGTACAAAGCTAATCGGACCTAAGGTAAGGGAAATATCACAATCTCATTTTTATCCGAGATTGTTTATTCGTAAGTATTTACTGGGGTGTATTTTATCATCCACATCCATGTTTCATAAATATGTAATATTATTTCCATCCAACTACAATTGTTTAAATCCAATTTTACCCTTTGGTGAGTTTTTAGTAAAAGAAATGAAAGCAATCTTTTTTCGTTTTCCGTACGAGGTACTTTTTGACTTTTCCGACAAAAGTACGAAGAATGTTTTTTTAACTTATACGGCATGAATGGATTTCTAAAACATTATTTCCAAGAAGCTTCCTTTACAAGTATTCAAGTTTATTTTTAATCAACTTATATAATTTAAAATTGTATGACATGTTAAGAAAGGAAAAGTGTTTTTGAAGTAGAAAGGATATTTTTCTCAAGAATGAAGTTCAAGTATTTTATCAAAATTATTTTCCATCTAAGATAATAAAAGGGTTATGTTTTTATCCCTATTATTACATGGATTTGATTATGTTGTGATGGAAACATTTTTATGAATTCCTTTATCTTATATGAATTGTTTAATGATGTCATGTTGTTTAAGAATCCCATTTTTATTACATGGGTTATGCGATGATGTATGATTTATGATTATGTGGCACACATAAGAAAGGATTCACTATAAGATGGGTGGGACCTATATCTCCCTCCAATGCATTGGGTAAAGATTTTATATCTCATGAGATAGACAGGGATGGAACGGTAGGTTATACCGGTTCAGTGAAACAGGACTGAAACGAGGGTTACTCGATTCAGAAAGGGACTTTGTCCACTAAGATAGTCTTGGAAATGAGTCTTGACTAACAAGAAATTATTCTCTATGATTATGTGTGAATGCCACAAAGTTTCATGTTTTAAGTTATGATTATTGTGATTACATTTCACTGCCATGATTTACCCCATGTTATGAAATTATGATCTCTTTTTCAGATTAAGATTTCCAAAAGTTATGTGCTTATGTATATGATGTGATTGATATTTCTTTTGTTTACCCTTACTGAGCATTTGAGATCACCCTTTTATGTTTTCTTTTCCCCAGGATATAAAGAAAGGTTTTAGGTAAAAAAAGGAAGATCTTTATGGGAGATTTTGAAGATCTTTCACCACGATTAGAAGATTACGTTCCGAGTTTCCAAAGACACTAAACTATTACGATCCTTGTGTGTGTGTTTTTGTTATGTACTAAGTATTCCGCAAATGTAATGTAATGTCCATGTACGTCAAGTTTCGGGTCTCTACAGTTGGTATCAGAGGAAAAGGAGGTAGGAATGTATCCGATCCTTGGGAACTCTCACATGTGAGCGTTGGACGAAGCATGGCTCTCTGCCCAAGGGCTTCATGAGGAAATGGCTGCCACTGGGGATGGTGGTGTGTCCCGCCCAGGGGATGTAGCCGCCCATGGAGTGCCCTGATAGGTATCAATTGTAGTCCACTGGATGTAATTCTAGACCGCTATAGTTGGTATCAGAGGAAAGGTTTAGTCAACCTTTGGAAACTAGGATGCGAAAACGTTAGTGAGATCCCTAGAGATATTTCTACGGTATGTCTAGGGATGTCCCTAAGGTTAAGTATACGTATAGGTTATAGTACTAGAACTACACTAACGATCATAGAATGAAACCTAAGATGTTAGATATTGAAGATACTCCCCCTTTATTATGTTGTTTTCTCTAGCATGATTTTTGCCTCTCACACTATTCTTTTTGGGTTTTAGAAGATGTCTGGAACCCGAAGGAACCGTGTTGATCAATGCAATGGACAATGCAATGATTGTCCTCCTGAACAAACAAATGTTATGGGAGATGGAGTGCAAAATCTTATTGCTATACTTACACAAGCTATGAATCATTCTGGACTTCCAAATGAGCAGAGAAGGGAACAATATTCTATTGAGTCCTTCATGAGGAAACGTCCACCTTCTTTCAGTGGGTCTTCTGATCCACTTGTTGCTGAACAATGGATCAGTACCACTGAAACGATATTTTCAGTTCTTCAATGTTCTGAACATGATAAAGTCATCTTAGCAGTATATCGTTTGGAAGGTGAAGCTGATAAATGGTGGAATCTTATCAAGAATACGAGGCCAAGAGATGAAATTGAGTCCATGGAATGGGATGAGTTCAAGAACTTATTTTTCAATAAGTACTTCCCTCGTATTCTTCAAACAAAGATGGAGAAGGAGTTTCTTGAACTAAAGCAAAAGGATGATGAATCTGTTGGTATATACGAAGCGAATTTTACAAGACTTGCAAGGTATGCATCTGGCATTATCATCCAACCTGAAAGTAAAGTTGATCGATTTTTCAGTGGCTTAAAACCAAGTCTTCGAAGGGCATTAGCTATTAGAGACTTCAGTAGCTATGAAGAAATTGTGCGTTGTGCTATCAAGGTAGAAATGGATGTTGGTGTTACATATCCATCTCATGGTTTTGACAAGAAACGAAAGATGGAGTTCAAGGAGAAATCTCAGAATAATGGTGAAAAGAAGATGAATGTTTCCTTATACACAAAGTGTGGAAAGAATCATGGTGGAGATTGTCTTAAAGGGACTAGAAAATGTTTTAAGTGTGTAAAAGAAGGTCATCAAGCAGCTGAGTGTCGAAGTAATGGAAAAAGGGTTTCTAATGATGTGAATAAAGCAAACACTGCAGAGAACGCACCACCAACACTTCAATGCTTCAAGTGCAAGGAAATGGGGCATTATGCTAATAAATGCCCCAATCCAAGGGTTAGTGATGATCAACATGAGCAACCACTGAAGGCAAAGGACAAAGGGAAGTCACATGCGATCACTATTGGCAATGTTGAATATGACAACGATGTGGTGGAATTATTAAGTGTTTATGTAATGGGATTCTAAAATAATGTTATATCATTGAGTATTGCAATATTTATTGATGTGGTATTCAAAGTGATTGAGATATTTTTTTGGAAATAAGATGATATGCGCATAATGAAGGGAAAACGAGAAAATGAAATGTTTAATAGTATTCATGAGATCATGATTGATATAAGGACTAAGTGATATCATGGTTTGAGTATATAGAATTTTGAGGATTTTGGTATGTGGAAAGTGTTAACTTTAAACTGCATTCATGTTTTCACTAAGGTATTCAAGAGAATACATGATTAAGGACTTTGAATGTTTGGAATGTGACCAACAAAACATATCTTATGATATATGGGGATCAACGATGGTATTAAATCTCGGGTAATCGTTTTCACTATGTTATGAGAGTGGACTGCAGTATTATGGATAAGCCTAAAGATTGGAATGGATTATGTTGGACAAAAGTTAGTATTGTTTAAGGATAGAAGTTTTCTCGATATTATTGATGGGATGTTACAGTAATATAGTTTTAGAAAAAGGACAACCTGCAGGACGGGCGACAGCCCATCGCGTCGGACAAGGATGTGGGAATCGAACCCACAACTGAAGTGCGACTGGCCTTTATCGCCTACCACTGGCCTACAGGAAGTCCCTGTTTAGTAGAAACTAGTTTTATTATATTAAGCAGTATGATATATGAAGTATAAGTCCATTTTAGGAACCATATGTGATTAATCTCACTATAGATCGACTTATGTATATAATTTTTGCTAACCTTTTGTTTGAGACAGATGGAATGACCCGTCATTCTATCACATGATCTGCTAACACTTCACGAATAACAAATTCAACTCCATTTATTTAAGAGATGAAGTGGAAATTGTTCAAGGCATGAACAACAGTGAGATTGTACCAAAATAAAGAATGTATTTATTCTAATTCAAATTTTCAACTTTAGGGAAATGATCTTGAAAACCAAAAATGTTGTCCTAGTGATCTTATACCTGAGGAATCAGATGGTACCTTAGATCGTCACAAATTTATGGATTTGTGATTACTGGATTTTCCATAGCCATGTTCTCTACCACTCTCCCTCAGAACATGATGGTTATATCTCTCTTCCATATCCATATTTTCACCTATGTGGAAACCCAGTGATTAGTTTATTTGGGTAATCGTTACATTTCATACTTTAGTTTTTAAAGACAAGTTTTGGTATTCCTTTTTACGATGTGGGTTTCTATTAAAGAAACTTTCGAATAGTAAACCATTTATAACCCCGACGAATTTCGAGGGCGAAATTCATTTTAAGGGGGGTAGAATGTAACAGCCCGAGATTTTATGAAAAATATTCTTTTTAATTTTATTAATGTCTTGTGTTATACGATACACCAAAAGGAGCTTTCACAATACACATCTCTGACCTGGCTTGAATTATACGCAATCGCGACCTTCCACGATAGCGTGTGTTGTACGCAACACCGAGTTTCGCTAAACAATGATATGCTATTAAGATATTATTAAAACTAGCCGTTATGAATAGTAATAACCACTTTTTGAAATTTTGTAAATTTTATTTTTCAAAATGGAATTCATTTTTGGATTCGTAATATCGAAATTAGCTTAGGGTGAAATTTTGGTACTTTTCGGATAACTTTCATATTCTGATGAATAATGAAAATTACTAAATTATAATTAAAAACAACTTTTTTAATCAAAATAATTAATAGTGATAACTTATTAATTTGAGTGGTTTTAAAGTATATTTAGAATATATTTTTACAATTTAATACAATGTTGGTCATTGGATGTAATTTCACATTTAAACCAGTTATAAACTAGTGTCAATCTTTTGATAGTTATTATCTCTTAAAAACACGCTATTTGTTTTGACGACGAGAATTAATTTTAAAATTAGTTAATGCAACTGATATGTTTTGAATTTGGTAAAATAGACATCATTTTTGAGTTCATAATATCAAATATAGCTTAGGCCTAATTTTTGGTATTTTTCTGAAAACTTTCAATTTTTGATGAATAGTGAAACCACTAAGTGGTAGGTTAAAAACTGAATTTTTCATAAAACATAAATTTTACCGCTTCTGTGAATGGAATTTCGAAAATCCGACAGACACGGTTGATATCAGTAAGTAAAATGTGGTTCAATGAGATAAAAATAATTTTTTGGTGAATAGTAACTTTTTACTTTTTTTTACCGCGGTTAATAGTAAATAGTGTAACTAAGGGTAAATATGATATTATTATTACCATAACACATGTCCTAATTCTATTGGATAAGTATAATTCGACCAAAAACAACCTTATGAATAAAATATGACCATTTAGGCCCACATGGATTAGATTAGGACATTTATTATTAATTTATTTAAAGAAGGGTTAAAATAGTTAAAATCAAAGTTTAATAAGTAAATCATTTTTAATATGGGGTTATACATAAGATAAATTCGACTATAAATATACATTAGAAAGATGAAAAGATTTCCTACATGATGGTATTTTATTTGTAATTTTTAGACATTAAATAATTTAATTTATTTATGACACAATGATGATGCAGTAATTATCTTATTAATGAAATATTGACATAATTGATGTTATAAACACCAAAATAAATGTAATTTAAGACTTTTTATGAATTCTACTAATTTTCTAGGTTACTATGATATATTCATGTTGATTTAATCAACTTGGTTCGAACATATAATTCTGTTATGACTGTCACAAAAATCATATATCAAATAGTGTCAAAATTGACACAAAATAGTTTTTAAATCAAATATTATATTATTAATTGTTATTGTATTCCTAAAAATCTAAGGTTCGGCCAAATGACTTAGATACGGATATATATATTAATAATAAACGATTTGGGGTTCTTTTGGCATGTTATAGTAAGTGTATTAACCATATAGTGAAATAAAACAAAAAGACATGGTAAAAGTTAAATTATTTAACTTACAGTTAAATCTAATTGATAAGGTTAAAATAATACCCTAAATTTGTCTAAATCCTATTGGTTGATTGGATTTCGACCCATCCCCACCTTATCTTCGAAATAAGACCCTTTGGAGCCATTATAAACCGATTTTGACTTTAATATAAAATAATATTTTGAGATATTCCTAAGGTGCCCCTCTCCTCCCTTATAAAAGGGCACCTCCTCCCCCTCCTCCTCACACCAATTTGAGCACTCAAGCTCGGCCAAACCCTGCCATTTTCTCCTCTCCACTTCCCTAGAATAATCCTAGAGGTCCTGGTCTTCTTCAAAGACCAATATTATTTCCCTAAGTGGAGGATTCAAAGAGGCGTTCCAAAGAAGAGGTAATATCCATTACCGATCTTTTCAATTTCTTTCTTCTTCAACTTCTTCTTCTTTAGTTGTTTCATGATAAAGTAATAACATAAGTATTACTTACATACTGATATGTTATTATAAATATGAAACAACCCTAATTCACCTTCTATCCATCCCACGAAAAAATGAAATCACCGCACGTGCGTACGTACGGAATACCGTCTCCACGCCGTGGTGTAATCTATTTTTCCACCATCACTTTACAAGGATGGGTATAATGGTGTAATGAGTAACTATTTATGATTATTATAAAGTAATATTGATACTGAAATAATATATATATACTCCAATACAGTTTTACGATCATAGGAACGATATCATCACTCGTGCGTACGTACGGAATACCGTCTCCACGATGTGATGCGACTCGTTCTACATGATCATCATTACATAGTAATTATATAAATGAATTGAATGAATAAATATGATATATGTTACACTAATACCATTCTGGATATAAGGTATCTATAACCTTAAAAGAAGAATAAGAATGTATTCGGCAAAACACGCATAAGAACAAAAGGCAATAAAGACCCGAGTAACAAGTAACAATGAAATATTACTAACAAGAAGCTATGAATATGACCATATATGATATCATATCAATATGTATGATTCTGGAATAAGTCAATAACATTATTTAAACCATTATACAGGAGCTTCGGACACGTACAAAGCTAATCGGATCTAAGGTAAGGGAAATATCACAATCTCATTTTTATCCGAGATTGTTTATTCGTAAGTATTTACTGGGGTGTATTTTATCATCCACATCCATGTTTCATAAATATGTAATATTATTTCCATCCAAATACAATTGTTTAAATCCAATTTTACCCTTCGGTGAGTTTTTAGTAAAAGAAATGAAAGGAATCTTTTTTCGTTTTCCGTACGAGGTACTTTTTGACTTTTCCGACAAAAGTACGAAGAATGTTTTTTTAACTTATACGACATGAATGGATTTCTAAAACATTATTTCCAAGAAGCTTCCTTTACAAGTATTCAAGTTTATTTTTAATCAACTTCTTTAATTTAAAATTGTATGACATGTTAAGAAAGGAAAAGTGTTTTTGAAGTAGAAAGGATATTTTTCTCAAGAATGAAGTTCAAGTATTTTATCAAAATTATTTTCCATCTAAGATAATAAAAGGGTTCTGTTTTTATCCCTATTATTACATGGATTTGATTATGTTGTGATGGAAACATTTTTATGAATTCCTTTATCTTATATGAATTGTTTTATGATGTCATGTTGTTTAAGAATCCCATTTTTATTACATGGGTTATGCGATGATGTATGATTTATGATTATGTGGCACACATAAGAAAGGATTCACTATAAGATGGGTGGGACCTATATCTCCATCCAATGCATTGGGAAAAGATTTTATATCTCATGAGATAGACAGGGATGGAACGGTAGGTTATACCGGTTCAGTGAAACAGGACTGAAACGAGGGTTACTCGATTCAGAAAGGGACTTTGTCCACTAAGATAGTCTTGGCAATGAGTCTTGACTAACAAGAAATTATTCTCTATGATTATGTGTGAATGCCACAAAGTTTCATGTTTTAAGTTATGATTATTGTGATTACATTTCACTGCCATGATTTACCCCATGTTATGAAGTTATGATCTCTTTTTCAGGTTAAGATTTCCAAAAGTTATGTGATTATGTATATGATGTGATAGATATTTATTTTGTTTACCCTTACTGAGCATTTGAGCTCACCCTTTTATGTTTTCTTTTCCCTAGGATATAAAGAAAGGTTTTAGGTAAAAAAAAGGAAGATCTTTATGGGAGATTTTGAAGATCTTTCACCACGATTAGAAGATTACGTTCCGAGTTTCCAAAGACACTAAACTATTAAGATCCTTGTGTGTGTGTTTTTGTTATGTACTAAGTATTCCGCAAATGTAATGTAATGTCCATGTACGTCAAGCTTCGGGTCTCTACACTGCTACTACCTTCTTCATACCTGGCCACCAGTGCTGTGGTCAGAGGTCCTGGTACATCTTCACCACTCCTGGATGTACCGCTAAAGGAGATGTGTGAAACTCCCTCAACACTTCCTCATGAAGTGCAACTGGTACCATGGTACTTCCTCTGAAGAGAATGACATGCTCCCCACCTTTAGAAAATCCATTCGGTGCCTGACTTGTGGATATCTGAGCATGTCGCATCTCACAGTCAACATCCCCATGCTGCGTCTCCCTGACTCTCTGAAGAAGTGAAGAAGTGACTGTGAGAGACTGTAGAAAGGCTGCTCCATCTCTATCCACAAAGGATATCTGCAATGCGGCCAGCTGCTCCGTCGCCTCTCCTAGAATCTAAATGCCTGATCTCATGCTGAGAGCATCTGCCATAACATTCCCGTTCCTAGGAGTATAGACTATCTCAAAGTCATAGTCCTGGAGGAACTCAAGCCATCGTCGCTGCCTCAGGTTTAGGTCCTTCTGAAGAGAAGATATACCTGAGACTCTGGTGGTCAGAGTAGACTGTAAAGCATTCACCCAGAATATAGTGCCGCCACATATTCAAGGAAAATACCGCTACTGCTAACTCCAGGTCATGGGTAGTGTAGTTATGCTCGTGATGTCTCAACTGCAGAGAACCATACACGATCACTACTCCCTCCTTCATCAGGAAACACCCGAGTTCATTCCCTGATGCGTCACAGTAAACTACGTTTCTTACACCTTCCTCTGGAATACTAAAGATTGGTTCACTAGTTAGCCTCTACCTCAGCTCCTGAATGCTCTTCTGGCATCTCTCTGACCACACGGAGGGTCTCCCCTTCTTCGCCAAAGCTGATAGTGGTGCTGCAACTCTGGAGAAGTTTGACACAAAGGTAAGTCTGGCCGACTCATGAGTGATCGACCGCACCCTCTTATGCATTATTACATCCTATACTACTCAGGTTTTCCTTTTCGCCGACCAAGGAAAACCCCATCCCAACATTGTAGATAAACCACAAACTTTTTGCCTAATACGGTCAATCTGTGTATGAACTATGGTTGCCCAGTACATACCCAAACTAACATCATAAGGCCTCGACACTGCCACCAAGAGGTTCCAATGGAAACTCTCACCTCAAGTGTCAGATCAAACCATCGGCATAAGTGTGATTATCGAGTCTACTCCCAAAGGCATCTCCAGACGTGAGGGGCAAGTCAACGGATTAACCGGAAACTCTAGGTCCGGGACAAGATTCGTGAAAGGAAGGAATGATTGGTACCTATGTCTATTGATACGACAACTAGTAGTGGACACAAATCTTACCTTGAATCATTCCTAGAGCCCTTGGGTAACACTCCTCGACCGCATGCTGCTACTCTCTTCCCCTGCCCTCCTGCTCTGTGAGCCCGACAGGGACTACATAGGTGGGTGGTTGCAACATGAAAAAATGTTCACCACCTCATGCTACTCTCCTGACTCTGCTTCGACATCTACTTACTTTTAGATTCATCTGTCCGTAACACTTCATCTTCTTGAAACATTTTACACGCTCAATTCTCTGAGACTTGTGCTAGTTTAATGTTTTCCAACTGCTAACATTCACTGGCTGTATCTGCTCATCCAATGAACATCCAACCACAAAGGTTCTCTCTAGCACCCTAACATAAGTAGGAATGTATAGAGGAAAAAGTATTGGCTTGGATATCCTTAAACACACCTCTCTCAGAGGTCCGAGATCTAAATAACTAATCGTATCATATTCATCGAGTACCAAGAAAAGTATGCCTTGATGAATACTCAGCTACCGACACATCGTCCTGCCGAAGCTATATAAGCTCTAGTAAACTCTCAGCCACCTCCTCAAGCCAGTCCTCAGCCGCCAGTGGGTCAGGCTCGCCTCGAAACTTGAGGGATATATGGTGTTGAAACACATGTAAGGCACTAAGCCTACAAGTGTCCTCTATCAGTACCACCGGTAGTGTCTGCTGACCAACAGGTAGTGATATAGTTGGCACACTACCCAAAGGTACCCTCTTGGAAAATGGTCCAAGTACTGAAAACTCATCACTATGCAGACCATCCTCATGGTCACTCACTGAAAAAGATTAGTAGCTAAGATAAACTGTTGTTCTAATAGTGTCTCAACTAGGTGGAAAACTCCAGCAATTGCCTCTAGCCAACCCTCAGCTGCGTCGGAAACTGTCTTGCCATGAAACCTCAGAGGCCTCTGCTGTTGGAACTCGTAAAACGTGATCATTCGGCGTGCACCATTCGAAAATGAGGCTGGTGATATCTACTGCCCAATGGGTGGCAGTACTGATGGTACACCACCCGATGGTGCCAACATAGAAAGAGGGCCCTACCCCAGAGCCTCGTCACTCGGTGGGCCGTCATCTTGTACTTTCTCAGGAACCCTAGATGGCTGTCTTCATAGTGGTATCCTGATAAAGAACATGTGCGCCATGATCAAAAAGTTATACCTAGTGATCTGACTCAAAAAGACCACAAAGAAACTCTTGAAACACACACACAATTAGTGTTTTCGTGCACTGAGTCAGAAATCAGAGGTCAGGGTCCTAGTGAATTGATACGTCGGCCGCCGCACCAACACTGGACTCCCTAGACTGGAAACCACACTCAATAATCTTAACACTATTACTTCACAGTAAGATAGATCAGAGTCCTAAGTTCTGCGGTAGAACCGAATCCTCTGATACCAATTTTTCACGACCCGTCCTCGGGACCCATGTTGTGACTACCCCAAGCCAGCCTTCCATAGGCCAGGGGCCGGCAACTAGCACCAAAAGTGTAAATCCATAAAATGGGAAGGCATTTACTTTATAATAGTAAAAAAACAACATAGTACGCAACTGGAAGTAAAAAAATATGTAAAAACTGTATACAAAATAGGGTGCTGAAAGTAAAGGGGCAGGAAATACAAGCCCAATAGTAAAGTACAATACAACTGAAAAGCTAGTACAACTATAGTAAAGTAGAACATCAACTACTAAGTCGTCCTCCAGGATTCCCACCTGAAGGGTGTGTACAGATGTTCTCCTCTGCACCCAAAGTTTGTCTGTCCGCTCCGTGTACGTCTCGCCAAGTGGTCCACCTCCGGGTACCATCCAGCTCTACAACTCTCTACCTCGATCAACGCTATCTGTCGTCTGCAACCAACACAACGAGGTGTAGGCACAGCTCATTAAGGGGAGAGTATAACGATACTCAGTAGGGACCCCGAGACCCTCAAGGTCTCATAATATCCAACAAGAATAAACCACAATGAAAGATAAAATCATGAAGAATCAACCAATCCTACTTAGGTATATGCCCATACATATACCTAAGTTACCAATCACAGTCTGGCTCCAACTCTTGAGCTCAAGATCAACCCAATCCACAAAGGAAGTAAAGTAAATCACCTCGATGATAACGATTGAAAGACATGACTCAACCCACACAGGTATACATATTTTGTAGAGTGATAGAGATGATCTGATGTAGTCACTGATTCATATAAGCTGTCGGACCCACATAGGATACAGGACCAGCTAAGCTGTAGGGCCTACATAGTATATAGGACCAACCATTCTATCAGACCCACATAGGATACAGGAATAGAAGTCATAACTGTCAAACCCACGGAGGATCCTAATATAGTAGTCATCGCTGTCGAACCCACAGAGGATTCCAGTATAGTAGTCATCGCTGTCGAACCCACGGAGGATCCTGGTACAGTATCGTCGCAGTCAGCCCTAGGGTTCTCGCACACTACATGCTCAATTCCCGGAGGGTCCACTCCTCGAGCCAAGTGTCAATACATAAACTACCACGAAGTCTTGAGTTGATGTATCCCATAGTTCTATCTCATCATAAGGAACCGAACGCGACAGATGACGCGTCAATCAGATGCTCGTTCTGAGAGTTATTGACATTTCCGTTCGAGGGGCCCGATTGGTTTTTAGACCCGAACAAACCCGATAGTACCCCAGCTACATCCAAACCACAAGTGTGGTATGCCAAAAGTATCGTCTCATTCCAAGAATTCCATCGCCGTAGGCGGTTCGTCAATCGGACACCCAAAGCCCAAGATAGGGATGAAAAGGTGATAACTGACCATAGCGGTTCCAGGTCCGGTCCGACCCAGGCAGAGCGACCTGGCACGACCCGGTTCGAGGGTCCGACCTGGTCCGAGAAAACGGTCCAGCCCATGGGGGAGGCCAGGCCCACTGGCTGTGTGGCCCGGTCCGGATGGCCATGTGGCCCGACCCGACTAGCCGTGTGGCCCGACCCCGCTGGCCGGGTGGCCCAGCCGGGTGAGCCACGTGGCCTGGCCCGGCTGGCCGTGGCTGGCTTGCCGTGCTGGCACTGCATCCCTCTGGCACCATTGCGGCCCACCTGGCCACGGCCCGGTTCTTTGCACGGCGCGTCGGCATCGCACCCCTTCGGCGACCCGATAGTCCTTGCGCTGCCGGTTCCTCTAACGGCCGACCCGTCGCCAGCCATCGATGCTCCACCACGGTTCTCTCTTTCGATGGCGCAATTTTTCCACCACTATCTTCAACCAAACAAGAACCAATGGTGGGACGTCAGGCCATGTTTTTTCGGCCCGCACCCTCCGCGTTAGGTGGTAACGATTGGCCAGAAAATAAACCGAGGTTTGAATAATGAAGAACAAGAAAAGGATTCAACTCAAACCCCTACCTTGTAATCGGTGATCGCTTGACGGAGTCGTGGGAAGGCAACGTCATTCCGTTGACATCGGAAGGAGATGACGTCATCGTTGGTGACATTCTTCATGGGCGACCTCTTCCCTTTCTTACCCCGATTGGATAGGGAGAAGACGGTGTCGTCGTTCCTCCGTGGAGACAGGCGTTCTTAGTTTAGAGGATGTATTTCTCCCAAGGATTCTCCTCCAATACTCCAATCCTCCAATCCTCTCCCTGTGAGAGGTGTGGTGACAAAATTATAAAATAAGTTTTATGGTTGGAACATTAAAGGGGGAAAACCAAGAGTTTAACTAGTTAATTAATTAAGTTGTGTTGGATTAATTAATTATGGAGAAGTCCAAGGGTCGGGTGGTTACATAATTGTCTAACTGGGCAATTAATGCTTATCCATAAATGCCCGAACCTCCTCATGTGGTTCCCACCTCTGAAATTCGAAATTAAAGGATAAAAATAAAATAAGTGATAATATATTTTATTTTTATTCTTCCACAAAAAGTGAAAAACTAACTTTCATTATCATTAGAACACAACTGCGGTGAAGGTCTCACTAAGAAATCACCGATGCTGGGAGTTCAATGGTTCCCTCAGATTTCAATTCCGAGCATCAGTTCAAAAGTTATAAAACACTGCTCGTACGTTTACTGAACGTAGCCGAAAAAAAGTTCAGAAAATTATTAACAACCATCCTCAACCTACTACGGTCGAGGTTAGGATCTGCCTACGTGAAAAAAGACCCAATGAACCCAATGGTATCCTCATATTTTCAATCCGAGTTACCATTTAAAAGTTATAAATTTTACAATAAAATAATTGTCACTTAATTATTTTATTTGCGGGCAAAAACTAACTTTTTCTGGTGGCCCTCACCGACCCAAGTTAGTATCTTCTTAAAGAAAGAATACCCTCACGAGTTCAGCAGCGGTTTCAGATTTTAATTTGATTTATCATTTGTGAGTTATAAGCAATTGAAAAATAAACTAACTTTATTTAATTATTTTATTTACGGTTATGCCATTTTTGGGTTTTCACGCAGGTGGCCCACGCCGACTAAAATTAAGTCATGCCTAGGGTAAACCCACCATCCTGTGCGCAACATTGGCCTCAGATTTCTGATCTGAGTAACCGTTTAACAGTTATTCCACTTTTTCAGGAAAACTGCATATGCGCGTTAATTTAAGCTAAAAAAAACTTTGACGGATCATTCCGGGCACTCCAGGCCTCAGAATCGCGCACCGTCAGAAACTGAGGACTCATAGAATTCCCATGAATTTATGAAAAAAAATCTATGAAATTTCCGGGTCTTTACATTCTCCCCACCTCAGGGATTTACGTCCCTATAAGCTATAACTCACACTAAAGAAACAAATGAGGGTACTGAGCACGCATTTGAGCTTCCCGCTCCCACGTGCTCTCATGGATGTTCCCGTGCTTCCAACGAATGCGCACTAGAGGTATCAACTGTCTACACAGGACCTGCTCTCGTTGGTCCTCAATCTCCACTAGAACCTCCGTGAATGCCACCCCGTCATCGATATCCAGCTCCCTATGGTCAATAATGTGGGAAGGGTTGTGCACGTATTTCCTCAGCTGGGATACGTGGAAGACGTCGTGCACCCAGTGAAACTGAGGTGGAAGAACTAAACGGTAAGCCACCTCACCAACTCTGCTGAGGACCTGGATTGGTCTGATAAACCTCAGAGATAACTTTCCACCTCGACCAAAAATCCGTAGACCTCGTCGAGGTGAGACCCTTAGAAATAAGTGGTCGTCATCCTCAAACTCTAGAGGTCTCCGTCTCCTGGATGTATGTGGAAGACCTGTCCCGAAGTCCATGGATATCTCATCCCTCTTCCACCTTGGGACCTCTAAAGGCTGAACCAATCCTGCTGGTACCTGATGCTCCTCCTTTACTTGCTGACAATTGAGGCATCGAGAGACAAACTCTGCTACTACCTTCTTCATACCTGGCCACCAGTACTGTCGTCGGAGGTCCTGATACATCTTCACCACTCCTAGATGTACCGCTAAAGGAGATGGGTGAAACTCCCTCAACACTTCCTCCTGAAGTGCAACTGGTACCATGGTATATCCTCTGAAGAGAATGACGTGCTCCCCACCTTCATAAAATCCATCAGGTGCCTGCCTTGTAGATATCTAAGCATGCCGCTTCTCACAGTCAACGTCCCAACGCTGCGCCTCCCTGACTCTCTGAAGAAGTAGAGAAGTGATTGTGAGAGACTATAGAAAGACTGCTCCATCTCTATCCAAAAAGGATATCTGCAACGCGGCCAGCTGCTCTGTCACCTCTCCTAGTAGTTGAATTCCTGATCTCCTGCTGAGAGCATCTGCTACAACGTTCCCCTTCCTATGAGTATAGACTATCTTGAAGTCATAGTCTTAGTGGAACTCAATCCATAGTCACTGCCTCAGGTTCAGGTCCTTATGAAGAGAAGATATACCCGAGACTCTGGTGTTTAGAGTAGAATGTAAAGCATTCGCCCATAAGATAGTGCGGCCACATCATCAAGGCGAAGACCACGACTACTAACTCCAGGTCATGGGTATTGTAGTTCTGCTCGTGCTGTCTCAACTTATGAGAACCATACTCAATCACTGCTCGCTCCTGCATTAGGAAACACCCGAGTCCGGTCCTTGATGTGTCACAGTAAACTATGTTTATTACGCCTTCCTCTAAAAGCCTAAAGATTGTTTCACTAGTCTGCCTCTGCCTCATCTCTTGAAAGCTCTGCTGGCATCTCTCCGACCACACGGAGGGTTGCCCCTTCTTCGCCAAAGCTGATAGTGGTTCTGCAACTCTGGAGAAGTCTGGCACAAAGGTAAGTCTGGCTGACTCATGAGTGATTGACTGCGCCCTCTTATGCATGATTCTATCCTATGCTGCCTAGGTTTTCCTTTTTGCAGACCAAAGAAAACCACATCCCAATGTTGTAGATAAACCATAACCTTTTTTCCTAATACAGTCAATCTGTGTATGAACTGTGGTTGCCCAGTCCATACCCAAACTAACGTCATAAGGCCTCGACACTACCACCAAGAGGTTCCAACCAAAACTCTCGCCTCAAGTGTCAGATCACACCATCAGTGTAAGTGTGATTATCGAGTCTCCTCCCAAAGGTATCTCCAGACGTGAGGGTCAATTCAACATCTTAACCATAAACTCTAGGTCTGGGACAAGATTCGTGGAAGGGAGGAATGATTGGTACCTATGTCTCTTGATACAGCAGCTATTAGTAGACATAGATCGTACCTCGAATCATTCCTAGAGCTGTTGGGTAACACTCCTCGACCGCAGGCTGCTACTCTCTTCCCCTGCCATCCTGCTCCGTGAGCCCGACGGGGACTACATAGGCTGGTGGTTGCAACATGACAAAATGTTCACCACCTCATGATGCTCTCCTAGCTCCACTTCAACATCTACTACCCTGCAGAATAATCTATCCTTAACACTTCCTCTTCTCGAAACATTTTACATTCTCAAGTCTCTCAGACAGGTTCCAGTTTCTTGTTTTCCAACTGTTAACATTCACTGGCTGTATCTGCTCAACCAATGAACATTCAACCACAAAGGTTCTCTCTAGCACCCTAATATAAGTAGTAATGTATAGAGGAAAATGTGTTGGCTCTGATATCCTTAAACACACCTCTCTCAGAGGTCCGAGCTCTAATGCACTAATCGTATCATATTAATCGAGTACCAGGAAAGATCGGTATGCCTTGATGAATACTCAGCTACCGACCCGTTGTCCTGCCAAAGCTGTATAAGCTCTAGTAAACTCTCAGCCACCTCCTCAAGCTAGTCCTCAACTGCCAGTGGGTCAGACTCTCCTCGGAACTTGAGGGATATCTGGTGATGAAACACATGTAAGGAACTAAGCCTACAAGTTTCCTCTATCGGTACCACCGGTAGTGTCTGCTGACCAACATGCAGTGATATAGTTGGCACACTGCACGAAGGTACCCTCTTGGAAAATGGTCCAAGTACCGAAACCTCATCACTATGCAGACCATCCTCATGGTAAATCACTGAAAAATATTAGTAGCTAAGATAAACATTTGTTCTACTAGTGTCTCAACTAGGCGGGAAACTCTAGAAATTGCCTCCAGCCAGCCCTCAGCTACGTGGGAATCTGTCTCGCCTCGAAACCTCAGAGGCCTCTACTGCTGGAACATGTAAAACACGCTCAGTCGGCGTGCACCATCCACCAATACGGCTGGTAGTATTTTCGTCCCAACGGGTGGTGGTGCTGCTGGTACACCACCCAATGGTGCCAACATAGAAAGAGGGCCCTACACCGGAGCCTTGTCGCTCGGTGGGCCATTATCGTGTACTTTCATGGGAACCCTAGCTGGCTGTCTTCGTAGTGGCATCCTGATAAGGAATAGGTGTGCCACATTCAAAAAGTTATACCAGGTGAGATGACTCTAAAATACCACAAAGAAACTCTTGAAACACACACACAATTATTTTTTCATGCACTTAGTCAGAAATCAGAGGTCCGGGTCCTGGTGTGTGGATACGTCAGCCACCGCACCAACACTGGACTCCCTGGACTAAAAACCACACTCAATAATCTTAACACTATTGATTCATAGTAAGACAGATCAGAGTCCAATGTTCTGCGGTAGAACCAACTCCTCTGATACCAATTTTTCACAACCCGTCCTCGGGACCTCTGCCGTGACTACCCCAAGCCCGCCTTCCATAGGCCAGGGGCTGGCGACTAGCACCAAAGGTGTAAATACCTAAACTGGGAAGGCATCGCCTTTATAATAGTAAACAAAAACAATAGAGTACGCAACTGGAAGTAAAAAACTATGTAAAAAATGTATACAAAAGAGGGTGTTGAATGTAAAGGGGCTGGAAATACATGACCAAAAGTAAAGTACAATACAATTGAAAAGCTAGTACAACTACAGTAAATTTTAACAGAAACTACTGAGTCATCCTCCGGGATTCCCACCTGAAGGGTGGGTACATATGGCCTCCTCAGCACCCCATGTTCATCTATCTGCTCCGTGTACATCTCGCCAAGTGGTCCACCTTCGGGCACTGTCCAACTCTACAACTCTCTACCTCGATCAGCGTTGTCTATCATCTGTAACCAACACAACGAGGTGCAGACATAGCCCGTGCAGGGGTGAGTATAACGATACTTAGTAGGGACCCCAAGACCCTCAAGGTCTCACAATATCCAACAAGGATAAACCACAAAGAAAGATATAATCACGAAGAATCAACCAATCCTACTTAGGTATATGCCCATACATATACCAAAGTTAACAATCACAGTCCGGATCCAACTATTGAGCTCATGCTCAACCCAATCCAAAAAGGAAGTAAAGTCAATCACCTCGATGATAACGAATGAAAGACATGACTCAGCACACATAGGTATACATATTTTGTAGAGTGATAAAGATGATCAGATGTACTCACTGATTCATCTAAGCTGTCAGACCCACATAGGATACAGGATTAGCTAAGCTGTCGGACCCACACAGGATATAGGATCAGCCACTCTGTCGGATCCACATAGGATACTAGAACAGAAGTCAGAACTGTCGAACCCACAGAGGATCCTGGTACAGTAGTCATTTCTGTCGAACCCACAGAGAATTCCGGTATAGTAGTCATCACTGTCGAACCCACAGAGGATCCTGGTACAGTATCGTCGCAGTCATCCCTAGGGTTCCCACACACAGCACGCTCGATTTCGGGAGGGTCTGCTCCTCGAGCCAAGTGTCGATACATAAACTACCATGAAGTATTGAGTTGATGTATCCCGTAGTTCTGTCTCGACATAAGGAACCCAATGCGATAGATGGCGTGTCAATCAGACGCCCGTTCTGAGAGTTATTGCCATTTCTGTTCCAGGGGCCAGGTTTGTTTTTAGACCCAAACCAACCCAACCACACCCCAAATGCATCCAAACCACAAGTGGAGTATTCCAAAAGTATCATCTCGTTCTAATAATTCCATTGCCGCAGGCGGTTCATCAATCAAACACCCAAAGCCCAAGATAGGGGGCGAAAAGGTGATAACTGACCATAGCGGGTCCGGGTCCAACCCGACCCAGGTGGAGCGACCCGGCCCGACCCGGTCCGGACCAGGGTCCGACCCGGTCTGAGGGTCCGACCTAGTCCAAGAAAATGGTCCAGCCCAAGGGGGCGGCCCGACCCGACTGGCCGTGTGGCCCGGCGCGGCTGGCCGTGTGGCCCGACCCGGTTGGCCGTGTGGCCCGGCGCGACTGGTCATGTGGCTCGGCCCGGTTGGGCACGTGTCCTGGACCGGCTGGCCGTGGATGGATTGCCGCGCTGGCTGGCCACGTGGCTGAGAGGTGGACCGCCAGCCGAAGCCAATGGTGGCCGCATGGGGGGTGGTCAGCACCCCCTGTCTCTGTAACAGCCGGCGCGTGGCACCGACCCATTGACCGCAGGACCCGATGGATCCTGCATTTGGAGCGCCCTCCGGTGGCCAGCAAAGCAGGCCGCCCTTCTCGTCCGCCGTAACCTTTGGCCGCAGGTCCTCTCCGGCACGGTGTGACGACGCCGCGCCGTCTTCATCCGCCGCGGCCCGCCTGGCCGCAGCCCGGTTCTTTGCATGGCGCGTCGGTGCCACACCACTTCGGCAACCCGGTGGTCCTTGCGCCACCGGTTCCTCTAACGGCTGGCCCGTCGCCATCCACCGATGCTCCACCGTGGTTCTCTCTTCCGGTGGCACCGTTGTGCCACCATCGTCGTTAACCAAACAAGAACCAATGGAGGGATGTCAGACCGTGTTTGTTCGGACCGCGCCCTCCGCGTTAGGTGGCAACGATTGGCCAACAAATAAACCGAGGTTTGAATAACGAAGAACAAGAAAAGGATTCAAATCAAACCCCTACCTTGTAATCGGTGATCACTTGACAGAGTCGCAGGAAGGCGTTGTCATTCCATTGACGTCGGGAGGAAATGACGTCATCATTGTCAACGTTCTTTGCGGGCGGCGTCTTCCCTTTCTTGTCCCTATTGGAGAGGGAGAAGACAACATCTTCATTCCTCCATGGAGACGAGCATTCTTCGTTGATAGGATGTATTTCTCCAAAGGCTTCCCCTCCAATCCTCCAATCCTCTCCCCGTGAGAGGTGTTGGGCCAAAATTATAAACTAAGTTTTAAGGTTTGCACATTAAAGGGGGAAAACTAAGAGTTTAACTAGTTAATTAATTAAGTTGTGTTTGATTAATTAATTAGGGTGATGTCCAAGCGTTGAGTGGTTACATAATTGTGTAACCGGGAAATTAATGTTTTTCCATAAATGCCCGAACCTCCTCATGTGGTTCCCACCATTGAAATTCGAAATGAAAGGATAAAAATAAAATAAGTGATAAAAGATTTTATTTTTATTCTTCCACAAAAACTGAAAAACTAACTTCCATTCTCATTAGAATGAAACTGTGGTGAAGGTCTCACTAAGAAATCACCGATGCTGTGAGTTCAACGGTGCCCTCAGATTTCAATTCCGAGAACCGGTTCAAAAGTTATAAAATGGTGCTCATACATTTACTGAACGTACCTGAAAAAAAGTTCAGAAAATTATTAACAGCCATCCTCGACCTACTGCATTCGAGGTTAGGCTCTACCTAGGTGAAACACACCCCAACGAACCCAACAATACCCTCATATTTCCAATCCGAGTTACCATTTAAAAGTTATGAATTTTACATTAAAATAATTGTCACTTAATTATTTTCTTTGCGGCCAAAAGCTTACTTTCTCTGGTGACCCTCACCGACCAAAGTTAGTATCTGCTTAAAGAAAGCCTACCCTCACTAGTTCAGTGGTGGTCTCAGATTTTTAATCTGAGTTATATTTTGTGAGTTATAAGAATTTGAAAAATAAAATAACTTTATTTAATTATTTTATTTACGGTTATTCCATTTCCGGGTTTTCTTACAGGAGGCCTACACCGACTAAACTTAAGTCACACATAGGGTAAACCCGCCATCCTGTGTGCAACGATGGCTTCAGATTTCTGATCTGAGTAACCGTTTAAGAGTTATTCCACTTTTCCAGGAAAACTGCATACACGCGTTAATTTGAGCTTAACAAAACTTCGACGGATCATTCCGGGCACTCCGGGCCTCGGAATCGTGCGCCGTCAGAAACTGCGGACTCATAAAATTCCCAATAATTTAAGAAAAAAATTTCCATAGAATTTACAGGTCTTTACATCGAGGGCTTACCCTGGTGTGGGTAAGACAAAATTTCCTGAAAGTATAAATCAAGGGACCTTTATCCAAGATTGTTGGATAGCCTTCTCTTTCGGTTAAAATATTTACCACTTGTTACTTGTTTTGTTACAAGTTTTCCACTGCATTTTTATTGTTTAAGAATGTATAACTATTTTATACTTCCTTATACTTGTACTCTGATTTAGTGAGATTCTATACACTTTAAGGTGGAATCTTCATCATTGTAAACTTTTATTAAGATTCATTTTCCGGAACCATCTTTCAGGATTCACATTCTCAGAATCATATTTCTGGAATCAAGCAAGTGTGTAGAACTAGAGGTTTTGTGAATTACATTGTTAAACCTTGTTAAACATAACCATCTTTAAAAGTTTCAAAAGAATTTTTAAAAGAATAAAATTCACCCCTCTTGTATTTTGAGCATCTTTAGATAATTGATTCAGTATCTCTACTATTTCGATCCTACATTTGGTATTATAGAGTATATCAAGCTCACATACCATCTCAACAGAATCAATATCAATCCTTGATCACATAAGATATGAATATGTAACAACATTCAAGTATGGAACATATATAATTATAGGTGAGATTATATTCATAATCCACACAATTAGTGCCCATATTAACCAGTTGTTAAAATACACTCATGAATACTTATATCAGGATATATAAATTGAAAAAAAATCATTAGTTGAGATATAAGATCCCATCAGTCATTATTTATGAATGTTAGTGCCAGTTAAAGTCAATAAAAAAAAGATCCTAAAGAAAAATATTGTGTTTTATAAAATTATCACAGAATATGAACATAATAAATCATATGATATAATATTTTATTTTAAAAATGGATACATAACATAATAGCATGGATAATATAATCAGAACATCACATATTGTGATATAATCATTGGTGGAATAAGATAACTGAAAATAAAACAGTTTCCATACACTTTTAAACATTGCTATATAATATAAGGTGTAAATTATATAAAAAATTATTTTTTATAAGGGCAAGAGAATTCTTTTTGGAATACCTATATTATAGATTGACGAATAATATATCGTTGAATAGAAATATTGGTAATTGATGAAAATGTGGGTTGGAAAATAAATCATATGCTTTTTTAAATAAAGAAATCAATTTTCTTAATCATTTCAAAAAACATTCTAAAAAATATATATTATTTTAATGAGTATTAAAATTTTCAATTTTAAATTATTAAAATTAATATTTTTAATCATATAAAATAATCCACAATAGCTTTACCACATAGATTGTATAAAATTAGTGGTAATAAAAACATATAAATGGAAGGAAGGATTCATTAGTATTAATGAACGTTACTCTTACCAATGATACACCTATAAATTTAGAACAATTTTTATTAAAAATAATGTTTTTGATATTGAGAATTAATTTACCTAGATAAAAAATTGAAAGAAATATAGATGAATAATAGGATCAAGGAATGATAAAAAAACTAATTGATGTATGAAAGGATCTGACCAAATGAATCCCTAGTTTAGTCAAATAAACATTTTACTTGAATTCACTCTACATTGATCACACTCTGTCATCATATATAAAAAACATAACAATATTAGTCACCTAATTTTTAACAATTTTCATATCAATATTTTTTTAATAATCATTAATATGCATAGAATAAAGTTATATTAGATTAATGTATTAAAAACCAGAATGTGAAAAAACAAAAAATGATTTTAACAGAAATATGGATACAAAAAGTTATATATAAGGTGATTAATGAGAGAGAAATTTTGTATATCATTAATATCACACAATTTGGAAAGTAGATTATTGATTATTCCCATGTTATGTAATAATCACATTGAAAAAAATTGTTATAATAAAGAAATAAGATGATTTCAAAAGAAGAAGGAGAGCATTGATGTGTGATTTTGACATCATAATGGGTACACTAATGGGAATGTGAGAAAGACACAAAAATGGGAATGTGAAATGGGTTTTATGAAATATATGATAAATTTATCATAATTAAGGAATAATTTAAGTTATAAAGAATTTATTATGAGCAAATAGGAGTGAAAAAAATGTAAATAGAAAGGGATTATTAATAAGATGTACATTAATCTAATGGATGAGGAGGAGGACCCTAACCACGATTTGAATCATCAAAAATATTTTGGTAAATACATAAAACCATTGTAACTCATTGGGAGGATATTATAAAGGTTGTGGGATGGGAAATTTATGATTAATTCATTGTGGTTGGAGAGGGTGGTTGAATGGGTTGTAGCGAATTACATTAATAGGATAAAATGGGGTATCATTTCATAAAAATTGAAGTATGGTGATAGGTAAAAATCATATCACATGAGAATTATGATTTTTAGGTGAGTTATGTGAATTAGGTGGTGAAATGTTAATGATACTTGTGGGTATGAATTAATACCTATCAAATATTTCTATACACTTTTACTAATAATTTAATTATTAAAAAGCATGATACTTTATTTATCCATTTTATTACATAGTAATAATGATTACAATTTAACCACAATAAATTTTTATCCTTTTAAATATTATATAACCAATTACCGGATATTTCAATGCCCCAAATATAATTTTGGGCACAATTTTATATATATCAATTTATATGAGTGGGAAAATTAACTTTTATATTAAATCATTTATTGTGTAGAATATCCATATTTGAATATAAATATTATTTTAATTATTAATATTTCTTAAATGTTATTTGAAATTGAGTAGTTACTAAATGAGTGTAAATTAAATTTTTTATATTATTATAAATATTATTAAAGTCTTACATTAATATAACATAATTAATTTAAAATAAATACCCAATATATAGAAAGGTATTGATCATTAAATAATAATATTTTTATTTATGTAACTAATAATGACCATTGAAACAAAATTTTAGGTCTGAAAATGATATGACCAATTTACATAATTGTAACTTGATGATTAAAAAAATATGAAAAAAGTTTGACCATAAAAATTTATAAAATTAGTAAAAATTACTTTTAATTAAAATATTAAAATTTACTATATGTTTACTTAAAATATCCCTTATATTTTCAAATTTAAAATATTGTATCATAAACTAAAATTATTATTTTAAAAATTATATGTAAATTATAAAATGCATACTTTTTAAAAAAAATAATTCATAAATTTATATGTCATATACATATATATTAATAATGGCATAAAAAGGAATTGTATTATTAAATAATGATTACTATAATGACCACCTACAAATCTATTGATTTTAGTAAAATCTCTATACTTCAACCTAGGAATATTTTTACATGATAAATAATTTTTTTTGTTCATTTACAAAATTATAATTCGAAATTTTATGTATATTGATTTATAATGAATAATTCAAAATATAATGTTTATGAAATTTTAATAACAATTATTATTTATTCAATATTAAATTATTTTCTTATCCATTTATATAAATTTATAATTTAAAGATTGTTAATATATTAGTTCATATACTGAAAATTTATATATTTATATTTTATTATTTGGATAAAATATACAATTATTTGATAGGATATATGAAAAATAACAACTAATTATAATGTCAAATCTCATTTATTCTTGATCTTGTAAATATAATAATTATTTGAGGATTGATATAATTTTTTACTAGTGGTATTTATTATTATAATCTAGTTTTTTATAATATTAATCTAATATCTCTCTACTCATTTGATATTAGTGTTTCATGTGATGCATTCTATGAAAAACATTTTTTATTTAATGAAAAAATATAGCGAAATACCATGTAATTACATTCTTCCCACTTTATAAATTTTAATCCTGACAATTTTAATTACTTTATACAAATTGAAATTGTGAAGGTTTGCTAAATTATATATATGACACATGAAAATATTACCAGAGATATATAAAAATTAAAGACTTTGTTAATATATTTCATTCATAATAATATGTTTATCTATAATTGTTCTTTTATATAAAATAATTGTTTTCCAATAGTCTACCATATTTTGGTATTAAGACCCCCATTATGTGATTTGGTTCTAGAGGGTTATTATTATTATTTATTCATTGATTTAATAAAAATGGTTATCATGTAATGTTTTTCTATTGATATAGATAATTTTTTCTTTTTGTAGGTGGAACAAATTCCTCATTAAAATATTCTAGTTTTATCAAATGGTAGGATAATATTATTTCCACTTATTACATTTTTTAAGCTTCAATATATAACATAATATTCATACCATTGAAATATATTTATTCAATAATAAAATCATCAGGTTGTTCATTTATGGATCTTAGAAAACCTATTTTATCTGTTAGAGTTCCTAGAATAGAATTCCATGAATAAATATAAATTTCTAGATTTGTGTGTATAGGAACCTTAAATACCTTGAACCAGTATATGAGTGGTGCTTTCATAGAAAATATTTTATCATTTTTTGGAGGTTAACGATTCAAATTATCATTTTTCGTCCTTGGATTTGGGAATTGAATTGGAGAATTCTCTAGTTCCACACAGGTAAGACAATAAATTATTAATGGTCCCTTTGGATGAACTATATTTTATTCAACCATATTAACTATAGTGTTCACTCACCTATGGTATTTTTTGACTGAGGACACTATATTCAATACATAAAGAATATCGTGTCCTATTAACGTAGTTATTTTTTTGTTTCTTCCAAAAAAATTTAAATATAGGTCATTGAAATTTTTTCCCTCATCACCTTCAACAACTGCTCTTTTATGAGACTCCATCCATTATTACTTTTTTATGATTAATACTTTAATTTTGTCAATGTTTTTAATCATATTTAAATATTGTGGGTTTATAATAATCACAAAGAATTTCATTCAAAATATCACTTAGATGGGGTTTTTGTTTAGATAATCATACAATTTTCCCTAAAACCCATGGTTCCTTCAAATTTAAACCATTAAAAAAACCACAAGTGTAACTACTCTAGTTTTTGTGAAATATATATCTTTGAATTAATTTATGTTTTCTGATAAATTTCATTTCACACAACACTTTATAAAGCTTGTGTGATATGAAGGAACCAATTTATTATATCTTTTTATTCTACACCATGTTAATAATTCATTATACGATACTTCATATATAATTTTTAGGTACATGTAACACTTATAAGTCTTGTGTTATATGCAACACCAAAATGACTTTCATTACACAGAACACTGGGTTTCTACAAAAGATCATTTTTTATTATAATTAATTAAAAAATATAGTAATAACATAGAAGTTAAACATAATATTTTTAATTCTAATAACCTATTTATAAATATTATATATAATGGTTTTATATAAGAAAAATATAATAATGATGAGACATATAATTTTTGGGGAAATCATTACATGTTTGGGGATACTATTTCATCGAAAGAATATATTTTATTGACATTCTATAAACAATAATAAAAATAAATTTAAGGACATTTAAGAATTTAATTTTAATAAAAAAACCCCATTACTTAATTCATATTGTAAAAATTATCATAGGGTGAATTTTTGGGATTTTTTTGAAAAATAATTTTTTTTAGATGAATAGTGAATATATTGAATTTTAAATCCAATCTACCTCTTCATATAATTTATTTACATAGTTTCATTATATTTTATGTTAGTTTTAAAGTCAAAAAATATAAATTATACATGTATTATTCCAATTTATTCCATTGGAATTATTTTTATACATAATTTGGACATTAAATTTTAATGAACTTTAGGACCTCCCCCCTTTAAAAAACATCTTTCTCGTAATGTTTTTGATATTATCAATAAAAATAATTTTTATCTCTTGTTAAATGAATTTAGAATAATGGAAATAACCATCTATAATATGTATAATATTTATAGTTATATACGATCAAATTAATTTTTTTCAACAAAAAAATTAGTGAAGGTGGTTAAAATTAATTACAACGATTAAGCTTAAATTTGGATCCATTACGGAATAAACTTTAAACATAAGGGCCAAAATGACCTAGACACATATCCAAAACACATTGGGGGGATATATTTTGACCAGAAAATTAAATTATTGATTTTTATTTGTTTGTATGGTTTTTGATAGCTAAAAACGTCGTACAACTAACTTGTTTTCATGAATTCCATGTGTATCTCTTCCCTCACCTATAAAGGCCACCACTTCTCCACAATCATCACACCACTCAGGAAACTTATTTTCATACAATATCTACCTAATTCACTTCAAAATATCCTTCAATTCCTCTTTGAATGCTATCTTTTAGATGAAATCCAACCATTGAATCCCTTTTGTGAAAAGAAAAATGATTAACCCAAAGAAAAGGTAATATCCTTCATCAAAATAATTTCTTTTATTTTCTTTCTCAATCAAATCAACTATTATTATTGATTATCATATAATAAAAATATATTATTCCATAAAAATATATATTTTTATTATATTGGTTATAAATTCACTTATACACACTTTCATTTAATGGGTAATGAACAAACCATTCTTTTATATGGTGAAATACCACCAGACGAAAAGATATTATTAAATTTAACTTCACCACTTATAATGAAATGTAATTATTATGGAAACTCTATTTTCATATTATATATATGATATTTATATTGTATTTATACCTATTTAGTTATTACATAATTTTTTTTAATGTTTCCTATTTTCAGTAAATAATATAATTTCATTTGGGGAAGTGTGGGCTACTAACTCTTCAAAGCGATGTGATTTGTTCACATACTAAATGGAATGTTCTAATGATGGTTTAAGTGAAAATATATGATATATATGACATATTTATGAAAATTTAATGATAATATATATATATATACATTTATGTCATTTAGATTCTTTCTTTCAATATTAAAAAGAAAAATGAAAATAGTGTTCATACGTATGACATACCATGTCCATGAATTATGTATTCCATTCAATTATTCTATATTCTATAGATTATTATAAATAAATTTATAATTAATATAAATTTTATTTTTTTTATGTTTTAAATAATGTAGTTCATGATATATATATGAGGAACAAAAAATATATCAATAAGACATGTGTAACATATTGATGATATTACCCGAAGCGAAACCATAACATGGATTTGTTTATTAGAAGGTAAAATAAAGTAAAAAATAAAACCATATATGGTATTAGATATAATAATATGGTTATTTAATTGATTTATAATAAATACATATTTATTTATAGGGTTTTGTATGAGTATCAAGCGAGACAAGGTATATGGTAATGGAATTTCGTCTCACTTTTTATATCCATGAGGCCCAATGCTTATTAACCACTAATTTATTTTGTGTGGTGTGAATAAATCCAATTTATTTATTCTATTATTATAATAAAAAATTAATGGGTATTTACCAATAAATTTTATTATCTTATTTTTAGGGGTTTTATGACTTAAATGGTACCAAATTGGTAAAGTAACTGTATCTTAATTTTCCTTCTTTGAGAAACTTTCCATGTTATGAACCTATATTTTTCAATGAGGTGTATATAATTAATTTGAATTGTTATTTAATTAATATATATACATTAATGATATGTTATGTGTCTTGTAATTTTTTTCATTCGAGTGTATTATGACTGAAAGTTTCTAAATTGGTAACGATTTATACATACAATCTCACCATTTATCGGGATTGTGTATGATTATGCTCATATTGATGAATTATTATGATTAATATAATTTTAGCTCTCATTATATTCATTAAACTCATGTTATTCATGTTTTATCTAATTAATTGTATCATTTTCCACTTTTTGGTACATATGATGATTAAGATTGTTCAGAATTACCTCTATCTTTGGTCATAATGTAGTGTTCTTTTAAGGAAATGATTTTTAAAAAAATCTAAAAAATAGTCTACTATTATACTATGATATTTAGATGGAATTTTACCCATTCATTACCACTTAATTTTTTTTAAATGGAATATAATTTTCCTTTTCTGGTTGATGGACTTTTGTGTACATTTTATGGTGAAAAAAGAATGTTCGATATCTGCAAATTATCTCATAGTCATTACCATTAAGTATCCACTAAATTATTACAAAAATACTTATTTTTAATAACATTTTTTCCAAATATCATGTAATTATGTTGTTTTATTTCAGTTTTAAATAAAATACATCCAAAAAAAATATTTTATGTTTAAAAATAGTTTCAAATTATTTTCACAACAACCATTATATGTTTTCAAAACTTGTTTTCAAAAAAAATATCAATGACTTTCAATATTCTTTTATTAGGTTTCAAATTATTTTCATAGTCAATGTTTTTAAAAACTATTTCAGGATTATTTTATATGATTTTAATGAAAATTATTTCCAAAAATGTTTTCAAGGTTCTTTTATATGTTTTCAAGGAAATTGGTTAAAAAAAATATTCTTATTTTAAATGTTCTCAATAAAAATAATTTAAAAAATGATTAAAGCCTCCTTAATATGTTTTTGGATTATTTTTAAAGAAAATTGTTTTCAAAAGGATTTATTTATTAATTTGGAATTTTCATAGAACAAAAGATATTTTCCTAAACAAATGTTTTCATAAAATATTACAATGTTATTTTCATTAAAAGATGACATCTGTTGATATTAATCATGAACATATAGGAAATGATTCAATGGTTACATTCGTATTCATTCAGGAATAATTTATGTTTTGATGGAATGATGCTTATGATGAACGTTTCTCACCTGTGGGTTGTATTTTTTGAAATCCACATCTTTTTGGGGGTAATGATTTGATGAAATGATTATCAAACCTATCAATTTTATATAGGTATTGATATGATGAAATGTTAATGATTCCCATTTTAGTTAATGGGTTATGATATTATTATTTTTATAATATTATGGACAACATATTATGTGATGTTTGAGACCTATATCTCCCTCCAATATATTAGGTTACGTTGAATCAATAACGAGTATAAATGTTTAGCATGAACATAATTACATGTTCACAATGTTACTCATGGATATTGTGTCATGCTCTATAGTTTATCAATGAACCATATTATATGTTCACAATGTTATGATTGAACCATAATATGAGTCCATAATTTTACACGTGAACCTGGTTACATGTTCACAATGTTATGAATAGACCTAGTTTTGTTTCCATATATTTATTTATGAACATAATTTAATGATTACAATGGTATAAATGTAACTGATTATGTTTTTGGAACATTATGTGTGGACCTAGTTTCATGTCCATAAGATTATACAAGGGCCACATTTCACGTCCTTAACATAATGAGTGAACCTGTTTCTACATATTCATGACCATAATTTTATACGTTGATGTGTATTCCATAGTTACATGTCTTTTAGAAATGTTATTATATCATCGGCTATGTTCCTGAATATCTTATGATTAATATTTTAAGAACTACTAACCATTATACCATAATTGATGTTTATGATCCTTGATATGAAATATTTTTCATCGAATGTAATGATCATGTTCTCGTACCCTCATGTTTATGTCATACCGACGTATTTCCTTTATTTACACTATTTGATTATTCAAGCTCACCCATTTCTTATGTTTCCTTTCCCAAGGTAATGAAGAGTGGGTTTTTAGTAGGATTACTAAGTGGGAATATATTTATTGGAAAATTGACGGTCTTTTACTAAGTTAGAAGATTTGTTTCTCCTTATTTCCAATGGCACTAAAATTACAAGGTCATTGGGTTTCAGTTTTTATAATGTATTATCTATTACCAAAAAATGATGGAATGTATATGTACATTAAGATTTTTTTTAATAGTTGGTCTCAGATCAAAGGTTTATTTATCCATTGGAAACGAGGATTAGAAAAATTTAGTGATATCCCAATAAATATTTATAAGGATATGTCTAGTGTTTTCTCTTAGGATAAAAATATGGATGAGTAATTGTTTAGGAAAAAGTTTTTAAATTTTGGTAATATATATAAATAGTGGTTTTATAGAAATACATACCAACCTAGATACTACAAGTGGACATGTTTCTAAAAAATATTTACCTAGGAGTAAAACATCAGCAAGGTGCATCAAGCCTGACTCGGGTGTAACCTGGTAGACGACAACATTCCTTACTATGCACCAGTTTTTAAAGTCCAATTGGATATGATTTTTAAAATTAAAAACTCATTATAAACCATCTTGAAGTATTTATATTGTGGATTATTATTAATAACTTGGGATAAACCTAAGTTTTCATAAATTAAGGATGAATGATTCATTATTAAGACAACCTATAAGTAAATTTTCATGAATTTGTGGTATTATGATATGATAAATGTTTCTCACCCTATAATATCATTTTCTTATTAAATAGCATGAAGTATTTGATATTAGATTATCATTGAATTTTATATGTGGAAATTATTTTCATGATGAAAATATATTTCCTTTGTGGAAATATCATTATGAGAATCTATAAGGTCAATGAGTATTGGTTATAATAGTAATGATAAAGATATCTCAAATGAAATGTGAAATGTATGTGATGTTCTTATAATAATTTATACCTTAAACATAAGATTAATATATAAGATTGTGGTTTATTAACCCTAAAATATTATTCAAATATAATATTATAGAATAGTAGTAATAATGGATAAGATGATGAAGCCAAAGTAATTTTTTATGAATAATTTGGATGATTGTTGTAAATATATATAAGAATTAATGAATAATGTCATATGAAAAATGAAATATATATTTTCCATTAATTATGTTCAAAAATATATTGAGTGGTACTGATGTATTACAAAGGCGATTTTAGAGAATGTTGATATTTTGATTAAGGGAAGGTAATTCTTAATGTATTCTATATGATGAGAACATCATGATTTTGTTGGATAGAGTGATGATTGATTTATATAATTAAATTAGTTAGTATCAATTATCTTAGAAAAAATAATGGTTTTTTTGAAAAATGTGTTTATATTTCCATTGATGAATTTTACATCTTCTTGGATTTAAGAAATATATCGATAAATATTTGGAATAATGGAGCATTCATGTTTTTGAAAAGAATTTATGTTAATTTAGGCCATACAATGATTCAATAGAAAACATAATTAGGGTATTCAAATGTATCAAAATTGACATCCAAGAGCTACTTTATGATATATGGGGGATCGATGTTATGATGATTTCATGACTTTATTTCTAAAGTTCTGGATTTTCATATTCTGGATTATTTACAAGATTAACAATTTATGGAAGTGATTAAGTTAAACATAATATTATGTTAGTTATATTTAAGTAATATCTCACCATATGAGTATTTATATGTATTTATAAACATCACTAACATCATTATGTTAGTGGTAACTGAATAGATACAGGATTACATATCATAGATCTCAAGATCTGTCAGTGCTTCACGAATGGAAAATGAATGTTCCATTTTGGAGAATGAAGTTAAGTAGAAATTGAAAAATACATGAAAAAGGGAGAGATTATACTTATAAAATGGAATAAAATATTGAAATTATAAATTATCATGGAAATTATTCAACTCTAGGGAAATAACCTTGAAAACAAAAATGTTGTCTGAGTACCTTCTTTTATGAAGAATCAAATGGCCCCTTAGATCATCAACAATTTATGGAGTTGGGATTGTTAACTTTCTCTAAACCGTGTTATCTATAACTATCCTATATAACATGATAGTTTTATTTCTCTAAAATTTCAAGGATTTCAATCTCAACCTCTATTTTCCTTTGTGGAAACCCATCTATGAGTTATATTGGGTAACCATTATGGTTCCAAATTAGATTTTAAAGGATGTTTTAGTGTTAATTTATATGATTCAGGTTACTATTAAAAAACATAAAATTATTAATGAAATGATAAACTAGACAAATTTATATGGACAAATTCTTTTCAATGGGGGAAAATTCACGACCCCTAGTTTTTTTGAATTATATTTTTCGAAAATAATATAATCTTTTTATATTTTTTATTTCACTAAACAATTAATATAGATAGTGTTATATAAAAGAACAAATTTATTCATGGGTTTTACTCTAAAACTTGTTAAAATATAATTATATGATACAAATGATAATTTTTTTACACACAACACCAACATATGTTGTGTTATATGGATCACCGACTTGGCTTACGTTACAAACAACACTGAGTTTCTACAAGACATCATTTTTTATTATAATTAATTAAATGATATATTTATAAGATACTCATTAAATGTTATAGTATGAATAATAATAACCACTTTAAATATTTTATATACTTTTTTTACATAAGTAATACATAATGGTGATAAAACATATAATATTTTGTGAAGTCGTTATATACTTGGAAATATTATTTTCCCAGGAGATCAGTTTTTTTCCATTCTATGAAAAATAATAAAACTAAGACAATATAATTTTAGAAATTTAATTTGATAACATAAATGTCATTTTTTTAATTCATAATTTCATAATTATATTAGGGTGAATTTTTTTACATTTCTTAGAATCTTTATTTTTGATGAATAGAGTAAAATACTAAAATTTAATTCAAAACTGCATTATCATGTAATTTATTTATATTGTTAAATTATATTTTATGTTGGGTTTAAAGTCATAATAGGTTGAATATACATATTTTAATCCAATTTATGTTATTGGAATAGTTTTTATATTTAATTTGGATATGAAATCTTAATGGACTTTTTAACATTCCCACTTTATAGCCTTTCTTTATTTCCACGTTTGTGAGATTCATATTAAACATAATTTTTCCACTTATATGAATTGAATTTAGAAAAATGGAAATGAATTGTTCTAATATGTATAAAATTTATATTCTAATGAGAGAAACATAATTTTCTACCTAAAATATTAATGATTTTTTTAAAATTAATTACTTCGAAAAAGCAGAAATTATCCTTAACAGGGGAATCAACCTTAAATGTAAGGGGAAAAAATTAAATAGTAAATTATAAAAAAAAAATTATAGAAATATTTGAAACATAAACCTTCCATTATCTATATTGGGTGGTTTTTTATGACTTCTATTAAGTAAAAACGTGGGTACATCAAACTAGTTTTCAAAAATTCGAAGTGTGTCCCCTCCCTCCGGTATAAGAAACCACTGCCTATCCTTCTTATTCAAACCTATAAAAAACATAATTTCTTCAATGATATACCCAATTAAAATAAAAATATACTTCCCTTCCTCCATGAATAAGGACATTCAGATGAAATCCAACCTAGGATGTCATTTTGGGTGACAACGAGTTACCCAAAAAAGTGGAAACATCCTTCCCTATGCTCCTTTATTTTATTATCTTTCTCCAGCAAATCAATTATTTTATTATATTATCATATAACAACACCATATTAATAAATATAATAATATGTTTTAATTATATGGTTTCTACCTTCATTTAATACATTTCCATCTAATGGGTATTGAACTTACCATTCCTCTTTATGGTGAACTACCACCTCATGAAACGATGTTGTTCGTTTAACCTTTACCACCTCTCATGGTTGGGAATTGTGATGAAAATTATATTTTTATATGACATATATTATAATTATGATATAATTATACTTATTTAGTTATTATATACATCCTACCATCATTCATTCAATTTTTTGTAAATATGATAATATCATTTGGGGAAGTGTGGACTACCATCTCCTCAAAGCGATGTGATTCGTTCACATACTACATGAAATATATTAAGGATGGGTTTAGTAAAATTATTTTAAATATATGAAGTAATAATTCAAATATAATGATCTTATACATATATATATATATATATCATTTACTATATATCTTTCAATATTACAAAGAAAAACTGAAATAGTGTTCATGCACATGTACAAACTACCGTCTCCAGGAATGATGTATTCCATTTAAAAATTAAATATTATATATATTATTATAAATAAAATTATTAAAAATATAAAAGATATAAAAAACATGTTTTACATTATTCAAATCAGGATATAATTAGGAAGTCAAAAAATATTACAAATTAAGACACATGTGAAAAAAAGCGGATATTACCTTATGCGAAACCAAAAAATTTAATTGTTAGTAAGGGGTAATATAAATTCATAATTAAACCATATATGATATTATATATAATAATATGGATAATTAAAATATTTATAATAAACACATATTTATTATATAGGAATACCGTATGAGTACGAGGAGAGTCAATACATAATATAAGAAAATATCATCTTAGTTTTTTATTTTTGTGAAATTCATGCCTTATTCACCACTAATTTCTTTAGTTTGCTATGTATAATGTCCATGTATATGTTATATTATTTTTATAAATATATTTATGGGTATTTACAAATCAACATGATTATCTTACTTTCATGGGGTTTATGTTCTAAAATTTACCAAAACGATAAATTAATTTTTTCTCAAATTTCCTTCATTGAGACACATTCCATGTAATGAACCTATATAGTTCGATGAGGTATATATACTAAGTTTTACATGTTATATCATGATTCTCCATAATTTAATGATATTTCATTTTTCATTTAATGTTATTCATTCCATTGTATTATGATTCAATGTTACCAAATTTGTAATGTTTTATAGCTATTATCTCACCGTTTATTGAGATATATTATGATTATACTCCCATTGATGAAATATTATGAAATATATCTCGATAACACTCATGAGTTTTCTTAAAATATGGTTTTCTTTTTGTATCAAATTATTTGTTAAATTTTTTCACTCATTGAAACATAAGATGATAATGAAAGTGTTTTTAAGAAATTAAGACATTACCTTCCTCTTTGGTGAGAAATTTTTATTTCTTCAAATCCATGTTTTCATAAATTGTTTAAAAAAATATTAGACTATTCTCATATGATAATTAAAAATAATTTCTCCCCATGTTTTTCCATTTTATTTAAAGGAGTTTGTCAAATTTCTTCTTCTTGTCATTTTCCAGTTGGGGCACTTTTTTAAACATTTAATGGTGAAAAAGTAATGATTCGAATATAAAAATTTACTCTCTAGAATTCCATTGAATCATACATTACATGACTACAATGTTTTTTATTTTAGAGATAAAATTATCCCACTACTCAAGAAATTCTTTATTTTAATGTTGGTTTAAATTAGATATGTTTTCAAAAATTATTAATGTTTAAAAATTAATTTAAATGGTTTTTTCTACTTCATTTATAAGTTTTCAAACAAATGTTTTAAAATAAATTCATTTCAATGAATTTTAATATTCATTCATATGATTCAATTTGTTTTCAAAGACAATAGTTTTCAAATAAACTTAATTAATCTTTTATATTCTTTGATGTAATATTTGTTCAAAAATGCTATCAAAATTTACTAATATGTTTTCATGAAAATTGGTTTTTATAATATTTTCATGATTATTTTATAAGATTACAAAAAAATGGTTTTCAAAATGATTTAATTACCCCATTTATATTTATTGAAGGAAATTTAAATGAAAATGGGGTTTCAAAAGGTTTTTGTGTTAATGGCCAGTTTTCAAAGAAGAAATGATATTTTTCTCAAGAAATGTTTTAAAAATAAATTTTCATGGTATTTTGAATATAATATGAAATTTATTGATATATCAAATGAACTAATATAATATTACCCAAAGTTTTTTTCGTATTATTTCTTGAATGTTTTATGTTTTTATTTATTTTTTACAAAACATGTTCGTATTACATAAGTTATATGTTTTTTAAACCTGCTACTTTTAATAGGATATGAATTGATTTAGTGAATATCAAACATATCCATATAATATAGGCGATGATATGATGAAATGTTTATGATACCCATTTATGTTCATTATTTATGTAACCATGATTGTTTATAATCTTCCACAACATGTATTATGTGACGGGTGGGACCAATATCTTCCTCTAATGCATTGGGTAATTATGGATGACTCAGGAGTAAAAATGTGTCCCCAAAACTGATTACATGTTCAAAATTTTATTTATGGACTTAGTTACATATCCAAAATTATATGTGTGAACATGATTATATATTCAGAATTTTATGAGTGAAACTTATTATGTGTTCATACTATTATGCATGAACATGTTTACATGTTCACAATGTTATGTAAGAACATTTATCATATCCTTATTTTTTTATGTGTGAACATTATTACATGTTAATAATGTTACACAGTAACCTAATTTCATGTTCACAACATTATGGATGGACCTGGTATCATGTCCATTAGTTTATGCAAGGGCCAGATTTAATTTCTTTATCTTAATGAGTGAACATGTTTCTAAACATACTTGTTCACAATTTTATACATTTATGTGTATTCCAAAATTCCATGTCTTAATCACATGCTATTATATCATGGAATGTATTAATTATTTTATTTTGATTCATGACTTATTAGCTTCCATACTTTATGAATTGATTCATGATTATGATATTTGTAATGCGGGCTTTGATCTTTGAATGTTTTTTTTCATGTTCCCAAACCTATATGTTCATGTTATGCTTTTGAACTTCTTATATTTATCCTTATTGATCATTCAATGTCACCCATTTTTTAAGTTTATTTTCCCTAGATTAAATAGGAATGGTTTCAAGTAAGATTACTAAAGAGGGAATATATTTGTGGGAAAACTAAAAATCATTCACTAAGTAAGAAGTTTTTTTGTTTTATGATTCCAAATTCACTGAACTAACACTCTATTTGGCCACATGTTATTTTAATTTAATAAGTATTTTTTTAAATGATGTAATTTATATGTACGTTAGGACTTGGATTTTATAATAAGTATTAAAATGTGTGATTAAAAATAAAAAATATTTGGGAATTATTATAATCATAAAACGAATTAAACTATCAAATTTTCTCAGGATTTATATTATCTCATTTCCCTATAGATCTGTTTTTTCAACCAATATCAATCTAAGATGAAGCTAGGTTTAATTGAGTTGGGTTATATTATACTTCACAAATAGATCCTTTAATATAACTCGGAATTAAATCATTCATAATTGCTCTTAAATATAATGTGACATACCAAAGCATATACTCTAAGAGTTTCAAGCCATATGTGCAGTCCTAGGCTCAATCATCATACATCCTGATGATGACCGAGTTAATGATAATCCAACCCTTTTCATGTTTACTACTAGTGGGAGCCTCTAGTCCATGACAACATCCACTATTCAGAATACAACTATGGATTTATTTATATGAAAACCACTATTCAAAACATTACCTATATTTTAGTATACCATACAATATATCCAAACATATTTCATTTCACTATAATTTTCTTATAAAAATAAGAATAATAAGAAATATAATCATTAAAATTAAGTAAGCATCATATAATACCATAAATATTATCCTAGGATAGAAATTACTTTATCATACAAAATATACATTAGGTAGTATTCACATCTCAAATATACTCACACAATCCCATGAATGGATGGTTTAGTTTATTTGATGACTATATACATTAGCATCATGTTTTTTAACCGTTGTGAATATTTTTCCAATATTGTTCCATTCTAGACTCCCTTAAATACCACTTATACATTATAATCATCTTCATATCATTTTGAAAAATAATCATTACAAATGGGGGTTATCAGTTTCTTATTCAGTGTAAAAATAAATGATAATAATCAAATTTCCTAAGATAATATAATATAATCATACTAGTAAAATAATATTTCATAATAATAATCCATAAAAGTAATACCTAATAATTCATGGAATTTGTATGTTCTTAAAATTAGATATGAATCAAAATAGTGAAGAAACATGGGCATATAAATATTATCTATGAGATAATAATAGAATAATATTTGGAATTAAAAAACTATGAAGAAGCATTCAAATTAGCTTGAAAATTATTTCAAGAACACTACTTTCATGGAACACATCATTAGTTTCCATAGTTATAAGAAACTAAATTGTAAAGATGAATACCAATCTATTGAAAAAAAAACATTTGACCAATTCATTAAAAGTAAATATAGGACACCACCCATTAACCACCATACTTATGAATTCCACATGAAATCAACCCCATATTACATCATAAATAACCAATGTAAAAAATGGGTTTCATAAAACATTTAAAATAAAATACTTTCACTTTTATAGCAGAAATAACCCTTGTAATGAAAATATAATTCATTCAAAACATCATTAATAAACCATTAAAGGGAAATGGGTTTCTTATGTTCTCGTCTATGTAAATAATTAATCATTTATGTTAATAATTATTATTTTTCAATAATCACATCATGAATAACCTATTAAAAAAATACTATCTAATGATATCAACTTACATTATCGGTAAATAACAATAAATCATGATAATAATGTATATTGTATTTAAACGATATAGATAACAAGTATATATATATATAAATAGTTCACAGTTAAGTTGAATTTTATGAATTTTTGGATATATTAGTCTTTTGATTTATAATTAATATTTATTAAAATATCTTATTTATATCCAAAATGTGATTGTATTTATATATACTAAACAAATCCCCTATATAAATATGAACACTATAGGTGTGTTTATATAAGATGTTTTTTCTTAGGAGAGTTATACGTCTATTTTTTAGGTTTTTTATTTCAGACTGAGAAATATACGGCATTGATGTGGAATGTTTTTTTGTTAAACATGGTTTATATTAAATTTTTTTTATATTTTCACCAGGATTATATATTTCAATTATAATTTCTTTTAGTTGTATTCTTCTCATTCATTTGAGATCTATGAGTTCTTTGTGGTGGTGATAATGATGAACATAGATCTGATTAGAATTCTGATGTTATATAATATACTGAATAATTTTGTATATGTTTATATTTTATTATTTTTATAATATGATATATACCACTTTTATATATATAACCATAAAATTATATACTATAATTCCATTAAAATATTTTAATGGTCACTAATCAATTATATTAATGAATAATAAAAAATAATTTAATTGGTTATTTATTTCATTAGATAATATGTGTTGATTATTGTCATTTTAAATGAGATCTATTGTTCATTCAATGTTTTGTAGAGTCTATTTTCTCATAAATGTTAATAATCCATGCAAAATTATTTAATAGGAATTTTCTCTCAATTTTAAATAAACGGGTATGGATGATTTTAATACTCTAACGACTGGGTAATAAAATGAATGATAATAGTAATATTATGATTTAATTATTTTTTGGATGTAGTACAATTATTTATTATAATAGATGATTAATGTAGTTAAATAATAACCATGATGCTATAATTTATAATTTGATAAAATATTTTTACATCCATTTTTTCATTCCTAATGTTGGATGAAGAGGTTTTAATTTCACTAGTGTAGTATGACCATTTGTCAGTCATCGTTAAGTATTCTATATTTAGAGACACTACAGTTTTTTATTATCCTGATCAATATAGGAACACAATACCAAATGGTTCTCATTTATATGAGTTGATTTATGCACAATGAATTTTTTCTTGTTTTTGGAAATTAATTTCTGATAGGGTGGATGATGAAAACGAGTGGTTATAAAATGATATTCACATGATGAGAAAAGCAAAATTTTATGTTTAATAGGCCATAAAATATTGTTTCTGAGTGTCAGAGATGTGTCTAACCAAGTAGTAGATGGTTGGATTGGTGTAATTGGTACACAAGGACACTGCTGAAACATTGGATATGAATCTGATTTTATTTTTGATATTTACATGCCATGTTTTTTTGTAAACAAAAATCATGTATATCAAAAACCATGGGGACTATTGTTTTAACATTTTATATATCTAAAATGATATGTGACTATATGTTACATACCCTATATTGTGTGCTAATTTATTTGTTTATGTTCTTGAGGTATGAATAGATTAATCAAATTCAAAAACAACCCATGTGGCTAATGTGTATGATATATATTTATCAAAGACACGACTCTAGTTATAGAAGAATATAGAAATTAAGACCCCTGTAATTGATGTATTATACATATCCAGACCACACTCATCGAATAAATAACTTTTTTTTCTCTTTAAATCTATTATACTCACCATGTTAAAAACATATCCCTACACACTATACGCATCATAGTGATAAGAGATATATGATTACATTTACATTAAATGAACAAAATACTTCGGTATTATCTAATTTATGGACAACACTTCTAGATAAAAAAACAATTGATTTTCTAGGTATATGATTATAGTTCAAATATTATCATAACTATGTTTCAATATTGACCACATTAGTATTCCAACTATATTCCCTAAAACAACATAAAATATTGAAGTACTAGTCAATTTAAAATCATGTACAGAAAATCTACCCAAGGGGAAAATGGAATTAGAAAAAAAGGATATAATATACAGGAAAATATAATTTTATTCTCAATGAAAACACAAGTATTTTCTTTTGGTGAAATTTTCAATTGAAATGTACATTTTTCAAATTTACAATTAAGTAGCAATTGTATTAATCAATGATGTTGAGTTATCTAATCATAGATGTGTGATCGTAATTCTAGGGAAGACATTACCCTTGAATCTATGAATTCCATACCATTAATCTTGTCTCTAACGAACCTACACAATGGATCATGTGTAAAAACATAGGAAATATGATACATTATCCAAAATTCTAGGTATGTTGTCAGAATATCAACTCAATATAGGATCGTTCTCAGAACTATGCTCTTTATATAGGGGATATTGATTCTACAGAGTGAGGGTCCCATGCCCTTGGTATGTGTGGGGGAACAACTAACACTACCATAATGATAAACTAATTAATGAGGATCTAAAACACAGAGTATGTGGGGATGGAATAACAACACTAAATTTATTATAAGAATGTGGAACTAATGCCACTAGTATATGGAAGATTATTGACCAAACATATAAACTGACATATTGATAGAGGATCCCCCAACCCAATTATATAGCGAGGGTATGTCATTGTCACGACCCGTCCTCGAGGACCATGCCATGACTACCCCAAGCCCGCCTTCCACAGGCCAGGGGCTAGCAACTAGCACCAAAGGTGTAAATCCCGATATTTGGGAAGGCATTTCCTTTATAAAACAAAAACACATCCAACCAGAGTACAACCGGAAGTAATACACTAAGTACAAAAGAAAGTATTGAAAAGTAAATGGGCCAGAATACAAACCCAACTGAGAATTACAGCTATAACTGAACGAAAGTACAACAGAAAAGACAAACAACTGGAAGATAGAAGCAGCTCCTAGGTCGTCAACCTCAGATCCTACCTGAAGGGTAGGTACAGATAGCCTCCTAAACTCTCTCGCCCGCCAAAATCCTCTGAGTACCATCTCGTTGTAAATTCCACCTCCGGGTACTGACTTGTCGTGAGGTCCACCTCCGGGTACTGACTCGTCGTGAGGTCCACCTCCAGGTACCGTCCAGTCCTCGTACACTCGATATCTGTCAGCGCTGTCCGTCGTCTGCATCCAACACAATGAGGTGCGGGCATAGCCCGTGCAGGGGTGAGTATAACGATACTCAGTAGGGACCCCGAGACCCTCAAGGTCTCACTAAATCTAATAAGGATAACCACAAAGAAGTATCTCAACAAATAACCCTTACTTAGGTATAAGACCATACTTATACCTAAGTTATCAAGTAACCCATCTCAATCATGAGGTAACACAAAGGTTATGAAATCAATGGATAAACACTACTTAGGTATATACCCATACATATACCTAAGTTATCAAGTGACCTATCTCAATCAAGAGGTAATCACAAAGGTCATTGACTCAGCTCAACCCGGGATTTTATTCATGATTTCAAAACCACAGCTGCTGGAGAACTCCTCCTCTGTCGAGTACAGTGGTCCTTTCATGACTCTGAGGTGCTACTCTCTAACCTTAGACTGCTGAGGTACTCCTCTTATCGAGTATTGCGGGTCTACCACCTCACAAATTAGTGCTCCCTGCCATGGGTCTGCCACCTCACACAATAGTTTTCCCCCTCATAGCCTATAGAGGTACTATTCCTGTCGAGTACCATGGGTCTTCCACCTCACAAAGTAGTGCTCTTCCGCTATTGGTCTTCCACCTCACGAAGTAGTGCTCCCCACTGGGCTATACAAGTCACTCCGAATCGAATCGGACAATAAGTCATTAGGTCTCATCCAGCTACTAGGTCACCGTACTCCGTATGCTCATCTCCGGGAGGATCCGCTCCATGATCCACTGGTCGACACTCCAAGTGTCACAAAGTACCACAAAGAAGTATCACAAAGATCTTTAATGTCTTAGGAATCTCAACGCAACAGACGACGCGTCAATCAGATGCCCGGTCTGTGAGTTTTTAGCCTTTTTTGTCCTGGGGGCCCGGTTGGTTTCATGTACAAACCAACCTGACCGTCTCTCAACAGTATCCCAAACTCCCATGGGTATACTCAAGGAACCGTTTCTTAACGTGATCACCGACCCCGCTGACGGTTCGTCAAACGGACGTCCGTTCTGAATGTTATCGACTTTTCTGTTCCAGGGGCCCGGTTGGTTTCTAAGCTAAAACCAACCCAAACATACTCCAACTATGTCCAAACCTCAGGTGAAGTATTCCAAAAGATCTGTCTCACTAATAGGAATCCAACAAAGTCGAAGACATGTCAATTGGACGTCCGGAGCTCAAGTTATAACCATTTCCGCTCTGAGGGACTGGTTGGTTTCGGGTTCGAACCAACCCGGACATACCCAATATTTGCCTAAACCTTGAGTATAATATACCAAAACGACCTTCTAGATCCAAGTATCCCTATGGAACTGACGATGAGTTGATCGGAGGCCCGTAGCCCAAGATATGGGTGTTTGAACGAAGATGGTCTGAAAATAGGGGGTCTGGGCCCGGTCTGACCAGGCCCAATACCCCCTGGGTCGGCCAGAATCGGGCCGACACGACCCGGGTCCAGTTCCGGGTCTGGCCCGATTGAGCGCGGCCCGGCCCGGCTGGCGTGGCCCTGCCCAGTTGGGCACGGCCGGCCCAGCCCGTGCGGCCTGCGGCCCGGCTCGGAAGCCGGCCGCAGCTCGGCGCTGGCCGAGCGGGACAAAAGGGGCGCGTCCTCCTTTTGTAATCGGCAGCGCCATCTAGCACCGCCCCACCTCCCGGATCCTGCGCGGCCTCGGGGTACTGCTCTTCACCACCGCGACTATGCCACGACGGATTTCTTCTGGCAGTGCACTGGGGCGCCGCCGCCTCCAGGCGGAAGGATGGCTCCGGCCGCCGCCTCCGGTCGCCGGCGCCTCCGCGCCGGCGTGACGCGCCGGTAGTACCTTCCGCGGACAACTGGACGCGCTCCGGTGGTCCGATTTGCCCACCATCTACGCCCGTGTCTCTCCCAGGACCTTCTCTTCAATGTGACGGCTTCAAATTGACGTTGCAGCCCGTTTCATCATTTCCCATAAATCCATGCACAGAAGAACAACCAGCGGAGGGTCGTCGGGCAGTGTTTGTTCGGCCCGCACCCTCCACATTAGGCGTTATCGATTGGAAATAAAATAACATATGGTTTCAACTTCAACAAGGGTATAATTTATTCAAGAATAAATTATACTAACATCTGATAAATTAACGCTCATGATCGTGAGATAAAACCACTCAAATGAGAAATGAACAAAATTCCCCTACCTCGATAAACTTGTCGGATGTTCGTTAGTCACGGGAAAAGCGTTTCGACTCCGTCAATGCCGAGAAATAACCGTCGTCGTTGGTGAGTTCCCTGCAGTTGTATTTCCTCCCTTGATGCGGAGGAAGAAAAAGAAGCACGCCGTTGATCTTCGCGGAAGCGGCATTCTTCGTTGAAGAACCGTCGTTCTTTGTCGGAGGGAAGTTCTTTCTTCATCACACCAAAAGCTCTCCCAAAAACTCTAGAACTTCACTAATATTTCTCCACACACCCAAAGCTCCAACACTAAATAATATCTCTTGATATTATTTTTATTCCCATCGCAAAGAATTTAAAATTCAAAAATAAACCACTTAATTAATTAAATGAAGTGACTCATCTCATTAATTATGGAAGAGGGGAAGAGGAGGAGGTGAGGGGTCTCATAAATGGGAGTGTTGACAAAATTAATCAAGGGAGCTTTAATAGGGGGTTAATGAGAGTTATGGGGAGTTCACAAATTAAGAAGGGGGGTTTGAAGAGTTTAAGGGAAGGTGAAGGGTTGGGGCTTGTGTGGGACCCACCTCACATTTATCCTCACATGGGTAGTTAGGTGCTTGTGGGTCCCACCCTAACTCCCCTATGCAGGATAAAACCACCTTAGATATAAAAATAAAATTGTTTCACAATTTTATTCATTCCTCATTTAATCCACAATTTTTAACTTCTCCACCCGTGCAAACGCAACCGCGACATAGGTCCCCTTAAGAAATTACCGGCGTTGCGAGTTTATCGGTGCCCTCAGATTTCAATTCCGAGCACCGGTCTAAAATTTAGAAAAACCCGCTCGTTCGTTTACTGAACGTACCCGAGCTAAACTTCAGAAAATTATTACGGGCACACCGGGCCTCAGAATCAGTTGCCATTAGAAACTGCGTACTCGTAAAATCCCAAAGAAATTAAGAAAAAAATTACCTTGAAATTTACGGGTCTTTACATTACTCCCACCTCGGGACTTTACGTCCCCGTAAAGCTATAACTCAAACTAGGGAAACTAAAGGAGGTATTGAGCACACATCTGAGCCTCCTGCTCCCATGTGCTCTCTTGGAGGTTCCCATGCTACCAATGAAAGTGCACAAGAGGAATCGAACATCCCCATAGGACCTGATCATGTCGATCCTCAAACTCCACTGGAACCCCGTGAAAGTCACCCCGTCATCGATGTCCAACTCTCCATGGTTGATGACGACAGATAGGTCGTGCACACATCTCCCCTGCTGAGATACGTGAATGATGTCGTGCACCCGGTGCAACTGAGGTGGAAAGGTGAGGCGGTTGGCCACCTTTCCTACTCTTCTAGGGACATGGAAAGTTCTGAAGAAATGAGGATATAACTTTCCACCCCGACTAAATCTCCATTGACCCATAGAGGTGTGACCTGCAAGAAGTTGTGGATGTCACCCTCAAACTCCAGTGGTCTCATCTCCTATCAGCATGGACTTCTGTCTGCTCTGTGCAGTCTCTACCCACTCTTGGATGATCAGCACCTTCCCCGTCATAACCTAAACTATCTCTGGTTCTACATGTGTTGACTCCATCACAAAGTATAACTAAAACGCGGTCATCTGCTGTCTCGCCACTCTTAACAGCTGAAAGCCCGATCTCCTACTAAGAGCATCTGCTACAACGTCCCCCTATCCAGGAGTATAAACTATATCAAAGTCATAGTCCTGGAAAAATTCAAGCCATCACCACTGTCCCAAGTTCATGTCCTTCTTAGAGAACATACATCTGAGATTATTGAGATGGAAAGAACCGTAAACCATTCGCTCAACAAACAATGGGTGAGACTAGCCAATTGTAAGAACTCATCTCCACCCTTCATTGTTTACGTTCCACCAAAGAGTTGCTGGGATTTATCCTATGGAAAAAAGAGAAATCTGGTCTCATCGCCTGAATGAACCACGTTCTTTGACTAATACAGTCAATACTGACATGAATGATACATTCATTCCATGGAAGACATCGTAAGGCCTCGACGCTACTACCAAGAGATCCAACCGTCACTCTCACCTCCAAGGGTTGAGTCACACTGTCGGAATCAGTGCATGTTTACTGGGTCTCCTCCAGTAGAAATCTCAAAACTGAGGGTCAAGTCAATGGTTTTAAATCGGAACCTCTTAGTATCAACCATATAGAGAGGATAGTAAAGTAAACATCACAAAGAAAGGTGTCTTTTATTACTGCAGCTCAAACTAGAAAGACACATACAACCACAACAACAACAACATGGAAACTAAAAACACCAAGAACAAGGGCCTCCATGCCTAGACCCACTCCCGTCCACCTACTTATGGAGCTCCGTAGTCGTAATCTTCAGCCGCCTGAAGCTGTGCTCTCCCCTGTCTACACGTTCCCTGCGGTCGGGGTGGACCTCCTGGTGGTGGTGGTGGAAACACCTTGAAGCATCGCCCACCACCAACTACACGACCATCTCCTTGTGGTCCGTCACGATCGAACCTCTACCTCTACCTGGGAGGTCCTTCATCAATCTTCTGATCATCTAAGCAGTGGGTCGGATAGTCACAAGCCATGTGACCTTGTCCGCCGCATTTGTAACATAGTATGGTAGGTCTGTCTCTGTCTCTACCCTTGGTGCCTCGCACTACCGATCCTGAGTCATGCAGTCTACCACCTATAGGTCTGGACCTCTTGGACCTATATGTCATCTGTCTACTACCAGCTGCATAAGACTCTACTGCATGCCAGCTAGTGGTGGGTCCCGCTTCTGGAGACTGCTCAGCAAGGAAACTCTCCACTAAAAGGGCTCTCTCCAATACCCCCGCCTGAGTCAGGATGCTGAGAGGGATCTTTGAAGCTCTGATCTCGTTCCTCAGTCCCTGCTCGAAGGTCCGGGCCCTGAAGAATGGGTCCCGTACCATGTCTGTAGAGTAGCATGAGAGGTCTGTGAAACTTGATGAGTACTGAGCTACACTCATGCTGCCCTGCTGAAGATGAAGTAGCTTCTATATCCGCACCGCTCGAAGGGTGGCTGGTACAAACTCTGCCCGGAACAGGCCTTCAAAGCCTTCCCATAGAAGTGACGTCTCGTCATGCATCTGGAGAATCAGGCTCCACCATCTGCCTACTGCTGCCTCAAGAAGGCTACCGGCAAGGATCACTATGAAGTCCGCTGGTGTACCTACTAGCCTGAAGACTCTCACCATAACCTCCAACCAATCCTCAGATACCTGTAGGTTCGTCTCTCCCCGGAACCTGGGTGGCCTCTGGCGCTGGAACTTGTATAGGGCGCTCAAGCAGCATGCATCGCCTGCTGTTGGGGCTGGTGGCATCGGTGGAACAACGGGTGGTAGTACCACTGGTGCCTCCGCTGGTGCCTCAACTGGATGAGAGCCCAGTACTGAGGCCTCGTCGCTCGACGTCCTGTCAGTACGTACAACTCTTGGGGCTCTAGCTGGCCGTCCGTGGGGAGGCATCCTGAAAGAATAGATGCGACACGGTCAAATACTATACCTAGTGAGCTGACCTGGTTTGAGCTAATTTTAAAGAAACTTTTGAAAACACACACGCAATCAGTGTTTTCGTGCACTGAGACGAAAATCAGTAGTCAGGGTCCTGGTGTATGGATATGTCGGCCGCCCGCACCAACATTGGACTCCCTAAACTAAAGACCACACTTAGTAACCTTAACACTATTTCTTCACAGAAAGAAAATATTATAGTCCTAATTTATACGGTAGAACTGACTCCTCTGATACCAATTTGTCATGACCCGTCCTCGAGGCCCGTGCCGTGACTACCCCAAGACTGCCTTCCATAGGCCAGGGGCTGGCGACTAGCACCAAAGGCGTAAATCCTGATATTTGGGAAGACATTTCCTTTATAAAACAAAAACACATCCAACCAGAGTACAAGCGAAAGTAATACACTAATTACAAAAGAAAGTGCTGAAAAGTAAATGGGCCAAAATACAGACCCAACTCAAAAGTACAACTACAATTGAACGAAAGTACAATAGAAAAGACAAACAGCTGGAAGATAGAAGCAGCTCCTGGGTCGTCAACCTCAGATCCTACCTGAAGGGTAGGTATAGATAGCCTCCTCAATGCTCTCACCCTCCAACCCCCTCTGAGTACCGTCTCGTTGTAAAGTCCACCTCCGGGTACTGACTCGTCGTGAGGTCCACCTCCAGGTACCGTCTAGTCCTCATACACTCGATCTCTGTCAGTGCTATCCGTCATCTGCATCCAACACAACGAGGTGCGAGCATAGCCCATGCAGGGGTGAGTATAACGATACTCAGTAGGGACCCCGATACCCTCAAGGTCTCACTAAATCCAACAAGGATAACCACAAAGAAGGATCTCAACAGATAACCGTTACTTAGGTATAAGCCCATACTTATACCTAAGTTACCAAGTAACCCATCTCAATTATGAGGTAACAAAAAGTTTATGAAATAAATGGATAACCACTACTTAGGTATATGCCCATACATATACCTAAGTTATCAAGTGACCTATCACAGTCAAGAGGTAATCACAAAGGTCATTGACTCAGCTCAAACTAGGATTTTATTCATGATGTCGAAACCACGGCTACTGGAGAACTCCTCCTCTGTCGAGTACAATGGTCCTGTCACGACTCCAAGGTGCTACTCTCTAACCTTAGACTGCTGAGGTACTCCTCCTGTCGAGTACCACGGGTCTTCCACCTCAAAAAGTAGTGCTCCCCGCCATGGGTCTACCACCTCACACAGTAGTGCTCCCCCTCATAGACTACAGAGGTACTCCTCCTGTTGAGTACCACAGGTCTTCCACCTCATAAAGTAGTCCTCTTCCGCCATGGGTCTGCCACCTCACTAAGGAGTGCTCCCCACTGGGCTTTACAAGTCACTTCGAATCGAATCGGACAAGCAGTCATCAGGTCTCAGCCAGCTACTAGGTCACCGTACTCCGTATTCTCGTCTTAGGGAGGATCCGCTCCATGAGCCACTGGTTGACACTCCAAGTGTCAGGAAGTCCCACAAATAAGTATCTCAAATATCTATCATGTCATAGGAATCTCAATGCAATAGACGGCACGTCAATCAGAAGCTAGATCTGTGAGTCTTTAACCTTTTTAGTCCCGGGGGCCTAGTTGGTTTCGTGTACGAACCAACCTGACCGTATCTCAATAGTATCCCGAACTCCCATGGGTATACTCAAAGAACCGTTTCTTAACGTGATTACTGACGTCGCTGACGGTTCGTCAAACGAACGTCCGGTTTGAAAGTTATCGGTTTTTCCGTTCCAGGGGCCCGGTTAGTTTCTAAGCTAAAACCAACCCGAACATACTCCAACTACGTCCAAACCTCAGGTGAAGTATTCCAAAAGATCCTCCTCACCAAGAGGAATCCAAAAAAGTTGAGGGCATGTGAATCAGACGTCCGGAGCTCAAGGTATAACCATTTCTGCTCTGAGGGCCCGGTTGGTTTCGGGTTTGAACCAACCCGGCCATACCCAATCTTCACCAAAACCTTGAGTGTAATATACCAAAACCACCGTATCGATCTAAGGATCCCTACGCAATGGACGGGGCATTGATCGGAGGTCCATAGCCCAAGATATGGGTGTTTGAACAAACCTGGTCCGAAAATAGGGGGTCTGGGCCCAGTCCGACCCAGCCCAATACCCCATGGGTCGGCCCGAACCGGGTCTGGGTTCGGCCCAATTGGGCACAGCTCGGCCCGGCCCGGCTGGGCATGGCTGGCCCAACCCGTGCGGCACGGCTCAGAAGTCGGCAGCGGCTCGACGCTGGCCGAGCGGGACGCAAGGGGCGCGCCCCTCCTTTTGTAACCGGCGGCGCCTGCTGGCGCCGCCCCACCTTCCGGATCCCACGCGGCCGTGGGGTCCAGCTCTTCGCCGCCGCGGTTGTGTCATGGAAGATTTATTCCGGTAGTTCGCTGGGGCGCCACTGCCTCTAGGCGGCCGGACGGCTCTGGCCGCCGCGCCGGCGCGGCTCGCCGGCAGTACCTTCCGCGGACCACCGGATGCGCTCCGGTGGTCCGATTTGCCCGCCGTCTACACCCTCGTCTCTCCCGAGACCTGATCTTCACTAAGAAAGCTTCAAATTGCCATTTCATCCCGTTTCATCATTTCCCATCAATCCGCGCACAAAAGAACAACCAACGGAGGCTCATCGGGCCATGTTTGTTCGACTCGCGCCCTCCGCGTTAGGCATTATCGATTGGCAATAAAATAACATATGCTTTGAACTTCAACAAGGGTATAATTTATTCAGTAATGAATTATACTAACATCAGATAAATTAACGCTCATGCTCGTGAGATAAAACCACTCAAATGAGAAATAAAAAAAATTCCCCTACCTCGATAAACTTGTCGGGTGTTCGTTCGTCGTAGGAAAAGCATTTCCACTCCATTAAAGCCAAGAAAGAACCGTCATTGTTGGTAAGTTCCCCGTGGTTATATTTCCTCCCTTGATGTGGAGGAAGAAAAATAAGCGTGTTGTTGATCTTCGCGGAAGCGGCGTTCTTCATTGAAGAAGCGTCGTTTTTCGTCAGAGGGAAGTTCTTTCTTGAAAAATGTGATTTTTGATAAATTATGTTTTATATTTTCAACTGGTGAGCACAAGTTTTTTTGATAACTGATATGAAATTGAAATAGCATAGGTTAATATTTTTTAAACAATAATATTTGATAAAATCAGTGATTATTTTAATTTAACGATTTCATTAAATAAACATATTTATAATTTTTTGAATTTTCACTCAATGATTTACAAGTCCAAAATTGACTACTCATTCTATTATCATATTGTACAATAGGATTTCAATGAGATTATGTCATTATATTATATGGTTCATCTTATTTAAACAATGATCATGATGTTAATTAGAATTAATGGTAGTTTTTTTTTGTATAATTACAATATTTCTCACAGTAGAACTTATCCCATTAGGATATTCATTGGGATACGTTTTTCATTTTCCATGACAACCATTGTTAACATAATTCCTTTATGCTTAATCCGATACTAAAAATATTTACAGTATGATTGATGATAATTATATTATAATAACCATGGAAAAAATATATTTAATATGTATCACTATATTACACTATCAGGTTTTCGAATTATTCATACAAATTAAATTTTATTAAACATAGTTCCAATTTAATGAATTTTTTTTTTAAAAATATCATTATTTTTTCACCGTTGGTTACATTGAGTTGTGTTCTATAATAAATTTTAATCCAATCCCAAAAATATAAATCATAAAATTCTATGAACATTCATAAAATATTAATCACACACAATTAATTTAAATATATGATCTCAATTTCCAAATTATCCATCCTAAAAAATCATTAGTAATTTCGATAGTAATATATCCTTATATATATTACCTTAATAATATACTATCAATAATATACCATTCTCAAAACCTATTTGAATATCCAAAATATTTAACCACAGATAAAATATATATTCATACAACAACTAACTCTATCCTTTACAGTAAAATGTTATTTACCCCATGTTTATATGGTCATAGAGTATTCACTATAAATCATAATCCAAAAAATTATATAAACATCAACTAGAACCTCAGGAATAAATTATCAATCCCAATGTTTCTAATTAATACATAACGTATTTATATAAAATAAATCAACACTTTATTATTTAATAATCATGAATATATAAAATATAGTAGTTATCCATTCCCCAATTACGTGTTTTCAAATTGTTTTACCCTTATGAAACCTTTATACAAGTTATAAAATTATGTATATAACAAACCTTAATTAAAAAAATCGAATGTTATTTTTCCTTACCTATCATCGGGAGGATATTTTTAGGTTTTGATCATTAGGGAATTAGTGCATAACATTAACTAAAAAATAAGTTATTTTTTGTATAAAAAGGATACCTTTCCAATATTTATGAAAATAATTTATTCATAAAAATTATTCAACATATTTATAAAATTAAATCAAAATGGAAATATGTTTAAACCAATCACATTGTATTATTTTATCCTTAAATTAACGGAATAGACACATAATATGGGGTGAGTATAATTTCTTAGTTTGGTAAATACATAACTAAAAAAATAATCTCTAAAAAAATAATTTAAATTATGGAGGGAATAGTTTAAAAATGAATCAATAACCATATTGAAATTTAACACATACTATATCCATGAAATAAAATAAAAACATTGATATCAATTATACTGATCTCATGGTGAGGAAATGCCTAAAAAACATAAAAAAACATTATCAACGCATTTTTCAATTAAAAATTAATAGTTTTCAAGACTGATATCAAGAAATATTGTTATCAGGGATTTTATACAAAGATAATATCATATTATGGGAAGATGATTACACCAATACATAACCTATTTTGATTCAAGAAACATGTCAATGCACCAAGGGGTATATGATTTCAATATCCACCCATCACATTTTTATGTATAATGTGTTCACTATAAGAAATAATTAATAATAAATATAAAATCACCAATTTCAATAATCATCCAAATATAAATAAACACTTATAAAATAACAATACTTTTCCCCATGTCCATAAAAGTATAACCTAATCATAACCCATCTAGATGATGATGGTGGATAGATAAACAATATATATTTATCCCACTGATGATAATATATATTGGAATAATTTTAACACCCCAAGCTTTCATGATACGCTTCTCTTTCAATAATGCAATAGCTTGCATTGTACGCAAGTTCGAGATTCTAACACACCGCGACCAATCAAAGTAGCAGTTATGAATAGTAATACCCACTTTTTGAAATTATATAAATTTTATATTTCAAAATGGACTTCATTTTTGTATTCAGAATATCGAAATTATCCTAAGTTGAATTTTTTGTAATATTCAGAGAACTTCCAATTTTTTATGAATAGTGAAAAATACTTAAAAACAAATTTTTTAATAAAAATAAATTATAGTGATAAATTATAATATAGAGTGGTTTTAAAGTATAATTAGAATATATTTTTACCATTATATCCAAAGGTGTTCATTAGAATTAATTTTACATTGAAATTGGACATAAACAATTGTCAATCTTTTGATATATATTGTTTCTTAAAAACACGATATTTGTTGAGACAATGAGAATTAATTATAAAATTAATTAATGAAACTTATATGTTTGGAATTTTTTAAAATAGACATCATTTTTGAATTAGGAATATCAATTATAGCTTAGGGTGAAATTTTGGCATTGTTCTGAAAAACTTCAATTTTTGATGAATAGTGAAACCCCTAAATGGTACTTAAAGAAACTGATTTTTCGTTTAAATGAAATATTACCACTTCTATGATTTGATTTTCAAAAATCCAACATAAATGGTTGTCATTAGGAAGTAAAATGTGGTTCAATGGGATTAAAATAATTTTTTGGTGAATAGTAACTTTTAAGTTTAATTAATCGTGATTAAAGGTAATTAGTGTAATTTAAGGGACAGATAATGTTAAAATAATATGGAATGACCTTTAAACTTGTACTACCCCCATTTTATGAGTCATGGACGACCAATAAAATCCATGGGTCAACTTAGGGACCCCATGGAGCCACTTTGGTAGGAAAATGATATTAAAAACATTTTATTTAATGTTAAAATAAAAATGTCACAAACATGAGTTGTTTTACTAAAACAATTTTTAAATGGGGTTATACAAGTCATATTTTTGACTATAAATATTTATTAGAAATATAAAAAGATTTCCTACATAATGATATTTTTTTATAATTTTTAGACATTAAATAAATTAAATTATTTATGACACCATGATGATGCAGCGATTACCTCATTATTTAATGATTTAAATAAAATGAAAAGATAATGTAAAATATGAAGACCTGCACATGTCAAAAACCTATTGTATGGGTGGATTTTGAACTCTTATCACCTTATCCTAGAAATATATAATTTTGGGACCTTTTAAATCCGAAAAGCATTTTATAATAAAGTAACCTTTTATAACTTTCCAAGAGTGCCCCTCCTCTCCTCTTATAAAGGGCCCCCACCACTACCACCTTATTCACACCTTCCAAGCCATTTGGATCGGCCAAACTCTGCCCAAATACTCTCTAAACATCCCTCTCTTACTCCTAGAAGCCTCACTTTGGGCAAAAGTCTTCCCAAGGAAGACTTTGGCTCAAATCAAAAAGAGTTACCCGATTTTAAGGTAATGTCTTCTCTTATGTTATTTTGTTTTATTTTGCTTCTCCAACCCCTTAAACTCTTTTTATTCCTTTCTTTTGTAACAACACCAGTATCTTCAATATACTAGGATGTTGTTATGAGAAGTATTTTATTTACACTTACACACACCTTCGTCTAATGGTTAAAGAACATACTGTTTCTGTGGTTGGCAAATTTCTGCCCCACGAAACGATGATTGTTCAATCTTCTTTTAACACCTCTCATGGTGGACATTATGATGACACTATTTTTATACATTATATATATTATGTTTTTGTTTTCATTATGATTCTTTATTTTTAATTTATGGCATACCTTTATGATTTCCATTATGGGTAAACGCGATAATTTCATTTTAGGAAGTGCGGACTACCGCCCCCTCAAAGTGATTTGAATCATTAATGCCATATGTGGGATGTATAAAGGATGGAGTAAATGGTATTATAAATTATAGTATACTTTAATTATAGTATACCTTTATATAATTATAATTTCATTCCATTAAATACGAAATAGAAATGAAAGTAGCGTTCATGCGTACGTACGACTTACCGTCTCCATGAACGGTGCATTTCATTTCTTACCTCTAAATGTTATGTAATATTATAAATGCATGTATATACCAGATATATATGATATATATGATATTTACATCATGAATATAATTCTGTATATAATGGTTATTTCACCACATGAACAACTTGTAATTATAAGAAGGTTATTTTTGACTCAAGTACCAAAGATCGTCAAAATGACCGTTATTAACTTAAATAATTACATAATGTTCATAACATGTTAATAATTGATATAAAAGGAATAATGGACATGTAAAAGGTTCTTAATCAAAAATAAATTAACACTATTTTATTATTCAGGAGGATAAAGAACGATCGAGTCAAGTCGGACACGAGGTAAGGGAACTTCTTAACCCAATTTCCATTCTTTGGGTTAATCTCCTACTTTAAAATTATGTCATGATATTATTATGTCCTATATTGTATTTATACTGTATTTATGTGTACTTATAGTGAACACACATAATAGATCTATTTTATTTAAAAAAATGATCTTTGTAAAGGACTTTGTCTCAATCTCTTTTCATTGAGGCATATTTTGTTTTATACACAACTTTCTTTTATACAGTGTATAAACCCCTTTTACTTTTATGTTTATTCAAAAGGAATCTTTTTATATGAAGCGTTTTACTAAATGAAAAAGGAATGTTTTTTTTGTCGTACGTATGCAGTGACAACGACTTCTTTGCCGTTGTGACCATTATTTGAGTTTCGGCTTCCTCTACAAGCCATAACTTTTTTTAAAATGAAAAATAAATACCATGTTTTACTTTTCTTTTATTTTGGTATTGAAAATGGTTTTGATAATGTTTTATTATATCAATGTGTTGTATTGATTTTTTGTGCTTGAAATTTGGAAATGTTATGTTTCCTTTATGCATGTTTTATGTGATACGATTATGTTATGGTTTATGATAATTTTAAACCTTTTCATATAAGGAATGCATTGGACTTAATAAGTGATGGGTGGAGCCTGCTATAGCTCCTCGATGCATCGGTAGGTCTCATGAGACAAACTAGTGTCTTGGCACGAGGCCTTGACAAAATATTATTTGTAGTCTTGGCACGAGGCCTTGGCTACGTGGTTATGATAGTCTAGCATTATGCATTCCATCATTATGAAAGTGGTTATTGATATTGCATGTGGTTATTCAACCAGTAGAATATCCATGTGAATAAGTAAATGGAATTATCTCATTTTACATTTCCCATATTATGTTGAAGTTCAAGTTTAAAAGGCTTTTGTTTTAGTTATACATTATCTTAAATGTTTATGTTTATTTATGAAAGCTTCCACTATATTGTTATCCTTACTGAGCATCTGAGCTCACCCCTTTCAGTGTTTTAATTTTTCCAGGATGTGAAGAAGTATATTATGAATGACCTACAGGGATAGTATGAGGGGATATGAAGACAAGATGTTGTTGTAGTTTTGTTTTACTTTTTGATGTAATGTAAGACTTATGAATGTATCTAGTGTTTCCAAGGCTACTAAACTAAGCAGTCTTTTGAGAATTGATCTTTCGTGATCATGCCAATGTTACGCAATAATGCACCGACTCTGAGTAACTGGGTTCGGGGCGTTACAGTTGGTATTAGAGGCAGTTTAGTACTAACCTTGGAAGCTAGATTTAGATAAACTCTGATTAGAGCATGTAGCCCAAAGATAGACATTGAGGATTGGTATAGAAGAACTTCCTAGAATTTTGGTATTATAGATATTTTGTGAGTTTTCCAAGCAATGCATCCCTGTCTGGATACGAGCAGGTAGAGGCGGCTCTGGCACAGATGTACCTAGGGGTAAAACCCGAAAACACCACTTTGATCTAGACTCGTACGGGAACTGGTGCATGACAACGGGCCTTGCTGCACTCTTGGTTACGACACTCCCGGGGAATATGATTAGGATAATTCTCATTTTCTTTACAAACCACTATGAAGGGATATGAGTATATACTTGCACAAAGAAAACATTTATTATGATTATGGATTATATCCATAAATAGTTCAATTTATGTTAAGTGTTTTGCAAGTTTGTAATTATGTATTTTGATTCATAAAATAATCTAGTTTATGCCATTGTTTAGAAATGGCGCCTAGTGGGACGAATGGAAACCGTATCAATGCATGCACTCCATGTAGGGATTGCCCTCCTGATCAAGATAATTATAGTGGAGCTGGTGATACAACTGGTGTTGATCACCTTATCACCATACTGGGACAACTCACTCAGGTTATGAATAATAACCTTACTCGTATGGAGCACCCTGATCCGCAACGTGGAGGATCAATTTTAGACCGCTTCATGAGGAAGAAACCACCAAAATTTAATGGGGGTACAAATACATTAGTAGCTGAGAAATGGATAAAATCCTTAGAGAAAATATTCCACGCCTTGGGGAGTAGCGAAAGGGAGATGGTTGTCATGGCAGTCTACCACCTCACTGAAGATGCCTATCAATGGTGGTCGCAAATTCAAAAAAAAAAGGAAGATGAAGAAGTATAAAGTATGGAATGGAGGGATTTTAAGGAAATTTTCTTAGAAAAATACTTTCCACATGACCATCGAGCAGATATGGAAAGGCAATTTCTAAGTCTGAGGCAAAAGGAGGATGATAATGTCGCAAAGTATGAGGTTAACTTTAAAAGGTTAGAAAGGCATGCTCCAGATTATATACGTAACCCAAGAAGGAAGATTGATCGTTTCATTGATGGGTTAAAACCGTTTCTCCGTCGAGCACTAGTATCACAATCTTTCTCAACATACGAAGATATAGTCGCATGTTCTATCAAGACAGAAAAGGAATTCTCTAAATCTTATGACAATAAAGTAAAGCAAGAGAAGAAGAGAACGGTGGAATAAGATAAAGATAAAAGGAAAAAGAAAAAAAAGGATTTCCCATTATGTGATAATTGTGGGAAGAATCACCCCGGTACTTGCCTAAAAGGAATGAGAGTTTTTTCTAAATGTGGAGAAAAAGGTCACCAAGCTCGTGATTGTAATGGAAAGAAAGAGGTTATCAATGTTGAATGCTACAACTGTAGGGAAATAGGGCATTATGAAAATGAATTTCCTAAGAATCAGGGAACCTTACCTCAGAAAAGGCCAAGGGATCAAGGACAATCTTATGCTATTACTACAGCTGAAGTGGAATAATTAATGTATTGGTGCTTTTAGAAACAAGGATTATATTCTGGTTATAAGAATAATGTGATATATATAAGGATTGTACTGCAATATTTGTTGTTTTCATTAAGGTTTTAATATGATGAAGGTAATCATATTTTTAGTATGTGACAATAATATAAACTTTACTTTGTTTGGGAAATATAATGTTACAATTGATTTTGGAATTTAAGGACCTTTTAGAGAAAGTCTGGACGGAGGTATTTTGGATAACTATAAAGGTTGGAATGGATTAAGTTGAACTTTGGATAGTATTGTTTAAGGTTAAAACATTTATGAAGATTATTTTTGGAATATTATAATACTATAGTTTTAGGAAAAGGACATCCTGCAGGTTGGGGGATAACCCGTCGTGTCGGAAAAAGCTGTAGGAATCAATCCCACAACCATAGTGCGATAGGCCTTTATTACCTACCACTAGCCTACAGGAAGTCCCTGGTTATTAAAAAATAGTTTTCCTAATATGAATGGTTTGTGTTAATATTTGGAACCTTGTACGATTAGGATAAATAGAATATTATTGAGTTCTATTATCTTTTTGAGTAAAAGATGGGTTTGTGGTAAAAAATTTATTAAAGAATGAAAGTCTACATGACAAGTATGTATATTTCCTTAAATTCTTCGTAAATCTCCTAAATAAATTCCTCAACTATATGAAAGGTAACTTAAAACAAAAATGTTGTCGGTTGACTTTTCCTACTGGGGAATCAATGATCGTTTAACCAATTACAAGTTTGTGATTTTCTTGTAGTTAAAATTTCTCCTAATCCTATTTTCTAAAAATCTCCATCAGACCTTGATGGTTTTTTTCTCCTCCATATCCATATTTTCATATAATCCTAGTGTGGTCTATCTCAGGTGACCTTTGTACTTCTCTTTCTTTCTTTTAAAGTTATATTTTTATTAACCTTATTTCCGATGTGGGTTTTCCACAAAGGTATTTTCTATTTTCAACCTTCTATTTTTGAAGAACATTTTCAAATTGCAAGGACACAATTTATTGAAGGAGGGGAGAATGTAACACCCCAAGATTTCATGATACACTTCTCTTTCAATAATGCAATAGCTTGCATTGTACGCAAGTTCGAGATTCTAACACACCGCAACCAATCAAAGTAGCAGTTATGAATAGTAATACCCACTTTTTGAAATTATATAAATTTTATATTTCAAAATGGACTTCATTTTTGTATTCGGAATATCTAAATTAACCTAAGTTGAATTTTTTGTAATATTCAGAGAACTTCCAATTTTTTATGAATAGTGAAAAATACTTAAAAACAACTTTTTTAATCAAAATAAATTATAGTGATAAATAATACTATAGAGTGGTTTTAAAGTATAATTAGAACATATTTTTACCATTATACCTAAAGGTGGTCATTATAATTAATTTTACGTTGAAATTGGACACAAACAATTGTCAATCTTTTGATATATATTGTTTCTTAAAAACACGCTATTTGTTGAGACAGCGGGAATTAATTATAAAATTAATTAATGAAACTTATATGTTTGGAATTTTGTAAAATAGACATTATTTTTTAATTCGGAATATCAATTATAGCTTAGGGTGAAATTTTGGCATTATTCTGAAAAACTTCAATTTTTGATGAATAGTGAAACCCCTAAGTGGTAGTTAAAAAAACTGATTTTTCGTTTAAATGAAACATTACCACTTATGTGATTTGATTTTCAAAAATCCAACATACATGGTTGTCATTAGGAGGTAAAATGTGGTTCAATGGGATTAAAATAATTTTTTTGATGAATAGTAACTTTTAAGTTTAATTAATCGCGATTAAAGGTAATTAGTGTAATTTAAGGGAAAGATAATGTTAAAATAATATGAAATGACCTTTAAACTTGTCCTACCTCTATTGTATGAGTCATGGCCGACCAATACAATCCATGGGTCAACTTGGGGACCCCATGGAACCACTTTGGTAGGAAAATGACATTAAAAACTTTTTATTTAATGTTAAAATAAAAATGTCACAAACATGAGTTGTTTTACTAAAAAAAATTTTAAATGGGGTTATACAAGTCATATTTTTGACTATAAATTCTCATTATAAATCTAAAATGATTTACTACATCATGATATTTTTTTTATAATTTTTAGACATTAATTAAATTAAATTATTTATGACACCATGATGATGTAGCGATTACCTCATTATTTAATGATTTAAATAAAATGAAAAGATAATGTAAAATCTAAATACCTAAACATGTCAAAAACCTATTGGATGGGTGTATTTAGAACTATTATCAACTTAACCTCTAAATATATAATTTTGGGACCTTTTAAATCTGAAAAGCATTTTATAATAAAGTAACCTTTTATAACTTTCCAAGAGTGCCCCTCCTCTCCTCTTATAAAAGGCCCCCACCACTACCACCTTATTCACACCTTACAAGCCATTTGGCTCAGCCAAACTCTACCCAAATACTCTCTCAACTTCCCTATATTACTCCTAGAAGCCTCACTTTGGGCAGAAGTATTCCCAAGGAAGCCTTTGGCGCAAATCAAAAAGAGTTACCCTATTTTAAGGTAATGTCTTCTCTTATGTTATTTTGTTTTATTTTGCCTCTACAACCCCTTAAACTCTTTTTATTCCGTTATTTAGTAACAAAAACAGTACCTTCAATATACTAGGATGTTTTTATGAGAAGTATCTTATTTAAACTTACACACACTTTCATCTAATGGTTAAAGAACATACTGTTTCTGTGGTTGGCGAATTTTTGCCTCATGAAACGATGATTGTTCAATATTCTCTTAACACCTCTCATGGTGGCCATTATGATGACACTATTTTTATATATAATATATATTATTTTTTTTCTTTATGATTCTGTATTTTTAATTTATGGCATACCTTTATGATTTCCATTATGGGTAAACGCGATAATTTCATTTTAGGAAGTGCGGACTACCGCCACCTCAAAGTGATTTGAATCGTTAATTCCATATGTGGGATGTATAAAGGATGGAGTAAATGGTATTATACATTATATTATACTATAATTATATTATAACATTATATAATTATAATTTCATTCCATTGAATACGAAATATAAATGAAAGTAGCGTTCATGCGTACGTACGACTTACCGTCTCCATGAAAGGTGCATTTCATTTCTTACCTCTAAATGTTATGTAATATTATAAATACATGTATATACTGGATATATATGATATATATGATATCTACATCATGAATATAATTCTGTATATAATGGATATTTTTCCACATGAACAACTTGTAATTATAAGAAGGTTATTTTTGACTCAAGTACCAAAGATCGACAAAATGACCGTTATTAACTTAAATAATTACATAATGTTCATAATATGGTAATAAGTGATATAAAAGGAATAATGAACATGTAAAAGGTTCTTAAGAAAAAAGAAATTAACACTAGTTTATTATTCAGGAGGTTAAAGAACGATCGAGTCAAGTCGGACACGAGGTAAGGGAACTTCTTAACCCAATTTCCATTCTTTGGGTTAATATAATACTTTAAAATTATGTCATGATATTATTATGTCCTATCTTGTATTTGTACTGTATTTATGTGTACTTATAGTGAATACACATAATAGATCTATTTTATTAAAAAAATGATCTTTGTAAAGGACTTTGTCTCAATCTCCTTTCATTGAGGCATATTTTGTTTTATACACAACTTTCTTTTATACGGTGTATAAACCCCTTTGACTTTTACGTTTATTCAAAAGGAATCTTTTTATAGGAAGCATTTTACTAAATGAAAAAAAGGAATGTTTTTTTGTCGTACGTATGCGGCGACAACGACTTCTCTTCCGCTGTGACCATTATTTGAGTTTCGGCTTCCTCTACAAGCCATAACTTTTTTTAAAATGAAAAATAAATACCATGTTTTACTTATCTTTTATTTTGGTATTGAAAATGGTTTGGATAATGTTTTATTATATCAATGTTTTTTATTGATATCGTGTGATTGAAATTTGGAAATGTTATGTTTTCTTTATGCATGTTTTATGTGATAAGATTATGTTATGGTTTATGATAATCTTAAACCTTTTCATATAAGGAATGCATTGGACTTAATAAGTGACGAGTGGAGCCCGCTATAGATCCTAGATGCATCGACAGGTCTCATGAGACAAACTAGGGTCTTGGCACGAGGCCTTGACAAATATTATTTGTAGTCTTGGCACGAGGCCTTGGTTATGTGGTTATGATAGTATGGAATTATGAATTCCATCATTATGAAAGTGGTTATTGATATTGCATGTGGTTATGCGACCAGTAGAATATCCATGTGAATAAGTAAATGGAATTATCTCATTTTACATTTGCCATATTATGTTTAAGTTCAAGTTTAAAAGGCTTTTGTTTTAGTTATATATTATCTTAAATGTTTATGTTTATTTATGAAAGCTTCTGCTATATTGTTATCCTTACTGAGCATCTGAGCTCACCCCTTTCAGTTTTTTAATTTTTCCAGGATATGAAGAAGTATATTATGAATGACCTGCAGGGATAGTATGATGGGATATGAAGACAAGATGTTGTTGTAGTTTTGTTTTACTTTTTGATGTAATGTAAGACTTATGAATGTATCTAGTGTTTCCAAGGATACTAAACTAATCGGTCTTTCGATACTTGATCTTTCATGATCATGCCAATGTTACGCAATAATGCACCGACTCTGGGTAACTAGGGTCAAGGCGTTACAATAATAATAATAATTTTACCCATGTTAATAGAATACAATAATTTCAAGGTGTTCATAAACCAATATGAGTTCTATAAAATGTGATGTTCACACGATTTACTGAAATGGGTATATGGTTCATACAATACATGAATAACATTACCAAAATCTATTAGGAAAATTAAATTACAATTTTAAAAATAATATATTAGATGAAGTGACAATAAAATTACAAGACTTCATTTGGTATGATTGTGTATCATCATAAAAATAGTCAGATTACACCAATAAAATTATAATAATGGGTGGAATGGAAGAATTTTATGTCAAATAACTTCAAATGATGATCATAACTCAAGGAATTAAATTTGATCCCCAAACAAAATCTTGCTACCAGGGAAAAAAATAAATCACTATCTTCAATGATAACATAAAAATAATTTTCTAGTAAATCCCATTATATGCAACTAAAATAAATTTAATGTGATAGGGTATCAATAGAACAACATATTAAGGGAACATGGTACTCAAAATATATTACGATTGAAATAATGATAATTCAAAAACTGAAAAAATATAGGGATTAGAAACATTAAAAGCATAGAAAATAGAAAAATAGGTCTTGATATGAACATAAATTACCATGATTAAAATATTTTTCATGATACTATCCCTAAAATTGTAAATATATACAACAAATAAATGAAATTTTTTTCAAAAAATAATATTGTTCACAATTAAGGAAAATTATAATGAAAGGCCATACCACATATCCAAAAGTCTGTGAACAAAATTTTACATCATATATCAGAAAAATATATATCTTAATAAAATAATTAATTATTATACTCGTAACCACATTTTTTATACTCTTCATAAATAGCAATTATCTTCATGAATTCTATAAATATTCCAAATCTGATGTTTATAGTTTTATTTGGTTGTACTTTATTCATAATAGTGGTATCAGTGTTTAATATTTTTCATAGATAATATTTTTTACCACATATAAGTTAATGGAATATATTTTTGAATATTTTTAATAATGATATAATTTAATTTCATGTATTTGTTTTTACGAACAATTCCAATGAAATGGAAGATGTTCTGGTTCAGGTTATTCTCAACAAATGCAAGACATTTTCTTAATGAATGAGTTAAATGTTAACATTACATTAACAAAAACAAAAAAAAACCCATTATTTACATATTTATACCATATTATAGTATTCAATAGGTTTTCATAGTCATTTTTTGCATAAATTCGTAATATTGATCAATCAGGTAGTTAAACTGTCTTAAACAAGACAATTCCTTGATGTAATGAATGATGATTTTGTGGTTAAGTTGTAATATTATTATCACATAAGAATAATGATATTTTTTTTCATCTTCCATGATATATCATAATTACGTATATTTAGAAGTAAATGTAATGGATATGAAAATAATACAAAAACATTATAAACTATTATCCATTTAGTACAATTAATTCAAACAATTAAAATGATGGTGATTGTTTTTATCATATAAATAGAACGTTATCAAATTCTTCATACCATATCCATTATTATATCATAAAAAAGATATATATTCACCAATTCCTTATTTTTACCCATATTTGAATATTAATTCTGTAAAAAGAAACAATTTATGTTGTGGAGGTTGTTGTCTACACCACGCATGAATAACAATTTATTTTTTAATGGATGAGTTTCAAAAATAAATAATGATAATAAATTTATTATAATAACATAAATATATTTTTATTATACTAAATAATTTATATTTATAGTGTTAAAATATATTTTAATAAACATATTTAGTTGAACAACAATGTATTTTATAATACTCACAAGAGGGAAATGGGTTTTCCTTGGAAGTATTATTGAATAAATGGGACCTAGGATAAATGAGGGTGAAATGGTAATTATTTTAATTGAATAAGATTTTATGGTGGGTAAAATGGAATAACATAAATAAAAATCTAAAATGTGAGGTGTGACTTAATGTGGTAGAGAAGATACCAATTTATATGTGAAACATTTGTACTTTTGGGAAGACCGTAATATTTTTCTATAATTAAATAATACCAATGATGTTTATATGGTTAAAAATTCGATAAAGTTGTATGAGACACATGAATAGTTCGATAAAAATATATAAATTCATTTGTATTGTTGTTTTTTTAAAGGTTGTTTTTCCTTTTACTAAGGTTTAAACTCAATTTACCCCTTTAAATTTACATTGTAGGTCAATTTATATCCATTATAATTAATTTTAATGAAAAATATTTAGATTGTACCTTTTAAATAATATGATATTTATTATTTAAAATTTGTAAATAATTTTATCCAATATTATTTCAAAGGTGAGATAGATTACATCTAAAATAATCAGACTAAATCCAATACAAATATTAATTAGAAAAACAATGTTTTTAAGAATTAAATTTATATAGATGAAATAATTGGCATGGACACTAATTTTAACAACCAAATATGATTTATAATGAATTTATAAATGTTATGTGGGTTCCATATCTATCAAAATTTTAATATCAACTTGTAAATAAAATATTTAATGAAAACATTGAAATATGTTTTATATTAAATTAACATTTGAATTGGTCATAAAAATTATTGTGTTAGGTTATATATGTTGGATGAAATACTTAAAATATATAATGTTATTATAAAATTCAATATTTTATGACATAATAGTGTTTTAAATCTTATATATTATAATAAAATAGTAATAATGTGAATGAAATTATAATTATCATAAATCCATCATTACTGACTTAAAAATTATCATTATTAAAAATTAATTTACAATCAAACTATGTAAATTTTGATATGATGAATTTAAAAAATGATGATCATTTTAATATATTTAAAATTCAACAAAATATAATTTGAGTTTTTGAATAAAATTATTAACTATAAAAGAAAAATGATTTTTTTAGAGAGTGAAATATTAAAAAATTACCAGATAATATTATAATATCATAACATTTACTAAATTAATGTTTTTTTAATATTATTAATATTGAAAGAACTTATCCATTAATAATTTTATACTTGAAATAGAATTATATATCCCAAAATGTAATTTTTTTATAAAAATTGTTTTCTAAAAAATAAAGGACACTATTAAAATACTTAGGGAAACCATATATTTTTAATTTTAATTAAATTTAGCATTTTTATATTATTAATTGATTAAGTAAAGTGTTCACTCCAACTAATTATAGATTATTCAATGAATGGGTCTTAATAGTTATACTTAAATATTTATATTTTATCAAAATATATAACATTTTTTCTGTTATGTGTTGTTTGTAGAAAATGATATCCTAAAAATTAACATACTAAAAGTTATTGGTATAAAATAATTATTTGGTGTTACATGATATTTATGGATCACTTAATTTCCACATGAATGATTGTATGTTATGTAATATCGGGGGGGGGGGGGTTAATGGATAATGGAATCCATATCACCAAACAATTCCTACAATCCTTCTACTACCATTGTCACCTATTTTTTTAGGATCAATATAATCACACCTTATTCTACTTCTATTAGAATGGATGTGGACAACCTTCCCCATATATCCCAAAATTATACCTCATATCCTTCCATGTTTAATGTTGTTTCTAACTTCATGCATCGTGTTCTACTAGACTACCACCAATTAAAATGGCTAACATCATTGAAATATACCAACACCAATTCCTTTGTAAAGATCCATTATTCCCCACTAACCCCTATCTCTTAACCACCATAGTATTATCATCTCCTCTCTCATTCTAAATTCAATGCAACTACAACAAGTATCTTGTGACAACCTTTTCTAATTAATTATCCTTCATATGAATATGGAAATAAATATAGTGGTGACAATGAGAGATGATAAGAGTGAGGGGGTGAATCTATACTCTATTTTTATCAGACATTTAAACGATTCACGAAAAACTAATAATTTCAAGGATAAACTAATTTTCCAAAAAAGTAGATATCTATGATATGACACTTGAATAACCATTAAAATATGTATGTAAATAAAAATAAGGAATATATTATATAGATGAATAATAAAATTAAAAAACTTCCAAAATCATCCATGGATAAAATGATTCCTCTACAGTAATTTGATATTGAATTCATGATTAAATGAGAAAATAAAAATAAACATCCCATACCTCTATAAATAATACTAGGAGATTATAAAATTCATCAATACCATGATCTCATTCATTTATGTTTCCAATTATTGTGTCTCATTCTTCTAATATGATTATGATATAATTAATGTCTAGTATCTCCTCCTAATACATCAAATAAGGAATCATTTTGACATAAAAAAACATCCCTATAGAGTATTTATAATTTTAATTTAATTGTGATCTCCATGATTTTCCACAAAAATTAAATTAATAATTAATTAATTCTATTTTTTAATTTTTTTTAATTAGTATATTCTACCTAGGATAGTATAAACCCATGAAATATAATGTGAAAACAAATTATTTCCATTCTAATATAAAACAAAAAAATTGGAAATAGTCATCATATCCTATTTCTCATAAAACACTTTATTTTAATGGAAAATTATAATAGTATAATATTTTTTCCTATGTCTAAAAAATACATATTAATATCTTGGACCCCTACACCTTCAATGTTATGTTATCTCAGCTTGGGGGTAAAAACACTACATAGAATCTATTGAAACATTAATTTTTTTTGGTTATATTCAAGTGTAAATTTATCATTTTACCCCAAGTGACTCTTGGGACTCTATTAAGTCAAAATAGAGTACACGTTTCTTCAATAATTATACTGGGTACCACATCCACTATACCGTAGAAAACTCACATCCTCAAAAAGTAAAAAATGGAGATACCATAAAATGAAACTCATGATTATAAAAAGCTAAAAATATTTCAAAATGAAAAGTATACATATCACCATTAAATTTATAAGTTCTAAGGGAACATGGTACACAGTTAACTAAGATGGAGAAATCCACTTTCCCTTATAAATAATGAAGCTCCAAACCATCCCATAAATATAATTGGGTTGAAACATGCATCTTCTCTATGAATATATTTCAATAAATTTTCAACCGTAATCATTTCTCATATAATTATCTTTCCACAAAATTGGATGAGTAGAAAACCCAATATATATTCACTTATCTCAAAATTGTTTGTCTAAATGGTTATCACGTGTGGGATCAAATTGTTTCCCAATTTAAAAAATAATTTCTGTTGATATTTATATGAGAGTAATGTAACAATTCCTCAATAGAACACCAATCACAATAACAAATTTCACATTAACATCAAATGATATACCATGATGTACAGTCTGTAGTATTTACATTATCTTCTCCTCATATTCTTACCATATAGTTACCCACACCATATTCTCTAGATCATGGATTGATAAAATAATATCCTTATCCTTCATCCTCAAAACAATTTTCATATAATCCTTCTTCTACATATTGATACTAGAAATTCCCACACCTATTGTGGAATATGTGTATATTCAGTTGGAATCACTATTCAATGATAGTTATTGGTGTGAACATTATTTAAAATAAACAAACTCATTAAAATGATCAATAACAAACTAATACCCATAATTCTTCTCAATCTACCATAATAGAAAGTGTATGGTCTAATCTGTTTATATGACACCACTATTTCAACTCAAGACCCAATGATAGCACATGATATAGTAACAATGATATATAATAATCTATGAATAACTCATCCTCCAATGCATAATAAGGGTTTATATTTTATGGATACACCCAAAATTATCTATTTGACAATATATATTGAGGTCCACAATACAAAATATTGGTTTGCAATTAGGATTTCCATTTATAAAATTAATATGACATCATTAGAATACCATAATACACATAAGAACATGGTTTATTTGACCCATAAATTCATTAATAAACATCAAAAATATCAACTAATAAATCCTAATCACACATACACACATAATTAAAAAAAATATTTACCTCTCCAATAGATTGGATGTGTGTATGTCCCTCACCATTTATTTATGGTGAGCATTGTCACTCTCACTATAAAAGAATCAAATTCTTTGAATATAACATTATGATTTCCTCGGGAATGATCTACAAATAGAATACTCTACTCAAATAATCAACCATAATGGAAATAATACATAACTGATACCACGTAAGCATATATATCATCAATATTACATAGACCATACATTAAAAATGTATCTAAAATAAAAATTGTTATAGACTAATACAAAATTTTTATAATTATGGTTCTAATAAATACAAATATAAATTACAAAAAATTTCCCCATTAATTTGAATCTAGACATGATTGATCTATCAAGCCAAAAAAATCCACTGATTCGTTCATATATCCACCATACGATATTCAAAATACTACACTAAAATACATGGGTTTAAATACATCCATATCATGTTATGATAAAACCATGGGATACTGTATAGAATAATTCATTATAATGATAGTTTTTTAGATGTGAATTTTTAGTGTATTGTCAAAGAATAGATAGAAACTCCTTACATTCGATGGTCAATTGTAAACATCTACTTGAGGTGTCCTTTTATCTCCACAGAATTGTGAATACCATTCACTATAGGGGTTACGTCAAATCAAATACTCAACAAAAAATACCTCATGAAAGAATACTTTTTTACCCTATTATTATTATTAGAGATACCATGGTATCCTAACTCTACCCGGATGGATTATCCTAAATGAAAATTTTCTCTTCTAAATAAAAAATCACTTCACTAATGGGGTGGTTAAAAGATATTAACCATAAATAAACACTCACTTTGTGAAATTTTTTTATATATTGGATTCACTAGAATTTCCAACTCCAACACATATTATTTATAATGAATAACTCAGATATGGACATATAGTTTGAAGTTCCTTAAACAAATTAATTAAAATTTAACAAATAACTACATACAATGGCACCATAATATAGAAATTTTTATTAATTTGTTCCCCTGACCCATGATCTCAACACTCTATGCTCAATAGAATCCTCCCAAGGTGGTATTAATTGGGATATATAAATTAATTATCCATCAATAATTACTCTCAAATTGCAGGATGTTATACTATAAAAAAATATTATAGAAAGTAGGCATATAATAGGACAATATAAAATCATAGAACCATCTCCCATATAGAGGTTCATCCATGAACCAAATTTGAAAAACCTCATGAGAAATGATAAAATTCCTAGAAAAAAATTTTGTATCCCGTTCACGAAGACTCAACTGTTAAATCCCACTCAAGTGGTCTCTAACTTATATGAAGTTTTTTGAAGGAACTATCAAAAAATTATAAATCTCAATGTGAATTTCCCACCAAAACCACTGATATCTAATAACACAATCAAAACAATGATCAGGAAATGAAGTCATAGTATATCTAGTCATGTACCAATATTTATACTTAGATTCACTTCCTTGTTATGACTGTAGAATCCTTAGATAAATAATAATCCTGAACAAGTGTTAAAACACTATCCATGATAGAGTAGTCCTATCAGGAGTACAAGAAAAATATCATCCCAAGACATATAACAATAATAACATTGGAGATCCATGTATGAATCAAAATACATTCATTTAATGTACAATTAGAATAGAAACATGGTCCCATGGATCTATGTAATCTCTTTTCACATAAGGATTAATCTCGACATCAAATAAATTAAGGCATCATTCATTATAATGCACACAATATACACCTTTTATATAATGCACGATACAATATTAAGTATTACACATTCTATACTATTAGATAAAAACTACATTGTATATGAAATAAAAAATAATAAACTTTAAATCACAAATCTAATACATCTCCTAATTGAGAATCAAAATATTTCATCTCATCATTAACTAATAAGTGTCATTTGTCCCAACTACAATCATTGTTTTTTCTTGAACCTTGCATCCTAGAAAATGTCAGCTATCAATAGGTATATCACTAAATTCAATTGTATATTCCTTCAAATATTAGATAATATCATGAGGATATGAAATAATAATAACATTAATAATCATTTTTAACAATATATGATTCATTTACCAACATTCTAATACCATACATTGACACATTATATATATGTGTTAACTGAAAGGTTATCATACTCGTGGAAAATTTTTATGTCAAAAACAACAAATATGTTTTTCACCCCGATTAGATAGATAAACAAAAAGAACCCCTTGAAAATTATTCTCCTAATCCCATAACATGTTCTCACTAAAAAATACAAAATCTAGCTCTTTGAAAGACAAACCATAATACCATTCTAACACAAAACATCCTATAAAGCATAATAAGATCTATTGGTATGACATGTATACTACTACAATCGCACCACTAATTGTTCATTTGTAGGTGACATGCATTGATATTGAATATCCAATAATATTTGAATTCATATCCTATTTCAACCTTCAAGAGATATATTTCCAGTAAATAATGTATGAATAAACATGAATATATATATATATATATATATATATATATATATAAATGTACTATATAAAAAAGTTCTGAGAAAACAATATTAATTTAAAATAAAAAACATATAATTACTAAGGATGGTCATATTTTAAAATCCTATCAACATTATATGTTTCATAAATTGGGAGGAGCCTCATTTCTTGGTGTACTCCAAGATTAATCCATATGTGTAATGTTCACTTCCATGATCAATAACTAGAATTATTCTTTATAGTAAACAGACGTATATAATATTATGTTATGAACAAGAAACACTATCTCCACATCTACCAGGACCATCTCTAGAGTTCTATTCCATATAAATATAAAAATATATTCTAGATGTAGCCTCATGAAAGGGTTTGTATAATGATTCATAGCCTCATTCCCAGAAAACTCAAATGGGTACAATGAAAAAAAAAATTAACTCAAACATGAGTATATAAGTGTCACCAGAAGTGAAATGGATGAATGAGCACTGTTTTATCAAAAAAATAAAATTCTCAAGGAAATAAGGATACTCTCTATCATCTCAACTATTATCTATGAATGGAATAACATACACAACATGAGGAGTGATAAATATATGAAGGGATTAATAAATTTTGATGTCAATATCAATATATAAACCTAATATGAAAGGAACTCCGTGGGGTGTGTTGGAGTTATTCTCCCCAAAGAAATATACAATTCCAAACCATTAAGACTATATAATTTGTTAAAAAAATTAATGAATTGGAACCCCTCTTTACTAAGGCACTCTTATAAATTGATATAACATTAAACCCTATAGTTAATTGATACTATTACATTGATATAAATTATAATGTACCAAAACCCCTAAACCAGCATAACCACTATGAAACTATGGATGTGAATAAAATTCCTCGGGAAGGTGGTAGGGACACCAACTCAAGTGGAGGATACTACTATTGAATCAACTCATTATCAATGGGGAATTATAATTCCATAGATAGAGGATCTCATTACCACAATATGTGGGGAAATAACTGATCCCATGATTAAAAAACAATTGATAGAAGATCCAATAATGAAATTGTGTGGTGAGGGAATACTATAAATACATGTAGGATATGAAAGATATACCATGTCATAGGTACATTATGGTAATAATAGTCATATCTACCAAATAATTAATAGATATAGGATCATAAAATCTATGTTTGTGGAGATAGAATATCACCATAGCCTATAGTATGAGAGAGATGATCATATAAATTGGGTATATATGATTAATATAGAAAAAATGTGTAATCCACAAAATATTTATAGAGTCAAACACTCGTGAATGTTACGGGGAAACAAAAATCCGAACTTATTGGATGATTATTCTCTATTTATAACAACCAAATACTATCACTGTCAACATATATATAATCTATAAATTTATTGATCTCAACTCATAAATGTGATTAAATGGACAAAAGAACAAATGTATTGAGATCTATATAAAAAAATAGGCATCATAGGAATCTGATTTTTAAAAAATATTCGCATATTGGGGGAATATTATAAAACCACAACACCATGTAAAACAATAGTAATGTTGTTTAATCTATGAAATTAATGTGGAGCACTGAGGATGGGGGGGGGGGGGGGGATTCCCCTTGGAAATGTAGTTCACCATACATAATGGAGCACATGTGTGAATGCATTACACACATGTCACACATATGGGACATTTTCTTTATGACATGATATGATTTAGTGAAATACGGATGTAACTGAATTTAATCATTCAATATTTTATGTTACATGAATCACTATATTTAGCTTTTTTTAATATCTACATAGAACTTATCTTACATTACATAATGCAATGAGTATAAACGAAACATGAAATATTTTTAAAATATTATTTCATATGATAATTATCACCAAGAATTTGTAATTGAAGGTATGAATAGTATTAATTAAATTATGATAATATATTGTTTACATAAATATATAAATAGAATTTTTATTTTACCAAAATATTATATATGAAAATGATAACTTTTTTAAAATAATGGATGTCATTATCAGGAAAAAATATTTACATAAAAATGTTTTACCTCAAAAAATTAAAACAATCACAATTTAGGAATGATTTTAATGAAATGTAGATATTATATAATAAATAATTTTTTTAACATTCTGATTAAGTAATTTTCTGAAATAGATAAGAATAAATTCAATTATATATATTAAAATATATTTAAAAAAATTTATTATCGCCTTTCGAAAAAATATTCTAAAATTGATATTAATGAATTTGATGATTTTTTTAAACAATAAATATTATTATTGGTATTTTAATATCAAAATTATCATTTGGAGATATTTTTCATTTTTCTAAATAATTTCATTTCATGATGAATAGAGAAAAATTTGGAATATTAATTACAAACTACCTTTTAATTTAATTGATGTATAATTTTGAATTTCATATTAAATATTTTTTAAAATTTAAATAATAAAATTAAAAATCTTTTAATTCATTTTAGGTTATTTCAGTCATTCTGATATTGAATTTTGATATAAAAACATTAAAAACATGCTTTTTGAACACGTCTATGGGAGTAGTTTTAAATTATATTTTTCTAATTTTGTTAATATATTTTGGAAAATTCTATTCATTATTTGGAATTTTAAAAAATTATATTATATTATATGTTAAACTATATATTTTTTTCCAAAACTAATAATGAATTTAGTATTATGTTGTTACTTCTTTTAAGGTAAAAATGGGGTTTGTGGGGGTTAAACCAAAATGATAAGGGTATAAACAACCTATTAATTGTTTGAAATCAATTTTATAGACATATTTAGAATTTATATTTTTTAAGGATATAATTTGACCAATTTTGTAAAATTATAAAATTTTTAAAATGAGGGACGAGTCAATTTTTTGTCGAACATACCAAGTGTGTACACTCCCCATCTTATAAAAAGGACACTAATATCCTATCATTTTCAAAACATTACTCACTTTTGGTTCATCCAATCCCTCCCCAAGTCACTTCCCAAATTACCTCCCAATATATGAGAAACCTCTTTTTTTCATAAATCTATCATAGGAAGGCCTCTACTGAAAACATAATAATGATGCCTAAAAAAGACGTTACGTCTATAAAAGATTAATTTTGAATTATTTATTCCTCAACCTCCATAAATTATATTTAAAAAAATTATTAAATTATTATATAATTAACATCCCCATATATATATGTTTTTATTTTAATTGAATGAACTATAAAAAGCATCACTTAAATCAAATTGGTTATGAAATCATCATTCTTATGTGTGAAGGGCTAACATCTTTAGAACTAATATCACTTGTTATTTCCATTAACAACTCTCAAAGATGGTTGTAATGGTGGATTTTTTTACCTATATTTTATATATGAGATATAACTGATTCTATTATTATTTTGGAGTTATTTTATCATACATACCTTTACACTATTAATTTTTTGAGAATTCAATAATGTCTCTCTTGTGCATGGAGGAGTACTACCTTCTAAAGGGAGGTGATTCATTTTTGATTTACATGGAAGGTATTAAGGATGTGTTCAATGAAAATATGTGAATTATTTGATTTAAAAATTATTCTTTAATGCTATTATATATCGCATATTTTTGTTTCAATGAATTTTTCAATAAAATGTAACCATCGTTCATGTGTACGTAAGGAATACCTTCTACATATCGGTGTATTTTATTTTATATTTATAAACTTTTTATATTAAAATTAATAAATAAATAAATAACATATAAGATATTTATATCAGGGTATACACTATGGAGATGATTAAACCATTATCTATGTAATATAGCCAAAATTAAACAGTCAAAACATAGAAGAAAACAAATCAGTTATTTCCCAAAACATTACTTTACAATAATATTGTTAATAAATACATATTAAAAGGTTAAAATAAAATCACATAATGAAATATATATATATATTTTAATATTGATATTTAATATATGTATAATGAAATTATATTTATTATTTATGAGTTTTTAATGATCACTACAAAAATAAAGACTTAAGGGAAGGGTATATGAGCTCACATTTTACATTTATGAGAAACATGCTATATTAACCCACTATTTCATTTATGTATCATGTATACATCCCATGAATGTATTTTATGATTCTTTTTTGGAGAATTAATTGTATTTTAATATCCATTTTAGTATCTATCATTCTTGGGTCTTACGACTCAATGTCACCAATGTGGTAATGATATTATGATTCAATCTCATCATTTATCGAGATTGTTTATGAATATGATTTTGAGGATAAGTTTCTCTGACTGATCTCTTAAGAATCTCATTGAAGCTATATTCCTATATTAATTCATGATATTTTCAAGTAATGGAACAATTTTACCACTCTTTGATACTTATGTTAAATGATAAAAAAATTTAGGGAAAAATTATTTATCTATTCATCCAAAAATCTATTTTCCTTCAAAACCAGGTTTTTAGAGAAAATAAAAAAATAGTTTTATTATTATGCAGTGATTTTTAAAAGAAATTACAAAATCATTAGAATTTAAATTTTTTATAATTTAATATTCTTATTTTTATCCGAACAATTCATGTTTGTATTTTATCAAAAACATGAAAGGATTATTTGTTTTTATCATGTGTGACATGAAAAAAACATCCCATCACTATGAAACATATTTTCTATGAATCTGTCTTTAAATTTAATAAATGTTATGTTTAAATAAAATGATATTCAAAATATTTTATATTTTTAAAATTTCTATTCAAATCATAAAGGCATTTTCCTGGTGATAGGTTTTAATCAATTTTAAAATATTTATTTATTTGTTTTCATGGTTATTTTCAATCAATACAATTTTAAAAATTATTTTATGAATGTTTGGTTTTTAAAAGGGACATTAAATGAAAATATATGTTCATCAAGAAATGTTCCATATGTATTTTGAAAATTATTTCCCATTTTAGATGACATATTTATATGTTACGATGCCTTTATATATATATTATACAAGGGTTTCATTCTTATTCATTCTTTTTATAGTTTACATATACGATGGATGGATATTTATAAATTATTTTATCATCCACATGTTATACCATGGTAAAATTAAAATAAATCCCTATTATTTTATAATGATTTATTTTATGATGAAATGATGAGAATATTATAAAACCATTATGTTTTATTCATGTTATGATAATATGAAATGTCTATGTAATCCATTTTATTTCATGGTTTTTGATTTGAGGAATTATTTTTTGTATTTTCAAACACATAAATATGGGTTTTATTTTGAGATTAGTGGGAAACAATCTCCTACCAATGCATCGAGTAAGTATTTATATCTCTCGATATAATGATGGGAAATTTTTAAAAAGACAAAATCCATAATGGAAAACATATTTTTGCTCATAAAATATGGGAAATAGGATATTCATGATCCACTATTGTAAATAGGTGTGTCCAGATCCACAAAGGGAAACTAGTGTGTCCTGATACACAATGGGAAATAGGTGAGATGTCATGGTCAGCTGTGTTGATGGTCTTGGAAGTTTATAGTGACACATGAAAGAGTTTTCTATATTTATTATGGTACCATTATTTTATGACCTACGATTATTAATTATGATTTATTTATGATAATTTATCACTCAGGTGGCCCATGTTTTTTGGAATGATTATGTTTTATTCCATGAATCTTTTTTATGATATATTATTGATAGAGTATAATATTATTAATTTATGTTAATGATCAGGTAAACTTATTATTATCTCATGCATTCATAAGATAAAAGATATATATCTTCAGTTTTTCCCTTACCGAGCATATGATCTTACCTTTTCTTCTGATTCCTTCCCCAAAATTATGAATTACAGATTAGGTAAGTCATTACTAAAATGAACTATATGAGAAAATAATAGTTGAATATGTTGAATATATTTCTCCATATTAAAATATTATGTTCCAACATTCCAAGGTAAGTAAAAAATTATGTTTATTCGATGTGTGTTTGTATAATATAATGTGTATTCAATTAAAATGATGTAATATCCATATATGAGAAGCCAGTGTCTTTATAGTTGGAATAATAGTAAATTTTTATTATCCCATTGGAATCTAGGATGATTAAACATTAGTGAGATATCTATGTGTATTACTAATGTAATTTCTAGGAATGTACCTAAGGACGAGTTAATGTATTGGAAAATTACCTAGTATTTTGGTAAAGGATAGAGAATGTGGTTTGTAAGAAATTATATCCATGTTTTGATATTACAAGTAGATGTGGCACCGACATTAATTTACCTAGTGGTAAAATTACTAGAAAGACCATTTTAATGTAGGATTGATCAAGAATTGATGCACAACAATATTCCTTTCTTCATACCATGTATGACACTCCATATGGGACATGCATTTAAAATTGAAAAACTCTCTACAATTCTTTAAAAAGATTTAAGTATATGATGAATAAGGACAACCTAGGGTAAAACTAAGGGGTAAATTTTTTAAAATAGAATTTCATTATTTAGACATCAAATAATTGTTTTTTGATGATTAAGTGGTTTCTCCAATTTGATTACAGTTTCACACACTATTCTTTTTTTCAATGGAGAAATCCATAAGGAACTTAATTAACATTGAACATTGCAGACCATTTTCTAATGAGGATCAAAATGAAATGACCACTTTAGTAAAGGATATTGTGATTATGCATATTTATTTATAATAAAACATTATTAACAATGTTCTCCTTATACAACCATAATATTAAACAATGTTGAAATGGGTAGAGTTAGTTAAGAGTTCGGGTAATGGATATAATGGAAGGAAAAAGATTCAGTTACCAATATGCCCTTAATGTGGGAATAAGCACTCATGGGAATGTCTTAGTGGGACATGAATATTCTTTTATTGTGTAAAATAAAGACACCATGAATATAACAACTAATGAAAAATGAAATTTTTAGTCGACAAAATTGATGAGATGTCATGACCCATCCTAATGGGTCCCATTCAACAACTTCCCAAGCCCACCTCCTATTGGATATGAGTTTGAAACTATCATGGATTATGAATGTAATAAACATAAGAGGTCATACCCTTTGTACTATACACACTCACACATCTCAAAGCCCATACAATACTAAAATGTAAAAAAATAGAATGAAAATGTCAGCATACATCTAATCCCACAACAAGAGTATGAAAGGTAGAAAATGATAATAATAAGGGTTAAATGAAAGCCCTAAAAAATGAGTCTAAAAAAAGTCCAACTAGAGTATAACTGGGGACTAATGTTAATATACCCTAGGAACACACCTCATTCTATCAGGTATCTCTATGAACTATCTATCCATGGTCCCTTAGAAACTTTTACAAAAGTTCAATCATCTATAAAAGACACGACACATGTGGGTAGAGGCCGTGATGGTATGAGTATAACCATACCCAATAGGAAAATCCAAAACAACCAGTGTAAACATCCCATGTACATGTTTTTGTAGAAGTACAAAGTGTGCTTCTACCCCTATACGTTTCCCATGTAGTAGTACAAGGATCATCCCTTGTATGTTGATCATGTATGTGTTTGTGTTGGATTACACAATGTGACCATGATTATGTACTACAACACGTGTCTACGTTTCCCAATGTTATACGCCAAACCATCAGAAATGGGTCACATGACATGTGATACTTATCATCCTCATGAAACTCTAGCCTCCTCTATGATGGTCCAACCTAACATGTTTATCAGAATTACACAACATGTTGATATAGTTTTTCCAAAAACCTTAGTTTTTCCTTCCATGAATTCACACACCTCTTCTGCCTAAAAAATCGGTCTCAATCTTGATAGAAATCATGAATATAATCTATCCAAACTACACTATATAGGACGAAAGAGTCCGACCTTTTTTTTTGAAACAACCACCATAGGTTCCTATCAATGTCTTTACACCCCACTGGAATCAGAAATCTCCAATATAGCCTGATCCTCATGCTTCTACCACCATCGCATGATCATCACATAATATCAATTACAGATCTATAAAATGAGATCGTTATGCCAGGAAATGTGGTCATAATGATTGATTAATTGGTATTTTGTTTGAACCATGGGCCAATGAACAACTCCCATGATGAATGAATAATTAAAGGGAGAAAAAAAAGAACAATCGTTGGGAACAAACCTCAGTTAACATTCATGTAGACCAATATTTGTTTTTTGTTATAATTTCTATTAAAGTTATAATAGTTAATATATAAATAGATTCTACCAATAGCACTCTGAAATACTCATATCCATCTATAAGCATGGTCAATGTATCAATCTGTAGCATGATTGATCAATGTTCATCATATAAATCAAAATGAAGAGAGATGTCAAAATCAAACAACGTCATACCCAGAGTTTGTCCGATAACCGATGGAGAAAATTATCGTATTGTAGTCATTGGAAGGATCTCTGATTCCTATTTCACATCGATCATTGATCAATGAACCAGATAGATTTTTTGTGATAGTGATCCACCAAATATTTCTATAATAAATCCTTAATAGCTTTAGGGTTGTGTGGCTTACCCTATAATTCCATCATAACATCATTATTATAAAAGAATTTACTTCATTTCATCAAAAGAAAAATTTAATGAAATAATTTAATATTTTTATTTATTTTAGTCCATCAATGACTTTTCGACATACACCCCACCTGAATTTTTTTTATAATACATTGGGAAAAACTATGTTTTAAACTCAACTGTCCCATTATATTTCTAATATGGGCCCCCATTTTTTAGTTATTCCACTTCTTAAATAAAATTATTCCTATGATATAATAACTATAATTAATATATTTAAATCATTTATTACAGAAAAAATGGGCCATGTAATCATAAACCATATTGGCGTTCGGTGTCGGCATCTTCTTGATCTGCGGCGTGCTGGGCGGCGACATGGATCTCATATTGGTCTCAGCGGTGCTCGTTGTCGGCTTCAGCATGTCCTGGTGTGGCTCGGGCTATCTCCGGTGTGTTTTAGTGTCGGTGGCCCATCTCTGCTCCGGGATTGGCTTCTCTGTCCCGATGCCATCCTAGATCCGGTGTTGGTTGTCCGGTGCTTAGTTTTTCTTCAGATCTGGTGAGATTTGTGTTCGGTGAAGGTCTGGCGTGATGGCTTGGCATCAGAGTCGTCCAGCATGGCGTCAGATCTGGTGTGATTCTGAGTTTAGGCATCGGCCTTGGTAGAGGTTTGGCATCAGCGAGGTCCGCGATGGAGCTGGTGCACCTCGGCTTGTCTGATGTTTCAGAAGGGTGGTTTGGCTTCATCTTCAGCACGACTCAGATGGGGGAGGATTTGGTCCAGGTTTGACTATGGGGTTTTTCCGATTGATGTTGTGGGGTTTATTCTGAAGGTTTTTATTTTTTTTGGTGATGGTGTTCTTGCGGTTGGATTTGATTTCGCATTGTGTTCTCATTTCACTTCTGAAGATGTTTTGTCTGCAATGGTTCTTATGTGGTCTTTCAGAATGGAGATGCACTCATGTCCGACCTCATGGTTCAAGTCCTTGAGGAGGTTTTAGAGCTTGCCTTTCATCTTTTCAGTGCTTTATGGATTTGGAATTTGAGAGGGTATGGCATCAGCCATCGGATTGGGCCTGTGATTTGACATAGGAAAATATCATGCTATTCAGCGATGTGATGGTGGAGGGCTTTTCATGGTCAAATTCTATGGAGGGGTAACTTCATGTTGTCAGGTTGGGTTGTATCTCCTGAACTTTGGGTCATGATTGTCCTATGTCCTTGAAGTCTGTTTGGGTTTCCCCCTTCATCCCTTAAAAGGGGGTTATGTTAAAAATAAAAACATTTGAAGGCTTTCGGGCTGTTGGATGGATATCCCAAGAATCCAAAACAAATGACTACCCAAAGAGATGTGAGTACTGATCATGATAATGAGCCTTCCTCTTCCATGTTCTCACACAGTGATTCACATGCTGTCCCCAAACACAGACTAAAGGAATCTCTCATCCACAAATAATCCTCTACTATCGATTCTTAGTATCTTCAATTTAATCAGTAAAAAAACCCATCCAAGATGTCTATTTTCCCCTTTTAGTAACATGTTATGGGTCATGCACGTACCACCTCTATTGTGAGACATGGAAGACATCGTGTACCCAGTATAACTAGAGTAGAAGAGCTATCCCAAACAACACCTCTCTAACATTATACATAATCTAGTAATGGGAAATTTATCATGGTTTTAGCTTTCTTCCCAATACAAATATCTTTAGTCAATGTTAAGGGGATTTTATAGGAACATAAATTCTCCCTTCTTAAATGGAAATATCCTCTGTCATCAATTCCCATAAGACTTTCGATATATCAGTGTAGTGTCTTTCTTATATTGGATGATATTCGCATTATTTGTTGTTGCTTGTTCCAACTGTTGGCCCACAAGTGGATATTCCTTTGGGTGATTCCAAAAATATGGTGACCTATAGGGAAACCGGTAAAAAAACCTTGACAAGTTTCATATCGATGGTGGAATGATATTTATTATTGTATGAAAATTACACTTGAGTTATGTGAGCCTCCCATTTATAGATAAGGTCCAACATGAAATATCACAACATTTCTTCTACAACCTGAATGGTATTCCAAGTCTAGCAATTAATTTGGGTGTAAAATGTTCTACACAAGGGTATCTGAGTCCCAAACACCTGTATGGACCCCTACCATAACCGATACATGAATTCAGCACCATGGTCAGAAATAATAATCAAGGGATCTCTATGGAGTTAGAAAATATCCTTCATATAGAGGAATCCCAATCTCTCTACTGAACCTCACTCTCTAAGGATTATGATGTGGGAATACTTTTTGAATTTCTCCGTGATTATATAGATAGAATCATGTAGAGGTATGTGTTAAGAAAAACCTTATGTCCTTGTATATCCCATACCACTTCCATTATAGCAATATATGGAGTTGAGATAAACCTGTTGGAACATGGTGCTCAAACATTACTTGATAATATATAAGTATGATGATCCATACATTACATACATTGTTATTACTTCAAAATTGAAGCACTCTTATTACAACATATAACAAAACCATGAAAGGACCATATAGGTATAGTGTCTTTAGAAACTAGAAAACATAAACAACTGGTTCATAAATCATCTACACTGTCTCCCTTTTATTTTATCATATCTAGAGTCCCTTTTGGTATATATTACTTAATACCCTTCTTCCTGACCTAGGGAAAAGAAAACATACAAAAGGGTGAGCTCAGATGCTCAGTAAGGGTAAACAAAGGAAATATCAATCATATCATATTAATAAGAACATAACATTTTGAAAATATTAACCTGTAAAAGAGATCATAATATCATAACATGGGATAAATCATGGTAGTGAAATCTAATCCCAATAATCATAACATAAAACATGAAACTTTTTTTCATACACACATAATCAAAGAGAATCATTTCATAGTAGTCAAGACTTGTTTCCAAGACTATCCTAGCGGACAAAGTCCATTTTTGAACCGAGTCAACTCCTCATTTCAGTCCTGTATCACTGAACCAGATTAACCTGCTGTTCTAGCCATGTCTATATCATGAGATATAAATCATTATCCAATGCAATTGAGGGAGATATAGTTCCCACCCATCTCATAATGATACCATTCTTATGTGTTCCACAAGATCATGAATCATACATCATAACATAACCCATGTAATAAAGATGGGATTCTTAAACATCATGCCATAATAACATAATCCATATAAGATAAAAGGACATCATAAAAATAATCCCATAATAACATAATAAAATCAATGTAAAAATAGGGATAGAAACAGAACCCTATATTATCTTATATGGAAAATAATTTTCATAAAACGGTTGAACTCCATTCTTGAGGAAAATATCCTTTCTACTTCAAAAAGATTTTTCTTTTCTTAACATGTCATACAATTTTAAACTAAAAGAAGTTTATTAAAAATAAACTTGAAAACTTGTAAAGTAATATTCATGGAAATAATGTTATATGAAATCATAAAAATCCATTCATGCCGTATAAGTTAAAAAGCATTATTCTCGTACTTTGGCCGGAAAAGTCAAAAAGTACCTCGTACTGAAAATGAAAAAGATTCCTTTCATATCCTTTACTAAAAACTCACCAATAGGTAAAATTGTATTTAAAAAATTGTAGAATTATAGAAATAATACTACATATTGAGGAAACATGGATGTGTATGATAAATATGCCCCAGTAAATTCTGAAGTATAAACAATCTCGGATAAAAATGAGATTGTGAGATTTTCCCTTACCTTAGGTCTGATATGCTTCATACGTATACGAACCTCTTGTATAATGATTTAAATAATGTCATTGACTTATTAAATAATCATATTCATTGTTATGATATCATATATGGTCATATTCTTATCTTCTTATTAGTAATATTTTATTTCTACTTGTTATTCGGGTGTTCTTTACTTTATGTTCTTATGCGTGTTTTGTCGAATAAACTATTATTATTATTTTTAGGTTATAGATAAATAATTTAAAGAATGGTATTAGTATAATATATATCATATTTTTCCATTCAATTCATTTATATAATCATTATTCAATGAATATCATGTAGAACAAGTCACATCACATCATGGAGATGGTAGGCCGTACGTACACACGCTCGGTGATTTTGTTTTTTTGTAGGATGGATATAAGGTGAAATATGGTTGTTTCATATTTATAATAACATATAAGTATATGAGTGATACTAATGTAATTAATTTATTATTTAACAACAAAATAAGAAGAAGTAGAAGAAGAAATGAATTTGAAAGAATTGGTAAAGGATATTACCTCTTCTTTGATGCGCCTCTTCCAAACCTCCTCTTAGGGCACTAAAGTTGGTCTTTGAAGAAGACCAAAACATCTATTATGTTTCTAGGGATATTTATAATGTAAATGGTCAGGGTTTGGCTGATATTGATGGCTCAAAGTGGTGTGAGGAGGAGAGGGAGGAGGTTCACTTTTATAAGGGAGGAGAGGGGCACCTTAGAAAAAACTTAAAATATTATTTTATAATAAAGTCATATTCGGTGTATAATATCTCCAAATTAATTTATTTATAAGATAAAGTGGGGATGGGTAGAAATCCCCTCAACAAATATGTTTTAGACAAGTTTAGGTTACTATTTTAACCTTATCATTTAGATTTAACTCTATGTTAAATAATTTAACTTTTACCGTGTCTTCTTGTTTTCTTACACTATATTGTTAATAAACTTACTATAACAAGACAAAAGAACCCCAAGTGGTTCATTATTAATATATATAACCTTATCTAAGTAATTTGGACGAACCTTATATTTTTAGGAATAAAATAACAATTGATAATATAATATTTGTTTTTAAAACTATTTTATGTCAATTTTGACACTATTTGGTAATTGATTTTTGTAAAAATCATAACAGCATGATTAGTTCGAAAAAAGTTAATTAAATCAATAATAATATGTCATATTAACCAATAAAATTAGTGTAATTAATAAAAATTCTCAAATTACATTATTTGGGTATTCATAATATCAATTATGTTAATATTTCATTAATAAGGTAATTACTGCATCATCATTGTGTCATAAATAAATTAAATTATTTAATTTCTAAAAATTATAAATAAAATACCATTATGTAGGAAATAGTTTTATATTTCTAATGAATATTTATAGTCTAATTTATCTTATTTATAACCCTATATTAAAAATATTTTAGTTATTAAACATTGATTTTAACTCTTAACTCTTCTTTAAATAAAATAATAATAAGTGTCCTAATCTAATCCAAGTGGACCTAAATAGTAATATTTTATTCTTAAGGTTGCTTTTTTGTCAAATTACACTTATCCAATAGAATTAGGACATGTTTTAGGGTAATAATAATATCATTTTTACCCTTAATTACCCTATTTACTTTTAACCGTGGTAAATAAAAGTAAAAAGTTACTATTCACCAAAAATATTTTTATCTTATTGAACCACATTTTACTCCTTGATATTAACCGTGTCTCTCGTATTTTCGAAATTCTACTCACAAAAGTGGTAAAATTAAGTTTTATGTACAATTGCAAATGCTCCTAGGAGGTGGGTAAAAGACCGTAAAAAGATCAATAAAATTTTTATGTATCTATATTATTGTAAACTTACTCCAATGAATTACATTGAACTTATATAGGTATTATGCATCTATTTTGACCTAAAATAAATTTAAATAAAATAAATGATTATTTAAATAAAAATTCAGTTTTAACCAATAACTTAGTGTTCTCACTATTCATCAATAATTGAAAGTTTTCAGAAAAACACCAAAAAATTCACCCTAGGCTAATTTCGATATTGAGAATCCAAAAATGAAGTCCATTTTGAAAGATAAAATTTCAAAAATTGGGTATTACTATTCATAACGGCTAGTTTATATAATATTTTTAAAACATATCATTGTTTAGTGAAACTCAGTATTGCGTACAACACAAGCTATCAAGGAAGGTTGCTCTTGCTTGTAACACAAGCCAAGATAGTGTTGTGTGTAGTGAAAGATTCTTTTGGTGATGCATATAACATAACATATAAAAACAAAATATTTCTCATAAAATCCTGGGTGTTACATTCTACCCCCCTTAAAATGAATTTCGCCCTCAAAATTCATCACTTTGTAAAAAACAGATGAGGATACCTATCCCTCATCATATACTCAAGTTCCCATGTAGCTTCTTCTAATTGGTGGTTCATCCATATAACATTCACCAAGCGAGTGGTCTTGTTCTATAGGACTTTTTCACTATGATCCAGAATCTCTATCAACTGTTTTTCATAAGAAAGATCTTGCTCTAGCGGTATAAATTCTGAGCTGAGTACATGTGAAGGATCGGGTATGTACTTTCTCAGGAGAGATACATGGAACACATAATGAACTTGAGAGAGATTCGGTGGAAGCACCAATCGGTAAGCTACCTTCCCAACATGATCCAATATTTAAAAAGGACCAATATACCTAGGGCTCAACTTTCCCTTCTTTCCAAATCTCATTACTCTCTTCCAGGGAGATATTCGTATGAACACTTTATCACCCACGTCAAACTCTAGGTCTTTTCTTCAGTTATCAGCATAACTTTTTTGTTGAATCTGAGCTGCACTTATGTGTTGTTGAATAGATCTGACATTTTCTGCCATCTCATCAATAATATCAGGCCCTAATAGATTTCTTTCCCCAACTTCATCACAACAAGATGGAGTTCTGCATTTCTTTCCATAGAGAGCTTCATACGGGGCCATCTGAATACAGGAGTGAAAGCTATTATTATAAGAAAATTCCTCCAATGGTAGGTGTTGATCCCAACCACCTTTGAAATACAAAGAGAAAGCTCTCAACATGTCTTCTAGAGTTTGAATTGTCCTCTCAGACTAACCGTCTGTCTGAGGATGATAAGCAGCGCTGAAACTCAACTCTGTATCTTGAGTATGCTAAAGACTTCGCCAAAACTTCGAGGTAAACCTCAGATCCCGATGAGATATAATGGAAAGTGGTACTCCATGCAATATTACCACTTCCTTTACATATATCCTAGAAAACTGATGGAGAGAAAAATCTTCTCTAGTACCAATGAAGTGTGCCGACTTCGAAGACGATCAACTATAACCCAGATAGCATTATTGCCTTTGGATGTTTTAGGAAGTCCAGTGACAAAGTCCATAATGAGGTTTTCCCATTTCCATTTTGGTATGGGTAATGGTTGTAACATCCCATTAGACTTCTGTCTCTCATCTTTAACTTACTGACAAACCAAGCATCGAGAGACATATTCAGCAACATCTCTTTTCATGCCATCCCACCAGAAGTACTCCTTCAGGTCTCTATACATATTCATGATTCTAGGGTGAATAGAGAATGAAGAACTATGAGCTTCATCCAATATTTACTTCTTTAATTCTGGGATGGGAGGAACACAAACCCGATTCCTGAACCTTATTATTTCATCACAATCAATTTGGAATTCAGGAACAATTATCACCTTCTTTTTTAACTCTACATCTTATTTCTGTGCCTCTTTAATCTTCACATATATATATGGTTGAACATTCATTTGAGAAAGATAATATTTTTCCCCTTCCATTATAATTCCAAGATCTATCCTTTGTAAATCCATAAATATTGGATCTTTTGTGATCCACATCATGGATAAGCTAGCATGGTCTTGCTGAATTAATGTGTCTGCCACCTTGTTTGCTTTTCCAGGGATATAATGAATTAAGCAATCGTAATCCTTAATCAGCTCTAACTATCTTCTTTGGCGCATATTCATCTCCTTTTGTGTGAAAATATACTTTAAACTTTTATGATGAGTATAAATATCACACCTTTCACCATAAAGATAATGCCTCCAAATCATTAATGCAAAGATTACTCCAGCTAATTCCAAATCATGAGTTGGTTAAATTTTCTAATGTATTTTCAATTTTCATGAGGCATAATCTATCACCATATCATTTTTCATGAGAACACACCTCAATCCCTTTTTGGATACATCACTATATATCACAAACATTTCTCCACTACAAGGCAGTGTGAGCACAGGTGCACTGGATAATCTTCTTTTTAACTCCTTGAAATTATCTTCACACTCCTCTGTCCAAAAAAACTTAACTCCTTTTCGAGTCAACCTGGTGAGTGGATTAGATAATCATGAAAAATATTTCACAAAACATCGATAATATCCATCCAAGCCAAGAAAACTTCGGATAATAGTTACTGTTGTTGGTCTTGACCATCTTTCGATTTCCTCTGTTTTTGCTGGATCCAAAGATATCCCCCCTTTTGAGATTATGTGACCCAAAAATGAAACTTTTTGAAGCCAAAATTCACACTTTGTAAATTTGGAATAAAGCTTCTCCTTTCTTAGGGTCTTTAATACAATTCTCAAGTGATCTTAATGTTCTAACTTGATCTTTGAATAGAAAATAATATCATCAATAAAGACTACCACAAACTGATCAAGATAGTTTCTAAAGACTCTATTCATTAGATCCATGAAGATAGCAGGGGCATTAGTACGACCAAATGGAATCACTATAAATTCATAGTGTCCATTCCTTGTACGAAAAGCCGTCTTTGGTATATCCTCCATTTTGACCCTTAATTGATGATACCCTGAACGAAGATCAATCTTGAAAAAGTATTGAGCTCCATATAGTTGGTCAAATAAGTCATCACTGCGTGGGAGAGGATATTTGTTCTTGATAGTGATCTTGTTAAGTTCTCTATAATCAATGTAGAATCTCATTGATCCGTCTTTCTTCTTAACAAACAGAATAGGTGCTCCCCAAGGTGATGCACTAGGGCGTATGAATCCCTTATCAAGATTCTCTTGGAGTTTCTTCTTCAATTCCTTCAACTCAATGGGGGCCATTCTATAAGGTGTCTTTGAAATTGACATAGCACTCGGTATGAGTTCTATTGAAAACTGAACTTCAGAATTTGGTGGAAGACCTAGAAATTACTCTGGAAAGACATCATCAAACTCCTGTAAAATGGGTGTATTCTTAATTGTGAGTTTCCCTCCAACCATTTGAGATAAATAACCTTCATTTATTGGAACCAAGACCCATAAGATTGAATAAATTTCCACTGGAAGGTTATATTTATCCTCTCATCGATAGATGGTCGTTGATTGATCAGGAATATGAAATATGACTTCCCTTATTTGTAAATCGATATGAGTTCCATATAAAGAAATCCAATCCATGCCAAGGATCACATCAAATTCAACTATAGGAAGGATCACAAGATTTGCAGGAAGCACATTCCCACAAACTTCAATCAGAGAATAATTGTAAACTTTTGACGCGACTGTTGTGCCATTAGGGGTGGTCACAGCTAACTCAACGTCTAATTGTTGACGTAATACGGTGATACCCTTAGAAATTTCTTCAGAAATAAAAGTGTGTGTGGATCCAAAATCAAATAAAACATTTGATACTTTAGAGTGGATGCTATGTGTACCTTTCACCTCTTCATTATCATACTCCACATCTCCAATAGAAATTGCATGTGGCTTTCCTTTGTCTTTTTCCTTAAGAGTTTGTTTATGTCGATCATCATCAACAACTTTTGGATTAGGGAATTGATTAGCATAATGACCCATTTCCTCTCACTTGTAACATTGAAGTATAGGAGGTGTATTCTATGTAGCCTTTTGTTTGTTTACATCACTAGACATCTTTTTCCCATTATTGCGACATTCAAAAGCCCGATGACCTTCTTTTCCACATTTGAAACATTTACTTGTCCCTTTAAGACAATTCCCTCCATGTTTCTTTCCACACTTTGAGCTTAAGGGAAAACTCATCTTTTTTTAGTGTGGTCTTTATATTTACCTTTGAATTCCATTTTCCTCTTTTTATCAAACCCATATGACTGATGGGTTACTCCAATCTCCATCTCAACCTTGAGAGCAAATCGAACAATGTCCTCATAGCTATTGAAGTCCATTATGGATAATGCCCTTCGAAGACATGGTTTTAAGCCACTAAAAATCGATCGATCTTACTCTCAAGTTGGATAATAATTTTGGAAGCGTACCTTGCAAGTCTTGTAAAATTTTATTCATAAGTACCAATAGATTCATCATCCTTTTGCTTTAGTTCATGAAACTCATTCTCCATCTTTGTTCGAAGAATATGAGGGAAGTACTTATTGAAAAATAAGTTCTTGAACTCATCCCATTCCATGGACTCAATTTCTTCTTGTGGCCTTGTATTCTTGATAATATTCCACCATTGACCAGCTTAACCTTCCAAACGATATACTGCTAAGATGACTTTATCATGTTCAGAACTTTGTAGAACTGAAAATATCTTTTAAGTGGTACTGATCCATTTTTCAGCCACTAATGGATAATTAGACCCACTGAATGAGGGTGGACGCTGCCTCATGAAGGATTCAACAGAATGTTGCTCCTTATTTTGCTTGTTTGTAAGTCCTACATGATTCATAGCTTGAGAAAGTTGTGTGAGAATGGCTACAAGATTTTTCATTCCAGCTCCCATAACATTTGGTTGCTCAGGGGGACAATCATTGCATTGCCCATCGCATTCCGCATTAACACGGTTCCTTCGGGTTCCAGCCATTAACTAAAACCAAGATGAATAGTGTGAGAAACACTAATTACAACAGGGAAAACAACATAATCAGTAATAAAATTTCACACTTTAGGTCTTATCATAGGTTACTCATGACAATTTCTAAAACACTAAGATTGTGTTCTATGATTAGACATATCCTTAGGGTTCTTACTAAGGCTTTCACATCCTAGTTTCCAAAGGATGACTATAACATCCCTCTGATACCAAATATAATGACCCATACATTACATACATTGTTATTACTTCAAAATTGAAGCACACTTACAATATATAAAAAAACCTTGAAAGGACCATATAGGTATAGTGTCTTTAGAAACTGGGAAACATAAACAACAGGTTCATAAATCATCTACATTGTCTCCCTTTTATTTTATCATATCTAGAGTCCCTTTTGGCATATCTTACTTAATAACCTTCTTCCTGACCTGGGGAAAATAAAACATACAAAAGGGTGAGCTCAAACGCTCAGTAAGGGTAAACAAAAGAAATATCAATCATATTATATTCCTAAGAACATAACATTTTGAAAATCTTAACTTGCAAAAGAGATCATAATATAATAACATGGGATAAATCATGGTAGTGAAATGTAATCCCAATAATCATAACATAAAACATGAAAATTTGTGGTATACACACATAATCATAGATAATCATTTCTTAGTAGTCAGGACTCATTGCCAAGACCACCCTAGCGGACAAAGTCCATTTCTGAACCGAGTTCACTCCTCGTTTCAGTCCTATATCACTGAACCGGATTAACCTACCATTCCATCCATGTCTATCTCATGAGATATAAATCATTAACCAATGCATTGGAGGGAGATATAGGTCCCACCCATCTCATAATGATACCATTCTTATGTGTTCCACAAGATCATAAATCATACATCATAGCATAACCCATGTAATAAAGATGAGATTCTTAAACATCATGCCACCATAACATAATCTATATAAGATAAAAGGAAATCATAAAAATAATTCCATCATAACATAATCAAATCAATGTAAAAATAGGGATAGAAACAGAACCCTATATTATCTTAGATGGAAATTAATTTTCATAAAATGCTTGAACTCCATTCTTGAGGAAAATATCCTTTCTACTTCAAAAACAGTTTACCTTTCTTAACATGTCATACAATTTTAAACTAAAAGTATTTGATTAAAAATAAACTTGAAAACTTGTAAAGGAAGCTTCATGGAAATAATGTTCTATGAAATCATAAAAATACATTCATGTCGTATAAGTTAAAAAAACATTTTTCTCATACTATGGCCGGAAAAGTCAAAAAGTACCTCATACTAAAAATGACAAAGATTCCTTTCATATATTTTAATAAAAATGCACCAATGGGTAAAATTGGATTTAAGAAATTGTAGGAGGATAGAAATAATATTACATATTTAGGAAACATTTATTTTGATGATAAATATTCCTCAGTAAATTCTGAAGTATAAACAATCTCGGATAAAAATGAGATTGTGGGATTTTCCCTTACCTTAGGTCCGATATGCTTCGTACGTATCTGAAACTCCTGTGTAATGATTTAAATAATTTCATTGACTTATTAAAAAATCATATTCATTTTTATGATATCATATATGGTCATATTATTATCTTTTATTAGTAATATTTCATTGCTACTTGTTATTCGGGTGTTCGTTGCTTTATGTTCTTATGCGTGTTTTATCGAATAAATTATTATTATTATTTTTTAGGTTATAGATACATAATTTACAGAATGGTATTAGTATAATTTATATCATATTTTTTTTCATTCAATTCATTTATATAATCATTATTCAATGAAGATCATGTAGAGCAAGTCACATCACATCGTGGAGACGATAGGCCGTACGTACGCACGCGCGATGATTTTGTTTTTCGTAGGATGGATAGAAGGTGAAATAGGGTTGTTTAATATTTATAATAACATATCAGTATATGAGTGATAATGATGTTATTACTTTATTATGAACCAACAAAAGAAGAAGAAGTGGAAGAAGAAATGAATTTGAAATAATTGGTAAAGGATATTACCTCTTCTTTGACACGCCTCTTCTAAACCTCCTCTTAGGGCACGCAAGTTGGTATTTGAAGAAGAAAATGACCTCTATTATGTTTATAGGGATGTTTATAAGGGAAATGGGCAGGGTTTGGCCGAGATTGAAGTCTCAAAGTGGTTTGATGAGGAGAGATAGGAGGTGCCCTTTTATAAGGGAGGAGAGGGGCACCTTAGGAAAAACATAAAATATTATTTCATAATAAAGTCATATTCGGTTTATAATAACTCCAAATTGATTTATTTCAAATCTAAAGTGGGTATGGGTCTAAATACTCTCAACCAATAGGTTTTAGACAAGTTTAGGTTTCTATTTTAACCTAATCATTTATATTTCACTATAAGTTAAATAATTTAACTTTTACCGTGTCTTCTTGTTTTCTTACAATATATGGTTAGTAAACTTACAATAACAAGACACACGAAATCCAAGTGGTTCATTATTAATATATATAACCTTATATAAGTCATTTGGGAAAACCTTATATTTTTAGAAATAAAATAACAATTAATAATATAATATTTGTTTTAAAAACTATTTTATGTAATTTTGACACTATTTGGTAATTGATTTTTGTGAAAATCATAACAACATGGTCAGTTAGAAAAAATTTAATTAAATAAATAATAAAATGTCATATTAAACTATAAAATTAGTTTAATTAATAAAAAGTCTCAAATTACATTTATTTGGGTATTTATAATATCAATTATGTTAATCTTTCATTAATAAGGTAATTACTGCATCATCATTGTGTCATAAATAAATTAAATTATTTAATGTTTAAAAATTATAAATAAAATACCATTATGTAGGAAATATTTTTAAATTTCTAATTAATATTTATAGTCTAATTTATCTTATGTATTACCCTATATTAAATATGTTTTAGTTATTAAACTTTTATTTTAACTCTTTTAACTCTTCTTCAAATAAAAAAATAATAAGCGTCCTAATCTAATCCAAGTATACCTTAAAAGTAATATTTTATTCCTAAGGATGTTTTTGGTCGAATTACACTTATCAAATAGAATTAAGAAATGTTTTAGGGTAATAATAATATCATTTTTACCCTTAATTACCATATTTACTTTTAACTGTGGTAAATAAAAGTAAAAAGTTACTATTCAAAAAAATTATTTTGATCTTATTGAACCACATTTTACTCCTTGATATTAACCACGTCTCTCGGATTTTTGAAATTCAACTCACAGAAGTGGTAAAATTAAGATTTATTTACAATTGGAAATGCTCCTAGGAGGTGGTTAAAAGACGGTAAAAAGTTCAATAAAATTTTTATGTATCTATATTATTATAAACTTAATACAATTAATTAAATTGAACTTATATAGGTATTATGAATCTATTTTGACATAAAATAAATTTTAATAAAATAATTGAATATTTAAATGAAAAGTCAGTTTTAACCAATAACTCAGTGTTTTCACTATTCATCAAAAATTGAAAGTTTTCAGAAAAATACCAAAAATTAACCCTAGGCTAATTTTGATATTGCGAATCCAAAAATGAAGTCCATTTTGAAAGATAAAATTTAAAAAATTGGGTATTACTATTCATAACGGCTATTTTATATTATATTTTAATAACATATCGTTGTTTAGTGAAACTCGGTATTGCGTACAACGCAAGCTATCGAGGAAGGTTTCTCTTTATTGTAACGCAAGTCAAGACAATGTTGTGCATAGTGAAAGATTAATTTGGTGATTCATATAACATAACACATAAAAACAAAATATTTCTCATAAAATCTCAGGTGTTATAGTAAGAAATTGAGATACCAAATCTACAAATCCATTCATCATCTCTTGACATAAAAGCTGACGTCAAAGGTCCTAATACATCATTTCTACACTTAGACGTGCTGGTAAAAGAAGAGTATGAAACAGTCTCATAAACTCCTTCTGAAACTCTATTAGTACCATCATCCACCCTCTAAAAATAATGACATGCTCCCATATTTAGAAAATACATCCAAGCATATCATGTGAAAAAATGAGCATGTAGGGTTTCATAGTTTTTATCACCAAACTATGATTATATGAATCACTGCAAAATAGGAATGGTAAAAGCCATCAGTTTTAGGTAAGAACATTCACATCCCTCAAAAGAGGATAAATCCATTGTGGAAAACAACTATAATTTTTTTTTAGAAATTATGAACATGATATATTGTTGTGAGATTCTTATATAATGTTCCCCTTTATAATATTATTGTCAATTTCCATTTCATAATCCTAGAGGAACTATAGTCATCGCCACTATCTCAATTTTTAATCCTTCTATGAGAATATATAATTGATACTCATTAGGTCATAATAGATGATAAAATTATCACCCTTCATGTTGTGTCACCAAATATTCTGTGTGAATACTACTGCTACTATCATAAGATCATGGGTCATGTTGTTCTTCTCATGTGGTATTAACTAATGTGATCCATATAAACTCACTTCATGCATCTGCATCAGAACACAACCAAATATGGTTCCCGATTCATCATAGAACACTATTATCTTGACACCCTCTTATATAAATATCAAGATATATACTCTCATTATCCTCTACTTCAATTCCTACGAAGCATGATGTAAAATCTCTTTCCTCACAAATGGATTCCCCTTTTATGTCAAACCATTCATGGGTTTTGATACACGAGGATAAGTTAATTTTAAATCATTGGTAATAGGTTTCAATCCCATAGAATCTCTACAACTCCTTCACAGTTATGGGTTTCTCCTAAGATAATAATTCCTCGACCTTGGTCATGTCCACTTCCACTCCATCGGCTGAGATAATGTTTCCTAGAAAGTCTCTCTCTTAAATCAAAAACAAGAACTTTGATAGATTACTGTAATGTTGGTTCTCTCAAAGTACGTCTAGAACCATTCTCATGTATAAAATTTACTCCAACTTGAACATTGAATTCACAAGGATTTAGTTTATGAATACCAACACAAAATAGACTAAGAATGTATGAATGATCTGGTTCATGAGTCACAAGAACACTTCTAGGGAATTTGTGATGTTGAAGGGAATCACTATTTACTCACAGTGACTATTATTACATATGAATGTAATATTTTGAATATTATCATCTCTTACTCACAACTACTAATAGCTAGACCTAATGTCATCATTCTTGAACCGTTGTTTCCTAGTCAATTGATCAAAGAGGAAATCAATCATAGGTAGTGGATACATTTTGATCATGTTAACTTGGTTCAAGCGTTGGTTTTCCACACATAACCTAGAGCTTCTATATGCCATCTTGGGGAACAAAATAGAGGCTTCCTTTGGTGAAATAATGGGTATAAAAAAGTCTTTCCTCTGCAAGTTCTCTAACCTCACAATCATCTACTAAAGATCCATGGGAGCCATCTGATATGCTTTCAAAAATATTAGTTTTATCCTAGGGTGTAGATCAATGCTGAAGTCTATCTCTCTGTGGGGATGTAAGCCTATAAAATCCTCAGGGAAGTGGTCCTCATACTCCATCAACACCGTAGGGACTGAAAAATCATATCATATATTTCAGTAAGGGTCATTATGGTGAGCTGAACCCAGAACCCCTGGAGACATGGTCATTATTTTATTACATTATCATATGATACAAGTAAATCACATCTGAAAGAACCGAAATGTTTAGTAATCATGGTAAAATAAATACATAAAAGAGTCTTGTACTACAAATGAATACACTAATTACAAAATTTTCCTTAAGGATAATAATAACCTTAATTCATCTGCAGTATCCTTGTATATATTTCTTAGTTCACTTTAGGGAATCATGTGGATAAGAAACAAAATAAGGGTGATCTCAAAATGTAATTAAGGGTAAAGTACAGTGGAGGCAATAACGAGGCATTGAGAGTAATCAATATGGAAACATAAATAAACGAGAACACATTCCACATAATCAATAACCGATAATGACGTACATAAACATTATGTCCAGATAAATAAATGAAATCACAATCCATTAGATAAATAAAATGAAAATTAAATTCATCTATAGATTTTTTGACCCAATAATCTAATGGATAATAATAATAAATAAATTAATAATAATGTAAGTTTTTAATTATTAGACTTCAAGTATCTAGAACATGAACTACTAAAATCATTAGCTTTTAAAAATGGTTTAAATGTGTGTGTAGAAACCCATCTATTCTACATGAAAAAAAACTCAAATGTTTTGTCGACAAAAATGTTTCCTCATGAAACAATTGATGCATATTGAGACTTGAATAAACTGATCCCAAAGCCATACAGATTTCATTAAACGATATCTAACCCATTGACTGGATGTCCAAATAATTCCTCACATATCGAATAATTGATTTAATTCAAAAACAATATATATTACAAAAATATGTATATAATAACTAAATGATATGGATTTATGAATATTTCCCAAATTGATCAAATAACTATAAAAGTAAATACAATATATAGAAATTGAATACATTTTAGGCAATAAAACTATCCATTATAAATGATATGAATCAATAGGGTAATTTCAATGTTTAATGGTCATAAGTAATTGAATATTTCTTGGGAACTAAAAAAGAAAACAAGGTACTAAATTTCTATAGAATCATTGGTCAAATGTATCATAAAACATTTAGAGGATGAATATGGTTTGTATTAATACATAATATCACATATGAAGACAAATAGAGGTTCGTGTCCATTGATGTTACACACAAAATTTCAATTTCATTGTTTGTTTCAAATCATCTTTTGTTTTTTAGCTTTCTCTAAGTTTCTGGGTGTTTGTGGTTTGGAATTTTGGTGTCTCTTATGTTCTTGACCTAGGACCTTGGTCTTGTGGGTATTGTATGGTAATTGGCCTCCTATTTTGTCAAATGTATGGTGAGAGGTTGTGGTGTTTTTATGTTGGATTATTGACACTCCAATTGGAACCACTTGTGGGGTATGTTGTTGAGGTGGTTTTTACCCAAGAGTTGGATGAGTTTTGGGTTGGATGGATTTCTTTGTTTTTGTAATTTTACAACTATATCCTTGGACTATCTTTCCCCCTTTGTTTCCCACTTGGACCACCCCTAAATTTAAAGGTTTTTTTGATTGTTTTTGTGTGCCCAAAATAGGCCCCATGGTTTGACATCACAATTCCAAACCATGTAGCCAAACCGTGTAAGGCTATCCAGCACTTCAATATTTGATATGTTTTGACTGTTTTTACCGTCAGGAAATAAACCAAATCCACCCCTCTATTCTCCATTTTTTCGCTACCACCATGGATAGCCTCTAATCCCTCTTCAACTCCATTAGGAATCAATTTTGAGGAGAGATTTGATGGGGGAACATCAAAATCATGTAAGTGAACCATTACCTCTTTAATTTCCTCCATTTCATTAGGGTTTCATCCCTAGTTTAGGATGTTCCAAAATGTCCATATGTTAGTGTTGAAGCCTAGGGTTTGACATGATGTCTTTTTGGTGTAATATTGATATTTTATATTTCTCGTTACTTCCTTGTGGTGCAGCGGTGTTGTTCTTGATGATTTGTACCAAGATTTGAGGGTTTCGACTCAAAAGGTAGGTGGTTCCACATGTAAATAATTATTAATGAGTTATATTGATGTGTAAAACCATGTTTTTCCTCTTGAATGTGTTTTATGAAAATGTGTGTGTTTCCATGTGAATATTTTGTGGTATTATTCGAGGTGATATTATAATACTTTTTAGTGCATTATTAAATCTTTATAGGGCTGAAAATTCTATTTTGGATTGGTATTGTTGTGATTTTGTCCATGAAAGATTGTTTTCAAATGGGTGTTATGTGCAATGCTTCGGTATACTCCTTAGAATTGGTTTATGAATGATTTTAATGGTTTAATGATTCTTGTAAGAGGTGAAAAAATATTGGAAAAATGTTTTGGATTGTGAATATTTTTAAATGGTCCATTTTAAATGTGAAAGGTGTTGGCATGTGATGTGTATCGTCATGGAAGTGTTTTATAAAAATGTTTAAGGGATTCATTGAAATGTGAAAGAGATGTGAAAGAGATGTGGGATATTTTTTGTGAGTGTGATGTGAAAAATGGATTTTGATAATGAAAATGCTATTATATAACTTTTGAGTGGTATTTTATGTTATTTTTAGCATATTGGGAATGATTTTATATAATTGTTAAAGGATGTGTTGAATTGTGAAAGATATAAAAAATGTGTTGTCGGCTATTTTGGTGTGTGTTAGATTTTAAAATTAATTTGAATGAAAATGGTGATGATGTTCTTGGGTGATGTACATGTGGGCTGTTTGGTTGATGTGTGTTGTGGAAGTGGTATTTTCATGTTCAAAGTTTATTTCATTGCTTGTTGAACTTGTTTTCGAACTAGAGGGAAACCCATGTATCTTGGTGGGTGGATGTGTACTAGTATGGTAGTGATCCAATGGGGTTTGGCCTTAGTTTCACACAACATGTTTGATTCATACAACACCAAATAAACAATGATTATGATTATGGGGGGGGGGAACTAGGTTATGGGTATGGTCCCTACTAGTGGATCGTAAATGAGAACAAGTATTTTTTATGGTTACTTTCACCGAGATACGAGGTACCTGGAACCCACAACGAGCTACATCTTAGGGGTTATTTCCTATTTCTAGCGATCATTATATTCTTTGTGCCAACCTTCGGCATATGGAATGGTTGGATGGAAAATTCAGAAGCGATGACATTATTTTTTAATGTTTTGATTCATTAAAATAGACCACTTGAAAACCATGTTAATTTTAATGTTGCATCTTTTAGAAATTGTAACTAGCATTTTTCGTTTAAAATACATGCATGGTTTTTCAATATAAGTGTTTAGAACGCGGAATATATTATTGGTGGTATCCTACTGAGTTTTTTATCACCCCCTACTTACAATATTCGGTGTAAATAAACATTCTTCTTTTGTTAAAGTATTTTTTTGTACAACTTTTGTTCTTTTTATTAGGTTTTTAGTAGTCCTTCATGAAGCGACATTATGGTGATGGAATGAGGGTGGTGCCTCTTCCAATGTTTATGTTCTTGGGATGTATTTTCATGGTTTTTTACCTTTTTAATGGTCTTTAAACATTGTTTAAAATTGAGTAATTCAGTTCTGAATTTTACTAAAAGATGTTTTGGTTTGAAAAATCCAGATTTGGTTTCTTGGTTTCATTTTTTGTTTTATGTTTATAAATTCAGGAAATAGTAAAAAAAATTAATTTTATGATGCTTGAAAACTTTTTCCATCCCATGGGGATCAGGAATTCCCTTCAGTCCTTGTCATGTGTTAGTTTTGGTGCCGGTTTTTTATGGTTCCCAGATTCGGTTTGTGAAAAAATTGTATCAGAGGAGGTTCAGGTTAACCGTTTGGGTCACATTATTTGAAGAACAGTCGGGATAGTCTAGAGTTGATATTGTTGGAAAATGGTATAATGATTATGGGTAGTGTGCCTAATCACCACACCTCATAATGGGATTTGAGTCACCAAGGGATGTTGGGCTTTATCTGAGTCTTTTGGATTTCTTGGTTTGATGATGATTAAGGTAAATGAAAAGAGAGTTTGGTTACTGTTCTCAGTGAGCATCTAGGGTCTACAAATCCATGTGGATCCATGTATATTTCCTTAGAATAGACTCTATTATGGTGAATTTATTGGAGTATGGATGATAAACATAGGTCTTAGTCACCCACTGAAACTAGTTTCCTATCGCATTGTCTTGTGTCCTATAGTTTTGAAATCATGGATGTTAGGTTTTAAAGAAAAAAGACATGGTTTTAGAAAGACTAATTTTTTTTGTGAAATGAATTTCCAATAAAGATGTAATTTTATTATTTTTTAAATGGATGAAATAAATTTTCATAATGGGTTTGTAAAGGAAAATGGTGTGTTTGAATGTCTTTGAAAGAAAGAAATTATGTTAAAGTTGGTTTTGAAAAAAGTGTTCCCAATAGTGTTTCATATATTATTGAAAGGTGTTATAATGGGATATTATATGTTGAAAATAATGTGAGTAACATGAATTTGAGTTTTCATTTAAATTCTTATGTATTTCCGAATTTTTTTCTCAGATTTAAATTGGGATTTTGATCTCTTGGTTAACACTCTTGAAAAAAATGATGTATTAGTTAATTGTTTTGGTTTTGAAAATTGTAATACTTTTTTAACATTTTGTATTTCTATGAGAGACCACATGCATGGGTTTATATGGGATTATGGAATTTTTATGGAATCTCTCCATGAGTTTCGGGATGGATATGAGGAGGGTGCCCAGTGTGGCACAAAAATATAAATGTGTGAGGCCCTTGCCGTATCATTGGTGGATACACTAACTGCTGAACCATTTTTTTCATGGAAATGTTTTTAAAGGAAAACACAATGTATTGATGAATGGTTTGGGATGGTGTGTATTATGTGTTTTTGAAAATGTTGTTTTTGTGGGATGTTATGAGTCCAAGAACACCACTAGCTTGAATGGTGTTTTGGGTTTGTGTTCGGTCAGTAAGCTGGGTAGAAGGATCGGTTAGTAGTCTCTTCTGAGAAATGTTTCAGGAAACCTTTATAGTGGTTCCCGTCCTGAGATTGGATCAGTTTTTTGGAACATTTTGACTAATGGACCAGCTTGGTTGGGTATTTGGGTTCTCTCATTGGATAGGGTATACCCCCACTAAGGGTCAGTGGATGACTAAAGTGCATCCCAGATTGTTTTGTAATTGGAAAATCATTCAGTTGATCAATATAAGGAATATTTTTCTTGAGCTTTGGAGATTGAGTTTAAACCCTTTACTTTATTTGATTTTTGGATCCTATTGTATAAGTAGAGTTCTCAAGGAAGGTTGAAATAAACCATAGTTTCTTATGTTACCACATTCGTCGAAGGCGGATGTAGTCTGGGGTTGTTAGTATGGATATGTATCTCTTTGGTTTCTAAGAGGGTCTCTAGGTCCTTTGTTAGTCTCTTTGGAGCATGGGATTATTCTAAACCACCAGCATAAGAAATATTTTCATGAGAGGCTGTTATGACCACTTTTTGGAATTCTGTGATGTTTGGGGATGTCATATAACGTCCCCTTCCATGTATATTTTCTATGAGTTGCATTGGGCATGTTTGGTGACGCGTTGTGACATAGCATACTCATTTGACTGTAATGGTGAAGGTTGTGCAATCCGATGAGTGTCTCTATTGTGTTGGGAGTATGTATCCCTTGAAAAAACTTTAAAATCCTCAGTTTTATTGGAAGGTTTTTATATTTTCCCATTCTTTCTCTTCTTCCTCACCCAAAGAAACAAGGTGTGATATCAGTGCATCCTCTATGTCATTGTTTCAGTGAAATTTAAGTTTAGAGTAATGTGATTTTGGAATGTGTCATGTCTTGGTATGTTTTTCGGGTATTTAGGTGTAGTTGTTAGTAGTATCGGAAGAAGAAGTTCCATACAGTGGTTTCCAAAGCCTAGTTGTGAGGCCGAAGATGCTTCAATCATTTGGGCTCCAGCCATAAGACCGAGAGTGAATATAGCGCACAATTAGGGGAAATCCCATGTTCATTTAAACCCTTGAACTATGTCCTATCCTTAGTATGAAATATTGGAAGAGTATAAACCTCCGGTCCCCTGATATTACATATGTTGTTCTCATTCATTGGAAAGAGGTGGAGGGCCTCATTCCTATGTTATTGACCAATGAAATTCCCTCCCCCTTTGGTTTCAATTGAGATTTTGGATAATGGTATCAAATTTTTATAGACATTTCGAGAACATGTTTTTTGCATGATTTGTAGTGACCGTGTTCCAGGAATCCATGACGATATAATGATCCCCACGGTTAGCACACGGTTTCCCAAACCATGCGGACTAACCATGCAACCACCCCAACTTTTTTATATTTTGTGGATTTTCTGTGTCGATACATGATGGTTGTTAAGATGGATGGTTCTTATGGTGGGGATACATACTATTACTCTCGTGTATTTTCCTTTGTAAAGGTCTAATGGGATTCTTCCTATTATACTATGAGTCCATTCAAGCCTCACCCTATTAGAGTCCCATTTCTGTCTCAGGAAACATTAAGTTGTCTTTTATGGCGGGGATCCCATATGTGTCTCCCCATGTCAGCAACTCAAATTTTTCCATGGACTTGGATTGGTGATAGGTAGTCTCGCTCGGATCTATCTAACTACCAACATCTTCCTTGGGTAAACGTTAAGATTGGGGAGCGCCCAACAGTTTATCTAAAGCAAGGTAAGTGTAAACTTGTTCGTTGTTGTTGTTTGTTTGGGTAAACTAAATGAATATTGTTCTGATAGTGTTTGAGGAGTTTTATTTTGGTATAAAATCTTAATTTTCCTCATCATTTATGTGATGTGTTTTATGTTTTGGTGTTTGGGAGTATCCCTTCTTTAATTGATCACTAGAGGTGTTTCGGCCTTTGGGGGTGATACATGGAAAACAAGTAACACATGGATTATATGATTGGTTTGGTTTTTTAATTTGGTATTTCTATGGATTCTTGAGGGATTAAATCTTTATAATGGGGAGAATATTCACACATAGAATTTCAATTCTATGATTTATTCAAATCCTCTTTGGCTTCATTGCTTTCTCTCGGTTTCCGGGTTTTTTGGGTTTAGAATTTTGTTGTCTCTTATGTTCATGACCTAGGACCTTTTGTATTGGGATATTGTATGGTAATTTTCCCCCTATTTTTTCAAATGGATTGTGTGAGTTTGTGTTGTTTTTGAGATGGATTAGTGACAATCCTCATGGCACCACATGTGGGGTAAGTTGTTGAGGTGGTTTGTACCCAAAAGTTTGATGAGTTTTTGGGTTGGAAGGGTGCTTTGTTTTGTGAAATTTTATCCCCTATCCATGGCCTATCTTTCCCATTTGGTTTCCCCCACGTACCCCTCTGAATTTAAATGTTTTTTGATGTTTTTTTGGTTCCCAAAAAAGGACGCACTGTTCCAAACCGTGCAGTCAAACTGTGCATGGGTGTACAAAACATTAATATTTGATGTGTTTTGACCATTTTTCCCTTAAGGAAATAAACCAAATCCTCCCCTATATTATCCATTTCGTTCTCTGCCTCTATGGACAACCTCCAAGCCTTCTTACCATCCCTTGGGACTCAATTTTGAAAGGATATTTCAGGGCAGAATCTTCACAATCATATAAGTAAACTATTCTCTCTTTGATTAATTCTAGTTCATTAGGGTTTCATCACCTATTCATGATGTTCCAAAATGTCCAGAAGTCAGGGTTCTATCATAGGGTTTTACTTGGTTTCTTTTTTGGTGCAATATTGATATTTTACATTTCTCTTCACTTCCATGTGGTGCGATGATGGGGTGCTTGATGTTTCACACCCAGATTTGAGGGTTTCGACTCAAATGGTAGGTGGTTCCATCTGTAAAAAATTGTTTATGAGTTATCTTATTGTATTTACTCATTTTTCGTAGTCCTTTTATGTTTTTTTGCCTTGAGAAAACAATTTATAATTTATTTTTTAATCATTTAATTTTATAGTTGCATTTTATCTTGAAATTGGGTGTTTTTCATGTGTAACTGTTGGTGTATTATTTGGGTGTATTTTATAACATATGAAATTGGTTTACTAAATCTTTTTAGGGGTTCCAATTCTGATTTGGTAGGGTATTTTTGTGCCATTTAGATTGAAAGAGGGGGTTTGATTGGTTTTTGGTGTAACATCATGTTATTCTTCTTGAAATTGTTTTATGAAAATGTGTATGTTTTCATGTGCTTCTTTTGAGGTATTATTCAAGGTGATTTTATAATAAATAATATCTGTTTATTAAATATTTATAGTGATTCCAAATATTTTTTTATTGTTATTGGTTTCATTTTTTCATTGAAATATGGTTTTGAAATGAGTTTTATGTGGAAAGCTTGGGTATACTCCTATGAATTGTTTTATGAAATATTTTAATGGTTTAATGATTTATGTAAGAGTTGAATCTTTAATGGAAAAATATTTTGGATTGTTTATATATTTAAATGGTCCATTTTAAATGTGTAATGGAATTTCATGTGACGTGTATCCTCTTGGAAATGTTTTATAAAAATGATTAACTAATTTACTGAAATGTGCAAGAGATGTGAATGTGATGTGGGTTGTTTTGTGTTATTGTGATGTGAAAAATGGATTTTTTGAGGAAAATAGTATTATATAACATTTGACTGGGATGTTATGTGGTATTTATCATATTGGAAATAATTTTATAAAATCATTAAAGGATGTGTTGAATTGTGAAAGATATGAAAAATGTGTTGTGGGATATTTTGGTGTGGTTTAGATTTCAAAATATATTTGAATGAAAAGGGGGATGATGTGATTGTGTGATGTATATGTGAGATATTTTGTTGAATTGTGATGAAGAAAGGGTATTTTCGTGTGGAAATTATTTTTCATGGCTTGATGAACATGTTTGAGAACAAGAGGTATACCCAGGTATCTAGGTTGGTGTACGTGTACTAGTTTTCTAGTGACCCCATGGGGTTTTGTATCAGTTTCGCATAGTAAGTTTTATGCTTACAACACTAAATAAACAATTATGATGATGATTGGGTACCACTAGGTTATCGGTATGTTTCCTATTAGTGGCTTGTTTATGAGAACTGATATTTTTGATGGTTACTTTCACTGAGATATGAGGTACAAAGGAACCACAACGTGGTAGTGCCTAGGGGTTATTTCCTATTTCTTATGCTAATTAGATTCTTTGTGACTACCTTCAGAATACGGTATGGTTGGATGAAAAATTAATTAGTTTTGGAATTATTTCTGAATATTTTTATTCTTTAAAATATCCCACTTGAAAACTGCTTTCATTTTAATGTTGCATCTTTTAGAAACTGTAACAACCATTTCTAGTTTTGAAAACATGCAAACTTTTCGTCTATAAAATTTTATCACATGGAATATATTAGTAGTGGTATACTAAAAGTCATTATATCAAACCTTATTTACACCGTTGGGTGTATGTAGACTTGCTTATTTTGTTGGTTTAGGATTGGGTACAACGTTTGTGCTTTTGGTTCAAATTTTAGCTGTCCTTCGTGATGTAGTATTGTGGAGATGACTTGAGGGAGGTGCCTCTTTCCATGTGGAGGTTCTTGGGATGTGTTTTCTTGTTTGTGTGCCTTTTTAATGGTGTTTAAACACTATTTAAAATGGTGAAATTTAGTTCTGAATTTTAGTAAAAGATGTTTTGGTTTGAAAAATCCAGATTTGGTTTCATGCTTTCATTTGTAGTTTTATATTTATTAATTATGGTAAATTGTTCCTAATTTTCTTTTTATGACATATGGGAACTTGTGCTAGTCCTTGGGGATTGGGAACACCCTTCAGGCCATTCCACGGGACGGGCTTGGTGCCAGTATTTTACCGTGGCCGGATTCTATTTCTGACAATTGATAACTGGGAATAGTATAAAAATGTATTCAAAAGAAATTCATGTGAAAAATTATAATTTCATTTTGGAAAATGTTTTTTAAATCAGTTTCTTTTGAAATCACATTAAAAAACATTTTCTTTAACCATTCAATCTTGCATAAGAATCTTCAAAGAAATGACTATAGGTTAATCCATACATGTCAAACATGGTAAAAAAATTCCTTTAGAATAGTATGAGGATAGAAAAATTCCTTTTTAGGAATGCCAAAGTAATATTCATTTGAAAGTAGTAGTAAATGTAACACCCCGAGTTTTGGTGAAATGAAATTTTGCAACTAATTTTATATATTTTTTATATTTTTCTTTCCAAGAAACATTGAATATTGATTTTTATATTAAATCACTATGTTTTGTTTACATACAGTGCACTCATTTTAATGTTATAATTATTTAAACCAAATAATTATAAACTAGCAATTATAAATAGTAATAAAAATATAAATAACAACATTTAAATTATTATTTATAATGGTTTTATATAAATTAATAGTAATTATAATAAAAAATATTTCTGGTAATATCTATTTATGTTTAAAAATTGTATTTTCTCAATCAAAATTCTTTTCATGTCCTAATTTGAAAAAAAAGTTAGATACATTTTTTATTTTTTTTAAAAAATATATATATATTTTTAATTTATAATATAAAAATTATATTATGATAAATTTTGGATATTTTTTTGAGAAGTTTTATTTTTTGGACGAATAATGGAATATACTAAATTTTAATCCAAATTTGAATTTTCATCTAATGTATTTATATATATAATTATTTTCTAATTTGTTTTTAAAGTATAATTATAACTAATATGCATTAACTAATCAAATTTAGGACATTAGAACTAATTTTTCATTGAAATTGTCAATCAAAACATAGAAATCATTTAATAAATTTTATTTTAAAAACCCACATTATCGCCCCATCTACGGGAAAAATTTTAAATTAATTTCTACCATTTCTGTGTTTAAAATTTAGAAAAATGTATTCCATAATTGGAATTAGAATAATTTATAATTTATAATATGTTCAACACATTTTTTTCAAGAAAATTAGGGTATGTGATTACAATTAATTACAATGACTAAGAGAAAAATATGCTTAACAAAGGAATAAACCATAAACATAAAACCTTAAAAGACCAAGAAACTTTTGCAAAAACTATTGGATGGAAATTTTCGATCCTTTAATCCATTTTAACAAACAATTTCAATAATTCGATCTACCTGACCAAGAAAAAAGTGTGTGTATTTTTATTTACAATAATTTACAAGAGTGGGACTCCTCCTCCACTTTAAAAAGGTCTCCTCTCCTCTCACATCTTAAAAACTCTAAAAATACATAGGCTTATCCATGAACTGAAAAAATAACGTTCCAAAAACACTCCCTTTAACCATTAATCCACTCTATGGGAATGAATCCATCAATTTAATCCCCTTTATTAAAACCAAAAGGATTTATCCAAAAAAGAGGTAACATCCTTCTAGAAGCACCTTTAATTAATTTTATTTCTCCAAATCCTAAAATAACCTTATAACATTCTTATATAATAAAAAAATTATCTAAAATATACTAATTTTTTTAATATTATTGGTTTTACCTACACTTATACACAATTTAATGAGTAAAAAACATACAATTATTGTGTACAATGAACTACTACCTCCCAAAACGATGCTATTCATTTTTCCTCTACCAACATTCATGGATGAGAATTTTGAAGGAAACAAAGATTATATATTGTATATATTATATTTATTATGTATTTATTCTTTTTTAATTCTTCTATAATGTACTTATTTAAACATTCTATCCTGTCTAAATACACTAACGTCATTTTTGGATGTGTGGACTACCACCCCTCAAAGCATTATGATTCATTCACACATTATATGGATTGTATTAATGATCATTTTAGTGAACATATATGATATATATAACATTGTAATTATACTATAATATATAATATACATATATACATATATATCATTTACATACATACTTTCAATATAGAATCAAAATGAAAAAAACATTCAAGCGTACGTATGGCCTACCGTCTCGATGAATAGTGTATTCTATTTTATCTATCTATTTTATATTGAATGTTATAAATAAATACCTACTGAATATACAATTTTACATATTTGTGTATACATTTTTCATACATTCTATTGAGTGTGAAAACAAATTTTACACCGGATATATGTTGTTCTATTGATAAAATTATTTATTTTGGCGTTCATGCGGATTTCCAGGTGTTTTTTATCCAAGGTCATAAATTTTGAATTTTGAGAGAAAATATTGATAAATACATGATGTGTATATATAAAGACACGTTGTTTACCTTATCCTAGACATTTATTGGTTAGAAATTTTATAGGCCCAAGTAGCCGACCGGATCTAACATGTCTTGTACTTCACTGTACATGTCGTGTCCTCCCATCTAGAAGTGGTTGGTGGCTGAAGACAATACTACACACCATGTGATGGAGTGCTACATGCCATGTACCCCACAAACCAACCAACGAATATCTCAATGTCAAGGAGCAGTGCACCGCTCACCTACAGATAGATAAAACAAATTAATATTGACTTGAAAAATATATATTGCGTGTAATTTAGAAACACACTATGAAGATTAAAATTATTAAATAAGAGGGAAACACCTCCTTGTTTGAGCCTGGACCTCATGGTGGAGGTGATTCCGCTCTTCCATTCGGTCCTCCCTCAGATATATTTCATGTTTTAATTTCTTATTTTCATTTCTCGTTTAGTGTAATTATCCCCTTCCCCTTTCCTACTCTTATATCCATGGTAGGGATTGAGTTTCGACTCAATACACAAACTGTGAACATGCTCAAAAGAGGGTGTTTTCCCCCTGTTGGGGGTTGTAATAATTATTTTGTATTATATACAATCAAAATGTGTAACTGTTGGTTTTATTATTAAGTTTTTCTTAAAACATCATCAAGGAATCAAACACCTTATTTACCATTAGTACCGTGTTAGAAAAACAATGACACCATTTGTGAAAAGAAATGGTGTTGCAATAAGTGAATCCATAACCATTACATGAGCCCCTAGACACTTTATTTTAGGTTAAAGAACCTATACATGATTAAGTAGTTACTACCATACCAAGTAATTATCCTTTAAATGTGTAATTGTTTGTTTTCAAACCAAGTAACACCAATTTTATTGAATACACTTGGTAAATACCTTTCATTAATAAATTAAATGTCAAAGAATGATGACTATAATAAAACAAGTTCAGGGATATAACCCCAAGACATTTTTTATCCAATTTTTCTATTCTTATTTTGTTTTTTAACATTCTCAAGTACTTTCACCTTGTAAAGTGTTCCCTTCAACTTTTTTATCTGGACAAATGACCAAGACTCATCTGATTTTAACTGATTTCTTGATTTTACGAATTCCTTGTGGGATCGACTCTGACTTCCAATATCTAAAAAGTAGTTTTTCGTAAGAGAATATATATATTTATAATTTGGAACAATCCTTACAATGGGAGTAGTGTAAAACTGGGAATCCTCTTCCAAGGATAGTTGCTACTGTTGCAGCCTACCATGATGTGTCAGTAGAGCCTCCCACACAGAGTCCCAATTCCATGTCTCTAGTTGCTGCTACATTTGCGGCCAGGATATATATACCCATTGCAACCACAACACAGAACACAGATCCAAGTATTCCATATTCCACTAATGCTAATCCTCCTCTTTGGGATCACCCTGTTATTGGTGATTCCTCTTTTGAGTCCACACTATGATTGGTTTTTGAATTCATGGTTATATATATCTATATCTCTTTTGTGATATTCATGTGATGTGATGGATTTTGTGCATACAAACATCTTCTTCAATTTCCTCATCAATCAAAAGTACTCTGGAAAGATATAGGTATATCCTTTTGACTACATCCCATAATTTTTAACTCTCTATGAGGGGATTATTATTTAATAGATTTAATTAATTAATATTGTTTTCCTTTACTTCATTCACTAATTCCCCTAGTCCTGTCCCACTAGTTTTTTTACACATCCTCTTCTTCTATATATTATTTCCATTAGAGGGCCATGTGAAATATTATGTGTGGGGTTAGTATCTAACGACTCTAGACTTTTCCCTTAAAGGGATATAGAAGACATCATTAATAAATGAAATTTTCTAATTTATGGGAAATATTTGATTAATTATATTTATAAATAAAAATGATTTAAAGGTTATATTAGAATTATATTCTTATTTTAAATTTCAAATTATTGTAAAATGATTTCTGATATAGTTTTATTCATGATTTAAATTCTTATACATTTATATTTATTATAACGATTATTTTTATTTATATCATGACCTGATTAACCCTTTATTTTTCCCTATCCTAAAGAGGTAATCTATGCCTTTTTGAAAAATTCTTACTCATACCCTCTTTCTTGAGATATTCTTGGGATATGTATAACTACTAGAACTTGGCTGTTTTTTCTCTTCAAAACATGAGTATTTCTAATTATATTAAAATGATTGAGGCATTTTAATTTTTTCAGCCCCTTTAACCATGATACCGACCATATAATGGATCATTATAAAAATCATAGAAACTATAAAATTATTTTATAGGATGACACGTTACAAGGAAATTTATAATTTTTATCCTAATTCATTAATAACATTTCAAAATTATTAACTTGAGATTATAATATTGAATTTGGCTATTCATGGTACATTTTGGGTAGCAACCATGAAATTAAGTGTGGGGGTGTATCTTGTTAATTTGGGAAAAAGGGTTCCAAAAAAATATTCATGGATTTTTTTGTGGTCCCTTTTAAAAAAGTTAAAAATATGTATTGAACAATTCAATAGAAAGAACAGATTCATTCATTACACTTTCTTCATGGTTTATGGACCCATGTCGATAAGGGATTATCCCGGTGATGATGCCATTTGAGTGATCTTACTGGGGATGCATTTTCAACTATGATATATTGATGAATATCATGATTTTTATTTAATAATTCATTATTCTATATGAAGCCTCTAGGATTTTTTTCACATCATTACCAACTTACTCGAAGCCTTAGATTCATTTCAACCATACTGAATGACCTCATGATTTTTGTGATTTTGTTTCTAAAGTAGATAATGAGAATAATTTCAATCCTATGGATAGAGTTATTATAATTGATATTTAGCATAACTCTGATAAAATGATCTTGATTGATGAGTGTGGTATTTTCTTGAGTGGTAAATCCTCATGTGGAATGAATATTTATGAAAAGATCAAAAATGTTAATAATAGAGGATGAAAATCATTAACTGAATTATATAGGAGTCATGATTATAGTATCTTTTAAATTGAAATATGTTTTGTGCCTTTAAAAATCATCTCATATGGATATAATATTTATATGTATAGTTATTTTAATTATTCACTTTTTAGAGTGTTGATTCTTTATATTTGATTATGATATTTTTGTCGAGGGTAAGAAAATTACAATGTTGGGGGTGTTTGATGTGCCTGATTTGTGTATAAAATTTTCATACATTCTATTGAGTATAAAAACATGTTTTCTTCATATATACGTTTTTCTATTGATAAAATGATTTTATTCATTGTTCATGATGAATTTCAGGTGTTTTTCATCCAAAGTCATATATTGGGCATTTTGAGGGAAAAGACTAATATATATATGACGTGTACTTATATAAACATGTCATGTACATTCACCCAGGCATAGATTTGCCAGACCGAGTACATGCCCATGTAGTCATCCAAATTGTACATGATGTGTACATAATTATACATGTCATGTCCTCCATTATAGAAGTGGTTGGTGTATGAAGACAACACTAAATGCCATATGGGGAGGCGCTACACAATGTGTACCCCCACTAACCGACCATTGAAGCTTTCAAAGTTAGGGAATGATGCACCGCTCACCTACCAGTGGTGAAAATTAAAAAAAAAGAGTTAACTAGTAATCAAATTGTGTACTTTAGGTTACACAAAATTTAGTTTGAAAATATATAAATAATAAGGAATCCCCTCCTTTTTCAAGGTTGCAGATACATGGGGAGGCGTTGTCACACCATAGTTTGGTCCCCCCTCGAATACATTTATAGTTTTCATTTCTTGATTTCATTTCTCGTTTAGTGTAATTCTCCCCATCCCCTTTCTTCTTCTTGTATCCATGGTAGGGATTCTGTTTTGTCTCAATCCTCACCCCAAGACCATGGTCATGACATGGTATTTTTCCTTGTGTTGGGGTTTTAATTATTATTGTGTGTTATCTATAGTCAAAATCCTAAAGTGTTACTTTTCATTTGAATTTTCTTTCATCTTATTCAATGAAAAGAGTTCCTTATTTACTGTTGGTGCCATATTAGACTATGCATGAAACTAATGGAAGAATGTCAAGGAGTTGCAATGAAAGAATCCATGACCATTGGGTGATCCTGTTGTGGCTTTTTTTGGGGAATGTAATTTAACATGTTTATGTAGATAACTACCAGACCAAGAAATTAACCTTTAAATGTTTATTTTATTGAACAAGAAACAATGATATCATTCCATACCCATGTTAAAAACCATTCATTAATAAATTTAATGTTAAAGAATGATGATTTCAATAAAAAAATCATTTTTACAACCATGACATATTTGTTTTCCAATTTCTCTATTCTTCATTTTCCATTTTTTATTTTTCAAAATAGTTCCACATAGTAAATTGTTCCATTCAACTATTTTTATTTCTGAAAAAAATGACTAATAAACTCCTGATTTTTACTGATTTGATGCTTTTCCGACTTCTCAATGGGATCAACCCCAATCCCTACTATCAACCTAGTAATTGATTAAGCTAGGAACATCTAAATTTCTAATTTGGACCTACCCTTGCGACAGGAGTAGTATCAAGGTATATGATATTTAAATAATTTTTTTATATTCTGGAAATATGAAAATCATGATCTTGGTAAGAAGATCAATAATAATAAGTCAAGATGTGTCTGAAGAATAATGAAAATATTACATGATGCATATAATTGTATATAAGAAGGTATTACAAAGTCATCATAAAATAAAATATGGTAGTAGATATAAAAATAAGATTATATTAAAAATTATAATAAAAATACATTTATTATACAAGATTTTTTATGGGTACAATGAGAGTCAGCACATAAGGTCACATAATTTCATCCCACATTTTATTTCCATGAGATATATACCTTATAAACAACCCATTTATTTTTTGTGGTATATATAAATCCCATGGATTTATTATATGAATATTAAAAAAAATTATGTGATATTACAAATCCATGTTATGATATTTCCTTCAAGGGTTTTATGTTTAAAAATTTATGGAATTAGAAATGTATGTTCATCACAATTTTCCTATAAGGAAAATCATTCCATGTTATACACCTATATTATTCAATGAAGTCTATATACTACCTTTTTCTTGTAATATCATGAATATAATTATTTTAATTATATTTTTACCCTTCATGTAATTTGATTTTATTACATGGGCAGTATGATATAGTATTACCATATTGAAAGAGTTTATTGGAATAATGTCATCATTTGTTGAGATTGTTTATTATTAAGTTTTCATTGATGAAATATTTTGATCCATATCTCAAGAAAAATCATGAGTTTTCATACCCTCAGATTATTGATGATATGTCAAATTAATTGTACCAATTTTCAACTATTTGGTACATATGATGATCAAGATGGTTTTTTAAGAAACTACAACTTTACCTCTCTGTTTGGTCTGAAATCTATGTTCCCATAACACCATATCATATAAAAGTATTACAAAAGTATTCTACTATTCTCCAATGACAATTAAAATAAAATTTTACCCATAATTATCATTTTAAACAAAAGGACTTTTTTAATGGAATCTTTTTTTTATGTTTTCTAGTTGAGGTACTTTTCAATACTTTTTATTGTGTAAAAGGATGATTGTATTGTTCAGATTTATCTTATGTCATGATCGAAATTCCATTGAGGTTTCCTTTAGATGATTTAAAAGTTATTTTTCTTAAAATAAATTTTCTTCCTAATGTTCTGTAAATTCACTATTTTAAAGTGAATTTCAATGAAAATGGTCTTCAAAATGTTATGAATAATTTTTTATAAATTTTAATGGAAAATGAGTCTTCAAAAAAATTTCCAGATTTGCTAATAAGTTTTTAATAAATTTTCTGATAAATGGGTTTCAAAATGCTTTAATCTTATTTTATATGTTTTCAAGAAAAATGGTTTTCAAAAAGTTTGAAAAAATGATTTATATTGTTTCAATTTATTTTCAATTTTTTTTTTCAAAACATGTTCAAGATTTTTATAAGTTTTCAAGAGAAATCTTTTTAAACAGTTTAATGTTTTAAAATGATTTTTTTCAATAATGAAGTACAATTTCTTCAAAAAATGTTTTGAAAATATCATTCAAAATTATTTCTTATATAAGAATTAATCTTTTATGTTCAGTCAAGTGTTTAAGGGGAAATTATTCATTGATTTCATTCATATTCTTTTTGTAAATTGTTTGTGTTTTGATGACATTTTTATGAAACCTCTTTCTGTTTGATGGGTAATATGATTTTGAAACCAGGTACCTTTTAGGGTTTATGATTTAGATGAAATGTTTATGAATCCTATATCATTTTCCACATGTTATGATATGATTACATGTTTATGATACCCATTTCATTTCATGGGATTTGATATGAATGTTTACGATATTTTCACACATGAATGTAAGATTTAATTAAGATATTGGTGGGACATATAAATCCCCCCAATACTTTGGGAAATGATAAATGTTATATTAGATCAATGGGTACATGTGTTATTGACCATGCCTGAAAACAATAGGGTACATGGGTTGTACCCCAAGCCCAAAAATAAGAGGGTACATGGGTTGTATCCAATGCTTAAAAAGAGGGTACACAAGTTGTATCCCAAGACACAACACAAGATCCTACCTAGGTTGTAGCACAATCATGAAAACAAGAGTGTATAGGGTTTCACCCAAATCCTAAAAACCAGTGGGTATATAGGTTGTGGCACAAGAATAAAAATAGGTCGGTCTACAGGGTGTTATCCTAAACCCAAAGAAGGTAAACATGTAATATCCCAATCCTAACATGTTATAAGGGTAATGGTGGGTTGGTTTGAGATTTTATTTTCTATTATTATTTGTGTGGAACAAATTATATGTCTTATTCCTCAATTAATCTTTTATTTCTTATGTTTTTCATTTACTTATGATTTAGGTCTTATAAAATTCCTACCATTATAACCTAATTCATGTTTATGATATTTGATATGTAGGGTTTTATCTTAAAATGATATTATCAAGATATCATACCCTTATGTTCATGTTATGCTTACATAAATCATTTATTTACCATTATTGAGTATTCAAGTCCACCCCTTTCTTATGATACCATTTGTCAGGTTATGAAGAAATTATGTTAAGAAGGATTACTAAGTGGGGAGATCATTGTGGCAATAATTGAATATCTTCCACTGCGTTAGAAGATTTTTGTTCCATGTCTCTGAAGATAATAAACTAAAATTGTTTTTGGGAATCTGTATTTGTAAAATATTATGTTTTCTGCAAAAGTGATGTATTGTTAATGTTTGAAAATAAATGGCTACAATAGTTGGTATCAGATAAAATTGTTAGTCAAGCTATGTAAATTATGATGAGAAATCATTAGTGATATCCCTAGAAATATTTCTAAGGATATATCTAGGTATGTATCTATGGATTAGTTCAAGGATGAGTAAAATAATAGGAAAATGTCTTGGAATTTTGGTAAATGATAGAGTGATTGGTTTCCTAGAAATATATCCCATTCTAGGTACTAAAAGTGGATGTGGATATAGTATAGATGTACATACAGCTCATAACTCTAATAAGGTGCATCGGGACTGACTCATCATTACTAGGTACATGATATCGATCCTTCTTTCAAACCATAGTTGACATTCCCTATATATATTCATTGCGATTTGATAGAATCCTTACTAACCATCATGAAGAATTTAAATAGAATAAGGACATTAATAAAAATGGATAAACCTATGGTTTCATCGAATCAAGAAGTTGGTTTCAGTAATTAGACATCCTAAAAGTAATCCCATTTAATAATTACATTGTTTTTCATTATGATAAATTATTTTCACATTATAATTTTTAGTTTTTGTCAATAGATGGATCTATAAGGAACTGGGTTAACATTGTATCATTCAAATGTTGAAAGTATGGACAAGATAAAAATAAATTGGAAATATCATGAATATAATCAGGAAAGTCCACAAGTATTGGTTATACTACTGAAGATGAAGATACTATAAACAACATGTGAAAAGCATTGGATGTACTTCCTATATTATTTACATTAAATGTATGATTCATGATTAAAATGATGTTGAAGAACCGTGAGATATGATTCATAATTATTATTCTAGGAAAGAAATATTATGTAATTAGGTAATGAAGACTTAGTAATGGCTTAAGAATAATGATAGACGTGTCAAGTTTTTATGATTTGATATTCAAATATTATGTTATATGAAACATGAAATATATAAGTATTTTCAGTATATGTTCTCATCAAGGATATGTTACATAAAGAAATATACATAGAAATGATATTTAATTGAATGGTTATATTTTTATTAAGTGAAGGAAACCATTAATATGTTCATGATATAGAGAAAAGTGTGATTAGATTGGATAGAGAGATATTTTTTTTGACAAATTGAATTGGAATGTATCAATGTCCTTAGAACCAATTAATGAAGTGTTGAAAAAATAGTCTATGTCATCATGGATGATGTTTATAACTTCTTGAATTTGTGTAATATATCTAATAATATTTGTAATTAAAAAGCATTCACACGGGTAGTGCAGTACTCTAGATGGCGCCTCACTCACCTGGTGTCCGCCTTCGGGCTCCCGACTCTTCCTCTTAGGGTTTCGCTCCATTCTTGGCGGCGCCCGACCTTTCTCCTCCAGTGTCTCTTCGGCATTGCCTCTCTTCAGGTTTTCTTCTCCGCCTCTCCCTCTTGGTTTCTCGCTCGCCGGGTCTTCTACCCTGGTTTGTCCTCTCGGGTTCTACGATTGGCCTCTTGGTGACGTCCTCACTTGCTTATGCTTATATTTGGGGTTCTTTTAGGGTTTCAATCCCGGATTTCTTTTAGGGTTTCAATCCCGGTCGTTATCTTTTTTAGTGTTTTATTCGTTCGTTCTAGGGTTTCACTTTGGGTCTTGAAGTTGTGTTCCGTCGCGGAGATTCGGCCACTCGTTTCTCTGCTCTGGCACTTGGTCTCCACCTCTCCCTCCGAGGCGGATTGCATGGTGGTCTCCCCGGTGCTCTGGGATGTGAGTTCGAGTGGCTCGGTGTCTCTTGGAGACTTCTTCTTCATAGGACCTGGTTGTTGATGGGGATGGCTTGTGGTTCAGCTTTGGGGAGGCCCCGTCAATTGTGCTCTACTCTGGCTACCAATTTCTTTGCACCCTCCCAGGTCGGTTGGGTGCGTTTTCTTCTGAGGAGACTTTGGGGTGTGTTCATGCAAGCAGATGGGTATCCTCCATGGGGCTGCGTCTGAGTTTCCTTTCTTTGGTTTCTTTCGACACCGGGACATTCGTTTCTATGCGTTATGGGTATTCTAGCGATGGGTCTGACGATCTGTGTTCATACGATGCATGTGGAGTGGAATTTAAAGTTGAAGAGTGATTTTGGTGGTAGACATTGACGAAGTGGACGATAGTGTTGAGCGATGAGGATGGAGATGACGGTGATGGAAGCTCCGGCGATGACTACAACGCTGATGAAGGCGGTGGTTCTGAGAAGTGATGATGACAGAAATGTCTGGACGAATCGAGGCAGGTGACTGAATCCACAGATGGACGACTGGCGTGATGGTTTTGATCTCGAGGCAGGCGCGTGAATGATGGAAGGCTTTTGAATTTTGAATGTTGTGTTTTTTTGGAAGGAGACAATGGCGGTAGATCGGGTTTTCTGTTGTGTTTGTATGGAATTTGAATGTTGTATGCTGTAATTTTCAGGGTGGTTTTGTGAGGGTCTATACTTACCCTTTAAAAGTGTTATTAGAAAATAAAAAAATATGGATTTTGGAGAAGCATTTATATTTTCCAAAATGATTTATGGTAGTTTATGATATTACCATGTTCCAAGAGAATATAAGATGATTAAATTCCCATGTATGGAATGTGACAACTAAGAGATATATTTTGATATAAGGGTGATCAATGTTAAGCTAATTTCATGACCTTATATCTAATTTATTGGTTTTAAATATTTCATATGTGTTATAAAGTTAACTATTTATGGAATTTTTAAGTTAAAATTTGGATGACGTTTTTGATATTATAGTATTATCTCACCACATGAAGATTTATGAATATTGGATAACCAATTCTAATAAAATTGTTTGGATAGTTAATAAATAAGGATGCTATAACATATCATGGATATCTTAATCTGTTAGTTTGTCTAGAAATATAAAATTCACATTTTATTTTGGATAAATAGGTGAAGTGGAAATTTTTATGACATGTCCGGAGGGTTATATTTTACTTATGAAAGAAGTTTAATATTGTAAGTATAAATTCTCAAGAAGTTTCATCAACTATAGGGAAAGAGTCATGAATATGAAGATTTTATCCAATTAACTTCTATATTAATGAATTAAATGGGTCAATAGATCACTTATTCTTTATAGATTTGTGATTGTTATCTTTTTTTAACAATGTACTATATCACTCTCCATCTTAACTACATGGTTATATTTCTCTTGAATTTCCATTTTTTCACTTCCACCATATTTTCTCCTATATGGGATACTAGTTATGATATTATTTGGGTACCTGTTATGATTCCAAATTTCACATTTTAATGGATGTTTAATTATTCATATTTCCAATGTGGGTTTTGATTAAAATATCTTTAAACTATTAAACCATTGACAACCCAGAACAAATTTGAGGGTGAAATTATCTTTATATTTGGTAAAATGTAACCCCCAATGATTTTGTGAAATATTTTTATTTCAAATCATTTTACTATTTTTGATATTTTTAATTTCTTTCAACACATAATATATTTTTTCTATATTAAATACTATATTTTGTTTGATTACACTTCATGAAAGTCTTATATTGGTGTGTTCCACACACAACTCTGACTTGTCGTGCATTAACCACAACACCGATTTTCTACAAAACATCATTCTATGGATATAATTATTTAAAATATATAATTATATCCATGAAATTAAACTTATTAATATGAATATTATTAACTAAATTTAAAATATTATTTATAATGGTTTTATAAAAATAAAATTTATAAATAATGAAAAATATAATTTTTAGTAATGTCTTTATATGTTAAAAATAGTATTTTCTCAAATGAACATCTTTTCATACCATTCGGTCAAATGAATAAAATTAATTTTAGAAATGTTTATAAAAGTAATTAGATAAAATAAAATTAATTTATTTAATTTATAATGTTGAAATTTTTTACGGTGTATTTTTCGAATCTGTTACAGCCATGCAGGAGGTGGAGCATCTTGAGACTAGCCTAGAAGAAGTATGGGATGGCAGGATCTTCGAGGATCTTGCTAGCAAAAAAGACACCCTAGCCATTTTGCTGATCAAACAGGAACAAGAGGCACGAGACCAAGACATAGTAAAATGGCTCCGTGAGGGAGATAGGAACACCACTTTTTTCCATGCCTGCATCAACGAGAGGAAACACCCAGTTAAACATAACATTTTGTTGGATGATGGATCCTATTAGGACGAAAAAGACATGGTGGGAGGCCTGGCCAACTCTTTCTTCAGGAATCTCCTGGCTAGGCCTAACCCCTGCATGGCGTATGGGTATTCGGGAGGGGTTTTTGATCTCCTTGATGCTTCTCTTGTTCAGATCTCTATCTAGGACAATGAGGGGATCAACGCTATCCCAGATGAAAAGGAAGTCCAAGAGGCCATGCAGAACCTCATTCCTGACAGCGTCCTAGGACCAGATGGTTTCCTAGGCTCTTTCTACAGGGCTTCATGGGAGGTGGTGAAAGAGGATGTTGTCTCGGCTATTCAGGAATTTTTTTGGGGTGGCAGCCTACCGAGAGTGGCGAGTGCAACTACCATTGTGCTCCTCCCAAAATCCAGGGATCCCACCTCCATCACGCACTACAAGCCAGTGAGAATGTTCAATTTCCGGTACAAAATCCTGGAAAGCATCATTAACTCCAGGATGGCCTCCCTCCTCCCTCAGCTGGTCTCTCTTGAGCAGCACAGCTTTGTGAAAGGCCGATTGATCCAAGGGGCCATTGCACTGGTGCAAGAGATGATTAAAGACATCAACTTCAAATCTCGTGGTTCTAATATGGCCATCAAACTCGACATGAGCAAGGCCTACGACCATGTTGAGTGGGGCTTCATCAATAAGGTAATGGAGAGTATTGGCCTCTATCCTTGTAATAATGATATGCTTTTTAGGTGTTTCAACTCCTCGTGGCTGTCGGTCACCTTTGGTGGGAAGTCCATCAGCTTCTTCAAGACCACCCGCGGCCTCAGACAGGGTGACCCCATTTCGCCAAGCATCTTCATCCTCTGCCAAGACTTCCTCAGTCACCTCATCCATAGGATCATGGCCAGAGGAGAGGTCCTTCCCTACCGTAGAAAGTTGAGGTCCAACCACATTTTCCACCTGATGTTTGCGGATGAAACCATACTGTTCTTGAATGCCAGCAAAAAGTCGATCAGAGGTATCTCAAAGGTGCAGGAGGACTACTACCACTGGAGTGGTCAAATGATCAACAAGTCAAAGAGTAACATCTACATCTCCAATAGATGCTCCTCTTGTCGGTCCGTGGAAGTTCAGTACAGCCTTACCATGCAACAAGGAAGCTTCCCTATGGAATACCTGGGAGCGCCAATATTCCCCAGTAGCCTCCACATCCAGGATTTTGATTTTCTCATCTATAAGATTACGGACCGGATACACAATTGGAAAAACAGATTTCTTTCGTTTGGAGGGAGGATTTCTCTGATCAACAGTGTTCTTCTGGCCACCCCGTTCCATGCCCTCTCTACTATTAAGGTTCCTAAAGGCTTCATCAACAATATTGACTAGCTTCTGGCCAACTTTATTCAGGACCCACAGGCTGAGGGAAAACTCCATTGGGCCTCCTGGTGTAGGGTGGCAAGGCCTGCCAATGCAAGAGGAATCAATGTCCGGAGTCTTGAAGCCACTATTCTCTGCATGCATGGAAAACTGGCGTGGGAGGTCCTGGAGCGGCGCACTATTTGGGGTGCAACAATGCATGTCTACCACTCTAGAACCCTTTCTAAAGTGAGTATCCACGACTCTCCCTTCTGGTCAGTTATTTCTCCTATGATCTCTTTCCTCTTTCCTCACTTGTGCTGGCTCATCGGGAAGGGAGACCTCTCCTTCTAGCATCAGGACTAGGTCGGGGGTGTCCTTGGCTTTCCGGGTTGTCCCGCCCCCTCGATCTCTTTCAGGGAGGCCAGTTCGTACCCAGCCCTCATCATGGCATTGCTGAATGAATCCAACGTGAGGTTTTTGACCTCATTGATCTGATCTCGGACCCTGAACATTGCGTTTTCACCCCCTCATCCTCAGGGGCCTTCTCCTCAAGGGACTTCTGGCGCATCTTTGAGGCACCTGTTCATACCGAGAGGTGGGACGACATCCTCTGGCCCAAGTTCACTCCCTCGAAATACAATTTCCTGCTGTGCCAGATAAGAAATAGAGCAATTCCCAAGAATGAGCATATCAAGCGGTGTAACATCCCGCTCGTTTCTGGATGCTCCTGATGCGGAAATCATCAGGAGTAAAGTGCTGGTGATCTCTTTTTTTGAGGGGGAATGGGCGAGGGTGGTTTGGGGCCACTTCGGGGAGCACACTGTGCTGCATGATCCTGATATGAAAAATCGGCCTTTCCTGGACCAATGGTTCCATGGCGCGGGCGAGCGGGGTCCCAAGAAGTTGGATCGTTCTATTATCCTCCTCGCAGGCTGCTGGATTATTTGGCAGGCCCGTAATAAAGCTAGGTATGAATGGTATCCTACTACCAGACGCTCCATCATACTAAGAATGAAAAACCTACTCATTGATCTGGTCAGGCCCCTCAGACATTGGAGAGAGGCTCCCACTCTCTTCAAGCTCAAGAAATATTTCCATGATGGCCTACCCGGTTCGCACAATGCCAGTGGTCATTGGGTTTGCTGGAACCCCCCCTCCATGGAACTTAAACTCAACACAGACGGGTCTTGTATTATTGGAGCTCTTCGTGGGGGAGGTATTGTCCGCAACCATTCTGGCTCCGTCATCCTGGCTTTCTCGTCCCGCCATGGACGAGGCTCCTCTCTCCAGGCTGAGGCAAAAGCTTTTCTCTCAGGCCTCTCCTTGTGCCACCAAAGGAAGGTTGTTCTTATGGAGGCTGAAACTGACTCAAAGATCCTCCACAATTCCCTGAAAGGTAGGGGTCCCATCCCATGGTCCATCAGTTACACCATCAGGAAGTGCAGAGGCTTGATCAACAACAATACCAACGTCGTTCACACCTGGAGGGAGGGTAACCAAGTTGCAGACCATCTTGCATCTCTTGAAACCAGAGGGGGTTAACTGGATTAGAGGGGACGCCCTTGGCCTTCAATATTTCATGCCCCATAGGCCTCATGTTTTTATGCTTCATACCCCACGACCCTCGTGCCTTACTGTTTTAAAATAAAATAAATTAATGATGATGATGATGATGATATAAGAAATTTGCAATTTTTTCAAAATATTATTTTAAAAACCAGTAGTGTTTTCCCATATTTATGATTAATTTTAAATTAATATATTCCACTTCTGTGTATTGAATTTGGAAATATTGGTTCTATATTGGTAATTATAATAATTTATAATTTATTATTACTTTAACATAGTTTTTTACAAAAAAACATTTTTTGGATGTGATTAAAATTTAATATAATGATTAAGACAAAAAATATCTTAACAAAGGACTAAAACATAGTCTTATGAATCAAAATAATTTAAAAACATTATCAAAAGCTATTTTATGGAAATATAATGACCATATACTCTCTTGAATATAATTGGGTCCATTATTGGAAACTCTGTACATGGGGAAAACATGTGTGGAATTCCATTACCAAATATTTACACGAGTTTCACTCCTCCACAATAAAAAAGCACCTCTCCTCCCACTTATTCACAGCTCTAAACCCACTTAGGATCATAGAACACATACAGATTTCACTTTATAACGACCCCTTCCTTATTTATGGATACCATTGTGATGAAATCTATCCATGAAATCCACTTGGTGAATACCAAATTCAGTTACTTAAAAAAGTGGTAACATCCTTCTTCAAGCTCCTTTTGCTTATTTTCATTCTCCAATACCCCATCTCCCCTTATTAAATTATTATATAATAAAACATTATTATCAATATAATTATATTTTTTTATATAATGGGTTCATCCTAATCATACACACACTTCCATCTAATGGGTAATAATCATACCGTCTTTGTGTACGGAGAACTACCGCCTCACGAAATGATGTTGTTCATCTTTACTTTTCCACTATACTAGGTTGAAAACTATGAAGGAATTTTTTTTATATATGATATATATATATAATATTTTATAGTTCTTTATGCTTCTTTAATTATTTTATAACTCATTCCTTTATATAATTCATCTTATTTAGATACGATAACATCATTACAGACATGTGGACTACAACCTCCTCAACCCGATGTGATTCGACCACACATTACATGAAATATATAAAATATGGTATTTGTTAAAATAAATTATATATATATAATAATAATAACGCTATATTTATATTACATAAATATATACATATACATAATTACTTTCATTCTTTAAATTCCACAACAAAATGGAATCATCGTTCATGCGTATGTATGGCTTACCATATCCATGAACAGTGTATTCCATTCCATTTTTCTATATTTTAAATAATTTTTTAAATACAAATATATTGAATATATATGATATTTATATATTGTTTTACATTATTTATGGTTGTAAAAATGATCTAATTAATATAATCATGCATAATATGTCAAAACATACACGATGAACCAAGAAAATATTACCCAAAGCATGGAATTATCAATAATAGGTTAATATAAAGTAATTTAAAAAAAATATATAGTATTATAAATATGAATATTTTTTATAGTATTTATAATAAACATCCATTGATTATATAGGTGGTTTTCATTATTACGACGAGAGTCAAGACATAAAGTAAGGTAATTTTATCTAACTTTTTATTTCTGTGAGAAACATGATTTATACACCACAGATTTCCATTGTTTGATATATATTAATATCATCAATTTATTATATGTAAATTATACATAAATATATTTTTATTTAAATATTCGATTTTTATCTTTCTAACATGGGGTTTAATTTTAAAAATTTACCAAATCGGTAAATTAATTTTTTCAAAATTTTTCTTCATTGATTAAAATGCCATGATATGCACCTATATTCTTCTATGAGGTGTATATACTACCATTTAAATGTTATATCATGAAACTTATTATTTTCATGATATTATTAATTTCCATGTAATTTGATTTCCCTACATTGGTAATCTGATTCAGAGTTGTAATGTGGTATGATTTTATTGAAATAATATCATCGTTTTTCAAGATTTTTTATGATTATGTTATCATTGATGAGATATTAGGATATATATCTAACAAATTATCATTATTTTTCTTACCCAAGGCTTATTCATGTTATATAAATTTAATGGTACCAATTTCTACTTGGTGGTACATAAGACTACCAGAAATTGTTTTTATAATTGTCTGACAAAACATATATCTTCAATTTGTAATATATGTTCCATCAAAACCATGTATTCTAGGATGGTTGAATAAATTTATACTAGTATTATATTATAATTGAAATATATTTTAACTCATTTGGTTTACTTTTAAACAAAACATTTTTTAAAGGAATCATCTTGTGTTTTTTGGATCAAAGAACATTTCTAAACATTTTAAGATGAAAAGGGAATGTTTAGAATGCATAGATTTACCCACCATCATGACTGACATTCCCTTAAATATTCCATCAAAATATTAATTTTTTTTAAAGATAATTATTTTTAAATATTCTAGAAACAAGTTTTTTTTAAATTGGTTTTCAATTAAAATTGTTTGGAAAAATTTTCAAGATTATTTTAAATGTTTTCAATGAAAAAGGGGTTTATAAATATTTTCAATATTTATTGATATGATTATAATGTGTTTTCAATGAAATAGGTTTAAAAAAATTATATACTATATTATATGTTTTCAAATAAAATGGTTTTCAAAAAAATAATTCTTTATTTATATGTTTTTAAAGTATTTTCAATGAAATGGTTTTCAATGTGTTTTCATGATTCCGTTATAAGTTTTCACAGAAAATGATTTTCAAATTTTTTTTATGTTTCTCATGTAAGATGACATATGTTTATGTTACTCATGCCTTTTTGGGGAAATGATTCAATGATTCCATTTATATTCTTTCTGGGAATGATTTCTGTTTTAATGGTATGATGTTTTTGAAATTGGTTTATCTTTTAAATGTTATATTCTTTTGAAACATCCTTCTTTTCATGGGTTATGATTTTGATGAAATGATTATAAATCCTATATCTTTTTACATAGGTTATGATATGATTAATTTTAAATGATACCCATTTAATTTCATGGGTAATGATATGAATATTTATGATATTTTTTACATGTATGTATAATATAATTATGAGATTTGTAGGACCTATATATATTTACAATGAATTGGGTAGTGATAAATGGTATATGAGCTCAAAAGGTATTGGGGTTGTAGACCAATCCCTAAAAAATAGGCTAAATGGGTTATGTCTGAATCCAAAAAAAGAGGGTATAATGGTTTTACCCCAAGACATTAAAAAAGAGGGTACATAGGTTTAGGCCAAGATTAAAAAAAGAGGGTTCATGGGTTGTATCCCAATCCGAAAAACAAGTGGGTAAACAGGTTATATCCCAAGCCCAAAAATAATAGGGTACATGGGTTTTAGACCACAATGTAAAATAAGAGTGTCACATGTTGTTAAACCAAGCCCAAAGCAGGTACAAGGGTCATAGCCCACGCCTAATATGTTATAAGGGTCTTTGTATGTACCCTTGACATAAAATTTTCATTTCAAGTGTGTATGGAACAAATTCCATGTATTATTCATCATCAATGACTCACTTATGATTAATGTATTATGAACTTCCAAAATTTATGAAATGATTCATGATGATGATATTTGATATGAAGGGTTTCATCTTCGAATGTTATGATACTATTCTCATATACTTATGTTCATGTTATGAATACATACTTCCATTGTATACCCTTTCCAAGCATTAAAGATCACCTCTTTATTATGTTTTTTCCCCAAGTTTTTAATAATTTATTCTAAGAATAATTATTATGGGGTAATACTTTTCGGGGAAATATTTATGATCTTTCACTTAGATATTGGAATTTTGTTCCAAGATTCCAAATGCACTATGCCAAATTTTTATTTGGGCATATTTTTTTGTAATGCACTTTGAATTCCAAAAAAGAAATGTCTTATTAATTTTTGAAAATAATGGTTCACTATATAAAAATAAAAAAGGTGAAAATGAATTTAATTAATTAGTATTTAAAGGTGATTGTTTTCAAAATCTTTTTCTAAAATAAGGGTTTTAGATGAATACAGGTTCTCGAACTAAAGAGAGAAATGATGGTGGGTTTTCATGAAAAACTTTTCTCCAAAATATTGAGCTAAAAAGAGTTTGAAATTGTAATATTAATTTTAAAAATTCATGAATTACTTGTGAAAAAAAAAATTAAATGGTTTATTATACAATGGTTAAATAATTTCCTAAGATATAAATTCAAGTGTAAATAATCCTGAAGAAAATGAGATTGAAAAAAACCATTCAAAAGGACATAAAATTGAATTAAGAATAAATTAATGAAATAATTATGTGTATTAAATATAAATCTAAATAAATAAGTATAAATATCTAAATTTATTTTCAAATTCATTATAAAAACAATCATAGTATGTTAATGGAAATGAGGATGTAGTATAACCCAATTAGAAGGAGTCACATTATGAACTTTATTTTCCACTTTGTAACGCTTAATTAAAATCCCCTTAGAAGAAATAATTACAATAAAAACTAAAACATTCATGATGAATGAATGAAACATGATATTATATATAAAAATGGGTAGTATATACACCACATTGATGATGTATTTGGTGAATAATACATTTATCTCATAGATGTAAAATTGAGAGATGAAAATCCATTAATCTACATTTCTCTTAAGGTGAAGATACCTAATATCACTATATAAGGGGTTTAATATATCACTAAACTAAAAATATATATAATCATATCTATAATATCATATATTTACTTCTTATAATATCTTATTAACTGTTTGTTAGTAAAAAAGCATTATTTTCACTATTTCGATTGTTAATTGCCTAGTTTCCCGACTGTGTTTGGAATTTTTATTTGTTGTTCTTATTAATTAGATTGTGGATTCATAATATATATATAATGTAAAACATTTTTTAAATATCATTTTTATTTATGATATATAAATTTATAATAATCCATGATATTTTGATTTAAGAAATGAATTCCACTATTAAAGGAGATGATAGGTTGTATGAACACATGCACACTACATTAATTTATTTTATGTACAAACATAATTGATATTAAATGAAATAAATTTATATCTTGATATTAATATTGGTTTAAAACCATAACATTTGACATCATCAATTATTGAACAACTGTGAGAGTGTGATAAAGGGTTTTCCACCGCATACCTCTACATGGAAAGATGCTCTTCTCAAGAGTTCTCAACCGGATCCCCATGCATTTCTCTATTGTTTATTCTAATTTTCAAGATGATGGTATGTTTGATAGATTTTAGGTTTGTCCAGGTTCAACAATGTTTAGTTTCTGAGGGCGGGGGGGGGGGGGGGGAGGTTAAGGTTAGTAGACCAGCTTCCATAAGAAACGATCTCCCCTCTGACGTTTGTTTCTGGTGGTCTATAATGGAGAACATGTTCATTATTCTCCCAATGATGATTTTTTATAGATGTTATTGTAGTGTGGTTTGTGTGTTGGTTCTGATTTCTTAGGGGGTTATGTTTTTTTCTAGAGGGAGGCATGTATTCATTTCTTCCGACTCTATCCCAAGGAGGGGATGTTTCAGATTCTAATGGTGGTATTTTTAAAGTAAGATGCTGGTCTCCTTGAGAAGGTCTGGTTTACTATTTATTACAATCTCTCTTGGTGGAATAGGTTTTTAATTCCTTGTTATGGTCTATTCATATTGAGTTTCAGTTATTTTTTAAAGGAATTAATCAACAATGATGAGGATGTATTCCCTCATTATGGTTTCCCCTACTATTAGTTTTCTTGATAGTATTTTCATGGTTTTGAATAAAGTATTAGTGGAACTATTGAAGTTCATGGATCACTGAGTACTAATTCTCTAGAAACTTTACGCTAACATCTTGATATATTGATCTTATTCCTTGTCGTTCTCATGTGATGGTTCTGGTGGATGTCTATGGATATATAGTACTAGCGATGCTGAATTTTCAAGAGGTGTACCCATTGATGGGAGGAATTTACTATAGGTGCATCTCATGGATGATTTATTATTCCACTGCCACTCTTCATTGATTCAAAGGTACATCACCCCATCCAAGTTGGTATGGTGCAATGGTTCTAGAGGAGGTTTTTTTTCATGACCCGTCCTAGAGGGTCCCATTCTATGACTACCCCAATCCTACCTCAAATAGGATAGGGTCAGGTGGATAGCACTGAGTAATCATAACCCACAAATTGGAGGAATTAGCCTAATATACCTATATGATCATACACAACTCCAAGACACTAATACTAAAATGTAAAAACACTCTGTAATCAATGAATGATTCCATTATATCCCACAACCTGCGTACAATAGTGAATGTACTCAAAATTAAATACATTTAGAATACAAGACCACAAAAAGAGTCAGGAAACAATACCAATTAATCATGCTGAATTGTTTCCTATGTCATCCCAGTCTAGGAAAGTGAATGCGTATATTCATGAAACTCATTTGAAGAAAACCCTTCCTGATCCAACCTGAGGGAAAATGTACACAGAATACTGTCTCACATTTGAGTATAATTATTCGTCTATATGGCCTTTCTAAGAACCACTAGGTCCTTTCCCACATAGGACCCTACCAAAGGGTTGATCTTCTACCTAAGACATGACACGTTTGGGAAATGTCCTTATAGGGGTGAGTAAAAAAATAATCACTAGGACACCCCAAAAATACAAGGTAAAATACCACAATGGAAACTACAACCTAGGAAATAAAATGTAGGAAAGTACCATAATGGAAATACAAATATGTAAATGTACAGTCAAGTCTACACAAGTGTATTTCTACAAAACATGTTGAAAGAAAATGTAGATATACAAATTACAAAACTCATAGTCAAGAGTAATTTTATAACCAATTACCATCCACATGATTATGTTCAAAATCTATTCTTTCTTTAAGAACATACTTCTCAAACCATGATATCATTAGAGAAACTCACGAAGAGGTTTAGCTCATTTGGGCTTCACCAAAATGAAAACATATTGGTCATGGAAGAATATGATACCACATAGAGGGGATCGCTCCCAGATACACTAGGGGACATTATGCATCATTCCCAGATATACTGGGGGATACCACATACACTATCTGGATTAATTCACTATGTAGGGGATCACACTAGGAAACCCTAGGGGAAACAGAAAATTGCACCCCGATATTATGGGAGATACCACATACCCTACTGATACAACCCACTAGGTAGAGGATCCGATCCCTAATAATAGAGTTTACATGATTCAACAGACTCAACTATGGGTGATAGAGTATCACAATCTAGTCCTGAGGAGGGAATCTTGACTCTATCTAGGACTTGGCATCAAGATGGGATTACAGTCTAGTGATGTGGATGTAATACCGTACATAACTATAAAGGAAAGGACAAATGGAGATTTTAAAACCCTATACTGGTCTGTCAAAAAACCCACCACATCATCTCAAAAGGAACATGTCATTGTTATTGTCCCAATTCCATAAGAATCTTCTCAAACAGGTATACCAATTGAAAATTATGGTGTTTTGATGTTTTATAAGGGGGCCACGTGGCTAGTGGACTGAATCATGGTCGTTCCATTGACCGTCGTGGTCAACTGTAGTAGTTGAATACCCCTTTAAGATATTTATGACTATTAATTTTGACCTCCCTGGGCTTTCACAATCGACCATGGAGGTCAACCACCCTATGCTACAACGATTGACCATGATGGTTGACCACCCAAGCTGTCATGACATCATGACAACGGTTGCTACCATAGAACATAGTCGACTGCAATAGTTGACCATCACGATCGACCATGGCCCACCTCCATCCCGTTCACCAATGGTCAGACCTAGATTCAACCTAGCCCATTGTGCCCGACTTAGCACGATGGGTCAGAACTAGCCCTTTGGACCCGAGAATCTCCTCTTGGTCCTATATGGCCCGACATGGTCCGCTCCGCTCCCGCCCAGCCTACACTTCTATGCTCCATCTCGGCCTAATCTAGCCCTACCTACTCTGCTCCATCCCGACCCACTGGCCCTCTATTTCCATGTGCCCAATGAAACTTGTGGCCACCACATGTGGTCGAATAACTTGTTCCACACCAAGTATCGCCACCAGCTCCCTTGCGGCCACTAGATGCATTCCATCTTTACTGGACGCCTCACATGCTGCCTCTCCATCTACCTCAACATCTTCCTAGACTATCCCCTAGACCCATTTTACCTCTTACTTTCACCGACTGGAGCCACTTCAATGCACCAACACTTGCACCACCATGTTCCACCATCGTCAAAAAAATGTTTTCTTCCATCACCATCTCACCTCTATTGTGTTATGCCAAACATGGATCCATGATATGAGATCATTTAAACATGAATCAAGGTTTAAATGATTGATTTTTCATATATGGATTTCAAATCATGTGGAGAAGATGAAGAAAACAATATATCAATGGATAAATGAACACGAATTACCAAGGATCAAACCTTCACCATTTTTCATGGCAGCCTCAATCTGCTATTTTAAGAATGAATAACGATGAAGGAAATCAAGGAAATTCCTAAAAATAATCCTGCTAATATAATCCACCCTTCAATAATTGAACTATGGGAAAAATCTATTTTGGGATTAGTCTATGTTCATCAGATAATTTATGAATCGAGAAAACAACTCAAAATATCATTCCCTAACTGATGTTGGATCAATCGTTGTTGAAGAGTGGAGCTACCTCATCAATGTTCATTGATCCTTGATCTATCAAAGATGAGGTTGAATCAATTGATAAATCTATCCAGGTTCAACAATGTATCCTCTAGAGGATCTTATCAAAATCATAGTGGAATTCCAGGTTTATGGTGATAATCATTAATTCCATACAAAGCATTTATAAAAATGAATTTCTTGGGTCAAAAAATTATTATTTATTTAAATTATTTAGTGATGATTACATCCTTTTTGGTATATTCATCATAAGACATTAAATAGGAAAAGAGAAGTCATACCTAGCTTAAATACACAACTCTTATCCCAATAACATCCTCACAATTTTGATCTGGGAACTTGTTTAAATGTTATTCAATTTTTTCAAGAAAATAGTCCATGTATGCTATTAAAATTACATTATTTTAAAACGAATATTCCAAGAACACTGGGCCTTAGAATCACATTTATTCTTAGTACCTGGTCTCCAAATCAATCCTTATAATTTCTAAAAATAGAACATGTAAAATATGGGATGTTACATTCTAGCCACCGTGGGTTGTTACGTCACCAAAATCCAAAACAAGGGCTACTCAAACCAATGAGGGTACTGAACAAAAATCAAAGACTCCCACTCCCATGTGCTCTAATGGAGATTCACATAAATTCAGAGGACATACATAAAAAGAATCAACCACCCATGAAGGATCCTCTGCTGTTGATCCTTGATCTCTAGCGTGTACTCAGAAAAATTTGCCTCATACTTGATGTCTAGCTCACCCAGATCAATGATTTGCAATTAGTCATTCTTGTACCTCCTCACCTGTGACATGCAGAGGAAATAATGTACCCTCTATAACTAAGGATGTAGAACCAAGTAGTACGCCACCTTTCCTACTCTAGGTAGTATCATGAATGGTGCAATGAAACATGGATACAAATTTCAACCCTGGCCAAATATTCGTAATCCCCATGGAAGTCAAACCCGAAGGAACACATTTAATCCTTCCTCAATCATGAAATTACACTAAAATAAATCATAATAAGATTTCTATCATCTTTGTGAAGTCTTCATTCCCTCTTGAATGATCTGCACCTTCTCCTAGGTATCTCCCACCAACTCTGGCCCCATGAGCACTAATTATCCTTATTTAGTCCAGTAATGTTCTGACTGGAAGGGTCACTCGTATAATGATATGGACGACCATACCAATGGTGGATTGGTAGTTTTTTTTATGCAAACACTACTAGTGGTAGGTGATCAAGCTAAATTATTCCAAAACCTAACATGCAATCCAACAACATGTCCTCCATAACCTGAATGGTCCACACTGTTTGGATGTCCGATTAGTGGTAAAACACATTTATCAAGAATAATTGAGTCCCAATTACATACTAAAATCTCATCCAAAACCAGAATGTGAAGAGTGTACCCTGATCTGAAACTACCATAAATGGGGATCAATGTAGTTGAACTATCTACCACACATAGAGGACTTCCATTCTCATTACTAAACACTACACCCAGATATCTATGAATTTGGAAAACTTGGTGAGTCATTCAATGATCACTCATATGGAATCGTGTCTCATGGACGTACATGGTAAAACCATAATTAATTCCACCAACATCCCATCCCACATCCATCTGGATCCTCAAGGGGTTTTTCTAAACACAGTGGAGCCTAGTGATCTACAATAAACCTACACTTTATTTCACACATAAAATAATTTAATACATAAAATTTTCACTTGATACAACACAGAAGATCGAGAGGCCTACTGTCTTTGGGGATTAGGAACATTTCATATCATCTAAGAATATAAAACACAACATGTTTATTGGAAACATCTTTTACATGACCAAAACTTTCCTTTGTACTTAGTATTTCATGGGATTACCAGAGGAAATGCATAAAAAAAGTCTTATCTATAAAGCCCAGTAAGGGTGGAATGTCTAAAAATTTCAGTGCCAGTTTTTTATGGAATTATTTAGATACAACGAATTTTGATGACATGCGATTCTGAGGCCCAGTGTTCCTAGATTGATCTATCTAAAAATGTTATGCTTTAAATAGAACATTTGAGCGGTGTTTTTGAAAATGTATAACAACTATTAAATTGGTTCCTATATCAGAAATATGAGGGTACTATTTCATTTAGGATGGCGGGTTTACCCTAGGAGTTACATTATTTTAGTTAGGGAATGCCTCTAGTGATAAAACCTGAATATTTCATAACCAGAAATAAAATTATTGAATAAAATTATTTTGTTTTTGAAATGCTTATAACACCTGAATGTTGACACATATTAAAATATTGAGACCACCGCTAAACTTGTGAGGGTATGATTTCTTTAGGCCGACACTAATATCGGCTGGTGCGTGATAATAGTGGATGTTAGTTTTTGGTCGTGAATAAATCAATTATGTATAAATTATTTTATTCTAAAATCATTATAACTCATAAATAGTAAATTAGATTGAAAATCCGAGAGTAAAGTTTAAATAGTGGGGGCACGTTTCTCTTAGGTGAAGCCGTACCTCAACCGATGTGGGTCATGGGTGAAAGTTAATTTTATAAAAAAAATTTAAGGTTTGTTCAGTAAACGTGGGAGAATGATTTTCTATCTTCTGAACTAGTGCTCCGATTAAAAATCTGAGGGCACCATTTAATTTAGGACATCATGATTCTCAATGAAATGTATTAACCTTGGCTAGAATGGGCCATGCAGAAATTTTATTTTTCATACTTTTCTAGAAAAATAATAAAATATTTTAAATGAATTATTTTATTTTTCATTCTCATAATTGAGTGACAGACAATGACGCTTTAGGGAAGCGATGGGACAACGATGATGCAAATTAATGAGGATCATTAATGTCTCGTCAACTTGTAGTGTAACGATGGTTTAATGACACATAACAACGACGTTGTTTCTAAAATGAAATAGTGTTGAGACACAATGTCTCACTATAATGGAAACTCTACGACATGCTCTTATTTATAATTTGACACGTTGGGGAAAACACATTAAAAATTTGGAGGATTTTCTACCGACCCTTTGACAAACTTCCATCCCAGTGATGAATGAGGAATATCAGTGGAACATCATCATCTTTGAAGACTTTCAATGATCATATTTGGGAAGCGATGTCGATGTCTTAATCCCTCGAGGACAAACATCGTGGCATCATCATTCATAAGATGTAGGGATTTTTGATTTTATGTTCTTCCCTATCCTTTCCTGAAAACAATGAAAACAGATCAACCCACGAAGAGGTTGATCCGTGATTCATGTGATATGTGGGAGGGTGTTTTATTCTTGGGGTTTTATTTATTCAGGGTCCAAATCATGGCATGTAATGGTTGAACAGAAACTCCCCAAACCTCCCCATTCTTTAATCCTCTAAAGCAGAGGCCCCTGGCCGACACGAACAAATCCAGAGTTTCTCTACATGTGTGTTCTTGGTGGCCATACATTCAAAATGTGGAAAAGAAGGTTTGGGATCCTCACCGTGAAGAGGTCACTCCTCAGAGGCCACAAACGCAGATGGCTCAAAGAACAGACCGCCAGAGCGCATCCGGTGGTACGCTATACGTCCTGTCAGTAGTTTCGGGACCAGAGGCAGTGGAAATGGTAGTAGGCCTCACCAGTAGTGTGGAAGAGTTGACCCACTCAGGCGGACCGTGTGGACTGGGAAGTCGTGGCTCGTCAACCGCGCTGGCATATTGGAGGACGTGGCGCCATTCAGGGTGTCGTGTGAAGGGATGACCCACGTCCAGGCCATTCAGATAGTTGCAGAAGCCATGGTCTATCGAAAACAACTATCATAAGGGTCCCACACCAGTGGGGCCAAGGGGTTAGTCAGACATGGTAGGAATGCCACATCCTGGCTGGTCTGTATCACCAGCCACACCGCACGACTGGTACCGCTGGCCATTTGGCCGGACCCGAGCCAAGTGGGTCAGACCGTAACGATAGTCTGGACCTTGTCGGTGATCCAGAACCACACCCAACGGGCTGGACCTATGCCCCAATTGGGCTGGGAAAGACTAGACCATGTCATCGGGTGTCCTGGCGGGCTGGAACCTCGTCCAACCAGGCCAGGTCAAGCGAGGCCTATTGGGCCAGGCCCACTGGTCAGGCCAGACCAGACCAACCTCAACCCACTCTAGGCCAGGTCGAGTCCATCTTAATGAACTGGGGTATGTGGGACCCCCCAGTCATGGTTTGTCTGTTGATATGACCAAGTCAGACCGGGCCTCATTGCAACTGGACCCCTGGTTACTAAAACGCTTGTATCTTACAAACTGCATTTATGATTGACTAGAAATTTGTGGAGTTGGGACCCTCTCAACAAGGATGATCATTTGGAACATTCAATAGTGACTTTGTGGAAGTGGATCTGAGATGATGTTCTTGAGGAGTGGTTATCCCAAACATGCTTTGTATAGAACCCTGTGACAAGCAGAGACCTGCAAACTGCTGACTTTTGGCCCAGTGGGAAGAACCTATCTATGACATTACATGCCCACGGTGGGAAACACCTCTCTATGATTTTGACATCCCACATTATGCGAATAGGATGACTCTTTCAGTTAGCCATGACTAGTGGAAATCACCTCTGTGTGAATTTTCATACCCACAGTACGTGATAGGAAAGAGTACCAAAGCAATCCAAGGATAGTGTGAAGCACCTCTTCATGATACGACATACCCATCTTACTCACTAGAGTAGGAGTTCTCGAGCATCCACTGTGTTCAACGAAGTGACTGATGATTATACTATTTCTACCATAGAATATACCTGGTGTGAGTTGTCTTGTGTTTCGTGCTTTACCTTGGGTAATTTTTTTTTGGTCTTTCCTTTTTGTTGCGTTGTTCCAACTGAGTACTATGTTACTCACCCTTGCATGGGATTCAACAAAACGTGTTGTGTCTTGTGTAGATGACTAATGTATCGACAGAGGTTCTCAGAGAGATGATATTAATAGATTCTATGACTGTGTACTTTGTGGTCCAGGATAGGGGAAGTCCTTGTAGGACTGGGCGGACATGACATACTAATTCGGCATAAAGTAAATTCACAACTCTCAAGACGTGGTGGGGTTTTATATGGATTTCCATCAATGTTCCCTCCTATGTTTTGTGGTTTTCAGTTCATTTTTGGGGTTGTATTCTAGTAACCTTATATTTAGATGTACTTGCACATTGATTTTTCTTACTGGTTTTATTTCCCCACCTTTCGGTGTGTTGGGATGTGGTTGGGTGTGTGTGTGTGCATACATTTACTAAGTAAAATTACTCCCACATGAAAGTTTATGCCTTTGACGCTAGTTTCCATCCCCTGGCCTTCAGGAGGGGGGCTTGGGGTAGTCACAACATGGGCCTTAGGGGATGGGTCATGAAAAAGTGGTATCAATTGGCAGTCGGTCCTTCCACAAAGACAAGGAGTCTATTGTTTTTGTTTTGGGGAAACATTGTTATGTGTTGCGAGTTCGACATTCATATTCGGGGAGTCTAGTGTTTGTGCAGCAGCCGACGTATCCATACACCAGGAAATTGAATTCTGTTTTCAACTCAATACCAGAAAATAATGGTTGCATAAGTATCTCCTTTTTGGAATAAAATTCATCTCATCAGGTATAACCTTCTAACTGGGGTACATCTTGATCTATCTCAGGATTCCTCCAAGTGGAAGACCAGCCAATATCCTAATATATGGTCAAGAGGATTGTCCTCCTAGAGATGGGGTGTCTATTTAGGGACCAATTATAGATATGGCCCCTCCTTGTGGTATACCAATGTTACCATCACTCGTTGATCATATTGCAGGCCCACCTCCATTGGTGCAGCTAGATGTAGCTTTCCAGACCAAGTCATTGGTGACTCTTTTGGAACATAGTGATGGGGAACAAGGTATGAATGTGTGTCCTGAGCATCCGAGGCAACGATCACTTGAGATGTAGGATCAGTTGGACATATATATTATAAGAGCGCAAAGTAAGTCACAGAACCAGAGGGTTATTAGGAGGAAAAATGCTAGTTTCCTAAAGGGTAGGCTTTGCTATGCTTGTCATAAAAAAGTACATCATGTGCGAGATTATCCCATCATTCATGTTTAGGGTAGTAGAGGAGATAGTTGTAGAATACCATGGATTATGACCCCAAAAATCTAGGGATGAATCATGGAATGATGAAGGTATTTCAAATTTTTTTGTAGTATATATTCACACATATAGTAGTGATTTCCCATTCCTTCCACATTTTATTTTTTGATACCTAGAGGTTTCAATTGAGATCGTGGACTTGACCCTCACATATAGTGACACCTACTAGAGGACACGCAATAACAACACACCAGTTCCGATAGTGTGGATTGACTCTTAAATGTGAAAGTACTGGTTTAGATCTATTGATAGTAGTGTCAAGGATTTACAATTACATTCTTGGTATGGACTAGTAACATTCATGCCGGGAATGACTGCATTAGAAAAAGGATGTGGTTCATCTATAGAGATGGAATCCAATTTCCCTTTATTGGTAGAGGGTAAATCCTTGTATCCCTAGATGGACTCAAGATGAATAGGGTAGAAGCAAATCCTATTCAGTAGTCTAGTTTGACCCTCGGTGTAGTTAATGTAATGAGTCCTCATGTACCTTAGTGATAGTAGTGTACAAGGATGTCTCCCTTGAATATATTCCAATATTACCTCTATGTTGAGAGGTAATCTTCTTCCTTGATCCATACCCTGGGGAGACACTGATATCCACACCGTCATATCGAATGGCTTCTGCAGAGCTTCGTGGAATGAGGGTATAGTTGGAGGACATTGAAACATAGTTGATGCATGTGTTCATGGAATTAAACTGAGGGCTCCATGAAGGATTTGAGGTACATTGTGTGCCTACTACCAGTAATTGTATTAATAGACACTGGTTGTATTAATTCGTTCTTATCATGAATCATGTTCAATACAAAGAGTTTCCAGTTAAACCATTGAATTGATCCTTACATATAGAGATACATATTGGAGAAGACTCGATAATCAAACTTATGCTGAGGATGTGATCTAAACCTTTAGATGAGATTTTCGGTTGGAACCTTTTAGTTGCAGTGTCAAGGCTTTACGATGTAATATTTGGTATGGGTTGGTCATCCCCATTTCAGGCTCAGATTGATTGTTTTAGGAAAAAATGGTGTGGTATATCCATATCATTTGAATGGGGTTTTCCTTGGTCATCAATGAAATGGGAAACCCATTAAGAATGAGATAAACTCATGCATAAGAGGCGGACTGTAGGAACGTCCCTTCCAAAGATGTTTCTACGGATACCTCCCCATAGGGGGAGGGACTTTTATATCATTCTACACCCCTCAATGGAACTGATATCCACATCATTATATCATAGGGATTTCATAGAGCTTCACAAGCAGGGGCGTAGGTGGGGGAATTATTGAGGAATGGCCCAGTAAGACCTAGTGTTTGAGGTTAATGGTGGATTACCATAAAATTAATCATGTGTCAGTGGAGAACATTTACCCACAACCAAAGGGTAAGTGAGCACACCAATAATTTAAAATTGGTATCCATTTATGTGGATGGAAAGGTTCCCATAGGCTTTTTAGTAGTTGAGATAGTGTAGATGGTTAGATTTGCTTCATGACTTTGACTTAGACATAGTCTATACTCCTGGGAAGGTGAACACGTTGGCATACATTATTGGTAGGAAGTCTGGTTTATAGCTATTATGTGAGGAAACAGAGTATCTAGACACGATGTTGATATCCTTCATGAATGATGACGGTCCAGCTTACATTTAGTCAAGGAATACCACTCACCCACTCTTGTTGTGATTCAGGGAGGCACATGTCATGGATGTTGACTACAAGGCCCGACTTTCTCAGTTAACCTCATGATAATCTCATTATTGATTTTCAGTAGGTGGGGAGCACATCATCCTTTTTAGAGGGCATGCCATAGTGCTAGTGACGTTATGGGATGAGTGATTGAGGGAGTTCCATAAATCATATCAGGCGGTACATCCTAGTGTGGAAAAGATTTACCAAGACATCCAGTGTTAGTACCGGTGGCCAGAGATGAATAAAGTAATGGTTGGGTTCATTTCATGATGCCACCCTTTTCAGCAAGTGAAGTTTGAGCATTAGGTTCCATCAATCTTGACTCAGCCACTCGAGATACTAGATTGGAAATGGGTTGGTATATCAATGGAATTCATGACAGGGTTACCACATAACTTTAGATGTCAAGACTCTATCTGAGTGATCGTTGATCAACTCACCAAGTTGTCTCACTTACTACCCATCTAGGAGCAGGGATTGGTAGAGGGCATGGGAAATCTCTACATCCAAAATACAGAGACAATTGGAGTTCAAGGATGGAGATCATGAGTTCCTTAGGGTCTCACCCCAATGGGGATTGCATAGATTTGTCTGGGGTGGCTAGCTACCTCTGAGGTTTATCAGATCTTTTTAGATCCTAAGTAGAGTTGGTGAGGTGGTGTGTGGTATATCTCTTACCCCACAGATGCACCTAGTGCTTGATGTTTTCCATGTGTCTCAGCTGAGGATGTACATTCATGATCTATCATAGTTAGTCGACTAGGGTGAACTGGATATTAACAAAGGGGAAATGTTTGTGGAGTTCCTAGTGGAGATAGAGGATCTATAAGAGTGGGTCATTTGGGGGGAAGTCAATTCCTCTAGTGCGAGTTCAGTGGTAGCATGAGAATCTTCAGGAGATAACATGGGAGTTGAAGGCCTAGATTCATGTTCAGTACCCTCTTTGTATGATTTTCCATGGTTTTGGATTTCAGGGACATAAAACCCTAAGGTGGGGAGAATTCAATGTCCCGAAATTTTAGTGGAAAATATTGTTTTTAAATGGAATTATTTTGAGACTGCTAAAGTAAATGGCACGTGATTCTGAGGCCTGGTGTTCATGGATTGATTTTTCCAAAAATGATAAGCATTAAATAGATTGTGTGGGTTATTTTCATGAAAAAGTGTAATAAATCCTAAATGGGTTCTTGGATCATAAATTTGAGGGCACCATTGCATCTAGGATGGCATGTTTACCCTAGGGGAAACATGAGTTTAGTCGACATATGCCACTAGTGATAAAACCCGAATATGGCATAACCGTAAATAAAATTATCTTATTTTTCAAATGATTATAACTCATGAATGATGAATCATATTAAAAATATGAGAACATCTGTGAACTCATGGGGGTATGATTTTCTTAGGCCGACCATAATATCGTCTAGTGCTAGCCAACAATGTTAGTTAGTTTTTTGGATTCGAATAAAATAATTAAGTAACTATTATTTTATTTAATTAACCTTAAAACTCCTAAACTGTTACTCATATTTTAAATCTGAGAGTACCATAGCACTCATGGGGTCATGTTACCCTTTGGAGGAGCCTGACCTCGATAGGCGCAAGTTGATTTTGAATGTTAGTTTTATTGAACTTTTTAGGTCACTTTCTGTAAACATGTGAGTGGGATTTTATACCATTTGAACTGGTGAATGGACTAAAAATCGAAAGTAACCATTTAATTTATAATGCCATGATTCAACTAAAAATTATATAATTTTGGACAGAAAGCGCTGTGCTGAAAATTTATTTTTCAGAATTTTCGAGAAAAATAAAAAAACATGAATTTTTTTTATCACTATTGAGTGGGGGATGACGATGATATGGGGAAGTGACCATATGAAATAATGAGGCTCATTTATTGTTCGTTAACTCATAGTGTAATGAATCTTTAATTACACATTACATTGACACTGTTTCTGAAATAAAAACGTGTGCTGACACAACGTCGCATCATAATGGAAATGATGTGACATGATCTAATTTATAGATCGAGACACTGTGGAAATATGGATTAAAAATTTGGAAGATTCTCTAGAGAACCTATGACGAACTTCAACCTGAGCGAATAGTGACGAACACTAGAATAACTTCATTATCTTTGACACCTTTCAAAGATCAAGGTCGGGAAGAAAAATCGATGTCTTAATCCCTCAAGGATGAACTCCATGACATCATATGTCATATGAGGTAGGGGTTTTTGATTTGATGTTCTTTTTAGTCCGTTTCTAAAAATGATTAAAGGCAATCATCCCATAAACTGGTTCATAAGAAATTGATGTGTTATGAGGGAGGGTGTTTTATTCTTGGGGTTTTATTTATTAGAGGACCAAATCATGGCATGGAATGAATGAATAGAAACTCCCCAAAACTCCACCATCATTAAACCTCTAACACATAGGCCCCCGACCAACACGAAAAAATGCCAAGCGCATCCACATGTGCAATCTTTGTGGTCGTACACTAAAAATGACGACAAGGTAGGTTAGGATACTTGAGGTGATGATGGTGCTTTCTGGAGGCCACAGTTGCAGACGACTCGATAAATGGACCACTAGAGCACATCTGGTGGTCTTCTGAACACCCTTTCGGAGGCGGCCAACCTCACCAGATGAGTGGAAGAGGCAGCCCATGCCGGCGGGCCGCATTGACCGAGAAGCCGTGATGGTGCATTGGAGGACACAATGCCAGGTGTAGCGCCGCGTGGAGGGACAACCCTTGTCCGGGATGTCTGGATGGCTAGAGAAGGTGTGGTCCATCTACCGTGATAGGTGGAATCCCCCCTGCCCATAGGGCCAATGGGGGAGCCGTACGCGGAAACCGGGTCGCGTCCTAACTGCTCGGCAAAACCGGCGGCACCAAGATTTTAGTGACCAGCATGCAGGCCAAGCCCCCAGTGGGCTGGGCCAGACCCGTTTTGGAAGGCCACACCTTCACCCAGTGGGAAAGAACCACTCCCCTTCGGGTTGGTCTAGACTAGACCGGGTTTCCGGGTGACCTGACGAGCTAGACCCTCGGCCAATCGAGCCGTGTCTAGAGAGGCCTGTTGGGGCTGGCCCACTGTCCTAGGCGGACCAGACCGACCTTGACCCTCACCAGGTTGGGTCAAACATGTCTTAATGAACTGAGGTTTGTGAGACCCCCAATTCAGTCTAACATAGTTAGACCGGGCCCCATCACAACTGTCCTCCTTGTTAAAAAACGCCTGTATCATGAAAACCATGCATCCGATTGACGAGCCATTTGAGGGGTTGGGACCCTCTCGAAGAGGTGGATATTTTGGACATATATATTGTGACTTTTTTTGGATGTTGAGATGTGAAAAAGGTCTTGAGGAGAAGTTCTCTGAAGTTTTCTATGTACAGAATCCTTCAACTATATGAAACCGGAAGACTGCAAACTTTTGGGAAAGTGGGAAGCAACTCTCTATGAAATTATAGGCCAATAGTGGGAAGCACATCTCTGTGACTTTGATAGCCCATGGTATGTGATTAGGAGGAGTACCTCAGTTGGCAATGACTAGTGGGAAACAACTCTCTGTGACTTTGCATGCCCACAGTATGTGATGTGGAGGTGTAGTTAAGTTTTCCAAGATTAGTGGGAAACACCTCTTCGGGACTTGGCATGCCCACTGTATTTTCTAGAGGATATGTTCTCCAGCAGTCAAGGTGTTTGACGATGTGATTGATGATGCTACAATTATTACCCTAGAATATCCCTAGTGTAAGATGTTTTGAGTTTCATGCATTACCTTGAACAATTGATGTGCGATATTTACTTTTTGTTGTAGGGTACCTACTGAGTACTATATTACACACCCCTGAACATGGTTCACTATCATGTATTGTGCTAGGTGTAGGTGACCGATGATTCGATAGTGGTTATCAGGGAGACATAACAGATGAAAGCTATGTTGGTCGACATGGCAGCCTAGGACTAGGAGGGGCCTACTAGGAATTGAAGGACAAGACAGACTACTTCTGCATCTAGTAGCTTCTCTACTCTCACAATCTGGTGGGCTTTTTTGTGGACAGCCATCAAAATACCCTTTTGTGTTTTGTTATTTGCTGTTCTTTGTTGGGATTCCATTCTGGACCATTTATATTTAGATGTACATGCACTCATCATTGTTTTAGTGGTTTTATTTTACCTCTTTTGGTGTGTTGGGATATGGTTGGGCATGAGTGAGCATACATGTTATCCTGAAAATGCCTCCCACTTTTAGTTTAACCCCTTTAATGCTAGTCACCAGCCCTTGGACTTCGAGAGGCGGGCTTGGGTTAGTCACAACATTGGCCCCATGGGACAGGTCGGGACAAAGGGAGTAAACAAGGCATACCATGATGAATACAATACATGTCAAGAAATAGGCATATCAATAGATCATAAGAGAAACTATAAAATAATGGAATGATATATCATGGTTATCAAAACATGGAAATGTGGCAACAACATTTAACATGATATTAGCATGATCTAAGGTTCATTGCACGTGGAGCCTGAGTGAACCCTCATTGATCATGAATTACCATTATTAAACCCTCATTTCACTTGATGTATCATGATGCTAATCTTTACCTAATGCATTGAAGAGCTATCAGGGCACACCCTACATAATCATTTCATTTAATGAATAAGTGTGCCCCATGGGTCATATAACATGGATTCGTCAAATATCCTCATTTATTCCACGATGAAGGAATGTGGTATTAATTCATGAAAATATTTAATCAATATGTAAATGTGCATAAAGGTGAATACCATTGATAGTGAAATGGGCATGGTATTCACTATATAATGACTTTGTCTTGGAAAATCTCGGTGCTATTTCGGTAGCATAATGGTGTGACATAAGAATTAATTAAAATGGTTGATGAGAGTGAAATGGGTGCCTCATAATATTTATAGTAAATTGAAACTATGGGGTTATATATATACATTTCCCAACATATTTAATGGAATTTAGAATCATAATACAAAATAATTTCTTTAATATAAATGAGGAGAGAGAAATTTATTACGGAATTTCGGCATGGTAACAGGTGTACATGGGAGGAATTAATGATAGAGAAAGAGGTATCTCATCATTAAAACATATGTAGGGAAGTATGTGGGTGGTGTGAAATCAAAACCCAAAACATTTTCAATTTAAAATAAAAGGATATAAAAACATAAAAATACTTGGACAAAAAATGGGAGCGAAAGAAATCCCTTACTTGGAAATGTGATCCCAAAGGCTTGGGAGGGGCTTGAGAGAGGCTTAAAGGGAGTATCAGTCCCCTTGTGAATATTTTAATGTTAAGAGGTTTAGCTAGGGATGTGCTCCAAGGGTTTTGAGTGAAGATAAGTGGGATCTTGGGTGGTTTATATAGGAAAATAAATGGAATTCTTTATTATTTAGGCTTTAGACAAAAGACATTAAACTAATCAAACCCACAAACCTATCCATGGTTTATACACATGGTTTTTGAAAAAGGAGAGTAGAAAAAATTATTTTATAAGGCCAATGGCCGAAATTCTTAAAATATTAGGCTTTCTTTGGTGGAGGTGAGTCACACTCTCAAGGAAATCATTTTAAAATGTTAAAATGTTTTATATGTATTGGAGGGTCCAGTAATGCTTGGTAAAATAAATAAAACAGACCTAAAATTAGATAATTTTAAATATAAAACATATTTTGGAAGAAAATACAATTTATCTTATTTTATTACAACAATTTTGGGTGATTATGACGTCATAAAACACATTATATATTTAAATAGTTTTTAAATTTTACCCAAAAATTCGATTGTCTCATAAAATTATGAAAAATTCACCATTGGATAATTTTGACATCTTGATTCCTAAATTAATATTAATTTTATTTAAATAATTTTCTAAATATATGATTTGTTACTTTTAAAATAAAAACCATCATTTATCGAAAATTAATGGGTTTTGATAATAACAAAATTCAGGCCTTAATAATATTTACAATTGTATTCATAAAAATTATATGATAAATTATATTAAAGAGAACAATTTTTTAAATAATATTTTATAAATATGTTATTTAATTCAAAATTCAAATAATTATTTAAAATAGATTTCTTAATTGAATATTAACTAAAAATAGTTTTTGTTCTTTAAAATCTATTTACTACGTAACAATAATAAAATGAATATATATTCTCTATAAATAAATAATTAACATAATAATACTGATAGGGTCTTGTTACATAACCCCTTAAAATACCCACATAATTCCTAAGGTTAAGGTGTGTGATGATAAAAGAATTTTTGGGATGCTCAGATAACATCTCTCAGGTGGTAATATTTATTAACTTCCACTTCCCCCATAGGCAGTTCTGTTAAAAATTAACATGTTGAAGCTTAGCATGGGCTTGGTCGATGGAGAAAACTAGTGACGCTACCTCATTTCCGAGCTTAGACAAATGGGCATCGTATGCAACTATTCTAATTGATGTGGCCATAACATCATTTATCTTATTAAATTTGATTTGTTAAATAACTATATTTATAATAATCATTAGATCACTGTTCAATGGCTATATTAGAAATGGTAAAAATTATTAATAGTATATTGAAATCCCCCAACATAAAACCAAGGATGTGTATATGTTTTATATTAACATTTCACATAATAAGACATTAATCATATCAAGAGGAATTTTCATTAATACATGTTTGGGTCATTAAAATCTTCTCCCTTTAAGAAATTTCTCCCTTGAAATTTCTTTTTTCTACACTAAAATTGATACTGGTAACTCTGAATCATCAATTCTTCTGATTCCCATGTTTCTTCTTCAATAATTTGGTTTCTCCACAACACCAGGACAAGGAGAATTGTCTTATTTCATAGAAATTTTTCTATACGATCTTAGATCTTCACATGCTTATCTTCATAAGAGAGTTCATTCTCTAATTGTATCAACTCTGGATTGAGTTCATGCGATGGGTGAGGTATGTATTTCCTCTATAGTGATACATGGAATACATAATGTACTTGTGAAAGGTTCGGTGGGAGTGCTAGTTGATAGGCCACTTCTCCAATGCAGTCAATGATATCAAAATGGAAGATGTACCTTGGAATAAGGTTTCCCTTCTTCCAAAATCTCATAACTATCTTCCACAGTGATATACAAAGGAATTACATGTCTCTGACATCAAATTCTAGGTCTCTTCAACGATTATCATCACAAATATTTTTTCAAATCTGACCAACTTTATTGTGCTACTAGATGGTCTTAACCTTCTCCACCATTTCGTCAATTATTTCTATACCTAGGACATTTCTCTCCCCAATATCATCCCAACATGCTGGTGTTCTGCACATCTTCCCCTAAAGGGCATCATAAGGAGCCATTTAGATGCCTAAGTGGAAATTGTTTTTGTAATAGAACTCAACCAGAGGATGATGTTGATCCCATCCTCTTTTGAGGTCAATGGAGCATTTTCTAAACAAGTCCTCAAGTGTTTTGACAGTCCGCTCAGATTGGCCATCAATTTGAAGAAGATAAGTCATACTAAAGTTCATCTCAGTATTAAGATCATATGGAAGACTCTTGTAAAACATAGAGGTGAATCTTTGATCTTGATTAGATATAATTGATAGTAGTACTCCATGCAGCCTTACTACTTCCCTGATATATATATGTACCATATGATCTAATAAGAAATCATCCCGAATTCTAATGAAGTGTGAAGTCTTTTTAAGATAATCCAATACACCCCAGATTTAATTATTTCCATTGTATGTCTTTAGAAGTCTGGTGACAATGTCCATGGGTACATTATCACATTTCCAGGATGGTATGGGTAACGGTTTCATAATCCCCTTAGAATTCTGCCTCTCATCCTTCACTTGCTGACATACCTGACACTATGAGGTATACTCAGTGATCTCCTTCTTCATGTTATCCCAATAATAATGCTCTCAAAGATCTCAATAAAACTTTGTATTTCATGGGTGAATGGTGAAATTCAAATTATGTGCATCTTCGAATAGTTTATTCTTTATCTTTGGATTTTATGGAAAACATTTACTAGTCCCAAATCTCATAATTACAACTTCATTAAAATTGAAATTCAAGGATGTAACTTGTCTGATAGTTTCCACATTCTTCATAATTCCCACATCATCCTTTTGACCATCATTTAAGGTTTCTAAAAGAGATAGTTGAGAAATCATTTGTCAAAGGATTTATGATTTCCCCTTCTTTATGATTCTCATGTCCATCTTCATCGAATATATGAATATTGGATACTTTTTTATTCTCATCAATGATAGAATCACCGGGTCCTTTCTACATAGAGCGTCTTCCACCTTGTTCAACTTCCCATGGTGGTAATGGATTGTGAAGTCCTTGTCTTTGATCAGATCTAACCATCTTCATTGTTGCATGTTGAAATATTTTTGTGTGAATATATACTTGATGATTTTTTTGTCCGTATATATTTCATACTTCTCCCAAAAGAGTTAATTCCACCAAATATTCAAAGAGAATATTACTATAACCAAATCCAAATCATGTGTTGGACAATTTTTCTCATGATCATTCAATTTCCTTGAATCATAGGCATTTAATTTAATATTTCTCATCAACAAAAACGCATCCCCTTCTTTAAATCATTTATAAATACCACAAAAAGTTCTCCACTTGTGGGTAGTGTGAGCAAGAGTGACGTGATAAGCCTCATTTTAAAATACGTGAAACTCTCTTTACATTCATCACTCCAATAAATAATGAATCCCTTATGAGTTAGCTTGATTATTAGTTTTGACAATCTTGAAAAATTCTAAAAAATTGGCGATTATATCCAACTAACACCAAGAAGAAACATATATCTGTTACCGATGTTGGCCTCATCCATCCATCAATTGCAGTTGTCTTAGAGGGATCCATAGATATCCCATTACTTATGATGATATGAACCAAGATTGAGACCCCTTCAATAAAAACTCACACTTTTTGTACATTGCAGATAGATTAACCTTTTGTATGGTCTCAAATATAGTGCTTAGATTCTCCTATTTCTCCTCATTAGTTTGGGCGTATATTAGAATATCTTCAATAAATTCTACCAAATATTTTTTTTGGTATTCTCTAAACACTCTAATCATCAGGTCCAAGATGATTTTTGGGGCATTAGTGAGTTCAAAAGGCATTACAATGTATTCATAATGCCCATATCTTGTTTGAAAAGTAGTCTTGGGGATATCCTCCTTCTTCACCCTTACATAGAAATATCCCAAAATGAAATCCACCTTGGATAATTATTTCACTCCACATAGCTAATTGAACAATTAATAAATTCGTGGAAGAGGATACATTTTATTTCTTGTGATTTTGATGAGCTCCGGATAATCAATGAAAAGCCGCATTGACCCATCCATCTTCTTGGGGAAGAGGAATGGTGCACCCCATGGTGAAGCACTTGGGCTAATAAACCCATTATCCAGATTATCTTGTAGTTGTTTCTTCAAATCATCACTCTCTACAACATCTATTCTATATTATTCTTTTATATTGGCAATGCCCTAGGTATATGATCATTTGAGAATTCAGCATCACTTCAAGGAGGAATATAAGAAAATTCCCCTAGAAACACTTCAGTGAATTCCATCACAATAGGAATGTTGTCAAGGATTGTTGCTTCCTTAGAAACAATCACATAAGAAAGATAAAAATTCACATTGGGCAGTAATATCCACACATGAGATGATAGAGAAAAAGAATATTCATCCTCCTCCTTGCACTTGTACATAATCGGGGGTCGATTCTCCATATGGAGTGTGATTTCTCTGTCATGGAAACTTATGTTGGCTCTAGATAAAGAAATAAAGTACATGCTAATAATCACATCAAATACCACCAAAGGGATTATGGGATGGTTCATTGGGGAGCTCAAACTACAAATTGTGATAGGGGAGGATTTATGTTCAGGGGATGCGATGAATTCTCCATTTGTCATTCTCACTAAAATAACTACTTCCATGATTTGTGGTGCTATTGGGATAGTTCAACAAAAATTCCTATATATAAAATAATGAATGTAACTAGAATCAACAAGTATGTTATCTATTTTTGAATTAATAAATAGCGTACCATTCACTGCTTTGTTTTCGGAGTTCAATTTGGTAGTAGTTTTGGAAAAAGATATCCCTTGCTTCCTTGGAGGTTGTTGGTTGCTTCTGAAAAACATTGGCATAGGGCAGTGGTTTTCAAAGATCCTTGGTTCTTTGCAGATGATGAAATGAACAACGTGTTGAGGGAAAAATGATGTGGTCCTCTCCTCTATTGTAGCAATGGGTTTTCCTATCAGCCTTTAATGTCTAGGTTCCCTTCTCTTCCACACATAATGAATTTCCTCGTCCCCTTTTGGAAATTTTCCAGGTACTTCATTATGCACCTTTGGCAAGTGGGGTGGTGGATTTTCATAGCACCATTGGATTTATCCATAGGACCACCAAAATTAAAGTCCAACTTTTATTCTTATCCCTATGATACCCCTGATATTCTCCTATCTCCATTTCAACTTTGATGGCATTCCAAACAATTTCCACATAGCTCTCGAAGTCATAGATCACTAGGTCTTTTCGTAGGCTTGGTTTCAGCCCAGAAAATAAGTGGTTAACCTTGCATTCGGGGGTAATGGAAAATCCTAAGTCGTATCGTGCAAGCCCTGTGATGTTTTCTTCATACGCTCTGATGGATTCTTCATCATTTTTCTGGAGGGCAATTAAGTCCCTTTCCATCTTTATTCATAGGGTCCAAGAAAAATATTTATCGAAAAACATTTTCTAGAAATCCTTTTATTCTAACACTTTGATATACTCCTCAGTCTTCGTATTTTTTATCATTATCCATGATTGATCAGCTTCACCCACCATACGATAAGCAACCAGAAGTACCTTCCCTTGTTCATAACATTGATGGATGGAGAAGATATTTTCAATGAAGTTGATTCATTGCTCTGCAATTCATGGATCATATGATCCATTAAATGTATGAGGTCATTATCTCATGAAGATCTCAATTTTTTCTTGTTCTTTCTTAGAGGGGTTTGAACATTTCTCTTGACCCATTTTTCAATTCCAAAATTTAGTTAATTTTGAGAGTATCATGACAAAGTTTGTGATTCCCTATCCCATCGGGTTGGGCATCTCATTAGAATAGTCGCCACATTGATCTTCAAATCAGTTGTTATAATAATTCATCCTGTTACTAGCCATTGGATGGAACAAATGGATCATTAGGGGTAACACATAATGGGTAATATAATGAAAAAATGGGAAAACATAAAAATTACTTTTATTTCCTTAACTTATCTTTGTTATCCATGATCTGCTTCCCAACATATATTCTTAGGGTTATTTTTTAATTCTCTTAATAATGGATTATACTAAGATTAATAATATTAAAATGAATATCCCTAGAGTGTGTCATAACCAGGAATGCAACAAGGATGGTTGTTGTGCACCAGTTCCCGTTCGAGTCAAGCTCCAAGTATTGTTTTCCGGTTTTAACCCTATATACATCTGTACCAGAGCCTCCTATACCTACATGTATCTATACATGGATGTATTATCCTGATAAACCACCTATTCAATACTCAACAACATTTAGGTATGTTTTTATTATACTTACTATTATCCCTAAGGCTTTCACTAGGGTTTTCTAATCCTAATCCCAAAAATAACTAAACATATCTTCTGATAACACCTATAACAACCCTGTTCTTTATTTCACACATTAAATAATTTATTACATTAATTTTTCTCATCATAAAACATAGAATATCTATAGGTCTAGTTTATTTGGGGATTAGTAAAATTACATAACTACATAGAACATAAAACATGACGTCTTTATTGAAAACATCTTTTACATGAACAAAAAATCCCTTCTTACTTTACATTTCATGGGATAACATAAGGACATGAATAAAAAAGGGTGATATATAAATCCTAGTAAGTGAGTAAACAAAGCATATTAGGATGAATACATTAATTGTGAGGAAATAGGCATATCAATAGATAATATGAGAAACATGAACATCAATGCAAGATATAACATGATTATCAAAACATGGAAATGGGAAACAACATCTAACATGATATTAGAATGACCCAAGGTAAATTTTACCTGGGGATTGAATAAAAAATCATTGCACTTTATTTAGAATGAGTAAAACCTCATTTCACTAGACTTATCATGATACTAATCTTTTCCGTGTGAATTGGAGTTCTATCAGGGCACACCATTCTTAATCATTTCATTTCATTCATAAGTGTGCCACATGGATCATATAACATGGATTCATTAATAAAAATGTTCATTCCCCGATAAAGTAATGCAGAATTCATACATTAAACACTATAATAAAAAATTAAATGTGCATAATAGTGAAAACCCTTGAGAGGGAAATGGGCATGGTATTCACTACAATATGACTTTGTCATGGAAAAGCGCAGTGCAATATCTACCGCATAACGTTGTGACATAAGAATTAAAAAGAAAAGGTTTATTAGAGAGAAAGTGGTGTCTAATCATATGTACATGAAATGGATTATAATGGGGTAATATAGATACATGTCCCAATATATGTAATGGAATTTATATTCATAATACAAAATAATTTCTTGAATGTAAATGAGGATAAAGAAATTTATTACTAAATTATGTCAAAGTAACAGGTGTACATGGGAGAAATTAATGAGAGAGATAGAGATATATCATCATTAAAACCTAAGAATGGATGTATGGGGGAGGTGAGAAATTATACCCAAAAATGATTAATTTAAAAGACAAGGGTATAGACACATCAATAAACATGGACAAAATTGGGAGAGGAAGAAATCCATTATTCGAAAGTGTGATCCCAGAGGCATGGGGGGGGGGGGGATTGAGAGAGGCATATTGGGAGCCTAGAGGGCCTTGGGAGGATTTTCTAGAGAGGATGTCAGTGTAGGGTAATGTTCCAAGGGTTTATAGTGAAGAGAAGTGGGATCATGGGTATGTTTATATAGGAAAATAGAGGAAATTCTCTATTATTTAGCTTTTTGACACCACACATTAAACTAATCAAAACCAAAAATCAACCAATGGTTTTTGCCCATGGTTTTTCTAAAGGGGAGTGGAAAATATTATTTTATAATTATAATTTCCAAACATCTTAAAATATTAGGCTTTCTTATGTGGAGGTGAGTCACACTCTAAAGGAAATCATTTTAAAATGATAAAATATTTTATAAGTCTTGGAGGGTCCCCTAAAGGTTGGAAAAATAAATCAAACATACCTAAAATCACATTATTTTAATGGTTAAAAATATATTGGATAAAATATCAATTATATTATTTTATTAAATCTCTTTTGGGTTATTATGATGCTATAAAACACATTATATTTTTAAATGATGTTTAATTTATACCCCAAAATTCGACTGTCTCAGAAAATTATGAAAAATTCACCATTCTATAATTACAACATCTTGATTAAAAAAATAATAGTCATTTTATGTAAATAAATTTCTAAATTTTTAAATTATTACATTTTAAATTAAATCCAACATTTATAAAATAAATCATGGGTTTTGACAAAAACAACATTCAAGTCTTAATAAAAATTAAAATTCTATTCATAAAAATTACATGATCATTTTTATATAATACAATTTAATTTAGTAAAAATATTTTACTAAAATACTATTTAATTAAAAAATATATTAATTCATAAAAATATATTGCATTATTGAATATTAAATTGAAGTACTATTTGTTCATTAAAATCTATTTTCTATGTAACAATAATAAAATGAATTTATATTGATTATAAAAAAATAATTTACATAATCATTGTGCTTGGTTCTGGTTTCATGACCCTTTAAAACACTGATGCAAGACATTAGAGTTAGGTGTGTGATGGTGAAAGACTCTTGGGGAGTCTCATATAACATCCCTCTAGTGGTAATCTCAATTATATTACAGTTCTCCCATAGGTGGTTGCGTTCAAGAAAAACATGTTGATGCTCATATTTGGATTGATCAAGAGTGAAGCCCAGTGACACTACCTCCTTTCTGGGCTCGAAAAAATGGGATTTGTATGGAGAAATTATCCTGGATGAGGCCTTAACTTCCTTTTTTTAAGTAAATTAGATTTTTTAAAGCCCTATATTTGTACTAATCATTTGATCATAGTTCAATGACTATATAAGAAATGGTAACAGTTCCTAATAGTATTTTGAAATTTAAAAACATAAAACCAAGGAAGTGAATATGTTTTATATAACCATTTTACGCAATAATACATTTAATTAGATCAATAGGAATTTTCATTTATAATAGTTTGGGTCATTACATTCTCAAACTTCACTTACTGACAAGTGAGGCATCTAGATACAGACTCTAAAACTCCATTCATCATTCATGGCCACCAAAACCAGTGTCGGATGTCCAAATAAATCTTCTACACACCATGATATACCACCCGGGGTGATGTATGCAACTCCCTCAAAACCACCTCCCCCAATTCCACCGGTACAGTTTTACTCCCCCAGAAAAAAAAACTTTGGGATAACCACCTTTAGATTATCCACCAGTTGAATACCCTATAGAGAATATAGCACATAGGGTCTCCCAGTATGTATCCCAATGTTGGCCCCCCTGACTTGTCATAGGAGTAGAAGGGTGACAAACATCTACTGGACATAGGCTTTTCTATATCAATTCAAAAATGACAATTTTAACGAGGCTAACTACTCTGATGCCTCATTTAGTAACTATGAACTGGATCATTGGTTGAGATCAACTACCACCAAGTTCCCCTTCCTAGAAGTATAGACAATATCATTGTATTAATCCAAGAGGAAATCTATCAATCACATATGTATCAATAATAGATCCATATGAGGGAAGATAAACATTATTTTATTAAGATCATAGTTGATGATAAACCATTATACCATCAGGTTGTCTTGTCACATCATCAATACAAAGACTACTGTAGGTAGCTCAAGATCATGGGTCGCGTAGTCCTACTCTTCTGGCCTCAACAGATGTGAACCCTTGGAAATCACAACATCCCTAAAATCAAGAATAAACCAATCCCAGTACCTGATGAATCATAGAGAACCGCCTAATGGATGACCTCATCTGTAAATCTCAATATCGGAGTGCTCACCACCCTGTGCTTCAGCTACTAAAAGCACTACTGGACCTTCTCTACTGACACGAAAGCCTATCCCTTTCCAGTGAAAGCTGTCAAGGGTTATGGAAGTATTGAGAATTTAGGTTCAAAACTCCAATAGTACCCGGATAAACCAATGAAACTCTGATCCTCAGTAACACTCTTGGGTTGCTCCCAGGAAAGAAATTATGCAACCTTTGCTAGATCCATTGAGACTGCAACCTTTGAGATGATGGTTTCTAGAAAATGGAATTCTCAAATCCAAAACCGAATCATATAGATATTCCAATAGAGTTGGTTCTCTGAATGGTTTTCCAGGACCCTCCTCAAGTTTCTCACGTGATCATCCTAAGACAAAGAGTACATTAGGATATCATTGACGAAGACCACCATGAAACAGTATAAGAATAAATGATCTGGTTCCTGAGTCCCATGAGCACTACTAGGGAGTTCATCACACCAAACGACATCATGATGTATTCACAGTAATAGTAAAGACACCTAAAATATTTACTCGGTATATCCTCTACTAGTACTTGAAACTACAAATAGCATGATCAATGTTCGATGATTTAGAACCATCTCACCTCTTTCAACGGATCAAAGAGGTCATCATTCCTCGATAGTTGATACTTTTTCTTCACGATCAACTGGTTTAGGCACATGAAATCTAAAAATAACCTCAAGATATTGTATGCATTCTTATCAAACAAAACTAAGGATGCCCAGGGTGAAACACTAGGTCTTGTGTAGACCTTCCTCTATAAGTTATCCAACTATAAAATCACCCCACAAAGCCTTATGGGATCCATCCGATATGCTGGTGTATATATCAATGTCATCCAATGTTATAGATTAATGAATAAGTCTACCTCCCTATGGTGAGGTAAACCTAAAACATCATAAAAAATATGTCTTTATACACCACATACACTACAGGAAACTGAGGACTCATATCATATACTACACTATGGGTGATTCTACACAACTGATGATCAATCGGCTTCACCCTCTTATTAGTGAGTCCATCCAGCACTGCATGAATTAGTTTTTCACAATCAAAGGCATACTTTTCCCAATAATTTCTGACACACCACACTCAGCACCTAAAATATTCAATCTGAACATGAACTATAGACAACCAATCCGTACCAATAATGATTTCGTATGGCCTCAATGATGCTTCCAAGAGATCCCGAACAAAACTCACACCTCCAAGAGTCTTGTAACATAGTCAACACCAGTGTTTGATCATCAATCCTTCTCCTATAAGAGAATCCATGTGAATTGGTCGAGTCAATGGTTCAACGTGAATATTCATGTCCCAAACAAGGATCATGTATAGAACGGAATCAACACAAAATATGTCTTTAGAAACGTAAAATGAGTTAAAAAATTCATAGATCATACCTTGAATCAACCATGGAGTGATAGGGTCAAAACACTACATTTCCTGTAGCTGGCATCATCCATGTACACTATCTACCTATGCCAGGCATGGACCACTTGGGTCTTGTGGTGGAAATATGTCTACCCTATGACCAACATCAACTTACCTACCATCTCATATACCACATCTGCTTCCCTGAAGACAACCCTGCTCCTCTCTCTGCCTCTACCCTAGTGGTTCTTCAGTCGTCCCTTGATAAACTGTACGATGGGTTCAGAAATCCCTTTCTAGATGTTCCAGACATCCCCATGTGTAATAACATCTATATCTCGGTAGACTCGTGATTCCCTCAGATCCTTGAACCACTGAACATGCATATTGGGATCATCCCCAGATGCACCCGACCCACTTGGAACCTTCTGACTCTTGTCGGCTTCAAGTCACCAAGGTATTAGAAACATAATGGCAAATACTAGCTCCCATGACTAGTGTCCACTCCACCATAAAACTCTCCACTAGCAGGGCTCACTCAAGTACGCCATCATTAGTATGAATGCTAATGGATACCACTGACGTCCGGATGTCCCGACATAAGCCCTGCTAAATTTTCTAAGCCTTGAAAATTATGGGGGTTTTTAAAATTCATAAATATCTTAATGTAATGTGTCTTTTTATTTAAAAAATATATATTGGTCATATATATATTGTTTTTATGTAATCTTTGTGAATGTACTTACATTTATGTACATATTTTTAATTATAATATAAGAAATTTATTATAATTTATAAAACAATTTTAAAAACTTCTTGTTACATAATTATATTTTTCTATATGTACAATTTTTTCATATTATTATAATTTCATGAGAGAAAAATTTAGAATTTAAAAAATAAAATTTCAATAAAAACTATTATATTTTTTTTTGAAATAAACTAGGATTATATTTCATGCGAGTGAAAGAAAATCACACTAAAAATTATATAACATTGAAAAAAAATTTTATAATCAACAAAATAGATCTCAAATATCATGTTAATATATTGAAGCATTCAAATATGTTACTTTATTTAATGTTATGTAGTTAATACATAAACACACACACCCACAGACACACACATACATATATATATTTCTATATGTGTAAGTATAATGATTATTCCATGTTCTATTGACTATCATTTTATTTCAAAAGAGCATCAATGGATATATAAAACATTAATTTTATGCATAAATAAATTACCTTAAGTAACATTTTATTTTAACCCAGATTATCAATTTTTTATGTCATATTCCCTCAAAGATGATGAATATTTATAGGTTCATTTTTTCTCTCACTCTAATCATCTTCATTGAGGTTCTTCTCATGGAATATCCCAAATACATGGGCTTTGAGGTCACATTTTTCATGTTTTTTATATGTAATCATTTTTTATTATGGAAGATATAGATTTTTAATGAACACATTATTATTAATAGGATATTCTCTTGTAATAATTTTAATGCATTTTAACAAATAAAAGTTTTATTTTTATTTATTTGAGAGGTAGATTATATAAGAATGACGTGGGAGTTACATCATCAATGGAATCACCTCCTAAAATTTATAAAAACCATGATTCAAGAGGTTGTAATTAATATTTCCTCCCAAAGAATGTTAACTATAAACCTAAAAATTTTATCATATAATTACTCACTATATAGATAAATTGGTCTCCTAACATGTTTTAAGGAAGATATTGTTATCGCTTTATCAAAAAATAATTGTAGCATTGAAACCCCATCAATCTAAAAAAAGATAATTCATGTTTTGTTGGATTTCTACCCAATAAAACATAAATAACCCCATATTTAATCTAAACACAATTTAATTCCTATCATCGTAGAAATATCCAATGGCCCTCTAAATATCTCATATTTTATCATATAATCACTCATCCCATATAACAAATAAAATTCATGAAGAGAATACATTTGGAGTATACATTGGATATATGATTTCCCACAACTCAAATAGAGTAGATATTTTCCTCATAAGATAAAAAAATATATGATTGCTTGTTTATAAATTTTTTCAATATTATATTAACAAATTAATTTATGTGTCAACCATTATTACTATATGTTTAACCTCTGTGGATAATATGTATTTCAAAATAAGACATTCACATTACATGAAATATATAAAATAGTAATCTAATCTAATTTAATTTAGAAATTCATAATGTAAATATTAGAGGGACCAACATGAAAATAAACGAACATCATGTCACAATTCATCCAACTTACTCATAGTAGGAAATTCTTATTATTAATAATTTTCATATTTCAATTCAATTCATCTCCATATATCTCACATAGATATAATACATTTCATATCTATACATATACCATTGAAGAGTACACAATATTTAAGTGCATAAAATATATCATTTATATGTATCAATATATTTTTATAGTATTGAGATTTCATAATAATATATTAAATAGTAAAAATTTCCAAAGTAAAAATGTTATAAAATTTAGCCTTAATTGGGGACCAAGTCAACCGGATGTCTAAATTATATAACTTATTTGGGAAAAAATACATCTAATGATCCTCACTAGTTACTCTTTTTTCTCCTGATTTTACATAAAGATGAAAAATTCCCATTATGAAAATTATTGTTATTATTATATTGGTAACCTCAATAAATACATCATTATATAGATCTAACATTGTTTTAATTAGACTATTATTCCTGTCTTGAAAAAACAATATTCGATAAATATTTTTATAATAATTTGGAGATCAAAAATATAAATTTGGGATTTTTTAAAAGACACATGATGAATCCATTAATCAATTCTATCATAATACCCCATAAATTATATTTATCTTTGAAAAAAATCTATCTTTAGTCACATAATCACTATTCATTTTCATTTAATTAACCTAACAATCACTGTTCTAGTGAAAGAAATTATACCATACTTTTGTACTATCACCCTAGGTGATATAATCTCAATATTGTCTAAATTTACACTAGTAATTTTATGGTGACATCACTACTCCAATAAGAACCTATAAATTACATAGGAACCCTTTCCCAAACACAATGTGTACCATTTTAGGTCCCATCATTATGATACTATTCCCACCAGCACACAAATCAACGAATAGTGATATGACTATCAAAAAATAATAATTCCACTAACGACCATTTATCATATAATGTATGTCCCTTATCATTTATTTCATTTTGATGATAATTAATTATTTTACAAATCTTGATAATTACAAAGTATATATCAATAAAGCTAAACAAATATGTTCGAGATAGTTCAATAATTGATGAAACTGTAATGAATACCATATACTCACAACCACAATGCTATTTCTATAGATAGATCATGACTAGGACCACATGTAAAAACTTGGATGAAGAAAAAAACAAGGGGGGGGGGGCATATAATAGGGATAAAATTAATGTGGGGAGGGGGATTCACCCACTATTTAGCTATCCCACAAAACCAATGGGCTCAATCTGACTCCATTATTTTAATTATCTATTTTTGTAACAATTTATTCTAATATATTTTTGTTAACAATAACAACATTAATAAAAATATGATAATGAATGCAATTATTTTAGTTATTATTGTTAATGGGAACCATAAAATATTATATATATATATATATATATATATCTATTTGTGTGTGTAAAGACCCACAAAATTAATATATATAGTATGAATATTTTTATAAATAATATATTCATTATTAGTAATAATAAATATATTTTTATAACTATCTATAATATAAATATTCCCAAGTATATTATGACCTCTATATTTTTTTCATTCATCTCAACTAAATATTTGAAATAATTCAAAAATAATCATTATTTATTCAACACTATTATTATAGAATTCAATTATATAGAATTAATTTTCCTCATATGTTTACAAATTTTTTGGCATAATAATTTACATATTCACCAACCAATACATTAATTAATTATTTATTAATGCATGTATATTTAGTATTATATCCAATATATAACAAGTATGGAATGAAATGTATATTTATTAATGTATTTTTTCTAATCAAATTCCTTTATTCAAAATTGAAATTCCATGAGAACATTTATAATAAAATATATAAAATAAATATAAAATAACAATTATTTATATACAATATGTGTACACTAATTAATTATTGATATTTTAATCCATTCATGTTTTCACAAATGTATGTAGAGACAATTCATTTCAATCCAATTAATTTTTCATTGCGAAAATCTAAAATAAAGGACCCAGTAATTCCCATACCAGCAAAATTGTTTTCATATTTTTGAAATAAATCAAACTACCCAAAAACCTCAACAATATAATTAATCATCAATGGTTAGTTTCATTATATACAAAAAAATATGTAAAAATGATTAAGTAAGTATCCATAATTTCAATATATGTTGGGGTATCTAGATAAAAATATAAAACCTAAAATATCATTGTCACTATAATGATATTCTATGAAAATAATTGAAAACTACTCTAACCAATGTTGTAAATAACTAACAATCAGTTCCATATAAATTAATAAAATTAAATGATCCAAATTTATTTACATTATTTAATTTCCTCCTATCAAAAGTTTTTATTAAATCCAATACAATGAGGATTCCAACCCAGGAATACCATAGAATATGAAAATAATAAGTTAATTAATTCAAATTATTTTTATGGATTTCCATAATTTTACAATGGTAAACATCTAAAATCAAACTATTTGAGTTTTTGAAAACAAATACATTCAAATTCTCAGTGTATCAAGAATAGTCACCTGAGTGGGGGTGGGTTATTCTAGTGTTGTATAAATTTTTTCAAATCACATATCTCAACATAATTATACCACATTATAATTAATAACTTTGTAACATACTATGATATGAATGGATCTATTTAAATTTTCACTTAACATGAGGAAACCAGAATCCATTAATATAATGCATTATATATGGAAAAATTGTTTTTAAAAAGTTAAACTCAAAGGAATTAATATTTTAATTATTATTTGAACAACCCTATCACATATCTCCACTATAGTATATCAGTGACTATAATTGTTTGGTTCTTCTCAATCATTACTGTAGTATCATTTTCCAATAACTTTTATGCTTCCCACCAAACATCCACAAACATAGTTTTGTACTAATAATATATATTCAAACTATGTTTTCAAAAAATACCATATTTTAAATATGTTACATAAATTATGAAAATCCATAGAAAGTGTTCTATATTTATCCTTATTTGATGTATATCAAAAATAAATAGATAATTTCTATATGTCCATAACATTCAATTCCATTTATCATAAGTGGAACATTTAAATACCTGAGGCTTTGTTAACAACACATGTAACTGGGTGATCTCATGAAATATAAAATGACAAATCATTTAGTGTAATTATCAACTAGAATTATAAACTAACTTATATCTAGGGAAGTATCAATTATAATATCACATAAATATAAAAATAATGAAAACAATTATTAGAAACACATATATTTTTTTAATCAATCCTAAACATCTTTCATTTCTCAATGTTTTGGCTCATTTGTTATAATATTATATTGATTTAGGGATTCATAATTTTCCACCAAATTTAAAAAAAATTATGATAAATATGAACTCCATATGATCATCATTCTAATATTCTTCTTCTAGTTTTACTATTCAATGTTCTTCTTACACATGACAAACTCTCTTTTCACATGACTTGAACAATGAGATCATTTATATCAAAAAACAACACTCAATTTTATATTTAGTTTACTATAAAAAATTTCTATAATTTAGAATATATATTCTATCCCATCATAGGTTGTTCCCATGACATCTATAGAAATTTTATTTCATTTTTCATTTATCGTGTATCCCTATTATGTTATTTTCCTTTTCACTTCAAAACTATTTTCTCATATTAGTTTAAATGTATACCCATCATAAATTTTAATAATTTTTCTTTTATCACTACTAATCAAGATATAATGGGTAGTTATAACATAGTCTACGTGATCCTCATATTCATGTGAAAATATATCCATAAAAAACAACAACTCATCATTCATAAAAATCCATTTTAAAAATCCCTCAAGTAATTGATTTATATATATAATTATTTTCAATTCTTGAGTTATAATTATTAAATTTACATACATTATATATGAATTTATAAAAAATAAATATCCTTTATTTATATATATCTATTATAATCAAATTATGTAACATTAATTTGTGTTGTTTAAAAAATTGAAAAACACTTCGTGATATTTAATTATACCAAAACCAGATATGATTTCCTAAAATAAAATCATTTTAGATTGTTTATTTTCACTATATTTTCATTTTTTATTTTTTTCAAAAAATATAGGTTCATATTTTAAATTAATAAATAGATAGTAGAAATCTATGTCAATAATCTAAAAATATTATTTTTTTGGAATTATATAATTATAAAAAACATATATATATATTTTTGAAAATATTTATCAAATATCCCCTATTATTAATTTTCTTCACTTGAAAATGAAGAATATATTCTAAAAAATTTTGTTTTGGTATAAAATTCATTTTATGATATTTATATTCATTGAAAATATTCTATATATCTTCCAAAACAATTTCTTCTCCAGATATTAAATATGGAACTCAACATATTTAATTTTGTGTCATTCCAAAATATTTATATGTATAGATAACAAAGAATATAATTTATGGTTACAGAGGTGTCACGACACATCCCCTGGGGCCAATTTCGTGACTACCCCAAGACCGTCTTCCATAGGCCAGGGGCTAGAAACTTGCACCAAAGGCGTATTCCATAAAAGGGAAAGACATTGATTTTAAACATGTATAACACACAGTCCGAGAACACAATAAGAAGTAACTGTGAAAAAAAAATACCGAAGAAAAAGGATTGATGAAAGTAAAAAGGGCCAGAATACAAGCCCAACTGAAAGTATGAGTACAACCGAAAAGTATAAAAAAAATGAAAGGAACAATACAACTGGAAAAGTGAAAACAACTAATGAGTCATCCTTTGAGGATCCTTCCTAAAGGTTATGTACAGATCACATCCTCAGTAGTCCATGTCTTCCCATCTTGTCCACGTACCGCCTAATCCTGGATCCCTCAAACCTCATCTCAGCTGCTCGTCCTCTGCACAAGACACAACAAGGTGCAGGCTTAGCCTGTGCTGGGTTCAGTATAATGATACTCTGTAGGGACCCCAAGAACTCGACATTCTCTTTGAATTCAACAAGGAAAACCACAAAACATGATCTCAATGACAAAGCACAAGTAATAGACACATCTCAAACCAGGTATACAACTCAGTGAAATATGATCATGATTCTGACCCACACAAGATTTCTATGAATTTTGATAGCCAACCACATATTCTCTAGGAATAGGAATAAGTATCATTCCCATTCACAATGTCGAACACCTCATCTGATGGAGAATTCCTCCTCTAATTAGTACAGTGGGCCTGCCGCGTCACACAGAGGTGCTTCCTACTAACCTTAGATGGGTGAGATACTTCTCTTGTTGAGTATCATGGGTCAGCCGCATCACATAGATTCACACACCAACATAGGTCTATCGTTTCACACAGAGGCATTCCCCATCGTGGTTCTTCCACATCACACAGAGGTGCTCCCCACTATGGGTCTTCTGTGTCAAATAGAGGCGCTCTCCACTAGGCTATCGAGTCACTCTGAGTCGAAACTGCCAGCAGTCATCAAGTGTCATCCAGCCGCAGGGTTCCATACGAAGTTCTCTTTTATGAACCGCTCCCTAAGCCATCGATCGTATTTCAACTAGCATGATGTCTCACAAGAAACTAACCCGATGTTCCACCATTTTATAAAGGTTCTAATGCAATAGATGGGGCATCCACTGGAAACACGGACTTTGTGTTATTGGATTTTCAATGATGAGGGTATGGTTGGATACAAGTGAAATCAATCCTATCCATACACTATATTTCCCTAAAACTCTCATGGAGTACATCAAAAGGACCATCTCAATCCAATGATCTCGACACCACACATGGTTCACCGAATGGATGTCTAGTTTAGGATTTGGTGTCCGTTCTGTGTAATTGGTCAGTACTGGGTCCGGGTCCGGTCCACCTCAGTCAGACTGGCCTGACCTAGTTCGGCCTAGGCCGACCGGGATTGACTTGGTTCGACCTGACCCCACTTGAGTCCAACCTGACCCAGTTCAACCCGGCCCACTGGGCCCGGCATGACCTGGCTGGGCCAAGGGTCCGGCCGTTGGGCCGTGGGCCGGTCCACTGAGCTGCGGGTCAGTTCGCGAGGCCGACCCAGCGGTGGTACCCGTCTTGCAGCACTGGAAGCCAGGGATACCCAGATGTGGCACGTCCGAGTAGGGATGACATGGCGCAGTGAAACGTCAACAAGTCTACCGATGGGGGTTGACCCCATCCGGTGCCACATGGCATCACAGGTCCCCCATTCCGCGGATGATGGGCCGTGGCCATGCCGCCAGGAGCGTCGTTGGTGCGTTCCCCACCATCCATCCGCCGGTCAAACCTGCTGCCCCCTACTCCTGTCGTGGCCTTAATGTGGCATGGGTGCGCCACAGGGGGCACGCCCCTCCTCCACTCCGCCTGTTCCATCGCGGCCGGTAGGTGTGCTACCCAACCTCTCCAGTGGTGTGCACACCGCCACCTTTGGCTGGCCTGTGTGTTGGCCGCCTTCATCCGGTTTCCATGGCTGATGAGTTGTGGCCTCCTTTGTTCATCGATGGTGCTCGATGGCACGCCGCGCCTCCTCCGTAGTCGGTCGGTGCATGCCGCTCGGATAACCACTGCGTCTTTGTACTGTGGCCTCCTCTTATGGATTATGTTGATGCGCTATCCCCATTGTAGTTGGTTGATATCATTGTTTCATCAGTGTTCCAAGGTGGTGAAAAATTAGCAAAGTAGCAGAGGGTTTGTGCTTAGTTCATTAGGCCCCGCCTCCTATGCATCTGCTCGAACACATGAGTGGGGGGGGGGGTTAAGGGTTTAATAATAAATTGAATTATGGAAGAATCAAAAACCCCAAAAAACTTACCCCACAACAACCTCCCACAAGAATGAATGAATCTCGGATCAACCAGTTAGTTTATTGGTCCACATTCTATGTATTATTCAAGAATAGGGAAGATGAAAACTTTTAAATATCATAAATGAATAAACCCCCTACCTCGAATCGTTAGAGAAATGCCCGCACATGAAGGTGGGTCAGTGTTCTTCATTCCCGGAATAGGCTTCCAACAACGGTGCTCATACTTCATCCTACGGTTAGTGGTTCAGTGTCATCCGTCACCTCCCGCTAGGTTTCACTCCATCCTCTAAAGGTCCGGCGTCATGGTGCTCCTTCAGCACTTCGTTGCTGGGAAAAGATATGCCGATATATCTCCACAAACTCCATTTATATTGGAGAGAGGGAGTGTAAGTAACAGCGTTGAAATTTATTGGGTCATATCAATTAGGAAGCTTCCTAATTCCCCATTGACATCGTTACTTTGGGTTGGAAGTTCAAGCAATTTATTATCTTGACATGTCACTGGCCCCACCACATTGCATGTCCGTTGGAGGATATGAAATAAAATAATAAAATTATTTTATTTCCTTTCTTTAAAAAAGTCACAAGACCTAACTTTTTCTCTAGACCTACTACGGTTAAAGTAAATCCTCATTTGAGCGAATCATGACGCTATGAATTCAACGATGCCCTCATATCTTTAATCCGAGCAACGATTTAGAAGTTAGAAAATTCCTCTCACGTCTTTACTCAACGTACCCAAAAAAAGTTCATTAAATTAATTTTATTCAACCTCGACCCGTTCCCGTCGAGGTTAGGCTCATCCAAAGGAGAACACTCCCTGAATGAACTCAACGGTACGCTTGAATTGAAAATCTGAATTACCATTTAGAAGTTATGGATTTTAGAGTAAAATAATTGTTAATAAATTATTTTATTTACAGCAAAATACTTAATTTCACTAGTGGACTACACGATCTAATGTTTGTATCTACCTAAAGAAAGCCTACCCTCATGAGTACAATGGTGGTATCATATTTTTAATTCGATACATTGTTCATGAGATATAAGAATATGAAAAAAATAATTTTATTTAATTATTGTATTAACGGTTATGCCATTTTTGGGTTTTTCCACTGGAGGCTTGCACTGACTAATCTTATGTCTCTCTTAGGGTAGACCCACCATCCAAAATGAAACTGTACCCTAAAATTGTGGATCTTTGCAACTATTTAATAGTTAATATAATTTTTCAAGAAAACTGCTTACACGAGCTAATTAAATCTTAAAAAAAACTTTAAAAGATTATTCCAGGCACTTCGGGTCTTGTAATCACACACCGTCAAATTTCATGGTCTCAAAATAATTCCATATAATAAAAAAATTATACGGAAATCCCGGGACATTACATTCTACAAACCATAGTGATTTACGTACCTGAAATCCAAAACAAATGCAAATCAAATAAATGAGGGTATTGAGCACGAATCTGATCCTCTTGCTCCCATGTGCTCTCCTAGAGGTCCCTATGCTGCCACTGATCTCGCAACAGAGGGATTGACCACCCATGAAGTACTCACTCCTACCGATCCTCTATCTCTATAGGGAACTCCGTAAAAGTCATCCCATCCTCAAAGTTCAACTCAAACTAGTCGATAATGTGTGATTGATCATGCACACATCTCCTCAGCTGCGACACATGGTAAAGATTATGCACCCAGTGCATCTGTGGGAAAATAGATAAACAGAATACCACCTCACCCACTCTACTAAGAATCTAAAAAGGTACGGTGAACCTCGGAGATAACTAGCCGCCTCGAATAAATCTCTACAATCCTCATCGAGGTGAGACCCGTAGGAAGACATGGTCTCCCTCCTCCTGTCAGCATAATACTTCTATGGGCTCTGTGCAGTTTCACTTGATAACGAGTGAGGCATCGTGATACAAACTCTTACACTAATTCCATCAGCGCTGGCCACCCCTAATGACACCATAAGTCTTTGTAAAACTTCACCACTTCAGGATGTACCGCTAATGGAGATTTATGGTTATCCTTCAACACCTCCTCCCGAATCATCATTGGTACCGTGGTGCGTCCTCTGAAGAGGATGATGTTCTGCCCACCATCATAAAATCCTTCAGGAGACCATCCTAAGGATATCTGAGCACCATGGGCCTCGTAGTCAACGTCTCAAGTTGTGCCCCATGAATTTGATGATGAATTGGGGGACTGACAGTCATATACTGGAGGTATGTTTCTCTATCATTATCCACAGAGGTTACCCTCAGCACGACTAGCTGCTCTGTCACATCACTCAACTATTGTAGACCAGACCTACTGCTGAGTGCATCTGCTACCATATTCCCATTCCCATGAGTATAGACTATCTCAAGGTCATAGTTCTGGATAAACTCTATCTATAATAATATTCTCAGGTTTAGGTCTTTCTGAGAGAAGATATACTGGAGACTCTTGTGGTTAGATTAGACTGTAAAACGTCAAATTTTCAGGGGGAAGACCATTGCTACTTACTCCAGGTCCTAGGTAGCATTGTTCTACTCATGTTGTCTCAGCTGTCATGAGCCATAGGGGATCACTGCTCACTCCTGCATTAGGACACACCCCAGTCTGGTACTTGATGCGTCACATTAGACTACAAACTCAATGACCTCTTCTAGTTGCCTCAAGATGGGGGCACTCTCCACTCTCTACCTTAGCTCTTGAAAACTCATTTGTTCTCTCTTCACTCATATGAAGGGTTATCCCTTTCCATAAAAGTTGATAAGGGTCCGCTACCCTGGAGAAGCCAGGTACTATTATTCGGTAGTACCCAACCAAAATAGAAGTCTCACTCCCTTCAGGGAGTAATCCTAGAAACAACTTTTGAAAAGTTGTCTCTTAACTATGCAACTCTTGTTGGGAACTGAAAACTCAAAACTCCTGTTACCACGAGGGTATTTCTTTCCAACTCAAGAGTGATTGGATGCACCCTCTTATGAAAGAGTTTATCATGTGCTTCATGGGTTTCCATTTTTTCCGAACAAGGAAAACCCCATTCCAATGTTGTAGACAAACAAAGACCTTTTTCCAAATACAATAAATCAGAGTATGAACTGTGGATTTCTATTCCATACCCAAACTAACGTCGTAAGGCCTTGACGCTACCACCAAGAGGTTCCAACTGAATCTCTCACTTCAAGGGTCAAATCACACTTTCCACATAAGTGAGATTATTGAGTCTCCTCCCAATGGTATCTCCAGATGTGGGGATATATTCAATGGTTTAACCAAAAACTCTAGGACTAGGATAAGATTCGTGGAAGGAAGGAATGATTGTTACCTATGTCTATTTATATGATAGCTAGATGTATACAAAGATCGTACCTCAAATCATTCCTAGTGCCCTTGGATCACACTCCTTGACCAAATGTAGCTACTCCCTTCCCTTGTCCTCCAGCTCCCTGAGCCTGGTGGGGATCACATAGGGGGTGGTTTGTAACATGTTGAAATGTACACAACCTCATGATTCTCTCCTAGATATGCTTATACATCTGTTGCACTGCAGATTCATCTACCCTGATCACTTCCTCTTCCTGAAACATTTTACACGCCCAGGACTCTGAGACTGGTGTCAGTTTCCTGCTTTCCCACTGTTAACATTCACTGGTTGCATCTTCTCAGCCAAAGAACATTCAACCACAAAGGTTCTCTCTAGCACCAAAACATAAGTTAGGTTTCATAGAGGAAAAGTGATGGCTTGGATTTTCCTAAATACACCATGCTTGAAGGTCTGAGCCCTAAAGCACTGATCATACTATATTCATCAAGTAACTAGAATAGTCAGTATGCCTCGATGAATAATCAGCTACCGACATGTCATCCTGCTAAAGTTGTAGAAGCTCTAGGGAACTCTCATCCCTTACCTCATTATAGAAAGAGACCCCCTTCTATGAGGAAGGTTCTCAAGATTATCCATAGAAATAGTCACCTCTACACAAGATCAAGGTAATCTATACCATATTATCATCCTAGTAAGACACACAGAAGGCTCTCTACCAAGGCTACTATCTGATCGAACAGTACCCTGGCTAGATAGAAACTCAGCCACCTCCTCAAGAGATTCATTAGACGCCTGTGATTCGGGCTCACCTCTAAACTTGAGGTATATCTGATGCTGAAACACGTTTAAGGAAACGACCCTACTTATGTCCTCAACCTGTACAACTAGTTGTAACTGCTGACCAATGGGTAGTGATATAGATACACACTACCTGTAACACCCTGAGATTTTATGAGAAATATTTTGTTTCTATGTATTATGTTATACGCAACACCAAAAGAATATTTCACTACACAAAACACTGTCCTGGATTGCGTTACATTTAAGAGCCACCTTCCTCGATAGCTTACATTGTACGCAAAACTGAGTTTCACTAAACAACGATATGTTATTAAAATATTATATAAACTAGACGTTATGAATATTAATACCCACTTTTTGAAATTTTATAAATTTTATCCTTCAAAATGGAATTCATTTTTGGATTTGGAATATCAAAATTTGTTTAGGGTCAATTTTGGGTATTTTTCTGAAAACTTTCAATTTTTGATGAATAGTGAAAAACACTAAGCTATAGTTTAAAACTGAATTTTTATTTAAATAATTATTTATATTATTTAAATTTATTTTAGGTCAAAATAGATACATAATAACTATATAAGTTCAATTTAATTCATTAGAGTCATTTTATAATTATTTTAGATATATAAAAAGTTTATTGAACTTTATACCATCTTTTACCCACCTCCTAGGAGAATTTGAAAATTTACATAAAACATAATTTTACTGCTTATGTGAGTTGAATTTCGAAAATCCAAGAGACATGGTTAATATCAAGAAGTAAAATGTGGTTAAATAAGATAAAAATATTTTTTGGTGAATATTAACTATTTACTTTTATTTACCGTGGTTAAAAGTTAAGTTGGTAATTAAGGGTAAAAATGATATTATTATTACCCTAACACATGTCCTAATTATATTGGATAAGTTTAATTTGACCAAAAAATCCTTAGGAATAAAATATGACTATTTAGGTCCACTTAGATTAGATTAGGACATTTTTTATTATTTAATTCAAAGAAGAGTTAAAAGAATTAAAATCAAAGTTTAATAAGTAAAACATTTTTAATATAGGGTTATACATAAGATAAATTTGACTATAAATATTCATTATAAATTTAAAATTATTTCATACATAATGGTATTTTATTTATAATTTTTAGACATTAAATAATGTAATTTATTTATGACACAATGATGATGCAGTAATTACCATATTAATGAAATATTAACATAATTGATATTATAAATACCCAAATAAATGTAATTTGAGACTTTTTAGGAATTAAAATAAATTTATAGGTTAATATATAATATTAGGGTTGGTTAAAAGAATTTTTATCGAAGTAATAATGCTGTTATTAATTTATCAAAAACAAAATACCAAATAGTGTCAAAATTGACATAAAAGAGTTTTAAAAAAAATACAAAATTATTAATTGATATTATATTACTAAAAATATAAGGTTCGGAAAAAATAATTATATAATAAAATACATGACATTAATGAATCAATTGGGGTTCGATTGGTAGTTTATAGTAAGTTTATTAACCAGATAGTGTAAGAATACAAGAAGACACGGTAAAAGTTAAATTATTTAATATAGAGTTAAATCTAAATGATAAGGTTAAAATGGTAACCTAAACTTGTCTAAAACCTATTGGTTGAGAGGATTTAGATACATCCCCACCCTAGCCTCTAAATAAGTCACTTTGGAGGCATTATAAACCGAATATGAATTTATTATAAAATAATATTTTAAGTTTTTCCTAAGGTGCCCCTCACCCTTCTTATAAAAGGGCACTCCCCCTTCTCTCTAATTCACACCTAAAAATCCATTTGGCTCAGAAAAAACCTACAAAAATACTATATAAACTATCCTACCTTCATCCTAGATGGAATAATTTAGTCAGAAAGCCAACCTATGGATCCCTTTTGATCAAATCAAAAGGAAGAACCCAAGGAAGAGGTAAATATCTCACCACATATTTCAAGATCCTTTCATCTTCCACTTCCTCCTTCTTTGCTGTTTCCATTATAAAATAATAACTCCATTATCTTCTATATACTATGATGTTATTATAAATGGTACAACCATATTAGTTATTTTATCGATCCTATGAATAAAAAATTTACCACACGTGTGTACGTACGGCTTACCGTCTCCACATCGTTGTGTAGTTTGTTATTCAAACATTTCATCATTTGGATGGGTATGATAATGAGTATAAATGATATAAATAATAAATATAAAATTATTATGATTCTTTATATATGTTATACCATCCAATTATATATGATTTTAATATCAAAAGAATGATATCATCGCTCGTGTGTATGTACGGCGTACCGTCTCCATGATGTGATGCGGCTCATTCTACCTGATCTTCATTAAATATTGATTATATAAAAGCATTTAATGATTAAATATAATATATATTACACTAATAAAATAATTTAAATGAGGTATTTATAACCTAAAAAGAGGAATAAGAATTTATTTGACAAAACATGCATAAGAACATAAAGCAATGAACACCCGAATAACAAGTAGCAATGAAATATTACTAATAAGAAGATACAAAAATGACCATATATGATATCATAACAATTAATATGATTCTATAATAAGTCAATGTCATTATTTAAATCATTCTACCAGAGGTTCAGATATGTACGAAGCATATCAGACCTAAGGTAAGGGAAAATATCACAATCTCATTTTTATCCGAGATTATTTATACTTCAGAATTTACTGGGGCATATTTATCATCCACATCCATGTTTCCTCAATATGTAATATTATTTTTATCCTCCTACAATTTTTTAAATCCAATTTTACCTATTGGTGAATTTTTAATAAATATATGAAAGGAATATTTTGTCGTTTTCAGTATGAGGCACTTTTTGACTTTTCTGGCCAAAGTATGAGAAGAATGTTTTTTTAAATTATACGACATGAATGGATTTTTATGATTTAATAGAAAATTATTTCCATGATGCTTCGTTTAAAAGTTTTCAAGTTTATCTTTAATTAACTTTTTTAGTTTAAAATTGTATACCATGTTAAGAAAGTAAAAAATGTTTTTGAAGTAGAAAGGATATTTTCCTCATGATTGGAGTTCTAGTGTTTTATCAAAATTATTTTCCATCTACGATAATATAGGGTTCTGTTTCTATCCCTATTTTTACATTTATTTGATTATGTTATGATGAAATTATTTTTTTGAAGTCCATTTATCTTATATGTTTTATGATATGATGGTATGATGTTTAAGAATCCCATTTTTATTACATAGGTTATGCTATGATATATGATTTATGATTTTGTGGCACAAATAAGAATGGTTTCATTATGAGATGGGTGGGACCTATATCTCCCTCTAATGATTTGGGAAAGGAATTATATCTCATGAGATATACATGGCTAGAATGACAAGTTAATCTGGTTTGGTGATATAGGACTTGAACGAGGAGTGAACTCGGTTCAGAAATGGACTTTGTCCACTATGATAGTCTTGGAAATGAGTATTGACTAATAAGAAATGATTTTATATGATTATGTGTGTATGAAACAATGTTTCATGTTTTATGTTATGATTATTGGGATTATATTTCACGACTATGATTTATCCCATGTTATGATATTATGATCTCTTTTTCAGGTTAAGATTTTCAAAATGTTTTGTTCTTATGAATATGATATGATTGATATTTCCTTTTTTTACCCTTACTGAGAATTTAAGCTCACCATTTTGTATGTTTTCTTTTCCCTAGGTCAGGAATGAGGGTATTAAGTAGGATATTCCAAAAGGGACTCTAGATATGATGAAATAAACGAGAGACAATGTAGATGCTTTATGAACTAGTTGTTTATGTTTCCCAGTTTCTAAAGACACTATACCTATATGGTCCTATAATGGTTTTTTTATACGTTGTAATAAGTAGGATTCAATTCTAAAGTAATAAGAATGTTTGTAAAGTATGGATCATTATAGTTGGTATCATAGGAAAGGTATAGTCATCCTTTAGAAACTAGGACGTGAAAGCCTTAGTAAGAACATTAAGGATATGTCTAAGCATAGAACACAATATTAGAGTTTTAGAAATGGCCATGAATAACCTATGATAAGACCTTAAGTGTGAAATTTTATTCTGGATTATGTGGTTTTCCTATTATGATTAGTGTTTCTCACACTATGCTTATTGGTTTTAGTCAATGGCTTGAACCCGAAGGAACCATGTTAATGATGAATACGATGGGCAATGCAATGATTGTCCCCTTGAGCCACCAAATGTTATGGGAGATGGAATTAAAAATCTTATAGCCATGAACACACAACTTTCTCAAGCTATAAATCATATAGGACTTCCAAATGAGCAAAGGAAGGAGAAACATTCTGTTGAATCCTTCATGAGGCAGAATCCACCATCATTCAGCGGGTCTACTAATCCATTAGTGGATGAACAATGGATCAGTACCACTGAGAAGATATTTTTAGTTCATTAGTGTTCTAAACATGATAAATTCATCTTAGTAGTATATCGTTTGTAAAGTGAAGCTGATCAATGGTGGAATATTATCAGGAATATGAGGCAATGAGATGAAATTGAGTCCATGGAATGGGATGATTTCAAGAACATATTTTTCAATAATTAATTCCCTCGTATTCTTCGAACAAAGATAGATAAGGAGTTTCTTAAACTAAATCAAAAGGATGATGAATCTGTTGGTACCTACAAAGAAAATTTTACAAGACTTTCAATGTATGCTTCCAGAATTTTTATCCAACTTGAGAGTAATATCGATCTATTATTTTGTGGCTTAAAACCAAATATTCTAAGGGAGTTATCAATAAGGGACTTCAATAGCTAAAAGGAAATTGTTTGATGTTTTCTAATGGTTGAGATGGAGATTGGAGTAACCCATCAGTCATATGGGTTTGATAAGAAGAGGAAAATTGAATTCAAAGGGAAATCTAAAGACCACACTAAAAAGAAGATGAGTTTTCCCTTATGCTCAAAGTGTGGAAAGAAACATGGAGGGAATTGTCTTAAAGGGATAAGTAAATGTTTCAAATGTGGAAAAGATGGTCATAAGTCATTTGAATGCCAAAATTATGGGAAAAATATGTATAGTGATGCGAAAAAATAAAAGGCTTCACAGAATGCACCTCCTGCACATAAATGTTTCAAGTGAAAGGAAATGGGGCTTTATGCTAATCAATTCCCTAATCCAAGGGTTGTTGATGATGATCGATGTCAAAAAACTATTAAGGACAAAGACAAAGGAAAGTCACATGCGATTTCTATCGGTGATGTGGAGTAAGATAATGAAGTGGTGAATGGTACACTTACCATCCACTCTAAAGTAGAAAATATTTTATTTGATTATGGATCCACCCACTCAATTATTTCTGAATAATTATGAAGGTTATCGCCATACTACCTCAACAATTAGCTGTTAGGTTAGTTGTGACAGCTCCTAATGGCACAACAGTTGCATCAAAAGTTTAAAATTCTTCTCCAATTGACATTTGTTGGAAAGTGCTTCCTGCAAATCTTATGATCCTTCCTATAGTGGAATTTGATGTGATTCTTGGCATGTATTGGATTTATTTATATGGAGCTCCTATCAATGACCAAATAAAAGAAGTCACATTTCATATTCCTGATCAATCTATGATCATCTATTGATGCAAGGATGAACATAACCTTCAAGTGGCAATTTCTTCCATCTTATGGCTCCTGATTCCAATAAATGAAGGATATTTATCTCAAATGGTTGGAGAGAAACTCATGATTAATAATATTCCCATTGTATGGGAGTTTGATAATGTATTTCCAAAGGAATTACCATGTCTTCCACCAAATCTTGAAGATGAGTTTTCAGTAGAACTCATACCAGGTGCTATTACCATTTCAAAGACACCTTATAGAATGGCCCCAATTGAGTTGTAGGAATTGAAGAAGAAACTCTAAGATAATCTTGATAAGGGATTCATACGCCCTAGTGCATCACCTTGGGGAGCACCTATTCTGTTTGTTATGAAGTTAGATGGATCAATGAGAATCTCCATTGATTATCGAGAACTTAACAAGATCACTATCAAGAACAAATATCCTCTCCCAGACATTGATGACTTATTTGAACAACTATGCAGAGCTCAATACTTTTCCAAGATTGATCTTCATTCAGGGTATCATCAATTAAGGGTCAAAAGGGAGGATATACCAAAGACGGCTTTCCGTACAAGGTATGAACACTATGAATTTATAGTGATTCCATTTTGTCTTACTAGTGCCCCTTCTATCTTCATGGATCTAATGAATAGAGCCTTTAGAGACTATCTTGATCAGTTTGTGGTAGTCTTTATAGATGATATTCTTATCTATTCAAAGAGCGAGGATGAACATGAAGATCACTTGAGAATTGTATTAAAGACCCTAAGAAAGGATAATATTTATGCCAAACTAACCAAGTGTGAATTTTGGCTTCAAAAAGTTTCATTTTTGTGTCACATAATCTCAAAAGAGGGGATATATGTGGATCCAGCAAAACAGAGGTTATCAAAATATGGTTGAGACCGACAACAATAACTTAGATCCGAAGTTTTCTTGGTTTGGATGGATAATATTGACGTTTTGTGAAATATTTTTCATGATTATCTAATCCACTCACCAGGATGACTTGAAAAGGAGTTAAGTTCGTTTGGATAGAGGAGTGTGAAGAGAATTTCAAGGAGTTAAAAATATGGTTATCCAGTGCACCTGTTCTCACACTTCCTTGTAGTGCAGAAAGGTTTGTGATCTACAATGATACATCCAAGAAGGGATTTGGGTGTGTTATCATGCAAAATGATTTGGTGATAGCTTATGCCTCAGGGCAGTTGAAAATCAATGAGAAAAATTACCCAACTCATGATTTGAAATTAGCTTCGGTAATCTTTACATTAAAGATTTAGAGGCATTATCTTTATGGTTAAAGGTGTGATATTTATACTGATCATAAAAGTTTAAAGTATATTTTCATAAAAAAGGATCTGAATATGCGCCAAAGAAGATTGTTGGATATGATTAAGGATTACGACTGCTCAATTCATTACCACCCTGGGAAAGCAAACAAGGTGGAGTACGCATTAAGTCGACAAGACCATGCTATCTTATCCATGATGAGGATGACAAACGATCCAATATTTATGGATTTAAAAAGGATGGATCTTGAAATTATAATGGAAGGGGAAAAATCTTAACTTTCTCAAATGAATGTTCAACCATATATACATGTGATGATTAAAGAGGCACAAAAAGAAGATGTAGAGTTACAAAAAAAGGTGAGAAATGTTCGTGAATTCCACATTAATTGTGATGAAATAATAAGGTTCAGTAATCAGGTTTGTGTTCCTCCCATCCCAGAATTAAAGAAAGAAATATTGGATAACGTTCATAGTTCTTAATTCTCTATTCACCCTGGAAGCACGAAGATGTATAGGGACCTGAAGGAGTACTTCTGGTGGGATGGCATGAAAAGAGATGTTGCTGAATATATCTCTCCATGCTTGGTTTGTCAGCAAGTTAAAGCTGAGAGACAGAAGTCTAAGGGGATGTTACAACCATTACCCATACCGGAATGGAAATGGGAAAACATCACTATGGACTTTGTCACTGGACTTCCTAAAACATCCAAAGGCAATAATTCTATCTGGGTTATAGTTTACCATCTTATGAAGTCGACACACTTCATTGCTATTAGAGAAGATTTCTCTCTTGATCAGATTTCAAGGATATATGTAAAGGAAGTGGTAAGATTTCATGGAGTACCAATTTCTATTATATCTGATCAGGATATGAGGTTTACCTCAATGTTTTGGTGAAGTCTTCCGTATACTCTAGATACATAGTTGAGTTTTAGCATTGCTTATCATCCTTAGACAGACAATCAGTCTGAGAGGACAATTCAAACTCTAGAAGACATGTTGAGAGCTTGTTCTATGGATTTCAAAGTTGATTGGGATCAACAACTACCTTTGGTGGAATTTTATTATAATAATAGCTTTCAATCCAGTATTCAGATGGCTTCTTATGAATCTCTCTATGGAAAGAATTGCAGAACCCCAACTTGCTGGGATGAAGTTGGGGAAAGAAATCTATTAGGACCCGATCTTGTTGATGAGATGGAAGAAAAGGTAAGATCTATTGAACAACACATAAGAGCAGCTCAGAGTTGACAAAAAATTTATACCGACAACCGAAGAAAAGTCCTAGAGCTTGAAGTGTGTGATAAAGTGTTCTTACGAATATCTCCTTGGAATAGTGTAATGAGATTTGGAAAGAAGGGAAAGCTGAGCCCTAGGTATATTGGTCTTTTTTGAGATACTGGATCGTGTTGGGAAGGTAGCATACCGATTGGCGCTTCCACAAAATCTCTCTCAAGTTCATGATGTGTTCCATGTATCTCTCTTGAGAAATTAAATACCTAATCCTTCACATGTACTAAGCTCAGAAGTTGTACCGCTGGAGCAAGATCTTTTTTATGAAGGACAACCAATAGAGATTATGGATCGTAGCAAAAAAGTTCTACGAAACAAGACCACTCTCTTGGTTAAAGTTTTATGGAGGAACCACCAATTAGAAGAAGCTACATGGGAATCTGAGGATATAATTAGGGAGAGGTATCCTCATCCACTTGTTATGAAGTGATGAATTTTGAGGAAGAAATTCTTTTTAATGGGGGAAGAATGTAACACCCTGAGATTTTATGAGAAATATTGTGTTTCTAAGTATTATGTTATAAGAAACACCAGAGGAATCTTTCACTACACACAACACTGTCTTGGCTTGCATTACACGCAAGATCAACCTTTCTCGATAGCTTGCGTTGTACGCAATACCGAGTTTCACTAAACAACGATATGTTATTAAAATATTATATAAACTAGCCGTTATGAATATTAATACCCACTTTTTTGAAATTTTGTAAATTTTATCGTTCAAAATGGACTTCATTTTTGGATTCAGGATATCAAAATTAGCTTAGGGTGAATATTTGGTTTTTTTTTGAAAACTTTCAATTTTTGATGAATAGTGAAAAACACTGAGTTATAGCTTAAAACCGAATTTTTATCTAAATAATTATTTATTTTATTTAAATTTATTTTATGTCAAAATAGATATATAATCCCTATATAATTTCAATTTAATTCATTGGAGTCCTTTTATAATGATTTTAGATATATAAAAAGTTTATTGAACTTTTTACCATCTTTTACCCACCTCCTAGGAGAATTTGCAAATTTACATAAAACTTAATTTTACCACTTCTGTGAGTTGAATTTCTAAAATCTGAGAGACACAGTTAATATCAAGGAGTAAAATGTTGTTCAATAAGATAAAAATAATTTTTGGTGAATAGTAACTTTTTTACTTTTATTTACCACAGTTAAAAGTAAATAGGGTAATTAAGGGTAAAAATGATATTATTGTTACACTAACACATGTACTAATTCTATTGGATAAGTGTAATTCGACCAAAAACAACCTTAGGAATAAAATATGACCATTTAGGTCCACTTGGATTAGATTAGGACATTTATTATTATTTAATTCAAAGAAGAGTAAAAAGAATTCAAATCAAAGTTTAATAAGTACAAAAATTTTAATATAGGGTTATACATAAGATAAATTAGACTATAAATATTAATTAGAAAGATAAAAGTATTTCATATATAATGGTATTTAATTTATAATTTTTAGACATTAAATAATGTAATTTATTTATGACACAATGATGATGCGGTAATTACCTTATTAATGAAATATTAACATAATTGATAATATAAATACACAAATAAATGTAATTTGAGATGTTTTATGAATTTAACTAATTTTATAGGTTAATATAACATATTAGGGTTGGTTAAATGAATTTTTATCGAATTAATAACGTTGTTATTAATTTAGAAAAAACAAAATACCAAATAGTGTCAAAATTGACATAAAAGAGTTTTTAAAAGAAATATTAAATTATTAATTGATATTCTATTCCTAAAAATCTAAGGTTCTGCCAAAATACTTATATAATAATATATATTACATTAATTAACCAATTGGGGTTTGATTGGCAGTTTATAGTAATTTTATTAACCATATAGTGTAAGAATACAAGAAGACACGGTAAAAGTTAAATTATTTAACTTAGAGTTAAATCTAAATGATAAGGTTAAAATGCTAACCTAAACTTGTCTGAAACCTATTAGTAGACAGTATTTAGACCCATCCCCACCCTATCCTAGAAATAAGTAACATTTGAGCCATTATTAGCCGAATATGAATTTATTATAAAATAATATTTTAAGTTTTTTCTTAAGGTGCACCTCACCCCTCTTATAAAAGGGCACTCCCCCTTATCTATAATTCACACCTCCAAAGCCATTTGGCCCGGACAATCCCTACCCAAATACCCTCTCAACTGTCCTGCCTTCATACTAGAGGAATTATTTTAGTCAGAATGCCATCCTAAGGAGCCCTTTTGATCAAATCAAAAGAAAGAACCCGAGGAAGTGGTAAATATCTCACCACCTATTTCAAGATCCTTTCTTCTTCCACTTCCACCTTCTTTGTTGTTTCCATTATAAAATAATAACTACAGTATCTTCTATATACTATGATGTTATTATAAATGGTACAACCATATTAGTCATTTTATCCATCCTATGAATGAAAAAGTCACCACACATGCGTACGTACGGCTTACCATCTCCACGTCGTGGTGTAGTTTGTTATTCAAACATTTCATAATTTGGATGGGTATGATAATGAATATAAATGATATAAATAATAAATATAACAGTATTATTATTCTTTATATTTTATATACCATCCAATTATATATGATTTTAATATCAAAAGAATGATATCATCGCTCGTACGTACTTACGGCCTACCGTCTCCACGATGTGATGCGACTCGTTCTACATGATTTTCATTAAATAGTGATTATATAAATGAATTGAATTAATAAATATGATATATATTACACTAATACCATTATTTAAATGAGGTATCTATAATCTAAAAAGATGAATAAGAATTTATTTGACAAAACATGCATAAGAACATAAAGCAATGAACACCCGAATAACAAGTAGCAATGAAATATTACTAATAAGAAGATAAGAATATGACCATATATGATATCATAACAATGAATATGATTATGTCATAAGTAAATGACATTATTTATATCATTATACAGGAGGTTCAGATACATACGAAGCATATCATACATAAGTTAAGGGAAAATCTCACAACCTCATTTTTATCCGAAATTGTTTATACTTCATAATTTGCTGGGGAATATTTATCATCCACATCTATGTTTCTTAAATATGTAATATTATTGATATCCTCCTAAAATTGTTTAAATCTAATTTTACCTATTGGTGAATTTTTAGTAAAAGATATGAAAGGAATCTTTTTTCATTTTTAGTACGAGGTACTTTTTGACTTTTCCAGCCAAAGTACGAGAAGAATGTTTTTTTAACTTATACGACATGAATGAATATTTATGATTTCATAGAACATTATTTCCATGAAGCTTAATTTACATGTTTTTAAGTTTATTTTTAATTAACTTTTTTAGTTTAAAATTGTATGACATGTTAAGAAAGGAAAAATGTTTTTGAAGTAGAAAGGATATTTTCCTCAAGATTGGAGTTCAAGTGTTTTATAAAAATTATTTTCCATCTAAGATAATATAGGGTTCTATTTCTATCCATATTTTTACATTGATTTGATTATGTTATGATGGAATTATTTTTTTGAAGTCCTTTTATCTTATATGGTTTATGATATGATGGAATGATGTTTAAGAATCCCATTTTTATTACATGGGTTATGATATGATATATTATTTATGATTTTGTGGCACACATAAGAATGGTTTAATTTTGAGATGGGTGGGACCTATATCTCCCTCCAATGAATTGGGTAAAGATTTATATCTCATGAGATAGACATGGCTGGAATAGAAAGTTAATCCGGTTAAGTGATACAGGACTGGAACGAGGAGTGAACTCGGTTCAGAAATGGACTTTGTCCACTATGATAGTCTTGGAAATGAGCCTTGACTAATAAGAAATGATTTTCTATGATTATGTGTGTATGCCAAAAAGTTTCATGTTTTATGTTATGATTATTGGGATTACATTTCACTACTATGATTTATCCCATGTTATGATATTATGATCTCTTTTGCTGGTTAAGATTTTCAAAATGTTATGTTCTTATAAATATGATATGATTGATATTTCCTTTGTTTACCCTTACTAAGAATTTGAGATCACCCTTTTGTATGTTTTCTTTTCCCCAAGGTAGGAATAATGGTATTAAGTAGGATATGCTAGAAGGGACTCTAGATAGGATGAAATAAACGGGAGACAATATAGATGCTTTATGAACTAGTTGTTTATGTTTCCTAGTTTCTAAAGACACTATACCTATATGGTCCTATCATGGTTTTCTTGTATGTTGTATTAAGTATGCTTCAATTCTGAATAAATAACAATGTATGTAATGTATGGGTCATTATACTACCTAAAGGTACCATCTTGGGTAACGGTCCATGTACCAAATCCTGATCACCATGTGGACCACCCTCATTTCCACGCACTAATGATGACTAGTAGATTGGATCACCATATGATTTATTGGTGTCCCAACTAGCAGGAAAACACAAGCCATATCCTCCAGCTAGTCCTCAGCTTCCAGGGGATCTGTCTCTCATCAAATCTTTTGAGGTCTCTGCCACTAGAACTCGTGAAACACGCTCAGTCGGCATGCACCATCTGCTAGTGCAACTGGTGGTAACTGCTGCCCAAAAGGTGGTGGTGTTTCTTGTACACCACTTGAAGGTGCCAACATAGTAAGAGGGCACAACAACGGAGCCTCATCGCTTAGTGAGCCATCATTGTATACTCACCCAGGAATCCTAGCTAGCTACCTACGTGGTGACATCCTGATATAGAATCGGTGTGCCACAATCATTATGTTATACCTAGTGAGCTTACTCTAAGAAATCATATGATAAAATTTTCAAAAACATATGCAATCCGTGTTTTCGTGCACTGAGTAGGAAATTCGAATTCAGGGTCCCGGTGTTTTGATATGTTGGCCTCCACACCAACACTGGATTCCCAAATTAGAATACCACACTCATAACACATAACACTATTGACACACTAAAAAGATAAAAGTCCTAGTTCTTCGGTAGAACCGAATCCTATGATACCACTTGGTTACGACCCATCCCCCAGGGCCCATGCCATGACTACCCCAAGCCCGCCTTCCATTTTCCAAGGGCTGGAAACAAACACCAAAGGCGTATTCCATAAAATGGGAAGACATTTCCTTTAATGCTCTCCAGCACATGGTGTGAGAACTCAAAAAGATACAAATGTGAAGAAACCTGTTGTATAAAAAGGAGTTATAAAAGTTAAATGGGTTGGAATACAAGACCAACTGAAAGTATGAGTACAGCCGAAAGGTAAAAATAAACTAAATGAAATAATACAACTGAATAATAGAAAATAGTTATTGAGTCATCCTACGAGGATCCTACAAGAAGGGTAGGTACAGATCGCCTTCTCAGCACTCCACATCTGCCCTTCTCCTCCACGTACAACCTAGTCTAGGTTCCCTCAATCCTCAGCCCAGCTGCTCGTGGTCTGTACAAAAAACAACAAGTTGTGGGCGTAGACCGATCATGGGTGAGTATAATGATACTCAGTAGGGTCCCCTAGACCGCTAAAGGTCTCTCACAATTCCCCAAGGAAATCAGCAAAGAATAATCTCAATCACAAAGCATCAACAATAGAAATAGCTCAAACCAGTTATACAACTTAGAGAAACAGGATCATGATGCTGACCCACACAAAATCTCTTTGAATGATGATAGCCATCCATGGATTCTCTTGGCCTAGGAGCAAGTATCATTCCCAATCATAATGTTGAACACCTCTACTGATAGAGAACTCCAACACTAAAAAGTACAGTGGGCCTATCGCGTCACACATAGGCGCTTCCCACTATCCCTGGACTGCTGAGGTACTCCTCCTGTCGAGTACCATGGGTCTACCACCTCACAGAGAGGTGATCCCCACCATTGGTCTGCCGCGTCACATAGAGGCATTCCCACTCATGGCATGCTGAGGTACTCCTCAATTAGTGCACTATGGGTTCGCCACATCACAAAATGGTTCTCCTCCTCGTGGGTCTGCCGTGTCACATAGAGGCACACCCCACTGGGCCTGTCGAGTCAATTTGAGTTGAAATGGTCAACAGTCGTCAAGTCTCATCCAGTTGCATGGTTCCTTACGTAGCGCGCTTGGGAGGTCCGCTCCCCAAGCCATCAGTCGTATTTCAACCAGCATGAAGTATCACTAGAAAGTAATCTAATGATCTAACATGTTCCAAGGGTTCCAATGCAATAGACAATGCGTCAAACAGACTCCCGGTATGTGCGTTATTGGCATTTCAGTGATGAGGGCCCAGTTGGATTCGTGTGCGATCCAACCCAATGGTACTCCAAGATTCCTCAAAACATTCATGGAGTAATTCAAAAGGACTATCTCATTCCAAGGATCCTGAATCCATAGATAGTTAGTCAAGAAAACATCCGGTTTAGGAGTTAGGGCCCGTTTTGTGTAACTTGTCGGTACTGAGTCTAGGTCCGGTCCACCTCAGTCGGACCGGCCCGACCCAGTTTGGCATGGGCCAAACTGGATCGACCTAGGTTAACCCATCCTGGCACGGGTCTAACTCGATCCATTTCCACTAGGCCCAGTGGGACCGGCCTAACCCAACTAGGTCGCGGATCAGGCTGCTGGGCCGCGGGTCGGCCAGCTGAGCGACAGGTCCGTTCGCTGGGCCGACCCGGTAATGTCACCTGCCTGGCGGCGCATCCAGGGTAGGGCTGACTGGGTGCAGAGACACATCAGTGGGTCAAACCATGGGGGTTATCCCCATGTGGTTCCACCTGGTGTCGCGGGTCCTCCATGCCACAGCCTTGCCGCCAGGTGCGCGCCTCGTCAGCCTGCCATCGGCCGAACCAGCCGCTCCTACTCTTGCCATTACCGTCATAGGGAACGACCTTGCTGCCACGTGGGTGTGCCATAGGGGGACACCCAACCTCTACTCCGCTAGTTCCGTCATGGCCGGCTGGCGGTCCTGCTGACATCTCCAGTGGTGCGAGGCGGCCGAATGGTGTGTCGGCCGCCTTCCTCCGGTCGCCACGACTAATGAGCTGCAGCCTCATTTGTTCATCAGTGAGCGCGATGGTGCACCCCTCATCCTCGGTGGCCATCCAGTGTCGACTGATCAGATAACCACCACAGCTTTGTTCCATAGCCTCCTCTAGAGGCGTACATCAATGCGCTATCCACAACGTAGCCTGTCGGCATCGACGCGCCGTTGGTGTTCCATGGTGGTTAAAAATTAGCACAATGTAGCAGAGGGTTTAGGTTGGGTTTGTTAGGACCGATCCCTCCATGTTAGCTTGAAAACATAAGGGGGTTAAGGGTTTAATAATAAATTGAGTTAAACAACAATAATAAACCCCACAAAGTAACCCTGCAAGAACGAATGAATTACAGATCAACCCGTTATTCGGTTGGTCTGTGTTCTTCGTATTATTCATGAATGGGGAAGAGAAAAACATTTAAAAAGTATAAATGAATAAACCCCAACCCCTATTCGTCAGAGAAACGCCCCTTCTTGAAGGCGGGTTGGTTTTCTTCGTTCTTACAACATGCTTCTAACAACACTGCTCGTACATCGTCCTCCGGTACGTGGTTCTCTGCTGTCTGTCACCTCACTCTAGGTTTGAATCCTTCCTTTAAGGGTCCAACATTGTGGTTCTTCTTCAGCACTTCGTTGTTTGGTGAAGCTATGCTAAAACCCATCCCGAATCTCCATATATATAGGAGAGGGTGGGGGTAAGTAACGACATTGGAATTAATTGGGGCTCATCAATTATGAATCTTCCTAATTCCCCAACGACATTGTTACTTAGGGTTTTCATGTCAATCCATTTATTGGCTTGACACATCGCTGGCCCCACCCTTTTGCTTGTCCGTTAGAGGATATGAAATAAAATGATAAAATTATGTTATTTAATTTCTTTTAAAAATTTGAATAACATGAATTTTTCTCCGGACCTACTACCGTCACGGTAAAGCCTTCCTTAAGGAAATACTGCAATTGCAGATTCAACAGTGGCCCCAATTTTTTAATCTGAGCAATGGATTAATATTTAGAAAATTCTGCTCATGCGTTTACTGAATGTACCCGAAAAAGTGTTCAATAAATTAAATAATTTCATCCTTGATCCACACTGGTCGAGATTAGGTACCGCCTAAGGAGAACACACCCCAAAAAACTCAATGGTAATCTTATATTTTCAATTCGAGTTACTCTTTTGATGTTATGTATTTTACTATAAAATAATGGTTAATTAATTTTTTTATTTACCACCAAAAACTAACATTCATTGGTGGCCCATTCAAGCCAATGATAGTTTCTGTCTAAAGAGATTATATCCCCAAAAGTTCAACGGTGGTCTCAAATTTATAATCCGAGTCACTGTTTGTGAGTTATAATCATTTTAAAAATAAAATAATTTTTTTTAATTATATTATTTACGATTATTCCAATTTTGGGTTTTACCACTAGAGGCCTACGCCGACTAAAATTATGTCATGCCTAGGGTAAACTTTCCATCCTGGATACAACAGTTCCCTCAGATTTCTGATCCCGAAAACCATTTAAGATTTATTCCACTTTTTTAGGAAAACATCTTACGCTTGCTAATTAAATCTTAACAAAACATTGACGAATCATTCTGGGCACTCCGGACCTCAGAATCATGAGCCGACAGATTTCACCGTCTCGAAATAATTCAATATAATTGAAAAAATTATATTGAAATTATAGGACATTACAATTTCGGTATATGGTTTTACATAAAACTGTTTTATCCGTAAATATATGTTTTTTTAATAATTAATTTTTATATTTCAATCATTTTTACAAATATAGAAAATAATATATTCTATGGGGATGGATACTATTATATCGATTCCAATAATACATATTAATATCATAGATTTGCTTAAATGATGATTACATAACACTTGATCATTCATTCACAGATCAACAAAATAATTCATACACACATATAGGATAATAATAAGGAATTCATGATGTAATTTGTTTCTATATTTATTTGTAAATTGAAGACATTTTTAAATTGGAAATGTGAGACATGTAATTTTAATAGGCCAGTCCCTACCATGTTTAAATGACATTAAATATTCTTAGTTATTTTAATATATGGTCCAAAGAACATTAAGTCATTACTAATACTTTTTAGTATATATAATCATCATTGATTTCTACCCTTAACCAAAAAATCCATTTAATTCCATCCTTGTAAATAATGATTCAAAACCATAATCCAGAAGGTATAAATAAATATATTATTTTTCAATTATATATATTATTCCATAGAGGATTTTCCAACTCAAAATCTCATTAGTCATCCAAATAAACAATCATAAACAATGATTATAATAGCATATTGAGTATATTCATCCAGTGTTTTCGTTAACATACATAATGTTTTATAGAAAACATTTCTTTCAACCACCAATAAATGTAATCTAATTCCATGAAGATCATCTCTACAATTCATTTAATGTTTGGTGAAGATTACCATATCAGTATACCACTCTTCCACTATCCAATCCCACCCTTGAATCATAAATATTTTAATTTTATGGATAGTTATTACATTAACCATTAAAGATTTCTCATATATAATATACGTATTGACATGATCAATTTTAATGAAATAGAATGTCACACTAATGGGAGCTTCATGTCCATGGGTTGACAAATTTTTTAATTAAAGAAGTATTTTCAATATTTTTTTTGAAACAAATGTTTATATATATATATTATGTCATCAATTATTAAATTATTTTATATAACATATATTTATGACATCACATATAGTGTAATTCCATTACAACCGTGTTGAAAATATTATTTTTTTCAAAATTATTTTAATAATAGTTTATAGATGGATGATGTAAATTTTTTTCAGTTGGTTTATTTATAGACTAATACTAAATTATATTTATCAATATTTATTCTTTTAATAAAATAAATTATAATTATTTAATATATTTTATTTTAAATAAATATTTTCTTATTAAATTGAAAATATATTTTACAAATCAAAAAGTCAGTTGTTGACACTTTCTTCCCACTCTAAATCTTCATGGGATGCACTACACAAGTGTGCACATACATAAGTGTTAATAGATAATTAATCCAAATTCAACCACATTTTTTGAATAACATTGCACTATTTGATATGTTTAATAAATATATGTATTGTTTTTATATTTCAAACAAATACATTAATATTTTTCAAAAATATTTTCCTAATAGAGAGGGAAAATGTAAAAATAATATATAATTTATGAAACAGTAAAATTTTAGTAAAAAAACTCTATTTCATAAATGGATAAAATGAGATCCCGTGGCCCAGTATGGTTGATGAAACTCACAACACATTAGAAAATCTAGCCTTCTATAGGGAACAAGACACATCAATATCAAATTTGTAATATTATTGATCTATTAATAAATTGTATTTTTTCCACAACAAAGAATCATTGATCATTTGGATTAATTTATCATAATATATGAATATTCAAATTACTTTTAATGCTATTATAGTCATCTGGATCCTATAAAAAGTAAATATCAAGATGAGAAATTTGAAGATATTATGACCCCTCATATACGATCATTACACGTGAATAATATTATTGGTACAACATGGAAGGATTTGAAATAGAAAATAATATTTTGTATTTAAAATTAGTTATAATGTACACACCTACGATAGAAAGTTGTCTGATTGAATAATCATGACTAAAATTTTCCATTGTTCATTACAATAACATTTTGATATGTATTGTACAACTATGGTGTATAGTGGGAGAGGAATGTGCCACCCTTAATTTTGTATTATCAATTCTATTATGCTGTGCTATATGTGTTTTAATATGAAAATTAATTAATCCATTATATATTTTTTTGGATCCAATTGAATTATGATACCTAAATGGATCATTTGTATGTGAAAATATATGAATTTTACATGAAACATTTAGTTCCATGAGTATAAAAATATAAAATTAATATATGACATGATAATTATATTTTTGTATGAAATTATTATGTATTTTAATTGACAAATGTAATGTTTAATAAAATTACTTAATATTAATGGATTTTTGATACATGACCTTGTGATGATAGAAACAAGTTTGTCTAAATTCTCACCAGGTTGTGTGTGTGGTGAGTATGAATTTATATATGTGATATTTTATTCAATTAATCTTCTAGATTTGATTGGATTAATGAACTCAAAATAATTCCTTCTTGTTTTTTAATTCTGAGTGCTAGTCATTTTAACTGGGATAATGATATTATATTGATATATATTTGAATTATAAATAATATAAAAGATAATGTTATTCATTATGGGTTGGTATACGTCTATGGTATTTCCATTATATTTTAGTGATATCTATGTAGAAAACTAGAATCATCTACATGGATATATAAAATCCCTATAATTGGGTATTTATTCCATTAAATTGATATTTTTCTAACAGATAATGAAATTATGAAATATTGGACTCCCAAAAAATAATTGTGCTATACATTACAACACATCAGGAGAAACTCTCGATTAATAGAGGCAAGAAAAAATTTAAAGGGATAAATAATACTTTAATCGGGTGTGGTTTTCTATCATTATTGAAATACCACTTACAGATGTTTAAATCTAAAAATTATGATGACCATATAAATCATCAGATCAAAGGAACACATATCGGATTAACCTATGGATGTACCTATATGGGTATACAAATATATATATATATATATATATATATTCAAAACTAGAATTTCCTTTATGAATATATGTATATCATTTAAGAAAATACAAACCATTCAAATGAAAAAACTAAAACACCTCACACAACAGAATTGTAACCTCACCAGCAAGAATATAAATAAAATTTACATATATTATAATTAGTAATTTTGAAATAAATTATGATTTAATTTAGAATCTAAATTTCCCATATTTAGTAATATATTTAAACAAATGAAGTTTGTTTTCGAATTATATGCATTAAAAAATGGTTGGGTTGAAATTTTTTGATTTTTCTAAAATACATGATTTTTTATGAATATTGAAATACAATAATTTATTGTATATATAAATTATAATTTAAATACACTATTCCTAATATCATGAATGATGTAAGATCCATAATCTTTAAGATCCATTCATTATTTTAATATATTTAATGAAAAGTCTCAATCTATTCAAAGTATTGAGCCAAAATAATAATCTAATGAATAAAACAACAAACCCCCATCTCCTCTATTATAAATACCACTCTCACCCCCTTTTCTCCTCACACCTCTTATGGTTTGAGAACTATTCAAATTATACAAATTTCTATACCCAGTCCTCTTCCCCATGTCCAAGACCTTATGGCCTCACCAAAATTTCAAAACCAAAGGTTATAAAGAGGTTTTCATGACCCACATTCACTAAGATGAGGGAAGGGACAACCGATTTCCAATCCCTTCCTTCCTCAAGTGGATGGATATATAATGACCCCCAGGAACCACCTTCTATAGTCCCGAGAGTGGCGACTAGAACTAATGGTATAAAACCACATGTAAAATTAAAGGCATTACCATTTTTATTTAGTTGGATCGATAGATAAGATAGTAAATCCCCACAACACCAAAAGTGAAAGTAAAAGTAATGCCAAAAAAATCCATTCCCATATGAATGTTCCAATAATAAAGTGCTACAAGTACATGAAAAATCCAAAGGGAAGCACCAAAAGAAAATAAAAATAGCAACATCAACCGTCCCGACGTTTGAGCTAATAGGGTCCATCACGGACCTCAAAATATTAATGGAAACCTGAAAGTAGTTTTATATACATAAGGTGAGAATATAGGTATACTCAGTAGGGAAAACCAATAGCTCTTGTGCACAAGTGTGGAGGCATTCTAATGCCCCATGAGAAAAGAAGATAACCATATCACCTAGGAAGGAAACTATCCACCCAACCTCACCAAGGAACACTCCCCAAATAACACAAGTCAGGTAAAGTAATAGTAATTACACATTGATGTTTGGGTACCCCACACCACTTTCCCACAATTTATTAGAGATATATTACGTGTTAGACCTCCCCCGCCATTCTCACCACATTCCCACTGCCATCCCCTACCCTCACGCACCTAGGCTACCACAACCACACATCCTGACCGCAAACATATGGGCCACAACAACAACACATAACCAATCCTGCAGAAACCTTGTCCAGAACAACTACAGCCACACCCGAAGACACCAGGGCCTCATACCAAAGGAACTTTGGAAATAACATGACCCCACACACACCTTGTCAAACCAACACAACTACCCTTCCTGAAGAATCTTGGGCTATAATGGACCTCAGGCTGACACATCCTATCCGAAGAGTCTTGGGATACATGGTAAATGGATCAAAAAAAGAGATAATAACCAACAACTCATAGGAGTGTGGGGAAGACACCCCCCCTTGAAATGGGGGTGTTTGGAATTAAGTGATCAACTTTAGTGGGGCACGAATAAGAAACATACGGAATAAATTATACATATAGGTATAAAAGAACTCATCCCAATCTAGGGGTTCCCAAACTAGCCTATAAAAAAACACCCTTGTCACTATTATTTCCCATGAAGCACAACAGCCTCAACCAAGTCATAACTCTTTCCCAGAAAACAGTTCCCCATTGAACCCATTCTTGTTTTCATATTTAAGTGATTCCATTTAAATAATACATCACTACTGGGTAACTAACATGCTTATTCGCAAGCCAAGGAATGAAAAACAACCAAGAAATAGTTTAAGCATTCACACCTTGTTCTGTTTTAATGTAACTACAACAAAAGGGATCCGGGAGATCCCGCGAAGTACTGAAACCAAACCAAGCCCCAACAAACTGCCCCACAGAGCCTCAAGTCCACAAACCAACAACTTCACATCAGGGGATCCCATCCCCATCAACGTCACCCCACAAGAATCAAGCAGAACAACCACACATGTTATTAAGACAGAGAAAAGATGTTTTTTAGATTCAAACACGCCATTTATGAAATTTAGTTCCTCCGTTTGGTTAACCGGGGTGATCACACAAATATTATTGTTCACTGAACATCAATTTAATCAACAATGTTCACATTATTAACAAATTTCCATGTTACATCTATTCAAACATCACAGAAGACATGGGTTTATTAGTTCTCAAGGAAAGACCACCAATGACCATGATTTTCAGTGGACATAAGCCCATAACATTCACAACAAATAGTCAAGGTTAAAAGAGTACAGCAACATCATCAAACACACCCCTTTATTCTTTAAAAGTCCATTTATTATCATCATTATGGTTTGGTTTCATCCATGTCCAAAGGAATCATTATCATACCCACCCTCCATGATACACTATAAAGGGGGACCAAGGAAGAACACTATATAGATGATAAAAGATCAAAGTTTTTCTCCACGCCCCATGAACTGTGGATGCACGACAAGACGGGGTGGAACTTCGGGGACTCCAATAGTGAGTTCGAAAGGCACCAGCATAGGTGCACCACTAGCCTCCGGAATGGGAAATCCAAACACACCAAGGATAGAAAAAGAGACTATCCAAGAAGAATAAAGAATTCTCGTGTGATAAAAAGCACGATCCTGGAGTTACGAGATATGAATTTTGAACATATTTGAATGTGGATCATGGTTTCACCAAGCGGTTAGATGGTTACGCATAATGGAATTAGTTTTTATTTAATAATTCTCATCAGAGAGGTGTCTATAACAACTATGTGTTAAAGGGTTTCCTTTAAACATAGGAAAATGTGTAACATATGTGGAATTGGAAGTATGGAAAATGGTGTGGCACCAAGGAAAAAGCCCCACATTTTGGTAATTCATGGTCCACCTAGATCATAGGTGATTTTAGATATCATTTATGGTCTATTAATGCCTTTTAAAGAGGTATCAAAACACTTATATGTCAATATATACGTTTCAGGAGCATTAAATGATAGAAATTGGAAAAATGTAACAAGGGTGGGATGTCGTTTGGTGAGACACCGTAATGATGCCATGTTCACGGTGCCCCTGTTTCAGTGTGCGACTATTATGGTGAAACCTTCACGGTGCCACCATTTTGGTGTGAGACCGTTATGGTGTGACTGCTATGGTTCCGTCGTCACGGTGCCACCAGTTTGGTGGAACACCGTAAGGGGCGCCACCGTTTTGGTGTGCGACTGTGGCCAGTGCCACCATTTTAGTGGAACGATTTGATGGAACCAAATTTTCTGGGAAATCCATAATGATTCACTTCTAGTGCCATTACATAAAATACCTCTTAATCTATTCTCTCCCATGAGAATTGAAATTAGAATCGAAGAAAAGAGAGGGGTATAAACAAACACCTCGAATAATACCTCTCAGGAGAAAAACCCCTCTACATCTTGGAACACCTCACCCTTAAGTAATGACACAAATATTTAATGGTGTCACTACCTAGACATATATATTAGGGAGTTTATTTCATCCATGTCGAGATACTATCCGCTTTGGGTGGCACTGACTCAGCCACATAGGATTAATCGCATCCACCTTAATGCGTCTCTATTAGGGATCAGGTCCTCCCCTCTACACAGTCCGAACTCCTCACACACATCCGGAAAATATGGAAAAAATAGAATCTCATAGTTATCAAGGAAAAGTACATCAGAAAAAATAAGTACAAAACAAAATAGAACAAAACTCAAAACAACTTTGGGTACTGGGCGTGTAACATTGCCTCCCATTCCCATGTACTCTCCTCGAGGCAATTATGCCTACATAACACATGAACTAAGGGAATGGTTCATCCATATAGAACCTTCTTCTCACGATCCTCGATCCTCACTAGTTTCTCTACAAATGTCGCATCTTCCTCAATATCTAGCTCCCTAGTCGAGGAGGTGTGAATCATCGTGTAGATACCGAAGGAGTTGAGACACATGGAAGACATCATGCACTCTTAGTAGAGGAATTGGTTGAGCCAGCAGAAAAGACACTTCACTGACCTACCGCAACACCTCAAAGGGTCCAACGAACCTGGGAGAATGCATACTCCCCCTACAGATCCTCGGTTTCTCACTCAGAGTGGAGACCATCAAGAACACTTGGTCCCAGAACTCGAACTCCAAGGGTCTCATTCTATTATTGACATATGACTTTTTCCAGTCCTCAGAAGCCTTCATACTCTCTCATATAATATGAACCTTCTCCAATGTGCTCTACGCTTCCACATTTCCAAGAACACATGCTTCCCCACCTCAATCTCGCACACAGGTGAGCGACACTGCCTCCCGTATAATGCATCAAACAGATCCATTCCAATGTTAGTGTGATAAATATTGTTGTAAGAAAACGCAACCAGAGGAAAGTGTCGTACCCACAATCCCCCAAAGTCCAAAACACAGGCCTGTAGAATATCCTCCAACTTCTGAATGGTGCGCTCTATTTTCCCATTTGTCTACGGGACGAAAGATGTGATGAGGCTTATTGTGGTACCAAAATCATGTTTCAATCATTTCCAGACTTGTGATGTAAAACATGTATCCCAATATGAGATTATAGATCTCAGAACTACATGAAACTGCACAACCACATCTACGTAACTCTGTGTTATGGAATCCACCGCACTCGAATCCTTGATTGCCAGTATGTGAGAAGATTTTGTTAGTTGGGCCACCACTACCCAGATTGCATCACATCATCCATGAAGCCTAGGTAGTCCTGTGACGAAATCTGTCGAGATATAATCCCACTTCCACTCGGGGACTTCTAAAGGCTTCCACAAACCTCCTGGGATGCGTTGTTCAGCCTTCACCTGCTGACACACAAGTCACCTTGACACAAATTCTCCCACTGCCCACTTCACCCCAGACCACCAAAACAGACCCCTCAAACCCCATCACATCTTGGAAACTCAATGGTGTTCCACCAGGGGTGAGTTGTGGAACTCACCAAGAACTATCTCACCCATTCCCATAGGTATGAACAACTTTCCATGAAACAACATCTGATTTTCCCAATCTTTCAACCATCCTTCAGGATCATCACCCTGGATAACATGATCAAGCATCAATTTAGCCTCTAAGTCCCCCCACTAAAAATCTCATACCTACCACACCAAAGTGGAATGCACTATCATTTAGATCAGATAACCTCTACCATCCTCCACCCTTACTTCTAGGTGTACGACATCCAACTCCTCAATCACATTCCAAGTATATGTCAACTCTCAACCCACATCCTTCTGCGACATCCTACTCAAGTAATCGTCCACCACATTCCCATTACCTTTAGTGTAAGAGATTTATATGTTTTATTCCTAAAGAAACTTCATCCACCTCCACTACCGCAAGTTCAGGTCTCACTAAGAGAAGACATAATTCAAGATCTTGTGATCTGTGAAGACAATAATGTGCTCCTTGATGAGGTAGTGCCTCCAAAAATTTAGTGTGAACATAGACGATGTGAGATCGATGTTTTTTGTGGCATAGTTATTCTCATGGTTACGTAACTACATAGACCCATAATAGATCAACCCTGTTGTGGCATAAGCACACACCCCAAGCCTTGTCCTGAAGCATCGTAGAACACCTTAAACGTCACTCCTTCTGTTGGAAACCTCAATAGTGGGGCACTAACTTGAATCCCCATCAGATAACTGAAGGCTTCCTGGCACTGATCACTCCATATAAAATCCAGTACATTTCTGGTCAAAGAAATCAAAAGAGCTACGACTCGAGAGAAGTCGAGCACAAACCTCTGATAATAGCCTGCTAGACCCAAGAAACTACAAACCTCTAACATATTATTTGGTGCTTCCCATGAAAAAATATATTCATATATTGAAGAATCAACCACTATTCACTACTAAGACACCACATGTCCAAGGAAGTGCACCTCTCATGTCTAGAACATTCTCTTGGAAAACTTCCCCTAGAGTTTGTGCCATCGGAGGACCTATAAAACTGTTATCAGATGGTCAGAGTGATCCTCCTATGATCTTGAGTAGATCTGGATATCGTCAATAAACATGACTACAAACTGGTCCAGATATTTCTAGAAGACGGAGTTCATGATCCCCTTGAACATGGATGGTGAATTTGAAACTCCTAATGGCATGACCACAAACTCAAAGTGTCGAAATATGCACCTAAATGCACTATCTGAGATGTATCCCTCCTTCATCCTCAACTGGTGATATCCTGACAACAGTTTGATCATGGAGAACCAACTTTCCCCCTTCAACTGGTCAAAAAGAGCATCTATCCACAAGAGAGGGTAACAGTTCTTAACCATTAAATGATTCAGTCTTTGGTAGTCTATGCACAACTTGAGACCACCATATGACTTCTTCGTGAACAAGACTAGAGCACCCCATAGTGATGCACATGGTAAAAAAATATCTTATTCATCAGATCATCAATCTAAATCTGAAACCCCCGCAACTTAGAAGGTTTCATCCGATTGGGATCCATTGAAATCAGATGGGCACCAGGTTCAAAGTCTATCCCGAACTCAATATTACGTCGATGGGGTAGAGTCACAAAATCTTTAGGGAATACCTCAATTAACTCACTAACAATTCCCAATGAATCCACCATCTATGATTCCATTGACTCCACTTACAGCTCAGCTAAAAAGAAAAGAAGGTGCTTCACTCGCTAGATTCCCTCCTAGGAACCCCATATACTGACGAAATCTACACGATGATTGCCCATATCATAAAATATGATCCGTATTCAGAAATAGTCGATAATAGCACATACAGAGAGTATATATTCGATGCCTAAAATGACTTCATATGGCTGCATCTACAATAAAATAAGGTACCCATGGGACTGATGTGGTACCAAAATTAGTCTACATCCTTGGCAAAAAAGAGACAAGCTGATCTGTCCTCTGATGGGGTACTCAAAAATAGGGGTAAAAAAAGTCTCTCTGTTTCTAGACCCAAATATTGGGCTAGTATGGGTGCAAAAAAAGAGTGTGAAACTTCCGAATCAAACAAGTCGCGTGTAAGAGTAATAAACAAACTGATCATATCTCGAATGACTTTTGGCACATCTTGAACTGCTGCCTCTACTCCGTGAAACCGCCCATTCCCAGATCCTCTACCTCTCGGCTATCAGCCACCTCCGAGACCATGAACTAGTCAAGTTCCATGAAGTGAAACTTGAGTCCAACCTCTTCTTTCAACATCTTTTCATGGAGGAGAAGGAGATCGATTTACCTACTGCTGCTGCTGAAAAGGCCTGGCTAGAAACTGCTTCTGATGAGGTCAGTGATCAAACTGCCCACCCCCACCATACAACACTCAGTCCAGGCAGTGATTCCAAATATTCCCACAACTTCCACATTTTACACATCTCTGTCCTAGGACCTCAAATAAGGGGTAATGATCGAGAGATCAAAACTAGAACTACTGGGGTGTGCTCCTCACCAGTCGAAAACTATATGGACCTGACGCTGGAGGCCTGCTGCTGACATCATTATCCTATGACGATCCCAAATGGATACCCTCTCGAGGCACACCTCCCAACATGTGCATCCTCTCCACCACTTAAGCCTTCTTCTGGACCTCCAAGTAGGTCGGTAGAGTGAAGGGAGTAACATCATATAGAAGAGAAGGTCGAAGTGCCTCATCCAAATGTCTCACCCAAGACTCCTTATCCAGAAAAAGATCCAGAGAAAAGTGAATGAGATCCTTGAACTTGATTCCCAACTGCCTTACTAACCAGAACCCCTACTAAAGGGATAGTAGTTCCTGTCTCTTTTCCACCTTCATTGTGGAAGAGTTGAATTCCACCCAGAACTCCCTCTCGAAGTTTGTCCACAAAACCTTATCTTCCTTCTTCTCCCTGAGATAGAGCATCCACCACTGACCTACCACTCCCCGCATCAGACATACAGAAAAAGGAACCCAGTACTCAATCAGAGCCCAGATCCAGCTGAAAGCTATCACGAGCTCCTCGATCTAGCTCTCTATCTCTATGCCCGAGATGCTGCTGTTGTACTTCCCGAGGGTTTGCTGTTGAAAATCCTGAATCTTCCTTTTCCACTGGTCTTACTCCTCCTCTCGATCCGCCCTTTGCAGATTAGTCAAATCAGCCTCCTAGGCCCAGATCACCCGCACTACCTATGGTCTTCGTCCTAGAGCCATAGCTGTAACGTAAACAAGGAAGGCCTAAGACCGAGTACCGTAGAAGATTATTTTTCAATTTTTCCTAGACTTTTTTATTCATTTTAAATCCCCAAAATACCCACGAAACATAACAACACAGGTCGTTATGATGCATGTACCTTTTCTAGGGTCTCTACCTAGCTATCAGTGTATCCTCACTTGGTCATTCGGTAGGTCCAGAGACCTTTCATCAGATCACAGAGGGACCTAAAATCATGTGTCCTAGAAGGTCTTCCCTGGACTGTTTCATGCACCATGATTTCCTAACATTGTTTACCCACCATCTCATGTAATCATCATTGTGCCTAACCTGAGACTCCATCCTATCTCTCAACCTCTCATTTGATACAATTCTGTCATGACCTTCCTTCACCATGATGAAGTAAGGAATAACATATTTCCTAACCCTTCACTACTCAAGTTGAAGGAGAGATAATGTCCCCTAAGACCCACCTTCTACAGGCCCCAGAGTGTCAACTAGAACCAAGGGTATAGAATCACACATAAAATTGAAGTAATTACCCTTTTTATTTATAATCATCGGGAGATATGAAATTAAATCCCTACAACCCCAAAAGTGGAAGTAAAAGTAAACAAAAAATAATCAATAATCATATGAATGTTCATAAAATAAGGTGCTACATGAACATGAAAACTCCAAAGGGAACCACGAAAATAAAATAAAAATAGCAACGTTAACCGTCCCGGCGTCAGAGCTAATAGGATTCGGCATGATCCTCAAAATCCTCATGGAAACCTGAAAGTAGTTTTATATAAATAGGATGTAACATCCCAGGTAAATAAAGAATATTACATTCTAATGTTTATCAATATTTGTGAATAAAATGTTAATACTACTTTAAAGGGAATGCTATGCTCGATGGCGTACCCTATACGCAACAACAAGTTTCTTTGAAAACTTACGTTGCACACTCATAATATAATAATATTACAGAAGTTAACGCCTAACCATTGTAATGGAGGGAATGAAAAGAAAAAACTACAAAATGATTACATATGTTTTTCAAATATTTTTACATTTATCCAAAAAATGTTAGATGCTTAAAATCCAAATGAATCCAATTTTAAGAAATAAATACTCTAATATTTTTAAAAGATTGTTTTACCGCCTCTTGATGGCGAACCTTTTTTAAATATAACATTTGAAAAATTTATAAGCTCTATTTTTCAAAATAAACTTATTCTTTATGATTGGGATATATAAATTTACTTTGGTTAAATTTTTGGTATGTTTCTGACAATGTTCATTCTTTTTAATGAATAGTGAAAAATATTGCATTTTACATTAAAACTGCTTTTTCATCTAATTTAAATATATGGATATATAATCTTTTTAATTGGTTTTAAAGTTTATTTAGAATATATTTTTACAATTTAATCCACTAGTGGTCATTAAAATTTATTTCACTTTGGAATTAGGCATAAACTAATGCCAATCTTTTCATAGATATTGTTTCAAAAAAACCCCCTATTTGTTTTGACAGCGGGAATTATTTTTAAATTAATTATTGAAATTTGTGTGTTTGGAATTTGGTAATATGGTTTCCATATTTGGAATCAGAAGGTCCAAATTATGTAATTAAGACTCTTTTGTTTTTTGACTTTGTGAATAGTAATGACGGTAATTATCGTTAATTATCTTGATTAATTAGTAATCGGGTAGTTAAGGATAATAAAATAATATCATAATAATAAAAAAATGACACCAAAATGTGTCCTAATATTACTGGTTGTGTCATGGCAGACCATGGTATGCCTTGTGCCAAACTTTGGGACCCCATGGAATCACTTGTGTGTGATAATGACTTTTTATCTTTTTATTTTTTTAAAGAAAGTAAATATAACAAAGAATGTATCACCTGAGTAAAAAAATTTTAATTTTGTCTACATAAATGATATCTTGGACTATAAATAGTAATTGGAAAGATAAAAATATTTCCTACATCATAGTAGTTTTTTTATAATTTTTAGACATTAAATAAATTAAATTATATATGAGACCATGATGATGCAGCGATTACCTCATTATTTAACGATTTAAATAAAATGAAAAGATAATGTAAAATATATGACCTAAACATGTCAAAAACATATTGTATGGGTGTATTTAGAACCCGTATCACCTTATCCACTAAATACCTCTATCTGGGACATTTAAAATACGAAACTCATTTGAAAATAAAGTAACATTTTATACCTTTCCAAGAGTGCCCCTCCTCCACTCTTATAAAAGGCCCCCACCTCTACCTCCTTACCCACACCTCTAAAGCCTTTGGATCGGCCAATATCTTTTCATTTTGTCTCTCCACATCCCTCTACTCATCCTAAAAGCATTTCCTTAGGCAGGAAGCTCTTCAAGAAACCCTTTTGGTTCAAACCAAAGGGAGTTACCCGATTTAAAGGTAATGTCTTCACTTCTATTATTTTGTTTTATTTTGCTTCTCCAACCCCCTAAACTCTTTTTATTAATTTATTTTGTAACAAAACCAGTATATTCCATATAATATGTTGTTATAAGATGGATTCAAGATACACTTTCACACACCTACATCTAATGGTTAAAGAGCATACTGTTTCCGTGGATGGAGAATTTCTGCCTCACGAAACGATGATTGTTCAATATTCTTCTAAAACCTTAAAAGGTGTCCATTAAGATGTCACTATATTTATATATGATATATAATATGTTTATTTTTTCCTTAAGATTCTGTATTTTTCATTTATGTCATACCTTTATGGTTTCCATTATCGGTAAACGCAATATCTTCATTTTAGGAAGTGCGGACTACCACCCCCTCGAAATGATTTGATTCGTTAATTCCTTATGTGGGACATATAAAAGATAGAGTTAATGATATTATATATGATATTATACTGGAATTATAATATATCTTTATATCATTATGATTTCACTCCATTAAGTAAGAAATAGAAATGAAAGTAGCATTCATACGTACGTACGACCTACCGTCTCCATGAACGGTGCATTTCATTTATTTTTTTCTCCAAATGTTATGGAATAGTATAAAATGAATATGTACTGGATATATATGATATTTAAATCATTAATAATATTATGGAGATTATTTACTTATAACTACATGTACAATCATTTTCAAACAAGTTCATTTTTGACTCATGTACCAAACATCGACAAAAACGTCTCATATGAACTAACATTATTAACCAATTATTATAATATTTTAATATGTGATATGAACTGAATAATAATCTTTAAATGAGGACCTTAAGCAATTATAAATTGACCAAAGTTTATTATTCATGAATATAAAGAAACGAACGAGACAAGTCAGACTTGAGGTAAGGGATCCTACCTCTCTCTTTCTTTTCAAGTACTCTCTTTTATGTCATTTCTTTTATGCTCCATGTTCTTATGTTGGAGGATGTTATTTTATATACCTATTGTGTTAATTTTTATTTTCATGTTATTAGAGACCCTATTTTATCTCATAAACCCATTTTTGGAAGTTTTATGTGGCGCCGTTAGGCTGCAGAATTTTCATAAGGGGATTTTCATCTCACTTTTTATTCCCGTGAGATTCATGATACATTTGCCACTATTTCCTTTTGTGTGGTGTATGTACTGCCCATTATTTTAATATTTGTATAATATTATCTCATTTATGGGTATTTAAATCTTCATTGTATGACCCTTCTTTCATGGGGTGTACATTTCAAAATTTTCCCAAATCGGTAAGGGAACCTTCCACACTCCTCCTTTTAAAAGACTTATTTTGTTATGTTTTTTAATTTATATAGTTTTATGTTGGGATATGTTCTTATATATCCTTATTTATGTAAATTTTATGTCCAAGTGATGAGATACCATTTTTTCTCTCATCAACTCAATTTCTGAATTTTAATGTGATGCCGTTAGGCTGTTGAATTTTTACAAGGGAACTTCTTAACCCAATTTAGATTTCTTTGGGTTCAACTTGTAGTTATTGAATATGTCATCCTATGAATATGTGTGAATGACCTATTGTTGTTTTACACTTAATATCCACTTATATTGGGTGTATTTATATTTTTCACATATAATTATGAGATTGATTTATCCCTAATTTAAGGATACCTTCTTTACAAGGGATTTCATCTCATTTTACATTTCGTTTGAGACTTCATTGTTGTTATGAACCAATTCACTCTTATATGGTGTATATACTATCCTTTGGCATATTATATCATGAATCCATTTATTCTCATGATATTATAAAGTTCTGATTAAATATTATTCCTCAATTATTTGTATTCAAGTGTATCTCATTTTGTTAAAAACCCTTTAACTAAAATATAGTTTTAAATGTTTTAATGATTTATTCTTATAAATATTTCTCATTAATATCCATGTTTTCAAAATGGTTTTAAGGATTTATTTATATGGATATTAATGGTTTAAAATGTTAAAATCTTCAAAGTGGTATGGGACACTTTGATTCAAAAATCTCTTTATTAAATGTTTTAAATGGTTTTGAAAATGGTTTTTAGAATGGATTCATTACTTCAATATCTTAAAATGTTATATTGTTATTGAAATGTGGTAATGTTATCTTTACTTTATGCTTAAGTTATGTGCTATGATTATGTTATGGTTCTTGGGTATCGTTTATGAAGACGGGTGGTTCCCTGATAAATTAATGGCGGGTGAGCCCAATATAGCTCTCCAATGCATTGGGTAACGCGAAGGGGTTAAACGTCAAGGTTTCTCCGAAGAGATTTAGGGAATATACTATGATGGGTATTCCAAACGTAACCATGAGGGTTACTCCCTACATAAGAATGTTATGAATGCCTCAAGTTACCTTTATGTATTATGATTCCTATGATTTATTCATGATTTTATGAGGTATGTTAAAATGATTATGTTTTATGAGTAAAGTATGATTTCATACATGTACTAATGTTTTCTTTTCATACTTTTATATCCCTTACGGAGCTTTTTATGCTCATACAATGTTTTTGAAATGTTTTTCACAGGTCAAGGGAAAGGTACATGATGTGATGATAGTGTCAAGGAAGTGTCAAGAAAGAATCCATGTTTTATTTTAAATATGTTTCCGTTGATGGGAAAAATGAGTACTATATTTTATGTAACCACTTTGTTTAAATGTGGAATGTAATGCATGTTTTATGATCTAATTCTCTAAAACTCTAAACCTGAAAATATCCTCAACGTGTATTCTTGAAATAACTCAAGATTAAGTAATGTTTATGGTTGGGGCCTTATAGTTGGTATCATAGGTCAGTTTAGATAACGTTAGAGGTTAGAGTGTTGTTTTAGAATAGGTGAAAAGTTGTGTATGACCACAATGGTTATTATATTGGATAGAGTCATTGTTATTTTTGAAGGTTGGAATGCGTTTGAGATAACTTGGATAATTATATCTTAGTGTTTATCTTCATCTTTATTATATGATGATTTTACTGATATACTCACACTAACCTTTTTGGTTTTAGTAAATGACTGGATCTTGCAGGCACCAAAGTACCAGTGGATTTGAAGAAAATTGTGACGGTTTTATGATAGAACAACTGAATGATATGGGAGCTGCAATGATAACTCTTGTGGTTATCCTCAACCAACTATCTGGATTCATGATTGACCACCTGAACCTTATTGATTTTTATAAGGCATCGTATATACGAGAAAAAAATCCCTATGGAAATTCAGGTAATAATCATAGAGGTAAGTATGTTAAAAAACCTATGTGTCAAAGATGTGGAAATAAACACATAAGAAAATGTTTCAACGGCACAGAAAGATGCTACAGATGTGGAAATGAAGGTCATAAAGCAAGAACCTACCATGGAAAAAGGAAGCATCTAGTTGACTCTAGGAAAGGGAAATAAGTTCTTTCTGAAGGATCAATTGAATGATTCAAATGTGGTGTGCATGGTCATTATGAAAAAACTTGTCCTATGAAGAAGTTTCAGGAATGGGGTCACCAAGATCATACAAATATCCATTTACCAATACCTAATTCCATTCCAATTGAGGATGAAGAAACTGACAATGACCAGTGAAAGGTATGGATTATTTCTTAACATATGTTTTCCTATTATTAGAATATTATGATATGATTCATGATTTTGTTTGTAGAAAATAAGTATTTCAGAATAAGTTTAAAAGGAATCGTTAATAGATCATGAAGAATGTTGAATGAGTAAGAAGTCAACATATAAGGGATTCAAGAGATATGGTAGATTTTAGGATGGTGAAACTATTGAATGTATTAAGTCTCTTTTGATGACGAGGTTACAATAGAAGACTTTCTATAGTATATATAACCCTGATGTTTGATATATGAAAATTTAATTCAAGGAATAATTATCCTTTCTTTTGTGGATATAGTTATAAAGAATCATTTGGGTTTATATGATCCTTGAATTTGAGGCAATTACTGGTTATTACATTTTGGGATGCGAAATGAAAGTTATTAGATAACCTTTGTGGTTAAAATATGTTATGATTATTTTTGAATATTTTATCTCATTTTGGGGAATGTTTTAAGAATTATATAGTTTTGGAAAAAGGACAACACACAGACCGTGTGACAACCCGTCGCGTCAGACGAAGCTGTGGGAATCAAACCCACAACTAAAGTGCAACTGGTATTTATAGCCTACCACTGGACTACATGAAGTCCCTGGTTAGTTTGAATGATTCTTTTTAGTTAGATGATTTTATGAATTAAGATTAAGTTGATGTTGTGTTATCTATGGAAATTATTAACCTATCATGGAGGATATGTGATTAGGTTAATTACTTTTCAGTATGAGACTTTAAGAGAAACTTATGTAATTTGGAGATAAATGTTAATTTGTACCTTGGGAGACTATGTGATTAAATACTTCAAATATATGGGTTTCAATCTTAGTTGGGTTTACTTTGAAAAATTTTATGGATAAATGTTTATTGAATGGTCTTTATTGAACTTTGGGTTTTGTTTGACAAATTTTGGAGATTATGAGTAGTTTTTCTTTTTGTAAAAAAAAAATATCCGTTTTGGGTATTATCTGATCTCGTACTAAAATTTTTGGTTTGGTTTTGGTTGATATATAAATACATGGTAAATATATAGTTCTCTTTTGTAGATTAGGTGATTCTCAAGAAGTTGATTATAGTACTCTTAATGCGAACAAGTCTTCCTAAATACCCATCTTTTGGAGAAAATATGAGTTTGATTAAGGAATTTAGTAAAAGTTGAAAGTCTATGTGACAAGTAAGTATGTTTCATTATGATTTAGTTAAGCTCAAAAATAAATTCCTCAATTAAGAGTAACTTAAAACAAAAATGTTGTCTGTTAACTTTTCCTATTGGGGAATCGAATACCGTTTAACCCATCACAAGTTTGTGATTTTCTTGTGGTTAACTTTCTCCTAGACATGTTTAATATCACTCTCAATCAGAACATGAACCTTTTTTTCCTCCATATCCATATTTTCATACTTGGAATCCTAGTATGGGTTAACTCGAATGACCTTTGTAATTCTCTCCCATTCTTTTAAAGTGATAGTTTTACTGACTCTTGTTCCGATGTGAAACTTTCAATGAAGTTTCAAAGCCCAATTTTGAAATTGCGAGGATGAAATTCCAAAAAGGGGGGAAGGATGTAACATCCCAGGTAAATAAATAATATTACATTCTAATTTTTATCAATATTTGTGAATAAAATGTTAATACTACTTTAAAGGGAATTCTATGCTCGATGGCGTACCCTATACGCAACAACGAGTTTCTTTGAAATCTTACGTTGCAGACTAATAATATAATAATATTATAATAGTTAAGGCCTAACCATTTTAATGGAGGGAATGAACAGAAAAAACTAAAAAATGATTACATATGTTTGTCAAATATTTTTACATTTATTCAAAAAATGTTAGAGGCTTAAATTACAAATGAATCCAATTTTAAGAAATAAATACTCTAATATTTTTAAAAGATTGTTTTACCACCTTTTGATGGAGAACCTTTTTTAAATATATCTTTTGACAATTTTATAAGCTCTATTTTTCAAAATAAACTTATTCTTTATGATTGGGATATTTAAATTTACTTTGGTAAAATTTTTGGTATGTTTCTGACAATGTTCATTCTTTTTAATGAATAGTGAAAAATATTACATTTTACATTAAAAATTCTTTTTCATATAATTTAAATGTATGGATAGATTATATTTTTAATTGGTTTTAAAGTTTAATTAGAATAAATTTTTACAAATTAATCCAATAGAGGTCATTATAATTAATTTCACTTTGGAAATGTGCATAAACTAATGCCAATCTTTTCATAGATATTGTTTCAAAAAAACCTGCTATTTGTTTTGACAACGGGAATTATTTTTAAATTAATTATTGCAATTTATGTGTTTGGAATTTTGTAAAATGGATTACATATTTGGAATCATAAGGTCCAAATTATGTAATCAAGACTCTTGTTTTTGGACTTTGTGAAAAGTAACGATGGTAATTATCGTTAATTATCTTGATTAATTAGTAATCAGGTAGTTAAAGATAATAAAATAATATCATAATAATAAAAAAATGACACCAACATGTGTCCTAATACTACTGGTTGTGTCATGGACGAACATGGTATGACTTGTTCCAAATTTGGGGACCCCATGGAATCACTTCTGTGTGATAATGACTTTTTATCTTTTTATTTTTTAAAGAAAGTAAATATAACAAAGAATGTATCACCTGAGTAACTTTTTTTTAATTTTGTCTAAATAAATGATCTCTAGGACTATAAATAGTCATTGGAAAGATAAAAATAGTTCCTACATCATAGTATATTTTTTATAATTTTTAGACATTAAATAAATTAAATTATATATGAGACCATGATGATGCAGCGATTACCTTATTATTTAACGATTGAAATAAAATGAAACGATAATGTAAAATCTAAGACCTAAAGATGTAAAAAACATATTGTATGGATGGATTTCGAACCCTTATCACCTTAGCCTCAAAATACATCAATTTGGGACCTTTAAAATCTGAAACTCATTTGAAAATAAAGTAAAATTTTATACCTTTCCAAGAGTGCCCCTCCTCTCATCTTATAAAAGGCCCCCACCTCTACCTCCTTACCCACACCTCTCAAGCCTTTGGATCGGCCAATATCTGATCATTTTTTCTATCCACATCCTTCTCCTCATACTAGAAGCCTTTCCTTATGCAGGAAGCTCTTAAAGAAACACTTTTGGTTCAAACCAGAGGGAGTTACCCGAATTAAAGGTAATGTCTTCACTTGTGTTCTTTTGTTTTATTTTGCTTCTACAACCCATTAAACTATTTTTATTCATTTATTTTGTAACAAAACCAGTATATTCCATATACTAGTATGTTTTTATAATAATTATTCTAGCTACACTTACACAGACCTACATCTAATGGTTAAAGAGCATACTGTTTCTGTGGATGGCGAATTTCTGCCTCACAAAACGATGATTGTTCAATATTCTTCTATCACCTTAAAAGGTGACCATTAAGATGTCAATATATTTATATACGATATATAATATGTTTATTTTTTCCTTAAGATTATGTATTTTTAATTTATGTCATACCTTTATGGTCTCTATTATGGGTAAACACGATATCTTCATTTTAGGAAGTGCGGACTACCGCCCCCTCAAAATGATTTGATTCGTTAATGCCTTATGTGGGACATATAAAGGATATAGAGTTAATTATATTATATATGATATTATACTGGAATTATAATATATCTTCATATCATTATGATTTCACTCCATTATGTAAGAAATAGATATAAAAGTAGTGTTCATGCGTACGTACGGCCTACCGTCTCCATGAACGGTGCATTTCATTTCTTTTTATCTCCAATTGTTATGGATTAGTATAAAATGAATATGTACTGGATATATATGATATTTAAATCATTAATACTATTCTGGAGATTATTTACTTATAACTACATGGACAATCATTTTCAAACAAGTTCATTTTTGACTCATGTACCAAACATCGACAAGAACGTCTGATATGAAATCACATTATTAACCAATTATTATAACATTGTAATATGTGATATGAAATGAATAATAATATTTAAAGTAGGACCTTAAGCAATTATAAATTGTCCAAATTTTATTATTCATAAATATAATGAAATGAACAAGACAAGTCAGACTTGAGGTAAGGGATCCAACCTCTCTCTTTCTTTTTAAGTACTCTCTTTTATGTCATTTCTTTTATGCTCCATGTTATTATGTTGGAGGATGTAATTTTATATTCATCTTGTGGTAATTTTTATGTTCATGAAATGAGAGACCATATTTGATCTCATAAACCCATTTTTGGAAGTTTTATATGGCGCTGTTAGGCTGTCGAATTTTCATAAGGGGATTTTCATCTCACTTTTTATTCCTGCGAGATTCATGCTACATTTGCCAATATTTCCTTTTGTGTGGTGTATGTACTGCCCATTATTTTACTATTTGTATAATATTCTCTCATTTATGGGTATTTACATCTTCATTGTATGACCCTTCTTTCATGGGGTGTACGTTTCAAAAGTTTCCTAAATCAGTAAGGGAACCTTTCACACTCCTCTTTTTAAAAGACTTATTTTGTTAATTTTTTTAATTTACATCTTTTTATGTTGGGATATGTTCTTATATATCCTTATTGATGTAAATTTTATGTCCAAGTTATGAGATACCATTTTTTCTCTCATCAACTCATTTTTTGAATTTTAATGTGACGTCGTTAGGCTGTTGAATTTTTACAAGGGAACTTCTTAACCCAATTTAGATTTCTTTGGGTTCAACTTGTAGTTATTGAATATGTCATCCTATGAATATGTGTGAATGAACTATGGTTGTTTTACAATTAATATCCACTTATATTGGGTGTATTTATATTTTTCACACATAATTATGATATTTATTTATCCTTAATTTAAGGATACCTTCTTTACAAAGGATTTCATCTCATTTTACATTTCTTTTGAGACTTCATTGTTGTTATGCACCAATTCACTCTTATATGGTGTATATACTGTCCTTTGGAATATTATATCATGAATCCATTTATTCTCATGATATTATAAAGTTATGATTAAATGTTATTCCTCAATTATTTGTATTCAAGTGTCTCTCATTTTGTTAAAAACCATTTAACTAAAATATCATTTTAAATGTTTTAATGATTTATTATTATAAATATTTCTCATTAATATCCATGTTTTCAAAATGGTTTTAAGGATTTATTTATATGGATATTAATGGTTTAAAATGTTAAAATCTTCAAAGTGGTATGGGACACTTTGATTGAAAAATCTCTTTATTAAATGTTTTAAATGGTTTTGAAAATGGTTTTTAGAATGGATTCAATACTTCAATATCTTAAAATGTTATATTGTTATTGCAATGTGGTGATTTTGTCTTTAATTTATGCTTAAGTTATGTGCTATGATTATGTTATGGTTCTTGGGCATCGTTTATGAAGACGGGTGGTTCTGTGATAAACTAAGGGCGGGTGGGCCCGATATAGATCTCCAATGCATTGGGTAACGCGAAGGGGTTAAACGTTAAGGTTTCTCCGATGATATTTAGGGAATATAATGTGATGGGTATTCCAAACGTAACCATGAGGGTTATTCCCTACGTAAGAATGTTATGAATGCCTCAAGTTTCCTTTATGTCTTATGATTCCTATGATTTATTCCTGATTTAATGAGGTATGTTAAAATGCTTGTGTTTTATGAGTAAAGTATGATTTCATACATGGACTAATGTTTTCTTTTCGTACTTTTATATCCCTTACCGAGATTTTTATGCTCATCCCATATTTTTGAAATGTTTTTCACAGGTCAAGGGAAAGGTACATGATGTGATGATAGTGTCAAGGAAGTGTCAAGAAAGAATCCATGTTTTATTTTAAATATGTTTCCGTTGATGGGAAAAATGAGTACTATCTTTTAGGTAACCACTTTGTTTAAATTTGGAATGTAATGAATGTTTTATTATATAATTCTCTAAAACTCTAAACCTGAAAATATCTGCAACATGTATTCTTGAAATAACTCATGATTAAGTAATGTTTATGGTTGGGGCCTTATATAGGGTGAGCATACATGTATACAAAGTAGGGAAAACCAAAAGCACTCATGCACAAGTGGGGAGGCATTCTAATGCCCCCTGAGAAATGAAGATAACCATGGAACCAAGTGAATAAGATATCCACCCAACCTCACAAAGTTAGACTCCCCTAATAATGAATGTCTGGTAATGTAATAGAAATTACACATTGATTTTTGGGTACCCCGCACCCCTTTCCCACAGGTTATTGAAGACATCCTGCGTATCAGACCTCCCCCACCATTCTCATTAAGGTCCCACTACCATCCCCCACCAGCACACACCTGGGATACCACAATCACACATCCTTCTCACAAAATCCTGGGCCAAAACAACTACACATTACTACACCTATAGACACTGTGACCAAAAAAAATACCACCACGCCCGAAGACACATGGGCCTTATCCCAATGGAACATGGGAAATAACCAACCCACAAAAACCTAGGAAAACCACCACAAATACCTTTCCCAATGAATATTGGGCTATAATGGGCCTCTGACCATTACAGGATTCCCGAAGAGTTTGGGATACTCGAGAATGGGAGCAGAAAAGGAGCTAATAAGCAGCCACTCATAGGAGTGTTGGAAAAAACATCCTCCCCCATTAAATAGGGGTGTTTGGAACAATGTTCTCAACATGGGTGGGGCGTGAATAATAAAAATAAGGACTAAATTGTACATTTAGGTAATCACAAACTCATCCCAACCTAGGGGTTCCAAAACCATACTATACACAATCACCCTTATTACAATTCATTCATAAAAAGCATAAAAGCCTAAAAAAGTCACAACTCCTTCCCAGAAAACAATTCCCCATTCAACCTATTCATGTTTTCTTATTAAAGTGATTCCATTTAAATAATTATTCACTATTAGGAAAATAACAGGCATATCCACAAGCCAAGGAATGAAAAACAACCAAGAAGAAAATTAAGTATCCACACCCGATTCTCTTGTAAATTCACAACAACAAATGGGATCTGTGAGATCCCTCGACATACGGGAACCAAACCAAGCCCGACATACGTCCCCACATGGCCTCAGATCCAAAAAAGTATAACTACACCACATGGGATCCCATATCCATCCAAGTCACCCAACAAGCATCAAGAAGAACAACCACACATGTCACCAAGACAGAGAATGGAAGTTTTTCATATTCAAACACACCATTTATTAAGTTCCTTCCTTATATTTGGTTAACCGGTGTGATCACAGAAGTATTATTTTTCACTAGATATCCATTTAAAAAATATAGTCCACATGATTAAAAAATATCCATGTTACAACCATTCAATCATCATTGAAGGTAGGGGTTCATTAGTGAGAAAGGAAATACCACCAAAGGCCAGGATTTTCAATGGATATAAGCCCATACAATTCAAAACCTATAAGCATGGGTAATAAATTTTAAAAGCATCATAAAATACACCCCTTAATTCCTTAAATGTATATTCATTATCTTAGTTCTGTTTTAGTTTCATCCATCCCCAATGGAAACATTATCTTACCCACACCACATTATAAACTGTAAGGAGAGATAAAGGAAGAAATCTACCTGGATGATAAACGATCGATTTTTTTCTCCACAGGACAAGAACTGGTAATGATCGACTTGTAGGGGAGGAACCTCAGGGACTCCAAGAGTGTGTAAGAAAGGATCCATCACATGCACACCACTAGCCTCGGGAAGGGGGACTCCAAATGCACCAAGGAATGAAAAAGACACCAGCCAAGAAGAAGAAAGATATCATGTGCGATTAAATGTGAGACCCAAGAGTTACAAGATATGAATTTTTAATGTATTTATGGAGGATCATGGTTTCATAAAGTGGTTGGATAGTTACAAACAATGGAATTAATTGATATTTAAAAATTCTCAATGAAGAGGAGTCCATAATGACTGTGAGTTAAAGGGTTTACATTAAAAAATTGGAAATGTGTTACTGTGGTGGAATTGGAAGTACGTGGAAAGGTCGTGGAACCGAGGGAAAAGCCAAAAATTTGGGTAAGTCAAGGGGCACCCTAATATTTGGGGAATTTAGATAGCATTTAACGGATTTTAATGGCTTTTAATGGGGTATTAAAACACTTATACTTCAAAAGATACATTGCGGGATCAAAAAAAGTCAGAAACTAGAAAAAAGGTATAAGGGTGGGACACCATTTGGAGAGACCCAATAATAGTGCCAAGGTCAAGGTGCCACCCTCACGGTGCCACCATCACGGTGCCACCCTCACGGTGCCACCATCACGGTGCCACCGTACGCATTTCAACCCTCCCGGTGCCCCTATTTCGGTGAGAGACTGTGACAGTGCGACCATTACGGTGCCACCATTGCAGTTCCACCCTCATAGTGCCACTGTCATGGTGCCACTATTTTGGTGTGTGATCGTGATGGTGTGACCGCTATGGTGCCACCAACTCAATGAAACATAGTAAGAGATGCCACCAATTCGATGTGTGACCGTGAATGGTGTCACCATTCTTGTGGAACCATTTGACGAAACCTAATTTTTCACAAACTCTATTTTGAGTCACTACTCGGGCCATTACAGAGGTTCTCAAGGAGGGTAATTTCAGAGGTAAAAGTCCTATTTCATTTTATTTTATTTTCATTTCAATTATTTTTTATTATACTATCTTCACCTACCCTTATCCAAGAGGCATGAAATCTACATTATAATATATATTCCGAAATTTTATATTGATTATATAAAAATTCGTCATCACATTTTTTATCCTATACCTTTTATTTTAAAAATAAAAACACAATCCATGATGTGTCTTATTACTGAAATTGTGGAAGAAGTTTTTTTTAATTTGCATTACCTCCTTCATGGAAGGTCTTAAAACCATTTCAATTGTTAAAACAAATTTTAATGTGTATTGTATAACTTTTTTTTATTTTCAGTAATTAACATTTATCCATAATCTAAATTATTTAACAGAACAACTTTGTGATTATTAAAGAACCACCAAAATGATATAAACGAATATAATTAAAATTTTATATAAAAACTCATAATAATATCTAAAATAATTTGTTTTATGTTATCATTTAATATTAAGGAAACACATTAATTCCATTCCATTTCACTGTAGGAGTTTTCTTCCAATTGACATGATAATATATTATGCACCGACCATGGAAACCTTGTAAATAACTCACCTGAATCATTAGAAACAACAAAATATTATTAATAAATGTATGAAATGATGTATAAAATGATCATATAAGGTATTATAAAAAGTAATATGTTTTGGTAAAATATTAATTACACAATTTTAACAAATATACTGGAGGATTGAACATTTTTGAAGTCATGTGAACCTGAGGTAAGAGAATTATTAACCCATTTTCCATTATTTGTGATAACATTATACTTTATTAATTAAATGGTAATGAGAATATTTGTGAAATAAATTTGATTCTATTATATTTTATTATGTGAATTTAGAGTTAATTTAAAAATTCCATTCATTACATTGATTTTCAATCGAAAATATATGATATTTTTATGGGAGTTTTTTTAAGTCCTCTTTTAATTTCATTTCATTTTTTTAAAAGAAGGATTTATATGATGTAATAATTAATGTTTTATGATTATTATTTGGTTCATCGAAAATATTTATCATGAAGGGTGGTACCTATATCTCCCTCTAATGCATTGGGTGTGTTTATGTTGGAGGTCTTCCGTATGGTTTCTCCATGTGTAACTATAATGGTTACAACATAAGGTAGTTTGGATGGTCACATCATATGGTAGTAATGATGGTTTCAATTAATAAGGTATCCATTATGGATACATTTTTAAGTATTTAATTTTTGAAGTTACCTACATTTATTTATTTTTTTATCCTATGTTTTATAAAAATCTCTTATATCAAAAATTTTGTGGATGATACGTTACAAGTGATATGTATTTCTTTGTGAAAAATATTTCATATGTTTATAATTATTCAGGGAATAATAGTTTTTATCCTTATTTTTATATCCCTTACTGATATTTCTATGATCATACCAACTATTAAAATGTTTTCCACATGTTTTAAGGATGGGTAAGAGAAAAGGAGAAGCCAAGATTATTGTAGTGGATACTTTTTATGAAAAAATTTCTTTTTTTATTATAAACATGTGTATTATGAAGGAAATTGATGTTCTCTTCTGTTTTTACAACTTATTATTCTTTTGGGACTATATATATGAATTATTTCATAAATTTAAAAAACTCTAATATGAGAATATCTCTTGGAATGTAAATAAGTGAATTCAAATCAAATCCAAGATTATATAATGTTTATGGCCAAGTACTTATAGTTGGTATCAAAGCTATGAATTAGATAACATTATGGGTTAGAAAGTCGTTAATAGAATACCATAAAATATTTTTACCTTATGTTTATGTTGAAATGAAATATAATTTTATGATTACCTTGTATCTTCTTCTATGATATGTCTGTTCAGAATGGTTTTCCATAGATGAAAAAGGGAAGCAAAAGTAGGAAGGCACGAAGAGGATGATATCATTTCCATTTTTCAACATGGAATGATAGGGATTGGAAAAAAATTTTATGTGATAGTAATGGATTATTCTACATTGGAAATAAATAGAAATTTAATCCATGCATGAAAACTAACAGAGCTACCACAATTGAACATGATGATAGTGGAACATTTTACGCGGCAACACCCTCCTCCATTCTGTTGATCTTCAGACCTAGTGGTAGCTGAAGGATGGATTAAAGACCTTTAAAAATATTTTCAATGTTTGGTGTGTTCATAAAATAAAATAATTTGTCTTTTTATTTATCGTTTTGAAGGTGAAACTGAACAATAGTGGCCAATAGTCTAGAATATCAGGGATAGTGATGATATTGTTTCCTTGTAGTGGGTTGAATTTAAGAATCTGTTCCTTGAAAATCCTTTTCCTAAGGTGGTTTTACATAGGATATAAAATAAAATCTTTGAATTGAATAGAATGAGGAGGTTTCAGTGGTTGTGTATAAAGAAAACTTCAATTTACTAGAATGGAATTCACTAAATATTATCTGGGTTCTTGATAGTAAAATATACAAATATTTTCAGGATTGAAGCCATGATATCAACATGAATTTACTTCCTATTGATTCAAAATTTATGGGAATCTTTTACATTTTTTAAGATGGTATAAATGGAGTTTTAATATGAGCATTCATACATTTTCAATAAGTAGAAGAAGACATCTATTTGAAAATAGATGGGTAAGAATCAATCAAATAAATATAATGGTAAAAATGTACTATTTTCAGTTTGTGAGAAGTGTGGAAAAAAGCACCTTGGGAAATGACTTTACAAAAATAGGAACTATTTTTGATGTAGTATTTTTTAACTTATGGCTAGAGATTTTAATGAAAATGATCTTGAGATTAATTCATATATGAATACTATAATGTTCTTTAAATTTGTTGAAAGGGTCATTATAAAAATAAATACCCATAGAAAGACTTAAATAATGGAAAAAGAAATATTATTAGAAGAAAGGTTATGTGAGATCCATTGATACTATAACAATAGATGTTAGGCTATCCAATTAAGTGGTATCAGGTACATTGTTTGATTACTCTGATTTTATAAATTATTTATTGATATTGGGTACAAACTTTCCTTTATTTTAGAGATGTTTTTTGGTAAATTGGAAATATCTCATTAGTAAATGATACTAGAAATTTTAGTTAAAATACAAGGGGTATATATTACAAAAATGTAATTATAAGAATCTACATGTTTTTTTCTATGGAAATAGATTACCTATAAGCCTTACTGATTTACCTGTGTAGAGTTTGGTGTCATTCTGTGTATGGTTTGGATTTTTGATTATCATGCATGTATTGATTGTAGTGTTAAATAAGTTTTTTTTTCCAAAATGTGTTCTAATTTATATACAATAATGAAACAATAAAATTGATAACATATCAGGAAGCTAATAAAAAGTTATAATATTCAAATGAATGTTGTATTGCTCATATTTTATAAAATAAGGAACCTTTTTAGAATAATAATGTGCCAGTGGTAAATGAATAACTGGGTGTCTTCCCTAATGAGTTATCTAGTGCTATACCTAATCGTGAAGTTGAGTTTAATATTGAACTAATTCCTGATGAAAATTCAATTTCAAAATCCCCTCATCATATGGCTCAATTAGAACATATGTGATTAAAAAATTAGTTGCATGAGTTTCTTGATAAAGGATTCATTTTTCCTAGCACATCACCATGGGGTGATACTATTTTTAAATAAATGTAAGACAGTTCTATGAGACTTTACATTGATTATTGAGTTTTAAAAAACAACACTATTAGGAATAAGTATCCTTTTCCTCATATATATGACTCATTTGATTAACTCTAGGGAGATTAGTATTTTTCCAATATTTACTTGAGATCTATGTACCGTAAGCTAATTTTTAAAGAGGATGACATCTCTTAAATAAACATTCATACAAGATATGGGAATTAAGAGTTTTTCCTATTTTGTTTGACAAATCAACTTTTGTTTTCTTGGATCCTATGAGGAGAATAATCCATGAATATTTGGACATGTTTTTATTGTTTTTATTAATGTTATTTTGTTATTTTCAAATAGTTATGAGGATAATGAAAAATATTTATGTATTTTCATAAAAACTATCAATAAAAATAAGATATATGGAAATTTAGAAAATGTGATTTTTGGTTAAAATTGTTTTTTTTTCATGGGCACATTGTAAAAAAGGATTGAATAAAAGTTGATCATACCAATGAAAAAGTGGTTGATAAATGGACAAGACCTACAAATGTTATAGAGATTCATAGTTTTCATTGATTATAATGTTTTTATCCACGGTTCGTAATAAAATTTCATTGTTATCCAACTCGCTAACTAAGTTAACACAAAAATGTGTTGAATTTATTTTGATCGAATAGTGATATTATTGTTTTTAGGAACTGACGAAGAGAGTTGTGAGTAATCTAAATTTGGACATATCATTTAGAAATGGTCAATTTACCAATAATAACGATGCTTCATTGAAGGGACATGGATGTGTACTGATGCATAATGATCAAGTATTTTTTATTGATTCAAGACAATTGAAACCCCATGAGTTAAATTATCCAACACATGATTTTAAATTAATAGGAATAATTTTTGCATTGAAAATTTTATGGTATCATTTATACATTTTCAAATGTGAAATACATACAAACCATAAATTTATGAACAATATATTCACCCAGATGGATTTATACATGAGGAAGAGAAGATTTCTGGAACTAATAAAGGATTATATTTCACAACCAATTACCATCATGGAAAAGAAAAAAATGTGGCATATTCTATGAGTCAAAAACATCATAAATTCGTAACCATGTAACATTCATAAGAGTACCCATTGCTTAATGATTTTATGAATTGTGTATCAGATGTTATATGTTCATAGAATTCATCTATTTTGTTTTTGGTTTAAGTGTAGTCTTATCAGTCATAATGAATTATAAAAGTGCAATAGAGAAGAACATGAGTTTGAATAAAGGTATATTTGGTAAAAAATTGTATGTTTCCATAATTACACATTGATAAAGATTATGTTTTATGATTTGGAATGTGATTATGTGTTCCTTGTGATTGACAGTTCAAGAAAGTGTTGTTATGTGAAACTAATAGTTCTACAATTTTAGTTCATCCTAGTAGTACTAAGAATTATAAATTCCATCAAGATTATTGTGGGTGGGATGGAATGAAAATAGAAATTTCATATTTTAGCACAAAATTTTTGACATGTCAACTAGATAAAGAAGAGTGGCCACTAAAATAGGGGATGATTTTTCCTTTTCTAGTTCCAGAGTGAAAATCATAAAATTTATCCATGGAATTTGTGGTGGGACTACCAAAGATGTCTTGAGAAAACAATGTAATTGGGTTTATTGTAGCCTGACTGACTAAATCTACAAATTATCTTACTATTCAAGATATTATGTATTTGGATCATCTTTCTCGACGGTACCTCAAAATATTTCAAGGTACATGGAGTTCCTCTTTCTATTTTATCTGGCCTTATTCCCCAGTTCAAATTATAAATTTTTTAATGGAGTTTAGAATTCATTGGGAACAAAATTAAATTTTTAGTATAACCTTTTATCCCCAATCTGATGGACATATTAGGAAAAAATTAAGACATTTGAAGACTGTCTCCGAACATGTTCAATGGTATACTCGAAAATTTGGGGTCAATATGTTTTTTTAGTTGAGTTTCCATGTAATATTATTTTTTATTCCATTATATATATGGAAAATTTTGACGAATTAAATGTAACGTGTTGTTAAACTCCATTTCTTGGGATGATGTTAAGAAAATGAATTATATGGGATTTGAGTTATTAGAGGAAGTGACTGTGAAAGAGAAGATGATCCATCAACACATGATGATAGATTAAAGTAGGAATAAATGTAATGATGATAACATGAGGGAATAATTTTCTTTGGATGCATGTGATCATGTTTTTCTTATAATCTCAACCAATAAAAGTGTTATGAATTTTTTTAAGAAAGGAAATTTAACTCCACAGTTAAATAGACCATATGAAATCTTGGAGAATGTTATACCAGTAACCTACAAAGTATCTTTACATCAATGTTTATCCCAACTGTATAACAATTTTCATGTTTTGTTGTTGAGAAATTATGTTCCAGATTCATCTCAAGTATTGAGCTAGGAAGTAGTTTAGCTTGAAGAGAACCTTTTTTATGAAGACAAACTTGTTTAGATTCTTGATCATAGAGGGAAATAATTTCTATATAATGTGATTCAATAAGTTATGCTTTTATGGAAAACCCACATGGTTGAAAAAAAACATTGGAGTTTGAAAATGATATGAGGTATATGTAACCTATCTTATTTAATAAGTAAATAAAAAAATTGTGAGGACATAATTTCAAAATGGTTGGGAAAATATAACAACCCTGATACATATAAAATATTTTATTTTCATTATGAAATTATATTTTTAATTTCATTAAAAATATACAATGAAATAATTTATATTTATAGAAATTAAATAATTTATATTGATGGAATAGTATCTTGACCTTTGGAATAGTAACATGAACATTAGGAATAGTTATCTAGCCAATATAATAGTAACATCACATATGAGAGTATAAATAAAATTTATGTATCTTATAAATGTAATATGGATGAATTAATAGCATTGAATAAGTGAATTAATGTTTTGGAAATGATAATTTAAGTGTGGGTATTTTTGTAATTCATTAATATTTAATTTCAAATAGAGAATTAATTTAATGATTTAAAATAATATTTATTTTAATAAAAAATATTTATAAATTATAATTATATTTTTGTTTTGGTAATAAGATATTTTTATGAGAATATGATTAATTTTTCAAGGTGTTATAAGATTAGTTATAGTAATCAAAATTTTATTTAAAAAAATGATTTTATTTTATAAAAAATCTCAAATTTATAATATTATATTCCATAAATGGAGTTTATTTTTTAGTTCTACACATTAAAAAAGGGTGGATTAATTTTTAAAATATTTTTAAAATACATGAATTTTTGCTGAATAATGTCATATGGAAATTTATGATATATATACATTATAAGTTAAATACACTATTCCTACCTTCATGAATTATGTAAGAACCATAATAAAGAAATTAATTTGATTATTTTACTATATTTAATGATAATTATCAAGCTAATAAATGTCTTGAGTCGAAATAAGAAACCATTTAATAAAATAATAATAAAAACCCTCCACTCCTCCACTATAAATACAACCCCTCACCCCCTCTTCTCCTCACACCTCAATAGCATTGATAAATACAAAAAATCTACCCAAAAATATTACCAAGAAACATCCCTGTGTTTTAGATGGGGTGTCATCACAAATAGGTGAAAACCAATGGCCATAATGAGGTTCTCATGTAGGATAATTCAAGTGGTAAAAATCCTCTTCCATTTTCTTTTGTTTTATTTTTAATTATTTTTATTCTCTTATAATGTATTCACCTCTTTTTATAAAAGATGAATGAAATATACAGTTTAATATATATAATATAATTTTATCTTTTTTATGGAAAAATACATATTCATACTTTTTCTCCACTGCATTTTATTCTAAAAATAAAAATATTGTCTGTGATATGTCCAATTAACGACATCACTGATAAAGTATTATAAATTTCCATTACCCCTTAATGGCTGGTCATTAAACTATTTTATTGGTTGAAACATAACGTAATGTCTCTGAGATAACCTCTATTATGTTATGAAATTAACATTTTTATGTAATATAAAATTATACAATGAAACTAGTTTGTGATTATCGAAGAACTGCCACCAAGTTCTGAACGAATATCATTAATGTTTTTTCTAATGTTTCATTTCAATATTTTAAAAAATGACTTATGGTATGATTTAATTTTAGTGAAACATATTAATACCATTTCATTTCCCTTATATAGTTTCTCTTCAATTTGACATCAAAATCTTTTAATATCTGACCATGGAAACAAAGTAAAGAACACATCTTAAACAATGGAAACAATAGAATGTTATTAATAAATGGGTGGAATGTTATTATAAAATGATCATATAAGATTTTATAAAAATTAATAAGTTTATATATAATATTATTACACTATTTTAACTAATATTCATGAGGGTTGATCATGATTTATTTAAGATGAACCTGAGGTAAGGTAATTCTTAACCCACTTTTCATTCTTTGGGTTTACATTCAACATCATTAATTTTGGGGTACAAAGATTATTTGTGAAATGAGTTTTATTTTGTTTTGTTTTTTGGGATCTATAGTGTATATATATATATATTCATTTATTTTAATTAATACTTAATTCAAATATATTATATTGGTAATGGAATTTCATTTAAAAATTCACTTTTAATTACATTTACTTTTTTAAAAGGAATCATTTATATGGTGTAAGTATTCTTGTTTTATGATTAAGATTTGTTTCTTCGGAATTGCTTCTGTTGAAAGGTGGGACTAATATATTACTCTAATTAATTGTTTATGTTGTTGTTGGAGGTCGGTCGTATGGTTACTCCAAGGGTAACTGTGATGGTTACATAATAAGTTACCAATGATGGTTACATTGTATGAAAGTCATGAGGGTTACAAATCAGAAGGTAAAAATATTGGTTATAATATTAAGTAAGTAATTCCCCAAGTTACCTATATGTATTTATTTATGATTTCTATGATATATTGAAATATATAGTTTCACATAGTATGTACATGATACATTATTGATGATAAGTATTAATTTATTAAAAAGATTACATATGTTATAAGTATTCATGGATGAATGGTTTCTCTATATCCTTTACTAAGAATAATATTCTAATACCATGTTTTATAATGTTTTTAAAATGGTTTATGTATGGTTAAAAGTAATAGAAAAGCAAAGATTTATGTTTTGAAATCATTTTCAGAAAATATTTCATGTTTTTATTATAGACATCCACATTATGAAAGAAATTGACATTGTTTTACAAACATTGAATGCTTTTAGGTTGATATATATGAATTATTCCATAACGTTACAAAAATATAAATAAAAAAATATTTTGAAAGGTATATAAGTTATTTATAAAAGAATTTACAAAATTATGTAATGTTTAAGGCTAGGTTCTTAGAGTGATGTTTTGGGATTTTAAAAAAATACTTGAATTTTTTGTGAATAGTAAAAAATAAAATTTTACAGTATTTAATATTATAATCCAAATACATGAATCTTATAGTCATGAATTATGTAATAAACCAGACTCACTTGCACTAGTTGTGGTATTTAGTCACAATAATCAACACAATTGATAATCTTGAGCAAAATAATAATTTAATGAATATTATATTCAAAAAAACCCCTATCCTCTACTCATAAATACCCACTCTTCTCCTAACACCTAGAAAGAATTTAGGCATATCTAATATCTACCCAATTATATTTACATGTCTAATACCAATTATGAAGACCTATTAATCTAATCAAAATACCAAAATCATATGGCGTAAGGATGCTCTCAAGGAGAAAATTTTCAAGAGGTAAAATCCTACATTAATTTTTTTTAATTTTTTCTTTCATTATAATCAAATCCTCACCTCCCATTTAAAAAGAAACATTATAAATACAAAATCCTAAATATATTTTCATTTATGTCTATTAGTTTAATATCTATCATCATAACACTCATCTTCTCCTCATATTTATATTAAATTAAAACATCATCCATGACATCTCTAATCACCACCTTCATGGATGATGTTTTTTCATTTTCCATTACCGCTTTCATGATTAGTCATAAATAAATTTTTATTATTAAATCATATTTTTTACATATATTATAAATTTTTTTTCTAGAACTAATTTATATATTTATTATTAAATAAAATGAAATTAGTAATGATGGTCAGAGAAACCCAAAAAAAACATGACCAAACTTTTATCAATAATAATTTATCTATTTAATAATCCCTATATTTGAGAAAAATGATATATGGGATAATTTAAAATTATGGAATCATATTAACACCATTTCATTACACTTCAAGAGTTTTTCATCAATTTGAAAAGAAAATAAATACAAAATTGACTGTGAAACCATGCAATGAAATTACCTAAAATAATGGATATAATCGAATACTATTAATAACTGGGTAAGAAGATGTTATAAAACTATTATATAATGTATTATAAATATTAATATTGTTTTATAGTTAATTAAAAACATCCTTTATACAATTATACATGAGGTTAGGATAAATTTGAAGGAAGTAAACATGAGGTGAGGTGCATTCCCATAAAATACTTTTTAATTCCTATTTTTACAAAAAATAAACATAATGTTTTTTTAAACATATATATAATAATTGTATTTTACCGCTTTAACTATTACTTAATTTTTTAAATCCTTTATTATAGTATTTAATTGTATTTTTTAAAGAAAATATTTTCTTTCATATATGTGTAAGTATTATTTTGAAATAAGGGATTTTCATCATGGATTTTTTATGCATGTATTAATGTTTTATGATTATATTCTAGTTCACCATCATTTTTTATAATGATGGGTGGTTCCATTATAACCCCAATACAGGTGGCTCTGTGATATCCATCCAATGTAATGTTTATGTTGCAAGTTTACCATAACTATTATTCCAAGAGTAACTATGATAGTTATAATATAAGGTAGCCATGAGGGTTACATTTCAATGGAGCTGTGAGGGTTACAAATCACATGGTAAATGTGAGAGTTTCAATCATATAAAATTTTGGAAAAAAATCATTCTATATATAGTATAAATGGTTTTTTCTTTGTATTATAGAAAATTTATGTTTTCAAAATGGAAGTATTTGTTACGTTTATGTGTGAGAAATATATCATTCATGTGTTTATAAGTATTTATGGAATACTCATTTAATTACTTTTTTATGAACCTTACTGAGATTTTTTTTCTAATCAGATATTTAAATGGTTTTTTATGTTTCAAGGTGGGGTAATAGAAAAAAATATGCCAAGTTGAATTTTATTATTATAATTATTTAAAAATATTCTATGGTTTAGATTTTTCTATTATGGATAAAATGGATACTATTTTAGTAGTATCCTTTTTTTATTCATGTTGGCTGTTCTGTATAAATTATAACCTATTTATCTAAAAATATATTCTTAAAATATCATTGGGGTTGAATGAGAATAAATTCTTTTTCATATTCACTTGAATATATAATGGATGTGGTTGGTTCCATAAAGTTGGTATTAGAGTATGGTATATATAACATCAGGGGTTAATATGATGTTAATAGAATTTCAGAAGTAATTTTTACTTTATTATTATGTTGGAGTGATATATCATTTGAATATTACAATGATTCATCGTTAAAACTATTTCTATTTAGAATGGTTTTTCCTAGATAAATCATGGATGCTGATGTTGGAAGGCACTGAGATGATGATATCGTTCTAAATTCACAACCTATAATTGTGGGAATTGGAACAATGTAGTTTTTTATAGTAATGGATTAGTTTATGTAGTATATAAATGGTGGTGGAATCCGAGAAAAAGAAAATCCAGAGCTACTAAAAAGGAACATGATGATAGTGTAACATTTTATGAGGAAAAAACCTCATACATTAAGTAGATCTTCTGACCCTTTGGTGAATGAGGGTGGATTAAATATCGGGGAAATATATTCAATCTCATTTGGTGTTATGATAATATAATGGATAGATGTTATATTTAACATTTTTATGGTGAAGAAAATCAGTGGTGGTAAATGATCTAGAATATATGGTAAAAAATAGATTGATGCATTAAAATTTGTTGAATTTAAGAGTCTTGTCCATGATTTTTTTTAATAATGTGTTTAGACATAGGATAAAGAAGAAATTTATATTATTGAAATAAAAGTTAGAAGATTCAGTGGATATGTGTAATGAAAAATTCACTCATTTGTCAAGGTACACTCTAAATCTTATATAGGATCGTGATAGTAGAACCACTTGTTTTTTAGTCAGGATTAAGACCATGATATCTATAGTCATTGGATTCCAAGAATTTAAATGTCTTGAGAAGCCTTTTTTATTTTCTAACAGAGTAGAAATGGATTTTTATTGTGATCATGTATACAATGATAACAAGCATAAGAGAAATTCGGCATTGCATGAAATGGGTAACGATCAATCCCATTAATCTGATGGAAAAAAGGTCTAGTTTTCAGTTTGTGGAAATTCTGTCAAAAATCACCCTAGGGAATTTATTAACATATATGGGGTGTTTTTATAATGTGGTAGTTTTTGAAATTTGGTCTATGATAACAAATAAAATTATAATTATATTGGTATTTTTTATTCTTATAAGAAAACAATAATGTTTTTTAAATTTTGTGAGATGGGGAATTAAGAAGTATAATTCCTAATGAAAGATGTAAATGATGGGAAATAGTGATACTATAATAATAATAGTGCAGTGAAATAATTTTTAGGTACTTTATCAAATATTAGGGTATCAGATGAAGTGGTATCTGGTATATTGTTTATTTACTCAGGTTTTGATAATGTAATATTTGATACAAACTCTAAAAATTCTATTATTTATGAGAAATTTTCTAGTAAATCAGAAATTTCACATCATGAAGTGAAACCACATCTTTTGGTTTGAAAGGGGAAATATTAAATAAAAAAAGAATTATAATAATATTAATGTGGAAAGAAATTAGATGTAACCAATTTTTTTCCTATGAATATTTTTACGTTGCTCTGGGGATTTATTTTATTTTTATTTAAAATTATAATATTTATAATAAATTTATAAAGATAATTATTTAGAAGATATTTTGTTTGTATAGAATAATCAACCCATAACATTGATATTATATCAGGAAGCTGATAATGTGTTAAAAAGATGGAAATGAATGTTATATTGAACATATATTTGAAAATAATTAAACTGATTAGACTAATTATGTTCTAGTGGTAAATGAATATCTAGAAGTTTTTCTTGATGATTTTCCTAGTTTTATACCTAACCAAGAAGTTTAATTTACTATTGACATAGTTCTTGATGTCAATCCAATTTAAACACCCCCTTATCAATGTACCGAAGGAGAACCTATAGAATTGAAAAAGAAGTTACAAGAGTTTCTTTATAACAATTTCATACATCACCAAGGTTCAACATGGGGTTCAAATTCTTTATTTGTTAACAAAGGATGGTTTTATAAGGCCTTAAATTTATTATAGAGATTTTAATAACATTAATTTTATGAATAAGTATCCATTGACTCATATCGATGGCTTTTTTATCAATAATAGAGAGCATAGTATTATTCAATGTTCGACTGGTGATACATATTCCATAAACTCAATCTAAAGGAGTATGAAATTCATAAAATAGGGTTCTAGACAGGATATGTGAACTAGGATTTTGTTGGAACTCCCTTTGGATTAAAAAAATCACCTACTTTATTTGTGGATCTCATGAATAGAATCTTCTGTGTATATTTCGATAAGTATGTTGTTGTTATTATTGATGATATTTTGGATAATTTTAAATTTTAATAATATCATGAAATACATATACGGATTGTTTTTAAAAACTAATAATTAAAATAAGATATATAGGATATTTAGAAATTTTGTTTTCTGGTTAAAATATATTAATTTTCTTGGGAACATTGTAAATATTGATGGAATAATAGTTGAATTCACCAAAATAGATGTGCTTGATGAGAGGACATGGCCTAAAATTGATACATAGATTCATAGTTTACTATTATTAGAAGGATATTACTGATTGTCAGTTTAAAATTATTCTTGGATATTTATTCCACTAACAAAGTTAAAATTAAATGTGGTTAATTTTTTTTGGACTAATTACTATAGTGTTTTTTTTCATGATTTTAAATACTGATTGGTGAATAATCTAGTTTTAAATCTTCCCACTAGAAATTAAATTTTTTTTATCTACATTGATTCTTCATTTATGGGACCTTGTTGTATTTTCATGAAGAATGACCAGGTAGTTTTTTATTTTTTAAGTCATCTAAAACACAATGAGTTGAATTATCACACAGAAGACATGGAATTAGATCATATTGTTTTCACTATAAAAATACGGAAACATCACTAATATAAATCCAAATGTGAGATAGATATTTACCATAAAATTTTTATATATAGATTAATTCAGTAGGAATTGAACACGAGTCAGAGAATATGGCTAGAACTCTTAAGTTAATCTAATTTCACTTTCAATTTCCATCATACAATATAAAACAATTGGGAAGATTCCTCTGGAAGAAATAATAAGGCTACATTATCCTTTTTATGTTTGAAATATGACCCCTTGTTTAGTGATTTTATGAACTCTAGCATGAAATTTGTTGGTGTGGGAAATTATCCTATTTCTTCATATTGGAGTGAAATCATCTCTGTTAGGAAGAATCAAAAAAGCACATGGGATGACCTTGAGTTACAAATAAATGTATAGTTTTTTAAAATGTGTTAGTTTCCTGAATTTAATGGTTATAATGATTGGGTATTGAGATTTGGGATGTGATTATGCTTACATTGTGATTACCAGCTGATGATATAATTGTTAAGTGAAGCTCATAGTAATCTATTTTTAGTTCCTCCTTACATCATTATGATTTATTTAAATCATTGGGAGTATTACTATTGGAATTGAATTAAAATATATGTTTATGATTTTACAAATAAATGTTTGACTTGTCAATTGGTAAACATAGAGAAAAAATAACAAAGGAGATGCTTCTGTAATTTTTTTTTATAGAATTGGAAATGTGAAAATATATTACTGGATTTTGTGGGGGGACTACCAAATACTTATTTAGGTAATATTTCACTTTGAAATATTTTATATCAAATGCCTCTATATTCATCATTTATTCCTATTTTATATACTATGCCATTAGATATACTTTTTGGATTTTACTATAATGAGAAAATTAGGTTATATGGAGTTCGAATAACCATGTTACATGACTGTGATCCTAGGTTTAGTTATATGATTTGGAAAGGCCATTAGAAGTTATTGGGATCTGAATTAAATTTCAATATACCCATTTATACAAAATTTTACCGGCTAAAAAAGAAAACAGTTCTAACCATGAAATACATGTTATTTTCTTATTCAATTGATTACTAGGGAGTTTGGGATCACCATATTTCATTATTTAGGTTTTTTTTATTATAATATTTTTCATTCTAGTATAGTGACGAATATTTACACCAAACTATCTGGAAAAAAGTGTAGAACACCAATATTTTGGGATGAATTCTAGGATATTAAATTAATGGGAACAAAATTAGTATAAGATTTTTATGTGAGTTTAAAGATGATCGTGTAATATATGTGGAAAACATATAGTTAGAATAAACGTTATGTGGAAAAAGGGGAAATGATATTTATTTTGATTTAGGTGATCTTGTATTTCACAATGTATCTCCATGAAAATGTGTGACTTATTCTAGTAAAAAGGAGAAGGTAAATGAAAAGTTCATTGAACACTTTGAAATCAAGGATAATGCCGGATAAGTTTCCTACCAAGTGGATTTACCAATGAGTTTTTCCCCAGTACACAATGTTTTTCATGTTTCATTGTTAAGACAATATATTCCAGATTCATATCTAGTTTTTAGCTCTGAGATAGTTCATTTGAAAGATAAAATTTCTTGTGAGAAAGTTCCTATTTGAATTTTTTTCCATAGAAATCATGTATCGTAGAATAATGTAATTCACATGGATGTCATTTTAATGAGAAACCATGAGTTTAAATAAGAAACATGGGAATCATAAAATTCTATGAGGGAATAGTATCATCACTGGCTTAATAAGAGAATAATGATTTTGTGGAAGAAATTTCTAGAAGGATGAGAAAATGTAACAACAAATGTTCTTATATAATAATTTGACTTCGTTATAGAATTAAAAATTTTAATTCATTGTAAATGTATAATGAAATATGTTGTATTTATAAAAATTTAGGATTTAATACTACTAGAATAATAATACCACCAATGAATGCATAAATAAAATTTATTTATATTATATATGGAAGTATAATATATTTATATCATTGAATATCTAATTATATATTTTGAAAAAACAATATTATGTGTTGGTATATTTGCGAAAAAAATATATTTATGTAAAATTTAATAATTAAAATAATGATTTCATAGAAAATATATTCAGAAATTAATATCTTGTTTATTTTAATTATAATAAAATCTTTTGAGACTTTAATTAATTTTTCAAACATTCATCAAATAAGATATACTACGAAAATCGATATTTTTGAAATAAATAATGATTTTAATTAAAAACTTATGTTCTCATATTTAGATTAATATTTTCAAAACTTTGACACCATTTTCTAATTCTACATGTTTTAAAATGGTTAGGGTTTATTTTTTTTTATTTTTTATAAATGGTTTATTTTTTAATGAAAATTGAAATTCAGTATTTTACGATATTTAACATTATAATCAAAATTAATTAATTTTTGATTCCCAAATGATGTAAAAAAAGTTATTTCAAACTCAAGTTATCTATATAAAATATTTAACTACAAGATTCATCACTATTGATAGTCTTGAGCTAGATGAATAAACTAATGAAGATAATACTAAAAAACATTCTTCTCCTCTCACTATAAACACCACCCCTCACCACCTATTCTCCTCATAACTTTATTGAATAATATAGTGACACATTTCAACTAATTTACCTTCCCTAGACTCTTCCCCAAGTTCATGATCTAATTTTATCATAATCAACCAAAATCAAGTTCCTTAAGGATGATCTGAAGGAGACCACAACGGGGAGAAAAAACAACCCTTTCAATTTTAAAATATTTATTTATTTCATTATTTATTTCAAGGCCCCTCTTCACCCTATATAAAAAGTTAAATTCTATACCAATTAACATACTTATACTATAATTTTATTGTGTTGGTGGAATATACATCATAAAACCTATCATATTCTCCGATTATTCTATAAAAGGAAAATACACTTTGTGACATGTGGATTCACCGCCATCATGGATGATGAGTTTTTATTTTCCTTTAACACATTCAAGGCTAGTAAAAACCCCACTATTATTTTAAAATTTATTTTAATATGTATATTATAACTTTTTTTAAATTGTATGGAAGGAATTTATAATCATAATATTAAATAAAATAGAAATAGATTTGATGGTTGGAAAATCTACAAAAAATATATGAATCTTTTAAAAATAATAATTTTTTAATTAATATTATTAATATAAAAAAAATCATATATTGGTTAATATAAAATTATTTAATAACATTAGTACCATTTCATTCTAATTATGTAATTTTTTATTCAATATTACAAGAAAATCGATGATGAACTGACCTTGAAACCACGAAACAAAAGCACCTGAAACAATGTAAATAACAAAATAAAAGTACTAAATGGGTGGAGAGATGTTATAAGATGATAATATATTGTATTAAAAATATAAATATATTACATTAATAATTAATATCACCATTTAAAACATTATATGTGACTTTTAATCACATTTTAAGGAATTCAATCTTTATGTAAGGGGAATTACATTAAAATCATCTTTAATGAATCCTGTAAAAAATGAAAAATGAATTTTAAAATATATATACGATATGACCATAACTTCCTTCTTTCATGATACCTTATAGTTTTAAAGAGTTATTTACAATATTTTATGGTTATTTTCAATGATTTTTTTCCTTTTATGTGCATATGCATTCTTTTTAAATAAGTGATTTTCTTTCAGCAATGTATTTATGAGGAATGTATTCATGACATATGATTACGTTCTACATCATGGAAATTTTTTCAATTATGTCTGATTCTCTTATAAACCAACATTATGTTGGATCCTAATATCCCTCCAATACATTGTGGTTAGTAGAATGTGTCCATAATGAAAATTCCTAGTGTAATTGTGATAGATACACTATATTGTAGCCATGGGGGGGGGGTAGATTTTAAGGTATATATGTGGGTTACAAATCATATGGTAGCTGTGAGGGTTATAATCATTTTTAATTATGGTAAGAGAATGATTCCCCAAGTTACTGAAAATTTTTGTTTATAACATATATGTTTTATGGAATCCTCAAATTTTCACAAAGTATATACATGTTAATTTTAAGGGTGATAAGTATATATTTCATGTGTTTATAAATATTTATAGACTATTGGATTATTCCTATTTTCTATCCCTTTCATATTTTTTTTCTCATATAATGTTTTAATATTTTTTCACATAGATAAAGGCTTTGTAAGAGAAAATATGAAGAAAAGTTAAATGTTGTATATATTTTTCAGGGAAATAAGTTATTTATTTTAGACTTTTGTGTTGTAAGGAAAATGGGTATAGTTTTAGTGGTATCCACTTTTTTATTATTGAGGGTTTTTATGTTTTAATAATTCCATTATTATCTACAACTCTGAACACAAAATATATTTAGCAATGAAATAAGATGAATTGCAGTCTAAACACACCAGAATATCTAATGGCTAAGGCCTGGTCCATAAGATAAATAATTATATTTCTTTCATTCTGAGATAAAGAATAATCATATGAAAAAAATAGTAAATAATATAATTAAACTAGGTAAATTATATTTCAAAAGATAAGAATTTACCCCCATACATAGTGGTTTAATAAACATGATAATATAACAAAAAAAACAGATGTGATATAATACAAGGGTCTTACAGTATATCTTGAAACCATATATGTATCCATTCCAACTTCCTCCCGCTCAACCACTTGACATGGGGTCTTTAGTCCTGCATCATTGACTAATTGAACAAAATCAACCCAATATTTGTGGTATATTTTAATGGTGTGAGTTTAAAAACATAGTAAGAAATAACCCGTGGGCCCTTACTATATGTGACACAATATATGGTAGTGTTTTTTGAAATTAAAAAAAAAATAAAAATACCATCATACATTTGTGATGGGTAATAATACCCAAATATAATATCACAAACCACTAAATATAATTTCATTTACCATTTCATATATAAGAGTCTTTATCAAATCATGTAATCCACCACTGATTATATTTTAAGGTATTGAGAAGGGAATAACATATCCAACATCATTTGAATGTTAAACAATAATATATTAAATGTTGTGGCCCCTAACTAGATCTTTCATACCTAAAATAGATCCTGAAGAAGGTATATGAAATTCAATCTCCAATGTATATTGTTCCATATGTTAATATGATGTTAATACAAAGGCTAAATATCATATATATAAATTCACTACCTTGACCTAATTGTACAGAAATACCATTTTATATGAAATATGGCAAGGTCACATATCCTAAAAAGGTGTAAAATTCATCTCACTCAAGAAGTTAAGCTAGAACATATCATAACAATGGGAATCAACTTATTATTAATAATGTAATAATAATCCAAATAGAATATCAACATTATAAAATTATATAAAATAAAATTGTCAAAACAAGTGTTCTAGAAACTCACACTATGTCCATTATCTCAACAAGTCTAAAAAAGATGTTTTAGATATTTTTATTGCCTATCCCTACCCATCTCAACCAAATGAAGATAATAATTCCTTATATATAACTGATAAATAATCCATAGTGGTTCATATATAAATATATATAAATTTAGTCATCTGTTAATGACATAAAAAATTATAGGAAACATAGTTTGTTAATATATAAATCCATAGTAAACATAATGGAAGAAACCCAAAACCTACAAATTTTCATAATAATGTAGAAATAATATCTTCAACTGGCATAAATATGGTCAATTATTCCACATTAGACCATACAAAAGTCCTAGAAACAATCGCTTTAATTATCATATGGAAATTCACAAACCTATATTAACAAAATGTAATTTAATCCCATATGAAAAATCAAACATGGTATGTACTGTATAAAAAAACAAAAAAAAAATGAATCCTCATCAAGATACATCACCAAAACCACATATAATTGTACCTGATAGACTAACCAAATGCAAACCCCTATAAATTAGAGATTAGAAATAATGGAAATATATGTAATGGGTGATAACTACCATTGATGATTAGACAAGGTTGGAAACATAAAATTTAAGAAAATTCAGAAAAATAGAATCTAATAGAAAATTAATGATATAAGGATATATTCATAAGATGTGTAGGCATAGAATGTTGGGATGAAAATCATGGAAGGGTAAGGGGAGATTCCAATGAGTTGTTATAAATGGGTTTCCCTGAATTTTTATAAATTCTCTAAATTGGATTCATATCGGTAGACCATTAGGTGTCTGGTAAAGCTATAATTGGAATCAAGTGCACAAATAGAAACGCGGTTCCCCCTCAATAGTTGAAAAATTATGATTTTCGATTATAAGGACCCAAGGTAGGTTATGAAATATCGTTTTTATCGACATTAGGTACTTGGTGATTCATTCTAATTTATTTAAAAATTAAGTCTCCAATTACTATATAAATAGTCAATAACTCCTAAAACAATCCAAAACCTCCATGATTCCACTGTTATAATGTAATTTTATGTCAAAAAGTTCTTAATTTCATCCCTAATTTATGTTTCAATACAATTATTCTACCTAATGGATTCTAATACTCGAATTGTGTCAACACTACCCCACATTGAATAGATTTGACAATTGAGATCCTATATTGAAACACAACTTCCTAAACATTTCCTGAAAAATCACATGCATTCTCTTATCATTCACCAGAACACTACCTTTCCATGATGAAACATCTCACTCTATTATATAACATAAACCAATTTCCCATAAAACATGGCTTCACAACCAATTCCTCGTCATTAATCTAATTCATTGTAACATGTATTTAAATATCACTATTTATATTATGAGATATAGCATATGGCATGTAATTATTAATTCCTAATAGGATTATTCAACATATATATTATGGTACTATCCATCTCCTCTACCATTACTATACGAACTGAACATGGCATGAGAATCCACTATTTCCACAACAAATAATGGGTTATTCAATATGTTACTAATAAGAATATTAGATACCCAATGAAGTACTATAACTTTTTTATTCTTTAGTACATATATTGTCACTATCTGCACATAGGCTTTAGTAAACAATTTCTAATCAACTACACCCACCTGATGCTCTCATTTTCCATGTTATTCCTAACAATCTCAAACATCCTTTGTAAAGACCCGTAAAATTCAAGGGAAATTTTTTCTTAATTTTCTTTGGAATTTTACAAGAGCGCGGTTTCTAACGGCACCTGATTCCGAGGCCCGGAGTGCCCGGAATCATTTTCCGAGGATTGGCTCGGGTACGTTCAGTGAACGAACGAGCGAGAATTTCTAACTTTTGATCCGGTGCTCGCAATTGAAATCCGAGGACACTGATGAACTCGCAACACCGATATTCGCTTAAGGGGACCTTTTTCGAGGTTTCGTTTATTGCGGGTTGAAAGTTAGTTTTTGGGTTTTAGAATAAGTTAAATAAAATTTGTAGAATACAATTTTTATTTTCACTTGTTTTTTTTAAAACCTCCCAAAGGGAGTTAGGGGTGGGACCCACAACCACTTAACCTCCCTTGGGAGGATTAAGTGTGGTGGGGCCCACACGAACCCCAACTCCTCAACTTCTCTCAAAACCTCCCCTTTAACCCTTTTCAATTAATGTTTGACAACATGGCTTAATTAATTGAGGAGGGTTAATTTGAATTTCAAACCTTTGAAATTCTTAGAGGAAGGTTGGGTAATAAAATAATCTTAAACTTATTTTATTATTTTGGGTTGGTTTCCTTTGCTCTTGAGAGGATTGGAGAGCTCTTCCTTCTTCTTCCTCAAGCTTTGACGAAGAACACGAAGAACCTTCGAGCATCGACGAAGAAAGCCACGTTCTTGGGAATCGTCTTCCGCGACGCCATACCCGCGACACCGACGACGTCTCCTTCCGCGTCAACTCTTCCGCGACGATTTCCCGCAACGAAATCATCGTCAAAGAACTTCGAATCCTCACTTCACGACATCGACATCCTTCTTCCGTGACTCCGACCACCGCGACGCATCTTCCACGGGTCGTTGACGATCATCGATCTTGAAACCGAGGTAGGGGTTTGTTGTGTATTATTCAATTTACTCTCGTTCTTGGTTTTAGCATGATAATCTTGTGGATAAATATTTGAGGGTTATCATCTAACGAGAGGGGGGTCGGACCGCACAAACATGGCAGAATTCCCCCTCCTTTGTTCTTAATTATTATTTCCTTGCGGATGAACGAGATGGCGTGGTGCCGTCGCACCACGCGGGAATTCGCACGGTTATATTGTGCGACACCGTCGCGCCGCGCCGTGGAAAGGATCATCATGAATGCGACGCCATCGCGCTACGTCGAAGGAAACCGAAGGCGCCACGGCCGGAGCGGGGCCACGGCGGAGGGGCGCGGTGTCGTCGCACCGCGCCGGACGATGAACACTGCGGCCGGTTCTGGGCCGCGGCGAAACGGGATGACCGGCGGCTAGCCGGGCCGCCGGCGTCAGAAGCCGGAAAGGGGACCGGCTTTGACAGTCCTGTTGAAGAAAAACTAGCCGGCCAGGTGGGCCGGCCGGAAGAGGAAAAACCTGGGGAATTTAATTCCCCTGGCCAGCTTTAATGCCCCCCTTTAAGAGGGAGGCCGGTTTCATTAAGGGGGGCAGGCGGCCCCCCCGTTTTCCCTCAAAGGCAGGCCCCCCACGAGGGGGAGGGGGGGGGGGGGTTTCACAAAGGGGGGAAGCACCCCCCCGTTTTTCCAAACGGAAGGCCCCCACGAAGGGGGGCCGTTGATTGAAAAAAAGGGCGCGACATGATGCCGCGCCGCCAGAGGGAAGAAGCGGGGGCTTTGCCCCCCGCGCGTGGCACCAAGCGGCGCCAGGCCGCGCCGCGCCGCCGTGCCAGACCGCGCCACCGCACCGCCGCGCTGGTGGCCGGGCCGGGTCGGACCCGGGTCGGGTCGACCCGGTTCAGGTCGACCCGGTTCGGGCTGACCCAGGGGGGGTCGGGCCGGGTCGGCCCGGACCCAGACCTCCCCGTTTTCGAAACAACTTCGGTCTTTTGGCCATAACTTGAGCCACGTACCTCCGATTGACGATCCATCAGTATCGATGTGATCCTTGGATTGAGACGGTCGATTCAGTATATCGCACTCAAAGTTTTGGAATACTTTGAGTTCGGCCGGGTTGGTTCGTTCACGAAACCAACCGGGCCTTCGGAGCGGAAACGCTCATATCTTGAGCTACGGACGCCCGATTGACGTGCCGTCAGCTTTGTTGGGTTCGTATTAGTGAGACGGATCTTTTGGCATACTCCGCCCAAGGTTTGGACGCAGGTGGAGTACGGTCGGGTTGGTTTTCCCTTAAAAACCAACCGGGCCCCTGGGACGAAAAAGCCAATAACTCTCAGACCGGGCGTCCGATCGACGCGCCGTCTGTTGCGTTGAGTTCCTGTTGACGATACAGAACTTTTGGATACATAAACACTGGACTTCGTGACAGTTGATGTATCAGCCTCTCGGCTCGTGGAGCGGACCCTCCTGAACAAGCTTGCTATGTGCGGGAACCCTAGTGCTGGCTGCGACTGTTACTGTGACTGCTACTACTACTACTACTGCTACTGTGACTACGGCGACGACAGTACAGAGATCCTGTGTGGATTCGACGACGACTACAACACTCAGCGATCCTACGTGGATCAGTGCTACAGGTCCTGTGTGGGCTCGATCCTGTGTGGGTCCAATCCTGTGTGGGTCCTTGCGCTCAGCGGTCCTGTGTGAACCAGCGCCTACAGGTCCTGTGTGGGCCTGATCCTATGTGGGTCTTTGTGGGGGTTAGTTACCTATCGATCCTTCGTGGGTCCGACGACTTAGATGGATCAGAGATCATCTTTATCATCTTTCGAAGAAGTATACCTGTGTGAGCTGAATCCTGTTGCTATCCTGTGTGGATTGTGTTGTGCTATCCTGTGTGGATTTCGTTTGCTTTCCTGTGTGGAATATGTTTACTTTCCTGTGTGGACTAAGTTGTACTTGGGCTCGGAGGTTGGAGCATATTGGAATTGATGACTTAGGTATATGTATGGGTGTATACCTAAGCAGTGTCGGTTGTTACTTCGTGTTTGTATCTTCCTTTTGTGGTTTATCCTTTGTGGATTTTGGGAGACCTTCGGGGGTCTCGGGGTCTCTACTGAGTAGCTTATACTCACCCCTGCACGGGCTATTCCCGCACTACGTTGTGTTGGTTGCAAACGACGGACATCGTTGATCTTAGCTGAGGCTTGCAGAGTAGGACGGTACCTGGAGGTGGACCACTGAGCGGGACGTGTTCGGAGCGGACGGTGGGACCCGAGGAGCAGTGGAGCTATCTGTACCCACCCTTCAGGTGGGATTTCCAGTGAACAGCTCGGTGTAGCAGCTTTTACTTTACAGTTGCTGTTTTTCCCTTTCGAGTTGTACTTTACTTTCAGTTTGGGTTTGTATACTGGCCCATTTACTTTCCCGCACTTTCAGTTGTACTCTGTTTTTTACTTAGTGTTTACTTTCTGCTTTCTTACTCTGTGGTGCTTGTTAACTTTTCAAAGGCAATGCCTTCCCTTTTTACCGGGATTTACGCCTTGGTCCTAGTCACCAGCCCCTGGCCTATGGAAGGCGGGCTTGGGGTAGTCACGGCACGGACCCCGAGGGAGGGTCGTGACAAATTGGTATCAGAGGAGTTCGGTTCTACCGCAAAATCTGATCTTTTCTATGAGAAGCAATAATGTTTAGTGTATTGAGTGTGGTTATCAGTACAGGGAGTCCAGTGTTGGTGCGGCGGCCGACGTATCCGTACACCAGGACCCTGACTTCTGATTTCTGACTTAATGAAAGAAAACATTGATTGCGTTTGTGTTTCAAAGTTTTCCTTATGATTACTTTGTGTCAGCTCACCAAGTATACTGTTTGACCGTGGCGCACCTGTTTCCTTCTCAGGATGGCCCCACGACGGCAGCCAGCCAGGGTTCCGAGAGTCGAGTGTGACGACAGCCCACCGAGCGACGAGGACTCGGTGCAGGGCCCTTTGTCAGTAGTGGCACTAGTGGTAGCTCTACCCGTCGAGCCACCGATACTTCCAGCACCAGCCGCTGACGATGCACGTCGCCTCAGCGCCCTTCATGAGTTTCAGCGCCAGCGACCACCCAGGTTTCGCGGGGAGACGGATCTCCAGGCAGCTGAGGACTGGCGGGAGGCAGTGGTATGTGTGTTTAGGCTTGTGAGGACACCAGCAGACCTCACGGTGATCATCGCTGCGAGCATACTAAACGCAGCAGCAGGACGATGGTGGATCTTGATGCACTAGGTGCACGATGAGGCATCTCTTCTTTGGATGGACTTTGAGAGCATCTTCTGCTCGGAGTTCATCCCAGCCACCCTTTGTGCGGTGCGTATCCAGGAGCTTCTCCAGCTGCGGCAGGGAAGCATGACGGTCACTCAGTACTCGGCGAGATTTACTGATATCTCACGCTACTTGACCGACATGGTACGTGACCCATTCTTCCGGGCCCGGACCTTCGAGCAGGGTTTTAGACACGAGATAAGGGCATCGCTGATCTCCCTCATCATACCGACTCAGACAGGAGTACTGGAGCGGACCCTTTTGATCGAGAGCTTCCTTGCTGAGTCTACACCAGCGCTGAGACCCACCGTAGGGAGGCACGTGGCAGAGTCATCTGCAGCAGGCAGTCGACAGATGACTCAGGGGTTCAGGCAGACCAGACCTTCAGGCAGACGACCTCAGGACACTGGCTCAGCAGTGCAGGGCACACAACGAGGAGCCAGTCTTTCGAGAGGTAGGAAATGCTACTCGTGCGGCGGGCAGGCCCACATGGCTCATGACTGCCCGACCCGCCATGCAGAGGAGAAGCAGACGGTTGAGGAACCACCTTGGAAGAGGCAGAGGATCGACCGTGGCGGTCCGCAGGGAGTAGGCGGACGAGGCAGAGGAGCTGGACGAGCAACAGGTGGTGGGCGATGCTTTGAGGCTCTACCACCACCACCACCAGGAGGTCCACCCCGACCTCAGGGGAGAGCACAGCTTCAGGCAGCTGAAGCTTATGATCATGGAGCTCCAGAAGCAGGTGAACTAGTGCGGGACTAGCTCCAGGCATAGAGGCCTTTGCCCATAATGCCTCTAGCTTTGTAGTTTGTGTTGCCTTGTGTCCTTGTACTTTGAGTTGAAGTATTAAATGATATTTGCTTTGGTGACTTTTGCTTTCTTGTCTTTTGTTTGTTTTTACAAAAAGGTGCCGGTTAAAAACTGTTGACTTGACCCTCACTTGCGAGATTCTTACTGGAGGAGACCCAGTGACCACACACTGATGCCGACCGTGTGACTCAACCCTTGGAGGCGAGAGTAACGGTTGTATCTCTTGGTAGCAGCGTCGAGGCCTTACGACGTCATCCATGCCATGAATTAACTAATCTTGACGGGATTGACTGTATTAGGCAAGGAACGTGGTTCATCCAGGGGATGAGACCATATTTCACTTTTCGGTAAAGGAGAAATCTTTGCAGCTTTGCCGTACGTTAAGGCGGAAGGGGAAACCCTTCTTGTGGTCAGACAGATGTCAGAAGAGCTTTCAGGAGCTGAGACAGAGATTGACCAGCGCACATATCTTGAGGTTTCCTGAGGAGGGAGTAGGGTATGTAGTCTACTATGAGGCATCAGGGACCGGACTCAGATGTGTTCTGATGCAGGAGCGGGCAGTGATCGTCTATGGATCACGTCAGTTGAGGCCACATGAGCAGAACTACGCTACCCATGACCTGGAGTTAGCAGCAGTGGTCTTCACTCTGAAGACATGGTGACATTACCTGATGGGCGACCGTTTTACAGTCTTTTCTGATCATCATAGTCTCAGGTATATCTTCTCACAGAAGAACCTGAACCTGAGATAGCGGCGATGACTCGAGTTCCTCCAGGACTATGACTTTGAGATAGTCTATACTCCTGGGAAGGGGAACGTAGTAACCGATGCCCTCAGCAGGAGGACGGACATTCATCTACTTGAGGAGGCGACAGATCATCTAGCCTCTTTGTAGATATCCTTCGTGGATAGAGATGGAGCAGCCTTCCTCCAGTCTCTCACAGTCACCCCTCCACTACTGCAGCGGGTCAGAGAGGCACAACGTGAGGACGCTGACTGTGAGACATGGCGTGCACAGATATCCTCGGGACAGGCACCTGATGGTTTCTCCCTTGGAGCAGAGCACGACATTCTTTTCAGAGGACGTACCATGGTACCAGTTGCTTTGCGAGAGGAGGTGATGAGAGAGTTTCACACTTCTCCTTTGGCGGTACATCCTGGAGTGGCGAAGATGTACCAGGATATCAGATGATAGCACTGGTGGCCGGACATGAAGAAGGCTATAGCAGAGTTCGTTTCTCGATGCCTCACCTGCCAGCAGGTGAAGGCAGAGCATCAGGTACCAGCAGGCTTGGTACAACCCTTGGAGGTCCCAGAGTGGAAGTGGGACGACATATCTATGGACTTTGTGACTGGACATTCACGCACTTCCAGAGGTCACGACTCCATCTGGGTGATTGTTGACCGACTCACCAAGTCGGCACACTTCTTACCCATCAGAGAGCAGGGCTCAGTGGAGAGCTTGGGACATCTCTATGTTCAGGAGATTGTGTGGCTCCACGGTGTGCCATCATCTATTGTCTCCGATCGAGATGCTCGTTTTACTTTCTGGATTTGGATGGGGTTACAGGAGGCGTTCGGGATGCAGCTAAGTCTGAGCACAGCCTTTCACCCTCAGACGGATGGTCAGACGGAGAGGACCATTCAGACTCTCGAGGACATGCTCAGTGCATTTGTCCTCGACTTTGGTCGTAGCTGGGAGGACCACCTACCCTTGGTTGAGTTTGCGTACAACAACAACTACCACTCTACCATCGGGATGGCACCGTACGAGGTGTTGTACAACCGACCTTGTAGATATCCTTTGTGCTGGACAGACCCTGGGGATTCAGCACATGTGGGACCGGAGATGGTCCAGGCCACGATAGAGAAGGTCCAAGTCATCAAGGAGCGGATGAGGATAGCTCAGAGCTGGCATAAGTCATACGCTGACAGGAGGCGGAGGCCACTAGAGTTCGAGGATGGCGACCACGTCTTCTTGCGGGTCTCACCTCGACGTGGTATACGGAGATTTGGCCGAGGTGGCAAGTTATCTCCGTGCTTCATCGGACCCTTCCAGTTCCTCAGCAGGATTGGCGAGGTGGCTTATCGCCTGGCTCTACCACCTCAGTTGCACCGGGTGCACGACCTCTTCCACGTATCTCAGTTGAGGAGATACGTGCACGACCCGATGCACATCATTGACCATGGGGAGCTTGACGTTGACGATGGGGCGACTTTTACAGAGGTCTCGGTGGAGATAGAGGATCGTCAAGATCGGGTCCTACGTGGGCGATCGATTCCTCTTGTGTGCATCAGATGGCAGCACGGGAACCTCCAGGAGAGCACATGGGAGCGGGAGGCTCAGATGCGTGCTCAGTACCCTCATTTGTTTCACTAAGTTATGTTGTATCTTTACGGGGACGTAAATCCCTGAGGTGGGAGTAATGTAAAGACCCATAAAATTCAAGGGAAAATTTTTCTTTATTTTCTTTGGAATTTTACAAGTGTGCGGTTTCTGACGGCACCTGATTCCGAGGCCCGGAGTGCCCAGAATCATTTTCCGAAGTTTGGCTCGGGTACGTTCAGTGAACGAACGAGCGAGAATTTCTAACTTTTGATCCGGTGCTCGGAATTGAAATCCGAGGACACTGATGAACTCGCAGCGCCGATATTCGCTTAAGGGGACCTTTTCCGAGGTTGCGTTTATTGTGGGTTGAAAGTTAGTTTTTGGGTTTTAGAATAAGTTAAATAAAATTTGTAGAATACAATTTTTATTTTAACTTGTTTTTTTTAAAACCACCCAAAAGGAGTTAGGGGTGGGACCCACAACCACTTAACCTCCCTTGGGAGGATTAAGTGTGGTGGGGCCCACACGAACCCCAACCCCCCAACTTCTCTCAAAACCCCCCCTTTATCCCTTTTCAATTAATGTTTGACAACTTGGATTAATTAATTGAGGAGGGTTAATTTGAATTTCAAACCTTTGAAATTCTTAGAGGAAGGTTGGGTAATAAAATAAGCTTAAACTTATTTTATTATTTTGGGTTGGTTTCCTTTTCTCTTGAGAGGATTGGAGAGCTCTTCCTTCTTCTTCCTCAAGCTTTGACGAAGAACGCGAAGAACCTTCGAGCATCGATGAAGAACGCCACGTTCTCGGGAATCGTCTTCTGTGACGCCATACCCGCGACACCGACGACGTCTCCTTTCGCGTCAACTCTTCCGAGAAGATTTCCCGCGACAAATTCGTCATCAAAGAACTTCGAATCCTCGCTTCACGACATCGACGTCCATCTTCCGTGACGCCGACCACCGCGACACGTCTTCCGCGGGTCGTTGACGATCATTGATCTTGAAACAGAGGTAGGGGTTTGTTGTGGATTATTTTATTTACTCTCATTCTTGGTTTTAGCATGATAATCTTGTGGATAAATATTTGAGGGTTTTCATCTAACGAGAGGGGGGTCGGACCGCACAAACACGGACGAATTCTCCCTCCTTTGTTCTTAATTATTATCTCCTTGCGGATGAACGAGATGGCGTGGTGCCGTCACACCACGCGGGAATTCACACGGTTATATTGTGCGGCGCCGTCGCGCCGCGACGTGGAAAGGATCATCATGAATGCGACGCCATCGCGCAACGTCGAAGGAAACCGAAGGCGCCGCGGCCGGAGCGGGGCCACGACGGAGGGGCGCGGTGCCGTCGCACCGCGCCGGACGACGAACATCGCGGCCGGTTCCGGGCCGCGACGAAACGGGAAGACCAGCGGCTAGCCGGGCCGCCGGCGTTGGAAGCCGAAAAGGGGACCGGCTTTTCCAGCCCCGTTGAAGAAAAAACCGGCCGGCCAGGTGGGCCGGCCGGAAGAGGAAAAACCGGGGGATTTTAATTCCCCCGGCTAGCTTGAATGCCCCCCTTTAAGAGGGGGGCCGGTTTCATTAAGGGGGGCAGGCGGCCCCCCCCCCGTTTTTCCTCAAAGGCAGGCCCCCCATGAGGGGGGCCGGTTTCACAAAGGGGGGGCAGCGCCCCCCCATTTTTCCAAACGGCAGGCCCCCACGAAGGGGGGCCGTTGATTGACAAAAAGGGCGCGGCATGATGCCGCGCCGCCAGAGGGAAGAAGCGGGGGCTTTGCCCCCCGCGCGTGGCACCAAGCGGCGCCAGGCCGCCGGCCGGGCTGCGCCGCCGTGCCGGACCGTGCCGCCTTGCCGCTGGCCGGGCCGGGTCAGACCCGGGTCGGGTTGACCCGGTTCGGGCCGACCCAGGGGGGGTCGGGCCGGGTCGGCCCGGACCCAGACCCCCCCGTTTTCGAAACAACTTCGGTCTTTTGGCCATAACTTGAGCCACGGACCTCCGATTGACGAACCGTCAGCATCGATGCAATCCTTGGATCAAGACGGTCGATTAGGTATATCGCACTCAATGTTTCGGAATACTTTGAGTTCGGCCGGGTTGGTTCGTTCACGAAACCAACCGGGCCTTCGGAGCGGAAACGCTCATATCTTGAGCTACGGACGTCCGATTGACGTGCCATCAGCTCTGTTGTGTTCCTCTTAGTGAGACGGATCTTTTGGCATACTCCGCCCAAGGTTTGGACACAGGTGGAGTATGGTAGGGTTGGTTTTGCCTTAAAAACCTACCGGGCCCCTGGGACGAAAAAGCCAATGACTCTCAGACCGGGCGTCCGATCGACGCGCCGTCTGTTGCGTTGAGTTCCTGTTGACGATATGGAACTTTTGGATACATCAACTCTGGACTTTGTGACAATTGATGTATCAGCCTCTCGGCTCGTGGAACAGACCCTCCTGAACGAGCTTGCTGTGTGCGAGAACCCTAGTGCTGGCTACGACTGCTACTACTACTGCTACTACTACTGTAACAGCAGCGACGAAAGTACAGAGATCCTATGTGGATTCGACGACGACTACAACACTCATCGATCCTACGTGGATCAGTGCTACAGGTCCTGTGTGGGCCCGATCTTGTGTGGGTCCAATCCTGTGTGGGTCCTTGCCCTCAGCGGTCCTGTGTAAACCAGCGCCTATAGGTCCTGTGTGGGCCCGATCCTGTGTGGGTCTTTGTGTGGGTTAGTTACCTATCGATCCTTCACGGGTCCGACGACTTAGATGGATCAGAGATCATCTTTATCGTCTTTCGAAGAAGTATACCTGTGTGAGCTAAATCCTGTTGCTATCCTGTGTGGATTGTGTTGTGCTGTCCTGTGTGGATTTCGTTTGCTTTCCTGTGTGTAATACGTTTACTTTCCTGTGTGGACTGATTTGTACATGGGCTCGGAGGTTGGAGCGTATTGGAATTGATGACTTAGGTATATGTATGGGTGTATACCTAAGCAGGTCGGTTGTTACTTCGTGTTTGTATCTTACTTTTGTGGTTTATCCTTTGTGGATTTTGGGAGACCTTCGGGGGTCTCGGGGGTCCCTACTGAGTAGCTTATACTCACCCTTGCACGGGCTATGCCCGAACTACGTTGTGTTGGTTGCAGACGATGTACAACATTGATCTTGGATGAGGCTTGCAGAGCAGGACGGTACCTGGAGGTGGACCACTGGGCGGGACGTGTTCGGAGCGGACGACGGGACCTGAGGAGCAGTGGAGCTATCTGTACCCACCCTTCAGGTGGGATTTCCAGTGGACAGCTCGGTGTAGCAGCTTTTACTTTACAGTTGCTATTTTCCCCTTTCGAGTTGAAATTTACTTTCAGTTTGGGTTTTTATACTGGACCATTTACTTTACCGCACTTTCAGTTGTACTCTGTTTTTTACTTAGTGTTTACTTTCCGCTTGCTTACACTGTGGTGCTTGTTTACTTTTCAAAGGCAATGCCTTCCCTTTTTACCGGGATTTACGCCTTGGTGCTAGTCGCCAGCCCCTGGCCTATGGAAGGCGGGCTTGGGGTAGTCACGACACGGACCCCGAGGGCGGGTCATGACATCCTTGCCTCCATAAAAAAAAGTAAATTAGTTGTGTTGTCAGTTATATGAAACTTTATGAGGACCCATTTTCACCATCTAATAATTTTTTACTGTTTAATAATTTTAATATTTTATACATTCATTACATTCGTCAACGATGTATAATAGAAAACCACTATTATATCAATATGAATAATAAGTTTCTTTTCTTTTTGTTAACATATTAATGAATAATAAGATGATATCATTTCTAGATAACTTAACATTATATTTTATAAAACCTTCATAAAATTATATATATGAAACGGTAAATTTAGTTTTAATATATAGTGAAAGGTATAAAATGATGAAATGTTATTACCATCACATTAAACATTCCTAACCACCTAGTAGAGAGTGATTCCCAAATTGGATGGAAGATTTTTCATAAATAAATTTTATTGTTCAATTAATTAATTATGATGATTACATGGATCATTATTATAACCAAGAACTATGATGGTGTGAAAATTTGAGGACTAGTGAGCCACAAATCAATATTTTAAAAATATGAAAAACATTAGTATCACACAAATGCAGTTTTCCTAAAAAAAATTTATAACACCTTAACAGAGACTCAAATTTGAAATTAGTTACCACTATTGAGTAAAGAGAATTGGATTTACCTAAGGGGAGACAAAATATTTTTCTAAATCAGGTGTTTTGGTATCATGCTATTGGGGGGGGGGATAACAAAATAAATTAATATTATATATTTTTTTTCCTAATTATGACAGATCGACCAATTATCATCTATTTAAATATAGTGATACCATTGCATTTATAGTCAACTGTATAATTATATTATTTATATGAGGAATTTGAGTGTATCCATTTCCTAACCATTGGAATATAACACTGGATTGGATCACGATCAAGGATCATTGTACCCTCATAGAATACGAATATCACCAATGAAAATGTAGGAAATTTTTTCATCAGAGATCAGTAAAAACATTGGGTATGATTATTAACTTATGTTATTACATCATGTTCTCATATACCAGTCAAACAATTAATAATTTCTTGAACATGAACTAATAGTCACATCAACATTTAATTTACTCGCATTAGATTTATTTGATAATAAATTATTCTCTATTCATTTGTCTACTTCATAAACAATAGACCAATGCTTAAATGAATAGAGGAAGAGGTTCATTTCTAATATTTACGGTTTATTGATTTATCATTCAATTATTCAAAAGTTCATTTAATAAAATTAAATTGGAATGGTGTTCGGTGAAAATTCGGTATATTATTGTTTAATGATTGTTCTTTGACACAATAGATCAATACCCCAACTACTGTTCAAGATCGATTGTTAAATATGGGTAAGATGATGATGGAAGGAAGTGAGAGGTAGATTAGAACAAATCTAAGATTATAATTCTCCATTTCTCAATGTGCGATGATGATAAAATGGTTCGATGATGGCATTTTACAAGAGTATTCAAAGCTCAGATTCATATATTGGATGAATGTAGGGTCAACCGACCTCATATCCAGGATTACCAACTCAAATAATTGTATTGTATCATGTATGGATGATGCATAAGATAAATTTATGTTTTATAAAAATTTTAGATTACACATTGATTCATCTACGATCCCACACTATGTGGGGCCCTCGATGTATTGCTAGCGATTCAATGGAGAAAAAAAAATCACACCCTATGTGATAACTATCACACACCATGTGGCACAAATCACAAGTTGTGTGAACCATGTTTGAATCTAATTGTGTATCATTGAGGTTACATAAGCAGGGGAAGATCAGGTAACACACACGTGATCATTTTTATGGAAAAAGTTGTGTTCTCAAACATGAATAGGTGTACATGGGCATGTCTAGGTGTGCATGGGTCCATACATGGGTATCACCCAAAGAACATGATCACATAAATATGACATGGGTTGGGTTTCAAAATTCCTCTACATTATAGGTATCCTTACATAGATGTTATATATATATAAATCTATATTCTATTAGTGATGAGAGAACATGGGAAATAAGGGGTTGGTTTGGCACGCTGTGTACCCTGAGTGAATTCCATGTACTCCCATTGTGGGAGATTGGAGACCTTCATTCCATAAATTTTTTATTGTATCAATTTTATGTGTTAACCTATTCTATATTATCAATGATATAGTGCAACATTACATACACATATTTGTATTTTCATCCCCTCTAGTGGATGAGATTCATATAGAATTGGTAGTGTCCCTCCATGAGACTAGAGTGTGATACTATATTGATCCCTCATATAACCTAGATGGGGTTCATGGATTATGTGTGACCGCCATGTGCGGGAATTGATCCTCTATCTTGTAGTATATTTTATTAGGGTTCATGGTATCATTTTCATATGACATCGTACAATGATTTTTTATCTCGATTGGGTATGGGGTGTCCCATAATGATCATTGTTGCGATCCCATATTTGAGTACCAAGTTAATTAGAGATTAGTGATTTTTCATTGGAAGTTCAAACAATGATGGCCTCTTGGATGAGTTTCTCTTCTGATAGCATGGACTAATGAGTGTGTTATCCCATAAAGAGAATTTCCTAGAATCTTTAAGAAGACTCATATGGATGTTAGTTTGTTTGAGACCACTTGGATGTGGGATTTCTTTCCAAAGTATATCTATGTTTTTCATTGATTACAATATTCTTTTTATGGTATAAATTCTATTGATTCATTCTGTTTAGTTTTTTCGGGGTTTCCCATTGGTTATTATTATAATAAAAGCTATATGGGCTATTCTTTCACTTATTATTTCATATGTAGAAAAGGTCAATTTTTATAGTTTCCTAAGATGACATGGAGTAGTTATAGCTTATTTTGTGTAAGATAGACCACTGATTTTTCATGGAGGTTTTATTTGATAGTCATCCCCACATTCATATAATTTAATACTCCTTGTAATTTTGGGATTGAATTATATTTGGAATATTAATTTCATTCTGTACATTATTAACATACATTAATTGTGGGATTGTAGAAGTTTACACAAATTGGTTTCAGTTGTTTTACATATAATAATTTTATGGGATTTTATATGTGTTCAAATGTATAGGTACATTAGGATAATGCCTCCCATCATTGAGATATGCCTACTCAGTTTTGGTCATCAAACCCAAGCCTATTGAAGGTGGATTGAGGTAGTTATTTCTTTATACATAGATGGTTCGAATGTGAAATAGTTGTATTAGATAGTTCAATATTAGCTTAGGATCAAAGTCTGTGGGAATGGTTTGTGATTTTTTGAAATAATTTTAGAGTGACTTGATTTTTTCATTTAGTGTAGGGACCCCGATATTAGTCTGGTCATTGTGGTATCCAATCACCATGACTCTAACATTCATCTCATTGACTCGGTACCTGTACACATCGGTTGTAGGGGAATCATTGGTGCACAATAAACATAGGAATGGGATTGGGTTTCCAGGTCATTTAGGATTCCTCTCCCCAGAAATACTATTTGACTGTGGTACATATGACAACCCTGCTTTTTATTTCAAAATTAAACATAATTTATTACATAAACTTCAATTGAAACAACATAGAAGATTGATAGGTCTAGAGTTTTTGGGGCTTTGGATAATTACATAACATCTTAAAACATGAAATACAACATCTTTATTGAAAACTTCCTTTACATGACCACTACATTCCCTTGTACATAACATTTCATGGGATAACCTAAGGACATGATTAAGAAAATGGTGAGATATAAAGCCCAGTAAGGGAATAATAATGGAATAACATGAGGAATACAATACATGTTAGACAATAGGAATATCATTACATCATAAGAAAAGAATATACATAAAGGCTTGATAATTTATGATAATCATAACATGGAAATTTGGTAACAACACTTAACAAGGAATTAGCATGAGTCAAGGCTCATTGCACATGGATCATGATTAAATGATCATTGCACATGAAGCATGAGTAAAACCTAATTGCACATGAACTAGAATGAGTCAACACCCATTGCACATGACATATCATGATACTATACTTTACCCAATGCATTGGAGCGCTATAAGGGTGCACCCTTCTTAAACATTTCGTTTCCTGCATATGTGTGCCACATGGATCATATAAGATGGATTCATAAAACATAATCATTTATTCCACAAGAAAGGAATGTAGAATTAATACATGAAAAATATAATCAATATTTAAATTTGCATAAAGGTGAATACCCTTGATAGAGAAATGTTCATGGTATTCACTACACAATGACATTGGCTTAGGAAATCAGTGCAATTTTGGTAGCGTAACGACGTGACGTAAGAATTCATAAAAATGGTTGATGAGAGAGAAAGTGGCATATCATCATATGTACATGAAATTGACAGTAAGGGGATCAAATATATATATGTCCCAATGATTGAAATGGAATTTAGAGTCATGATACAAAATAATTTCTTGAATGTAAAAGAAGAGAGGGAAATTTCTTTAAGAATTTCAGCATAGTAACGGGTGTACATGGGAGGAATTTAATGAGAGAGAAATGGGTCTCCCATCATTAAAACATAAAAATGGAAGTATGGGGGAGTTTTAAAAACATACCCCAATAGTTATAATTGAAATTAAAAGGGCAAAACAATTTAATGAATATTGTAAAAAAATGAGAAAGGAAGAAAAACTCTTACTTGGAAGTGTGCTTCCAAAGGCTTTAGAGAGGCTTGAGAGAGTCTTCTTGGGAGCATGGGGAACCTTGTAATGATACTAGAGAGATTAGGGAAAAGGTTGGATAGATTCCAAAGGCTTTGAGTGAGGAGGAAGTGGGAGCTTGGGTGGGTTTATATAGGAAAGTTGATGAAATTCTTTATTATTTAGGTTTGGGACACCTCACATTAAACTAATCCAAACCACATACCAGCCCATTCTTTTTTAACATGGTTCTTGGAAAAGGGAATGGAAAAAAAATATTTTATCAGGCCAAAGTCAGAACTTCTTAAAATAATGTGGTTTCTTATGTAGAGGTGAGTCACATCCCCAAGGAAAACAATTTAAAAGGCCAAGATGTATAATAAGTCTTGAAGGGTCCATTAATGCTTTGTAAAATAAGTCAAAAAAACCAAAAACCACATACTTTTAATGTAAAAACATATATTGGCCTAAAATAATGCTTATAGTTATTTATCACATCACTATTGGGTCATTATGATGTCATAAAACACATTATATATTTAAACGGTATTTAATTTTTGCCCAACAATTTGATTGTCTTAGAAAATTATGAAAAATTCACTGTTGGATAATTTCGACATCCTGATTCCAGAAATAATATTTATTTTATCTAGATAATTATCTAAATATGTTAATTTTCACTTTTAAAATAAAACTGACATTTATATAAAATTCACGGGTTTTGACAACAATTGTTTTCAAACATTAATAAAAATTACAATTTCCATCATTAAATTATATGATTGTTTATATTTAATAAAAATTAATTTAATGAAAACAATAATATTTTATTAAAATATTATTTAATTCAAAAATCCATTAATTCTTCAAAATAAATTTCTTAGTTGAACATTAACTAAAAAATACTATTTGTGCTTTTAAAAAGAAAAACTATTTACAAGGTAAAAAAAATAAAATGAAAGTATATTCATTATTATATAAAAAGATAACATACATAACCATAGTACCAGGGTCTTGTTAAATAACCCCTAATAACACCCGCATAAGACCAGTGAGTAAGGTGTGCGATGGTGACAGACTCTTGGGGCGGCTCGGATAACATTCCTCGGGTGGTAATCTCTATCAACTTCCATTTATCTCCTAAGCGGTCCCCCTTGAACTTAACATATTCGAGCTCATATTGGGATTGGTCAAGAGCAAATCCCAATGTTGCCACCTCCTTTCCGAGCTCCGAGAAATGGGCTTCGTATGGGGTACGTCTGCGGGATGAGGCCATCGCTTCCTTTGTCTGAGTAAATTGGATTCGTTAAAGCCCTATATTTATACTAATCAGGTGAAAACTGTTCAATGGTTATATTAGCAATGGTCATAGTTATTAACATAAAATCAAATAAGTTGACATTTTTTATAAACATTTTACATAAAGAATCATTTAATTTTATCAAGATTGATTTCCATATATGAATGTTTGGGTCGTTACAATCTTCCCCCCATAAAACATTTCTCCCTCACAAAATTTTCTTCCCATACTAAAACAGATATGGGTAACTCTACTTCATCATTTCCTCTGATTCCCATGTTGCTTCTTTAAACTTGTGGTTTCTCCACAACACCATGACGGGGGGCATTGTCTTATTTCATTGAACATTTTCTCTACGATCTAAGATCTTAAATAGTTTCTCCTCATAAGAAAGATCATCCTCTAACTGTACCTCCTATGAAGAGAGTACATGTGAAGGGTCTGGTATGTACTTCCTTAAGAGGGATACATGAAACAAATCTTGTAATTTGGCCATGGTAGGTGGAAGTTCTAGTCGATAGGCCACAAACCCAACACGATCAAGAATCTCGAAGGGGCTGATATACCTTGGACTAAATTTACATTTCGTTCAAAACCTCATGACCTTCTTCCATAGAGACATGTGTAGAAATACAATGTCTCCAACTTTAAACACAAGGTATCATCAAAGTTTATCTTCATAACTCTTCTTTCGACTCTGGGCAGCCTTGATGTGATACTTAATTGTTTTCAGATTCTCCACCATTTCTTCGACCATTTCTGGTTCAAGAAGCTTTCACTCACTGACCTCAACCCAACACACCGACATTCTGCACCTTTTCCCAAAAAGGGCTTCATATGGTGCTATTTTGATGCTCAAGTGGAAACTGTTATTATAAGAGAACTCAACTAGAGGAAGATGTTGATCCCATCCTCCTTTAAAGTCCATTGAGCACGCTCTGAACATTTCCTCAAGTGTTTGGATAGTCCACTCGGATTGGCCATCAGTTTGAGGATGATAGGTCGTACTGAAGTTCAGTTCAGTATTCAGAGCATGTTGATGAATCTTCCAAAATGTAGAGGTGAATCTTGGATCTCAATCAGACACAATAGATATTGGTACTCCATATAGCCTTACCACTTCCCTGATATTAATCTGTGCCAGTTGACCCAATGGGAAATCCTCCCAAATAGCAATGAAGTGTGAAACCTTTGTAAGACGATCTAGAACAACCCAGATTTCATTGTTGCGTTTGGATGTCTTTGGATGTCTGGTGACAATGTCGATGGTGATGTTGTACCATTTCCATTCTAGTATGGGCAATGGTTGTATCATCCCCATAGACTTCTGCCTCTTTTCCTTGACTTTCTGACACATCAGGAACTTTGATGTATATTTAATAATCTCCTTCTTCATATTATCCCACCAATAATGCTCTCGGATATCTTGATACATCTTTGTGTTTTCTGGGTGAATAGAGAAATTCGAACTATGTGCGTCATCCAGAAGTTCCTTCTTCAGCTCCGGACTTGATTGAACACATAGTCTTTTCCCAAATGTCACAATTTCTTCTTCATTAACATTAAAATCCTTGGATTTCCCTTTTTCGATAGCTTCTACTTTTTACAAAATTCCAACATCATTTTTTGAGCATCTTTTAACCTTTCCAAAAGTGACAGTTGAGAAATCATTTGTGAAAGGATTGATGATGTTCCATTCTTTATGATTCCCATGTCCATCTTCATCAAATCTAAAAATATTGGATCCTTTTCAATTCTCATCAATCATAGAATAACTGGGTCCTTTCTACTTTGGGCATCAACCACCTTGTTCTCTTTATAGGGGGGTAATGGATAGATCAGTCATAGTCTTTGATCAGATTTAACCGTCTTCATTGGTTCATGTTCAACTCTTTTTGTGTGAATATATACTTGAGGCTTTTGTGGTCCATATATATTTCACACTTCTCCTAAAAAAGATAATGCCGCCAAATTTTGAAAGTGAATATCACTACAAAAAAATAGAGGTCATGTGTTGGATAGTTCTATTCATGAACATTCAATTTTCTTCAAGCATAGGTAATGGATTTGTCATTTTGAATCAACACACATCCTAGGCCCTTCTTCGAAGCATCACTGAATACCACAAAATGTTCTCCACTTGTGGGTAAAGTTAGCACGAGCACAGTAATAAGACTCCTTTTTAACTCCTTGATTCTTTATTCACATTCATCACTCCAAGAAAACTTTAATCTCTTACGAGATAGCTTGGTAAGAGGGTTGGAAAATCGTGAGAAATTTCTCACATATCGTCAATAATATCTAGCTAACCCCAAGAAGCTAAGGATATCCGTTACCGATGTTGGCCTCGACCACCCCTCAATTGAATCTATTTTGGAGGGATCCACATATATCCCATTGCATGTGATGATATGGCCCATGAATGAGACCTCATTCAACATGAACTCACACTTGTTGTATTTTTCATAGAGCTTCTCCTTCTGCAAGGTCTCTAGTACAATTCTTAGATGCTCCTCATGATCCTTCTTGGTTTTGGATTATAACAAAATATCATCTATAAAGACTATAATAAATTTGTCAAGATAATCTATAAAGAATATATTCATCAAGTCCATGAATATTTCTGGAGCATTAGTGATTTTGAAAGGCATTACTGTGAATTCATAGTACCCGTATCTTGTACGAAAAGCAGTCTTGGCGATATATTTCTTATTCACCATTACTTGATAATATCTCAACCGCAATTCCACCTTGAAGAAGCATTGTTCTCCATGCAGCTGATCAAACAAGTCATCAATTCATGTGAGAAGATACTTGTTCTTTATCATGATTTTTTTGTCCTCACGATAATCGATGCAGAGGCGCATTGACCCATCCTTCTTCTTGATGAAGAGGACTGGTGTGCCCCATGGTGAAGCACTTGGGCATATAAACCCTTTATCCAGATTCTCCTATAGTTGTATCTTCATCTCCTCAAGCTCCACAAAAACCATTATATACGGAGTCTTAGATATTGGAATCACCCCAGGTATAAGATCAATTGAGAATTCAACATCTCATCTAGGAGGAAGACCAGAAAATTCCTCAGGAAACACTTCAGCAAATTCCCTCATAATAAGAATGTCTTCTCGGATGGTTTCCTCCATATACTCAATCATCTGAGCTAGATACGCATGATCATATGGCAGTAATATCCACGGTTGAGATGATGGAGCTAAAGAAGATTCATTTTCCTCCTTGAACTTATAAATAATCGAGGGTCGATTCTCCACATGGAGAGTGATTTACCTCTCATGGCAATTTATGTTGGCTCTATATTAGGAAATCCAATCCATGCCAAGAATCGCATCAAATTCCACAAGAGGGAGTATGACAAGGTTCTATGAGAATTCTAATCCACATATTATTATAGGTGGAGTTATATTTATTGATGCAATGATTTCCCCATTTTCCGTACTCAACGATATCATCACTTCTCTGATTTGTGGTGGTGTTGGGATTGTTCCACTAAAAATTTAAGATATAAAAGAATGCATAGAACATGAATCAAAAAGTATGTTCACTATTCATGAATGAATAACTAGCATACCTGTCACCATTTCGTTGCCGGGGTTCACTTCGGCAGTAGTGATGGAAAAAGCTCGCCCTTACTGCCTTGGAGGTTGTTGGTTTCCTACGAAAACCCCTGTCTTAGGGAACTGATTTGCAAGATGCCCTGGTTCATTACGGTTATTGCAATGAACCACATGTTGAGGTTCGAACGGAGAATTCCTATCCTCTATCACAATTTTGGGTCTTTCTTTCTGATAGTTAATAGCTAGGGGTTCTTCTCTTTCACACCTAAAGAATTTCCTCGTCCCCTTCAGGAAATTTCTAGGGTGCTTCTTTCCGTACCTTTGGCAAGTGGGGTGCTAGATCTTCTTAGCATCATTGGATTTATCTATCAGACCCCCAAAATTGAATTCCACCTTAAGCTTCTTATCCCCATGATACCCCTAAAATTCTCTGATCTCCATTTCAACCATTAGGGAACATCAGACAATTTCCTCATAGATTTATTATCTTTTTGCTTGAGGGCAAGGAAAACCCTTTCAATTTTAATCCAGAGGGTGCGTGGAAAATATTTATCAAAAAAAATCTTTGAGAAATCCTTCTATTCCAATGCCTCGATCTCCTCCTTAGGATTCATATTTTTGATCAACGTCCACTATTGATCAGCTTCACCCTCCATACGATAAGCAGCCAGGAGAACCTTCTCTTGTTTAGAACACTGAAGGATAGAGAAGATCTTTTCAATGGAGTTATCCATTGTTCAGAGATTGAGGGATCAGATGATCCATTAAAAGCAGGAGGCCTTTGTCTCATGAATCACTCGATAGAGACTTGTTCTTTCTTGGGGGGGGGGGGTTGAACATTCATCCTGACCCATGTTTCTATTCAAATCTTGAGTTAGCTGAGAGAGATGCGTGACAATGTTCGTGATTACTTCGCCCATTGGATTGGGTATCTCATTAGTAAAATCATCACATTGATCTTCACATCGATTGTCATCCCGAGTCCTCCTATTATTGACCATTGGATAGAATAAAAGGTAAGATATGGATACCACATAAAGGGTAATCCCAAAACAAAACTAACGACATATAAATAAATTTTATTTCCTTAACATATGAATCTATTGGCTTCAGTCTATGTTATCCATGATATACTTTCTAACATACATTGTTAGGGAATATTTTTTCCCTTAATAATAATCCATACTAAGATTGTGAATTTATGAAAGAATATCCCTCAGGAGTGTCATAACCAAGAGTGCAGCAAGGCCCGTTGTCGTGCACCAGTTCCCATTCTAGTCTAGCTCAATGCAGTGTTTTCAGGTTTTACCCCTAGGATACATCTGTTCCAGAGCCGCCTCTAGCTATTCGTATCCAGACAGGGATGAATTTTCTTGATAAACTACTTACTCAATACCCACAAAAACCTTGGGATGTTTTTATTATACTTTGTATTGTCTTTAATGCCTCACTATGGTTTTCTAATCCTAATCCAAAAATAACTAAACCTATCCCCTTATACAAACTATTAAAACCCAGCTTTTTATTACACAATTAATCATAATTTATTACATAAAGTTCACATGATACAACATAGAATATCGAGAGGTATAGTGAATTTGGGGATCAGGATCATTAAATAACAACTTAAAACATGAAATACAACATCTTAGCTGAAAACTTCCTTTACATGACCACTACATTCTATTGTACTTAGCATTGCATGGAATAACCTAAGGACATGATTAAGAAAAGGGTGAGCTATAAATCCCAGTAAGGGAATAATTATGGAATAACATGAGGAATAAAATACCAGTTAGACAATATGCATATCAATAGAGAACAAGATATGCATATACATAAAGTCATGATAAATCATGATAATCATAAAATAGAAATGTGGCAACAACACATAACATGGAATTAGCATGATCCAAGGCTCATTGCACATGAAGCATGAGTAAATAATCATTGCACATGAAGCACAAGTAAAACCTCATTACAAATTAATTATTATGAGTCAACACCCATTGCACATGACTTATCAGGACACTATACTTTACCCAATGGATTGGATCGCTATAAGGGTACACCCTTCTTAAACATTTCATTTCATGCATATGTGTGCCACATGGATCATATAACATGGATTTATAAAACATAATAATTTATTCCTAGATTAGGGAATTTGGAATTCATAATGGAACTTTATAATCAATAGGAAAATGTGCATAAATTTTAATACCCTTGATAGAGAAATGGGCATGATATTCACTACACAATGACATTGGCTAAAGAAATCAGTGAAATTTCAGCAGCGTAACGACATTATGTAAGAATTCATAAAAATGGTTGATGATAGAGAAAGGGGAATTTCATCATATGTACATGAAATGGAATTTAAGGGGGAATATAGATACATGTACCAATAATTGAAATGGAATTTAGAGTAATGATACAAATGAATTTCTTGAATGTAAAAGAAGAGAGTGAAATTTCTTTCTGAATTTCAACATAGTAACAGGTGTACATGGTAGGAATTTAATGAGAGAGAAAAGGGTCTCCCATAATTCAAACATAAATAGGTAAGTATGGGGGAGGTTTAAAAAAATACCCCAAAATTTATAATTGAAATTAAAAGGGAATAACAATTTAAAGAAAATTGAACAAAAATGAGAACGTAAGAAAAACCCTTACATGGAAGTGTGCTTCCAAAGGATTGAGAGAGGCTTGAGAGAGGCTTATTGGGAGCTTGGGGCACCTTGGGAGGAATATAGAGAGAGTAGGTCAGAGGTTGGATGAACTGAAAATTCTTTGAGTGAGGAGGAAGTTGGAGCTTTGGTGGGTTTATATAGGAAATGTGAGAGAATTCATTATTATTTAGGTCTGGGACACCTCACAATAAACTAATCCAAACCACATACCAGTATGGTTTTTTCCCATGGTTTTTGGAAAAGTGAAGTGGGAAAAAATATTTTATATGTAAAAATTCCAAGCTTCTTAAAATAATGGGGTTGCATATGTGGAGCTGAGTCACAATCCCAAGGAAACCTATTTAAAAGGACTAGATGTTTAATAAGTCTTGAAGGGTCCATTAATGCTTTGTAAAATAAGTCAAAATAACCCAAAACCACATTATTTTAATGGTAAAACATATATTGGCTGAACATAAAGCTTATTATATTTAATTACATCACTATTGGGTCATTATGATGTCATACAACACATTATATATTTAAACGATATTTAATTTTTGCCCAAATATTTGACTGTCTTAGAAAATTTTGAAAAATTCACTATTGGATAATTTCGACATCCTCATTCCAAAAATAATATTTAATTTATCTAAATAATTTTCTAAATATGTAAATTTTATCTTTTAAAATAAAAACTGTCATTTACCGAAAATTCACATGTTTTGAAAAAAATGGCTTTCAAAAATTAATAAAAATTTAAATTGCATTCATAAAATTATAAAGTCATTTATATTTAATAAAAAATAATTTAATAACAATAGTAATATTTTATGAAAATAATATTTAATTAAAAAAATCCATTTATTCATCAAAATATATTTCTTAGTTGAACATTAACTAAAAATACTATTTGTGCTTTTAAAAAGAAAAACTATTTACAAGGAAACTATAATAAAATGAAAGTATATTCATTATTATATATAAATAATAATTTAGATAACCATAGTACTAGGGTCTTGTTACATAACCCCTTATAACACCAGCATAAGACCAAAGAGTAAGGTGTGCGATGATGACCGACTCTTGGGGTGGCTCAGATAACATTGCTCGGGTGGTAATTTCTATCAACTTCCATTTCTATCATAGGTGGTCCTGCTAGAGCTTAACATATTCATGCTTGGTTTCGGATTGCTTAAGAGGTAATCCCAATGATGCCACCTCCTTTTCGAGCTTCGACAAATGGGCTTCGTATGGGGAACATCTACTGGATGAGGCCATCATTTCCTTTGTCTGAGTAAATTGGATTTGTTAAAGCCTTATATTTATACTAACCAGGTGATCAATTTTCGATGCCTATATTAGCAATGGTGACAAATCTTGACATAAAACCAAAGAAGTTGAAATTTTATATAAACATATTACAAAAAGTGGCCTTTAATTAGATCAAGAGGGATTTCCATATATGAAATTTTAGGTCGTTATAGTACAACTTGTTAATTTTTGGATGTGCTTATAATGAATGGTATCTAGGATTCCACTACGTTATCATGAGGATTATCCTCTATGTGATAATGATTTTACAGAGTTTCCTATGCATGTTTTAGTACCACCATGTGGTTTACCAATTATAGAAAAAAACATTGAGTGGCATATAGCATCAAGAGTATTAGTTAAGGATGTATACATGATGAGTTTACTACAATATTTATATAGGATGTGACCTTCCATGACATGTGGAGATCCATTTAACAAGATGGAATAGGATAGGATAGTGGTTATCACTCATGTTTATCACCTTTAGAGGATGAAAGAATATAAAATTTATGTCCTCATAGCGAGTCTTCATTAGGGATATGTAGGGAGATGCTGGATTCTGGTTAATCAGCCACATGATGATAAATTTATCATTGTCATAAATTGAGACCCTCATCATGGATGAAATTTATTCATCCATGTTGAGATCAGTGTGGATCTAGTAGGTTCTACATCTAGGAGAGGGCAATAACATAATGGAAGAGTATTAGGAATGGTTTACTGATCTCTCATGATACTTCATGAATACATTGTGAGATCTAATCATGATATAATATTCCATTGTTTCCAATTTCAGGTATGATATCATGGATTTTTATAACACTTTTTATTTCCACTTTTTTGTAGTTTATGGGCGATCCTTAGCAGTGGAATGATTCATGGTAGATTAGATGCCAAAAATGAGTTTTGGTTGTGGGACCACAGGTAGTGAGAACTCAGTAGCATGCATATGATGTTAGTAATAGATATTTGATCATGTTATATTATTTAGGTGTTAATAAAAATATATATTATCAATAGTGTATGACTCTAAACATATCTAGAGTAATCTGAGAAAGAGGTGGTGTTTTTACAACGATAGTTGGTTATATCATTCATGGGTTTTTCTGACCCATCTTATAACTAATTGAGACATGGTGGAGGGAAAATATTATAGATAGAGGAAAGACAAAGTAGTTCCATAGGATGGACGTCAAGGAATATGGGTATGTAATATAGTAGGAGGTGGTCGTAGGTTTGAAATAATAACATCACCACCACTTGGTTGTCTATGCCAGTTTGATGGAACTGGTGGGTAGGGAATAATGTTGACCCAGGACATAGAAGACTATGAACCTGAGCCTCCATGGATGAAATATGGTATGATCTTTTCCTTTTCAAGATTTTCTAAAGGAATTAGTCAATAATATTTTTCAACTTATCTGGTTAATGATTTAGAGATTATGGTGGTGCCTTTGGATAAACCCCAACACATGTAGACTTAACCTGAGGTGAATCAGCTATTGAACACTTCTTCCAAAATTAATATATAACGATAGGGGGAGATAGATTCATATGGGAATAATTTGGGTAAAATTTAGGCATTATGATGTAATATTAGGTTTGGAATGGATACAAATGTTCAATCACATATTGACTGTTTTACGAGGATTATGTGGTGCGTCTACGGTTATGGGATGAGGTTTCCACATGTGGTATAAAAGGAAAACATATTATTTATTTATGGTATTTGGCATATGTGAGTTGATTTATAACTCTATATTTAGAAAATGTGACATTGGAGCAGTGGATTCTATGGGAAACAAGTTTCCATTTGTGGGGCAGAGTACGAGGATGTTTTTCCTGATGATGTTCCATTCTTACCTATTTTCTAAGAGTTATACCTATAAATTGACTGATTCCTATAGACTGAAAATATATATAAAAGAAAATATTATATGGATTTATAATATCTTCATGGGTTGATGGATCAGTTGTTTGAAATTCATGAGAACGTGTTTGTGTGATGAAGTGTTTCCTCAGGGTATCCCGAGGGTTGTTCGCCAAGAAAGTGGACGATAACTTGAGGTTAAGTAGGGATTACTAATTCCTCAACCAGATGATAGTGAAAAATAAATATCCACTACCAATTATCAATGAACTATTTTATTTGATCATTGGTGGAATAACGGTTCTTAATGATTTACATCCGATCTAGTTATCTCCACCTATGACTATGAGTGGGGGATATACCGAGGACAAAATTTATATTTCTCTACATTATCTACGTGTACATGGTGATTTCTATCATGATGAAAAATTCCAAAAATGTGTTCATGGGACACATTAATTTGATCATTAAATCTTTCCTAGACTCATTTTCAGTGGTATTCATCAATGATATCCAAGTGAAATCATATTTTTTGGATCACATGATACAGTTGAGGATGTATTTTGAAACACATTGTGGGATCCTGAATTTTGATAAGATCTCGATTTATAAATATGTATTCAATATTTACACATCATAGGACAAATCATATCCAAGGATAGTGTGGTAGTTGATCTAGTGATGTTTGTGTAAGTGCTATCTTGGGACACACTAAAGAGTGTTCCTACAGTGTGAATATTCCTTGTAGTTGTAGAGTAATATCCATGGTTTGTACCAACATTCTCTAGATTGATAGAAACATCAAAATCTATGACCTGAAATCGGTATCCTTTAATGTGGTTGGAAATGTTATATTAGTGTTTCTTGGATTTGATAATGTTGTTGATGAGAACACCCATATAGAGATTACTATTGGAGGGTGTCAATTACTTTATGGTCTATGATTCATCGGGGACCAGACATGGTAGTGTTCTGATACTAAGTACTATAGAGATTGTCAGTGGGTCATCTAATTTTAGACTAAATTAGTATACCTTCATGACACAAAATATTGAGGTAGAGTAGGTAGTATCTACCTTAATGATATGGTTGAAATACCATATTGGAGTTTGGTTTATAATATACTTAGTCTAAAAGATTCTCAATTAAATCTTTTCTAAGAAGGATATTACCCAGAGATAAAGAGAATTTATAATGTAAATCATGGACAATGAATTAGAAAATTTCAATACTCTTGTGATGGATAATGTGGTGTTAGACATTGTTAGCAAGAGATTTTGTTATGAGTTATTGGATATATGATCAGAATAGTTAGATTTATTATAGTTTTACATATTGTACAATGAAGAGGATTCATATCATTATTAGATGGTTGTTACCCCACTACTTTTACAACATATTAGGGAACCTCATGATGATGATACTGATTGTGAGAACATATGAACATAAATATCCAGAGGTTGTGTTTCAGATGGATTTTGTGATGGTAGAGAGTGCCTTTTACATTGATGAGGAAAAACTTTGGCTCCAGTGAAGTTGTGGGAGGATGTGATTAAGGAGTTTCAAACATATTCTTAGTAGGTACATCCATGTAGGGATAATATATATCGAGACATATGACATCGGTTTTGGTGTCCATGATGGATGAGATGTGTTACACAGATTGTCTCTATATACCTCACTTGTTAGTAGGTGAAGGATGATCACTAAGATCCATAAATATTATCTCAAAACCTTAATTTAATGATGCAGAATTTGAATGATATATCCATGGAATATGTGACGGGGTTACCATGTTTATACATAGGATACAATACCATATAGATGATAGTAGATAGACTCACCATGATATCCCAGTTCACATATATTTAAGATTATATTTTAGTAAATATATTGGGATACTAGAATGTGTAAGAGGTATTTGGGAATCATTGAGTTACCTCAATAATCATCCTAGACTGTGATTCATACTTCACATTACTATTATAGGGAGGAAATATAGAGGACACATGTACTAAATTGTGTTATATGATGATGTTCGACCCCTAGACTGATGAACAGACTAAGAAGACCATTTAGGTATTGGAGGATATACTTTAGTCATGTATGGTGGATTGATATGTATTTGGGAGGGTCGCCCACCATGATTGGACTTTTCAAACATCCTTTATTGTTGTTCCAGCATTTGAGGCCATGTGTGGGAAAAACCATAGGACTCCATTTTATTGGACAGATAATGAGAGTCTCTTCTTATGGAATATGAGTTGGTGAGAGCTATGAAAGAGAAGTTATAGATCATCAAGGTGTGGATGAAGACTAAAATATTTTTCATAATTATTATGAAGACCATCAATAGAGTCCATTAGAGTATGAGGAGTTATACCATGTGTCCCTGAGGGTCTCACCTCAATTTGGATTACAGAGAGTTAGTTGTGGAGGAAATCTGTCTCTGAGATTCATTATAAAATTTTAGATACTATGTAGATATGGTAAGGTGGAATACTTCAGTTAATTACCGCCATAGATAAATTAGGTACTTGTGATATTTCACTTGTCAAAGATGAGGGGGAATGTTAACTACTCATCACATAATATCAACTGGGGATAAATGGATGTCATGGATGGGTGTATATTGTCTTATTAACCTATAGTGATTGAGGATTGGTATGAGGGTATCCTTCATGGGTGATGAATTCATACAGTTCATGTCTCGTGTTAATAAAATAATAATTAGGAGAGCACCTTGGAGAGTTAGAATTTTATGTGATATCACCAGCCTATGAATTTTGAAGAGTTTATTAACATTTATAGAAGAAAATATCATTGGTGGGAGAATATAAAGGCTCCAATTTTTTTTATGTATTAATAAATAATATTATATGGATTATTTTCAAGGCCACGCACTACGACACCATAATATTCTAAGGACAGGTGATCATGAAATTGATATTTTAAAAATATTACAAATACTAATATCATAAGGATATAGTTTTCTCAAAAAAGTGGAATATCTCCCAAAAAGATGCTTGAATTAGAAATCTAGGCCCTATGTTGAGTTCATATCATTATATATAATGTAGGCATTGAATAATATTTTATGGAAATAAGGATCTTTTGTATAGTTAAATCCTGGGACAAAATAATGAAGTAAATTAATTTGTTTCTTTCATTTTATTATTTTGATGTAGATATCTAGAATAATCTATTTATACATGTATATTCTATAATTCCATCACATGAACAAAAAACCTAGGGACTAATAGGATTTTTTGAGAAGAGTTGCTGGAGGATAATTGGCAGATGATAGTAGATCAGATCGAGATTGAGGATCTTTTGGCCATCATAGATTGTGGATATCTATCCCGATAAAAACACATGAATATTATTCATAATTAATCAATAAAATATTATTCTAGGATGTTCGATTTATTTTATTCCTTCTAGTTATTTTTCCATAGTCCAAGACCGATGAGTTGCACAAACAATAATAGATTCATGCATCAAAGGATGATATATATATATATATTATTTAGTTTTTTTGAATATTAAATATTCATTCCTATAAATAATTAAATAAGTATCAAACAAAAAATGAATGAAGGGATCGGTTCATTCATTATGTTTGTGGTTTTTTGATTTCTCATACATTTCTCCAATAAACTAGTAGATGCAATTTCTTTTCCTCATGGTTTGATGAATAACTGGTATACAATCATCACAAAACTATTTTTAACACAATAGATCATTAGAATAGGTGATGTTCATTATCAAGGATGTGATTGATGAGAAATTATTTTGATGAAATATATGAGAATGATCTGCGGGGGTTGACGGTGCCAATTTTTCCTAGTTCACCACGTCACTATAATAGTGTGGCTTATTGGTGGCATATTTAGAGTGGATCTGAAACCCAAATTCCTCTCTCTAATGATGGTGAATTTAGATGATCATAGATTAATGATTTAATTTATGAATTAGGGTGTATTTATTATGGATAGATGAAATTATGGAGAACAAAATTGTTCAGGAAAATTATTGGTTACTAGTAATTTTATAATAGATTACATGAAATTTCGGGCCCTGGTTGTGGTGCTAGGGTCACTACGTGAAAGAATATATCACATGTTAGGTTACACCTATTTGGTGATGTGTGAAGAGGGCTAATGAATCAACAAGTATCTTCTAGGACTCATGGGAAGGAAGGGGATAGAGTACATAGAAATGAACATAGTAAATGGGTAGGATGAATATTTTTCCATGCCCATGTGAACATAGGTAAAAAATTTTGTACATGGGGTAGTAAGTGGGAACAAACATAAGTACATAGAAACATGAGAAAAACATATGAATAATATTTTTAGAAACATACAAATAATTTATCCTTAGTTTCACAAGGTTTTTATGGAGATGTACAAGACATGTGAGGTAGAACAACACGAGAAATGCCGGGGATGGTATAACACAACGTATACCACCATTACGCACTATGTTCCTACTATTTTGGTGTTTTGAGACCATTTATTATTCATTTTACAATAGTATTAGTTGTGTGTGCCCCCTTATTCAATTCCCTATATATACTGTGTGATAATGATTCACAAATCATGATTTTGATCACATTTGGAGGATGAGACTCTGATATAGTTTTTGGTGTTCTACTTGAAAATAGTGTGTGTTCCTTTATAATTCCTTCATATACCATTGGTAGGGTTCATTTAATTGGCATGAACTCTAGGAATAGGGAATTTTACCTCCATCTATCTGATATTTTTAGTAGGTTTTATAGTATAATTGTAATACATTCACCAACATAGTGGATTGATACAAATTGGGTTTATAGTGTCCCCTAGTGGTATGTGATGTGACCTTGTATATGGGTATAGATTTCATTAGAGACCATTGACTTTACTGAGCAGTGCACAAAGGTCATAAATTATTGGTTTAGTGTCTCCAGTGATACTCTGGCTCATGGATCCAGTTCTATTAGAATGAGCATTATCTATAATATTCAAGTAGAATCTTGTGGTTGGTAGTATATTTGAGACCTCAAAGTGTTGTGGTGTTCTTCATAAGTATATTTATAATTTTCATTGATTTATATATTCTTACTATGATATGAATATTCATTATGATTTTTCCTCTATATCTTCCGGGTATTCTATTGGTATTGTTTTACTCATCCATGCTTGATTTCTTCCACTAAGTGTTATGTCTTTTATAGATGAAAACCCTTCGAAAGTTTCATAGTGTGATAGTGAGATGGTGTAGATTATTTTGGACTAGAAAAACCAATATTTTTAGGTGGTTTCATTTTATGTTATTCCCCTCCTTATATAATGGTTTGAAAATATAATGTTTTTGTTTCGTATAGTGTTTGTACCAATTATTTCTTTCATTACATTATTAATGTACTATGATTGTGGGATTATAGATTTATTCATGAATTGGTATTAGTTTTTTTTAAATTAAATATTTTATGGCCTTGAATATTCTTGAATGTTGACATGTACATTATTATAATTCCTCCCATTAGTGTGATATTTAGACTAAGAACTAGTCACTAGCGCCTTAAATATTGGAGGAACGAAAGGGTCATTCATGGATTCATCCCTAGTGAGTCAGGTTGTGATTATGTCCTTTATCTACCATCATTTAACATCCTATACTAAATCATGACCATTTACTATCATAAAAATATTAGTGAATGTTTATATGACTATCCAATCCCAAATTGAAGTTGTCATTAGATGGGGTTAATACAATTATTTTTTCACCTCATTCACTACTATTAATATTTGAGAGGTGACCCAATAATCCTCACAACATGTGACGTCTCTCTGCCTACCCATCTACTGAAATTGGTGACTAATATTATTGCATGTATTTTTGAAATCTATAAGCTCTACCCATTGATATGTATTGGAGTACCTTTATAATACTTGACCCTAAAATTTTAATATTCTAGTGATATTGAAATATAAATCTCTTTTATACATTCTTAGTGTTCTTTTAATTTTTGAGTTTTAGAGAGATAGTTCTTAAATATTACATAAAACCAATAAATTATAGAGTGGAAGACTCATATTAATTTCCCCTTTCCCCATATAATAATACAATTAAATTAATGAATGTTTACGTTTTGTGGGAAACCTTCATGATATTCACATTGAGTTCTTCCTTTCCATTAAAAATAAATAAAATCTGGGGGAAAATATTATAACATGGGATTATCACAAAAATATTATTAAGAGATATTAATAGAAATAAAAACACTAGTCTAGTGAAAATAAAGAAGACCCATGTACATTGTACCATTATCATAAAAATAAATTTTAGCAAATGAAATAAGAAATTTGAATATGAAAAACAAACACAAACTTGTCTCTCTTATAAATCGTTCGAAACACATATAATGAACATAAAACCCCATTTTTTATAAATTTGGGAACAATATTCATATAACCTTATAAAAATCAATTCAATTGGAATAACCATAGAGAATAATTATGGTATAATTCTATATATAATATAATAATTACCAAATTAATTTGAGATCAATAATGTGGCTCAAACATGTAATATTATATATGAGGCCCACCCATCTTTTATTAAATATAATTGGCTCAACCCATTATATATGGTATATTGGGAACACCCATGTGACATAATAGTGCTTAAACTATCATGTTATATATATTGGGAACACCATTTCTTCATATAATTCTCAACTTCTATAGCGTAAATCATTTTATGATTTCAATTTTTAATTATAAACCCCTTTAAAAATAATATTTTACCAATATTCCAGCCTAAATTTGATATCGAGATTCAATTTTATATTTAAAACCTATTTTCAATACAAAAATAGGATATTATTTAAAAAAATAATTTTCAGTCCAAAATACAAAGAAAAAATGAAGTTGTGTTATTAATTGAAGAAAAAATAAATTAATATGATGGAATCCAAACAAGAAATTATGGTTTCTATAGAAAGAATATTCATTTTGTATAATATACATTTAAAAAGATAATTTGTTTTCTTGTTTGTAAATAAAGTTAGATGTTTCAACAAATATTCATTAATTTCTATAAAAATTTGATTGAAAGGAAAATAATTCTTTTATTATATCATAATTTCTATAATAAAATCATTATAAAATCATGGAAATGGGTGGAAATAATGTTATGTGGATAAAATTAAATGATTGTTTTTTAAATAAAGTCACTAGTAACATATAAAACGTTTGACTTATAAGACCCATAAAAACATAACATTAAATAAAATATTTAACATCACAATAATAGAGAAATTAACTGAATAACATGTCAAAAGGGGTAGTATATAAACTACATAAAATTACATTGTTTCATAACATCAATTTTTATACAAAAAAATGAAATTGAGTTGATGTCACTTACCTTTTTTTTAGTTCTTCCAATATGTTATTTATCTTCATGAATAAAAAATTATGGTAAATATTTAGTTTAATAAGATCATTTTCTTTTTTTCTATTCCATTTATTTTATATTTTACTATTTTATACACAAATAGTTAATAATATATTTTCACGTTGAATTTTTATTAGATTTGGTTTTTGTTTCAGGAATAACTATCATATTTTCCCTATTAGTCAAAGAGGTTATTAATAAAAATATCTAGAATAATATTCATGATTTAATTATTATATTTATCCCTCAATTAATATTTTTGAAAAAAATCAATAAACAATTTTATGAAAAATGTAATACGTTATGGTCAAGATGACATATGATCACACTTACACATAAGTAACATCACTATATTTCATTAATCATTATAAAATTATGTTATGAATTATTTTATCATTCTGTAATTATCATAAAATAACGAATACAATATTATTTATTTAAATACACTTATATATGTCATCAATGTTATTTTTTATGAAAAAAATAGTCACATATCTTCATGTTGGTCATAGTCCACACATATGCAAGAATGATGATATCATTTTTTAAGTTTTGGACTGGAAATTATATAATATCCTTTAATAATTATAAATAAATTTTGGAATATAACTGTTTTTTCATTTATATCACTAATATTAATATATTTATTATTTTTACATTCTATTATTGTACTAATGAAAAATAAAACACATTTCTTTGTTGGGTGGTAGTCCTCAATTCACATGAGTGATATTATAATATCCCCTATGTGATGGAAATTAAAAATTTATGTTTGATATCATAACTAAGGATGTGTAAATATGTTACAATTATAATATATGTACTTTAGATACATCATTATAATAATTTGTGAGAGTTTATAAAGAAAAAAATATATCATTTTGATAGGATATAGTCCTCCATACATAAGAATGACAATTTTATATCCCATTTAATGGAAGGTGTGATGGATTTTAGTTTTGAAATTAAAATATTAAAAAATATTTATATTAGAGATAAATTTCTTATTATATTTACATAATTTAATAATATTTTAATGAGGTTGAGGAATGAATAAAATAAAGATATTCTCTTAATCATGAAACTTATTCATTGTACAACCTCTATATATGCGCGTAAAGGCTTAATTTGATGGATTCAGGACAAAACCAAGTATCGAAGGATGTGGGGAAGAAATTATAGATGTAATTTTTTAGGAAAATTTGGGGATAGATTTCATTGATCATGTGGATAGGAGGATAGAGTGTGTCAGATTTTATAATCGAGGTGAGTGGCAGACTTGTAAATTTTTAAGAGAAAATTGTGTACATTTTCTTTTCACACGCCAAAATGATAAAAAAAGGAATCTTCTTGATACATAAAATTTATGTATGAAATATATTTATATTTAATATTATTTATATATTTTTCAGGTCATTTTTACATTTACTATTTCAATTTAACATCATTAATACTGTTTTCAACTTAACTATATTAATTAAATTTTACTATTTTCAATACTCTTTTTGGAAAAAAGGCCTTATTAGATAATATAAATAATTATTATTCCAAATATTTTATCTATTTTCAAAATTATAATAAACTTAACTTTTAATATTAAATTTAAAATTAAACCAGTAGAAGAAATAAATAATCAGGGTTTTCACGAAGTGTACTTTTTGTGAAAATAATTTTTTTATATTTTCTATATAAATAATAATAATTTAATGAATATAAATTGATATTAATTAAAATATAATCGATATATTTCATTTATAACATTCCCCATTATGTAATATTTATTTAATTAAAATGGAGAATCATTATTCACATAAAAAGGGTTTTCAGAAAGATCTCGTTCATAAACCCATAAAATAATTTATATCTAAATTTAATATAATGTTGATACAAAATAGAAAAATAGAGTAAATATAATGAAATAATATACATGTTACATTAAATAACATTTAAATAAAAATTTTCATTCTAATTGAATTAATTTTTATAAATTTAATAATATTTTTAGAAAAACTGGTTTTTTCACAATTCATTAAATAAAAAATATTTTATGAAAAATCCACAATATTCAATTTTTGATAATTTTAAGTTGTTTTTTAAAAAATTTATTTTTTTTAAAAAATAAATTTTATTAAATTTGGAAATATAAATGATTAATTTTCATAAAAATGAAATAATATTCATTTTTTAAGAAACAATATTTTTGGGGATTAAAATTACATTTATAAAAAGAGTCAATAAAAAATGCTATCAGAAATTATGTTACATGGTGTTCATGCTCGGTGTTGTGAGTCAAACAAGCTATCAGAAATAAATTTATATTATATGATATTATGGTTTTATATCCCCTATACTTTAATAAATTGAATCCATGGAATTTTATATTAATCTCATTAATAATGGGCTTGACAATTATAATACATTTTTTGGGATCCCACATCAAAAAAAGGTTTAATAAAACTTCATGTTTATAATTCAGAAACCGAAGTATGGATTTCATCTGGATTTATTCATAACTAGGTTTACTTGTAGGAGAACATATGTTGTTTTTTAATAACCATTCATGGACGAAAAGTGTAATATATGAAATTTGAATTAATTCAATAGAGATCATTGATCATTAGAAATTTTCTGATCAATAGAAATTAAGTGCAACCAAACCATAAATCAGGGATGATTTAAAATACAATTTTATTGATAAAAATGTATCTAATATGATTAAATATTCATTTATATGAACAATTTATTATATTTTAGGAATTTCATTAATTTTTTACTAATTGAACAAGTCTATAGACTTACATAAATAGTATAATTTCCACAATTAATCTGTTTCCACCACACTAATTTTTGACCAACTACGAGTAACAAATATGAATTTTTCGTGAAAAATGAATTAAAATCTACATATAATGAATCCAATACTCCCAGATTGGATAGAATGATATTCCTAATATCTTCATTCAATATCCAAAAGGAAATTGGTTAGATTAGTGTTAACTGATTCCCAAAATTATAATGATCTTCTTCTGAAACAAAATTAATCTGATAGTCACCAAATTTATCTTCTATCCATTGGTTATCTATATAATAAATTATTTACCAGAATTCATATATATCATTTTAATTAAAATCATATAAATTAAAATATTTATACACTATATATGACTTCATATAGGCCGTTCTTAGGTGTTTTATCCTTTTTTACTTTCGGTTGGGGGTTCAATCACCACAAACATGTAGGTTATTGTGGGTTTTATCTTGTCCTTAAAGATATATGTTTTCAAAAAAAATTCCATACAATATCCCCATAAATATGATTAATTTTTTTTTAAAATAAATATAATCAATAAAGATTATAAAATCCATAATGGTTATCAATACATTAAAACTCATGTAAAAAAACTAAATGAAAAAATCACGTTAAGGAAAAGATTTATATTTATATAATTTATTGACCCAGAACTCTATGGTCCATTACCTTGATGAAATTAGGTTGTTGAGGTGTTCTGGCAGGTCAAGGTAAATCATCCCAAATAATTTTCAAAATTTCATGTTCTGTGAACAATGTTTCCATTTTTATGATCACTGACATGGTGTAACTAAAATAGTTTCATAGAAATAGTGTCACAAAAACTATGAGTCTACAGTGTCACGATGTCACTGAAAAGGTGTCACAGAAACTTTTTCACAAAAACGATGTAACAAAAACGGTGTCACAGATATGGTGTCACAGGAATGGTGAGTCTAAAGTGTCACAATTTCACTGAAATGGTGTCACATAAACGATGAGTCTACATTTTCACAGTGTCCCTGAAATGGTTTTTCAACAATATTGTCATAAAAATGGTGATTATACACTTTTTAAAAGCTGATGAGTCTACAATATTTCAATAATGGTCAGTCTACAGTGTTTCTAGACTTGTGAGTCTAGAGTATTTCCCGAACAATTTCATATTTCCTTTTCCAGATTTCCATATTTTTTCCAGTTTCACTGGAATATCATTTTCTATGACGATAAACACATTGAAGGCCTTGTTTTAAGGTATTTAAAGTCCAATTAAAATCCCATATCTCCTATATTATTTTTCCTATGCTTCATGATGCCTTTACATGGTCAAACAACATGGTTTAACATGATTCTTTTCTAATGGAAAATACAATGTATCATAAACTACAGCTCTGTTAAATCTCCTAAAGGGAAGAGATATATTACTTCCTTGTTATTCATCCTTATTCTCTAGTGCGAGATGCTGGAAAATTTCCTTACTTCAACTAGGTGTCTTAATACCAATTATTCCTCTTTGGAATGGTTCCCCATGAAATTATTCTTGAAAAAAGTGAACCCCCTATTTTTATGCAACCAAGAAGTATAGATCAATCACTAATATAAGGTCTGATCTATCATTTTTATTTTGGTTTCATTTTCATCCATATCTACTTTTACTTTTATGGAATGTTATCTACAAGTTCTTAATCCACTTCTCTTTGGTTTTCTCTAGTGTGGTGGTGTCTCTATATCCTCGGGTGGATGCAGTCCTCCAAGAGAGGTGATTGTGATCTATTTTGTTAGTTTGTTCAAAGATCATCGAAAAACTTTTTAGGTCGGAGATTCATTGCTTCTATATTCATTTACATGAAACTATAGAGTTATAATGTTTTAGACCACTTGATCACAATGGAGTTGATAGAATAAATATTTGTACCGAATAAATAAATTGATATCGATCAGATGTTATTACCTCTTGTTTTGATAGGTTATGTGATATCTATGCTTTCTTGGTTTATATTTTCATTAGTGATGGATATTGGTAAAGAATGTAATGTCTGAATTAATTGATAATTATTTTGCTAAAGATGAAGAGTCATGTAAATGAATCTGCTTGTTGTTGTTGTAATTTTATGTTAATTAAATTGATGCAGTAAACATGTTTAATAAATTTGTGATTGCTATGGTATCTTGATGTTTAGGTTACCCATAGTTGGAACAAAAGAAAAATAAATCTATTAATTATAGATGGATTGAAGAACCGGATATTTGATAAAAAGATAATTCCATGAAGGGTTTTGAGTAACCATCTTACTTCTAATGTCCAAGATCCTTGTGCTTGGCGCTATGATAGCTCATTGTGTTTGATGGTTGGATACCTTGTTTAAGGGACAAGGTCCCAATTGATATGGTGTTTTTTTCCTACTACATGTTTTGTGATGTGATCAAGGATGGCTGTTGTTATATTTGGGGAAGGGAGGCCCTTTGTTTGTGGCGGTATTTGACACATAGAGTGATGAGTTGCATCAGTTTATGCATGTGCGTGTTGGTGAGAATATTGAGGATGATGAAACGAGTTGGTTATGAATGTTTAGATGCATGAAGATTCTTGTTGGATGTTTATCTTATTTACATTACCCAATACTCAAGGAAGCTGGGTTTTCTTACCCTCCTTCGGAAAGGGGAAATGAAGCTTGAGGTATGCCACATGATTCCCATGTTTAGCTTCTTGAGGTAGGATTGGTTTATGCTCTTCTTATTGGTGGAAAAGACATGGAAGGTTTTTCATCTACTCACCGAGATGACCACATTTTGTTTTGTAGCTTATAATGTTTTTCTAGAATGCATGGGAATATATTAATGTAATAATGATGTTAATAAATGATTGAATAAATTATGTTAACACATGGGGTTGGAGCTTGCCGGGATACAATGCTAAGGTTACAATTTAAAGGAACAATGTATTTTGGGAGTTATGCTAATGAAATATAATTGTTCATGGTTAATTAATGATTAAATATATAATTAACATAATGTGAGACTTATAAATATGGAATGAAGTAATGTAAAAAACCTCTTTAAATGGTTGTGTGCTTATAGGATACCTAGTCTTTGCCGTGGAAGCCCGGGAGACTAAGAGACATTACCTGTAGTTGAGTGTGAGGCTAGAAGTTTCCCATAGTTTGGTTGGGATCTATATTATATCATGTAAATTGGGTGTTTCTATACTATACTCTACCCCGTCAATTTGGGAAATTGATAGCCTGCGGATTATGAGCCTGGGGGGTGTTTTCCCCAACATCTTGGTGGAAGGATGGATGTATGACTACCCCCTTTTTCCATACTCTCTTATATTGGTAGTTATTTTTTATGGTAGGTAAATTTCTTAGTTTTTCACAAATATGTTTGCAGAGGGATGTAATGTCTTGTGGTTATTCACACATATATATTATGGATATAGTTTTCTATGGAATACTATAGGTGTAATGTATATCGATTGTAATGTCTTGATGATCCTTACTCATTGTATGGGTTACAATAGCATGAGGTTTAATTCCCGAAATTTGATACAAGGTATGTGAGATGTGGTGGCTCCCAGAAACTACCCGGTTACATTGCACATTTGGACGTGGTGTTTTTGTTGCACGAGGTGCATGTTTTGGTGCAACGCCCAGGTGTTTGCGAGCAATCATTTTTCAAGATAGATAGTTAAGACATGCCACATTGTGGAAAAGAAGAAATCCTATGGGGAAGTTGTAGAGGAGTACCCTTGATATTCATTATTATATTATATACTATTGTATGAAATACATGGTGAGAGTATCCATGGTGGGGCTGGGAAAATAGTATACCTATTTAGGTGACGAGTTATTTTCATTTGTTGTTCACTATTCTTTAGCATGACTTCTTTACTTCTACAAGAGAGGCTTCAAGGAAGATCCTACAGATTATACTGATATGATCACACTATGTATATATAAACTATTTTTCTCTGTCACTTAGAGAATGTTGGAGATCAGTATGGTTACTACAATCATCGGGTTGCAAGAGCTATTTTGGATTTGTGGTCGTTGATCTTTTTACTTCCCTTTGGTACATACAGTTTTCTGTTTTAGTTTTAGTAGTTTTGTATGACATCACATTTTTGTACTTGGTATTTCTTTTATATTTCACTCTGAATTGGCATTGGTTGGTGTCTTTATTATATCTCTCTCTTTCTCATGTGTTCTCTTGGATAGAAATTCCTCCCATTTGTGTGTTTACTATACCTTTAGTGCTAGTATCCAACCCGGGGCCTAGTAGAGGTGGGACTCGAGGGGTCACTATCTCCCTTCTCATATTACCAGCCCCAGAGGGGTACACCATGTCTGGAGGGGGTCGTGAAACAGTGGTATCAAAGGTTTGCTTGAAGGGTTGGATGGAGTTTGGTGTTTGACATAGGTGAGGTTGCATGGTTTTGTAGGGTAACGATGATAGTAATGTTTATCAGGTGATGTAAAAACTGGAGTCTGGCTGAGACATTGGATTTTAAGGACCCTTGTGATCTATGCATGGACTTTTACATTTATAATAGCCACAAAATGAGGTGATTCTAGTTTTACGGTTGAGACCTAGGAAAGGATCATGATTCATTCTTCTTTGGGCCTATCTTTGAATGAGTAGACATGAGGATCTGTCAACCTAAATTTAATAATAGATAAAAATTAATTATTAACGTGGAGTCTTCTATATTCTAGTTTTAGGAGCTCTAATATTTTGTTATTTTACCATTAAGGATTCATGTGAACGTACTCATTAGGTTCGCATAGAAAATTTATAGCAGGATACACCAACAGATCGTTGCAGGGTAGAGGTTGACGATGACGACACTTGGAGGATAAAATTTCAAGAGTTTCATCACCAAATTCTACCGAAGTACAAGGGCTCTATTTTAGATTCTGTCACATACTAATGGATAGTGGAGGATGATATAGGCTTATGTTTTATCCATGCTTAGAAGGAGAAATGGGTGTCCATGGTTGTGATGAAGCTTTGTGAAGCACATAGGAAGTGGCGGTACTTGGTCCTCGGGGATTGTGTGGAGTTGATGAGATCATCGGAGGAGTTCCAAGACAAGTTTAGCATTGAGTTTCATTCTTAGACCATGACGGAGTTCAATCTCTAGGAGCTTCTAACCCTTCTAAAGGGGTGATCCATCATGCAAGAGTTTGGAAGCCGTTTCAGAACCCTTTTATGATATGATTAGGACCAGTTTACTGATGAGGAGGTCAGGGCGAGGCATTTTGAGGAGGATTTGTGTCCAGAGATCTAGGGTCAGATCAACCCGTTTATGTTGAATATATTTCATGAGGTTATGGCAAGGGAAGAGGTCGTTGTTAGGAAATTGGCTAGAACCAGATCATCGTGATAAAGGAGTTGTCACGATTCCTATTTAAGCAGTGCTATAGTCCAGGGTTCTCGGTTTTCAGGGAAGAAGAATTTATGTTCGGCCGAGGGTAGGTCTCAGCCCTCAGAATCAGGTTAATCTAGGGGCAGAGGCTCTCAGTCCAATGCCATGGGATCATGCACTTGTATTTCTTGTGGAGGGCATGGTCATCAGTAGCCAGAGTTCCTGACCTTTTCAACCAGTCATCGTGCACAAGGTGTTATGCACCAGGTACCTCTATTGAGGTAGTTCCAGCCAAGGAAGCCAGAGTAGGTGGAACCAACTTTGGATCAATAGAGGGGAGATGGGGTAGGCATAGGAGAGCCCTGTGATTCTCCTCATCCTCATATAGAAGAGCGTGATTGTGCTGGAAATCGTCATAAGGGTAAGAGAGGTCATGAAGGAGGTCATGGTCAACATCATGCTTTTGAATTGCTAGCTCCTAGCGAGCAAGACATTGTTCGAGGAACCCAATGATTGTATTATACTTGGGTGTATTCTTTGTTTGATTCAAGAGAGACACACTTCTTCATATAACCTACCCTTGACCATGTTTTGGGATGTTATGTAGGGAGGATTTTAGTGGTCTTGGTATTGACTAAGTCGATTGGAGGATGGGATGACTAGTTTGAAGTATGTAAAGACTGTGAGATAGTTTTGGTGTAGAACCACTCTTGGCTATATTTCATATGTTTACAAATACATCCATATGAATCCATACTTAGCATGGTTTAGTAGTTTTCAGTGTAGGCTATTTTGGATTTCTTCAGGAGGAGGGTGGTGTTATTATATGTTGATGGAGATTCAGTGATGTTTTTTGGGGAGCAATGCCCTCAGGTAGGTTAGAGGCCTATTACGACCTTATCATACTTGATGGATGTGATGATGCTGATTTCTACATAGGTTCATCTGTTGACATTTCTGAGTGTCATATAAGAGTGCACTGATGTCTTTAGAGAAGTTGTTGTAGAATTACCCCCTCGATGAGATATCGAGTTTGGGATTGAGATATATCCAAGAGCATCTCCTATCTCCATGTCTCTATATAAGATTCCCCATTTTGAGTTATGAGAGATATGTATAAATAATGATGGTCTATTACACTTTGTTTTTCTTAAGATGTCTATGTCACCATGGGGTGCACTGGTTTTGTTCATGAATATGTCTGATAGCAGTTTGCAGTTGTGTATTGATTATCATCAAATAAACAAAGTGATAGTGAATATCTGTTATCCCATTCCTCAGATTGATGATTTATTCTATCAAGTTAGGGGTGAATGTTGGTTCTCAAAAATCAACTTGCAGTCATGATATCATATGATGCATGTGAATGATGAGGATACCCTGGTGACTGCTTTATATTGTTTTCATGTGCATTATTAGTTTATTTTAATGCAGTTTGGTTTGACGAATTCTTCTATTGTGCTCATGGGACTGATGAATGTTGTGGTCCATGAGATCCAAGATAAGATCATTTTTGTTTTCATTGAAGACATCCTTCATGTACTCCACATCTGATGACACACTATTTTGGGAGGTCTTCATCAACAACATATGTTTGGGAATTCGTTGAAATGTTAGTTTTGGGATCAGGAAGTCCGTTTCATGGGGCATGTTTTTTCCCAACATGATGTAGTTGTGGATCCATAAATGAGAGATATAGTTCTGTCTAGGACAACTCCCAATATAGTGACAGAGGTGCGATGTTTCCTTGGTCTCAAAGGCTACTACATGTGGTTTGTATCTAGTTTTGCTCTGGTTGTGACTCCTATTAAAACATTAACAATGAAGCATCAAGCGTTCAGGTATACTGATTGGGGTTGGGCAACTTTCGAGTATTTTATGGAGAAGTGGGAAAGTTCCCAATTCATTGTCTTCTATCATAGGGAGTTCTATTTCATATTTTCTATGATGCTTCACATCTGGGGTTAGTCTATGTTCGGATGCAACATAGATCGATTGTTTCTTATGTCTCTCAGTAGTTGCGACTCCATGAATGTAACTGTGGAACATACAATCTTGAGTTCACGAAAGTGGTGTTTTCTTTGATGTTATAGAGATATTTACTCATTGAAGTGTGCTTTATGGTTTTCACCGATCATAACAGCATGAGGTATGTATTCTCTGAGTGTTACATAAATTTTCAAAATCTTCGGTGGACAGATTTATTATAATAATAAAACATTGAAATATCCTATACAACTTAGAAGGGAAATGTTGTAGCCGATGCACTGAGTAGGAACTCACGTAGTGATGCAGTTCTTGAATCTGGTAATTTCTAGAGAGTAATGGTAGATCATTCAGTGTTACATATCATTATGGGAGAAATCTAGGGCAGAGGTTGCCTTTTCCAAATGATGGTGCAACCGTCTCTGGTGTAGCAGGTGGAAGATTATTTTTATGGGGTCAAGAGGTGAAGGTCTGGAGTGACCGAGTTGTTTGTGGTGAGGCCCATGATGGTTGGTCTGAGGATGAACAACTCCGAGTGTTCTTTCATTGAAGGCTTTTTTTCCTTTGGTGATGCATGATATGGTTCTTATAGAGTTCATAGTTCCCTTATAGTGGTACATCCTGGTGTGAAAAAGATGTACCAATCCTTTACGAGTATGTTTTGGTGGATTTGGATGAAGCATGAAGTTATAGAGTTTGTGTCTCAATGTTTGGTCTTCCAGAACCTAAAGTCTGAGCACTGTGTCCCTGGTGGTTTTCCCCAGCCATTAGATATTCCTCAGTGGATGTGGGAGGACATCTCAATTGATTTTTTATTAGTTTACATCGAGATCATGGAGGAAATGAAACTATTTGGTGGGTACTATATTGTTTAACAAAATCCACCCACTTTATAGTGATCAAAGATACAAGATCAGTGGATGTTTTTTCAATGTAGTATTTAGAGGAGGTGATGAGACTCCACATTGTCCTGATGACGATCGTTTCCCATCAAGATCCTCATTTTACCTCTAGGTTGTGGAAAGGTCTCCATAATGCCTTTATTTTATAGCTTTTCCTTAGCACTAATTTTTATCTACAGATGTATGGTCAGACATAGCTAACAATCTAGACTCTTGAAGATATGTTCCACTCTTGTGTCCTAGATTTTGGTGGTTCGTGGTTGAGGAACATACTATTGGTGGAGTTTTCTTAAAAAAATAGTTTTCACTCCACCATTGGTATTACACCATTTGAAGCCAAGTATGGCCTACCATTCAATTCTCTGTTGTGCTGGACTAGGGTCGAAGGGTCTTCCATTATTGGACCAAAACCAGTGCAGAGTACGAAAAAGATGGTTTAGGTGAATCATGAGAGGATGAAGACAACACAGGATCATTAGAAATCATATGCCAATAAAAGGAGAATACCAGTGGAGTGGGATTTGGGGGATGAGATGTTTCTTAAGGTGACTCCCCATCATGGGATATGAAGTTTGGGTTGTGGGAGTAAGCTTTCTCCATGTTTTTATTGTCCTTTCGAGGTGTTGGCTTCTGTTGGAGTCATGTAGTATTAAGTATCACTTCCCCTACAGAGGATTTGGATAAAATATGTTTTTCTTATTCCATAGCTTCATATTTATCTTGATAATGACTCTCACATCAAAGAGTGGGGAATTATATAAGTTGATGAAGATACGACCATCAAGGAGTGGCCTATGGAAATCCAAGAGCGCAAAAAGAAGGTGTTTCATGGTCATTTTGTCCCCTTGGTTTATATTTTGTGGTGACATGGTAGCGTGAGGGAGAGTACCTGGGAACATGATTCGTAGATACAGGTTTAGTACCCTGGGTTGTTAGATGTGTAACTCTCTTTAGGTAAAAATGTTATCTTTGTAGTGATAGTCTGTTCATGTTTATAAGATGGATTTATTTTCATTCTTCTTCTGGCTTTCTCTCTTTTGAGAGGTATCTCGATGTGTGGTTGTTCAAACCATTTTCTATTTCCTTTTGTCTTGGTTTTGGATTATCGAGGAGGAGAATACTTTGAGAGGTTTCTAATGCAATGACATGAACCACCATGGTATATTCCCTTATAGAAATCTGGTAGTTGAGGTGTTCTTGGAGGTCATGGTGACTCATCCCGAACACTTTTCCAAATTTGCAGTTTTGCGAACAGTGTTTGAAATTTTATGAAGAGTGTCTTGGTGTAACCAAAATGGTGCCACATAAATAGTTTCATAGAAAAAGTGTCATGGAAACTGTGAGTCTATAGTTTCATAGTTTCAACAAAATTGTTTCACAGAAACAATGTCATTGAAACGGTGAGTATACAGTGCCCTAGTGTCACTGAAATGGTGTCACAAAATTGTTGTCAGAGAAATGGTATCAAAGAAATGGTGAGCATACAATGTCATTATGTCACTGAAATGGTGAAAAAAATAGTATCACAGAAATGGTGAGTTTATATTGTCACAGTGTCACTGAAATCGTGTCATAGAAACGGTGAGACTACAGTGTTTCAGACTAGTGATTCTACAGGTTTTCCAAAACTGTTTCATATTTTTTTTCCAAATATCTAGATTTTTTACATTTTAATTGATATAATGTTTTCTTTGACGTTACATGGATTAAAGGCCTTGTTTTAAGGAATTTAAAACTCGATTCAAATCGCATAACTCCTATATTAATTTTCCTATGGTTCAGGATTCCCTAACAAGTTCCAACCTTGTGGTTTATTTCTGTCCTCTTTTAATGGAAAATTCAACGTATCATTAACTGCTGGTCCATTAAAACATATAAAGGGATGAGATATCTTCCTTCCTTGTTCTTCCTCCTTGTTCTCTAGTGAGATATGCATGGTCCTTTCCTTCCTTATTGTAGGAGTCGTGTGATCAATATTTCCTCCTTGGATTGGTTCACCTTGATTTTATTCTTGCTGCAAGTGCACCCCATGTTTTTTACAACCAAGCAGTATCGATCAATATTCTATATAAGGTATAATCTATTGTCATTATTTTGTGTTCATATTCTTATATTTTTCCTTTCACTTTTATGGAGTGCTGTCACCATGTTCCTAATGGGCTTTTCATGGGTTTTTGTCTGGGGTGGCTGGGTCTCTACATCCTCGGGTTGATGCCTGTCTTCTAAAAGATGTGATAGTGATATGTTTTTTAAATCTGTACAAAGAGCATCAGAAACCTTTTGAGATAGGAGATTCATTGCTTCTCTATTATTTTATGTGAAACTAAATAGTTAACATGTTTTATCCCACTCGATCACACTGTAGTTTAGATAATAAATATTTGAACCAGATAAATAAATTGATATCGACCGTATGTTATTGCCTCTTTTTTTATAGATAGTGTGATATCTATGCTTGAATTTTTTTTTATTTTTGTTCTTGATGGATATTTGTAAATAATGTAAACCTAGATATAATAGATAATTATTTGGATAAATATAATTAATCATGAAAATGAATCTGATAGTTGTTTTTGTAATTTGATGATAATCACATTGTTGTAGTAAGTATGTTTAATCAATTTGTGACAGCTATGATAGATTCTTGTTTAGGGTACCTATAGTTGGAACCTAAAAATAATATATCATTTAATTCCATATGGATTAAAGAACCAGTTGTTTGATAAAAAGATAACACCTCTTAGGGTCTTACGATACCCTCTTGATTTTAAATGCCACGTTCCTTATGCTTGGGGCTATGAGAGATCGTCATGTTTGAATGTTGGATTCCATGTTTAAGGGACAATATCCCAATTGATATGATGTTCATTTTCCTAATTACTGTGTATTGATGTGTGAGTTGATGGCTTTTCTGATATGTGTGGGTAGAGGGCACATTTTTTGTGGAAGCAGTTGATGCCTAGAGTCATGAGATGCATCAGTTTATGTATGTGGGTGTCGGGGAGGACACCAAGGATGATGAAATGTGTTGGATGAGAATATTTGGATGCTTGATGATTCTTGTTGTTTTTTTATCATCTTTACATACCCCACAACTCAAGGAAGTTGATTTTTATTGACCTCCTTCCAAAAGGGGTGAAGTCGTGTGGGGTATTCCATGTGCTTTCTGGGATTAGCTTCTTGATGTAATATGGTTCTATGCTATTTCTATTGTAGGAAAACTCTTGATTGGTAGTACATCTACTCCTCGAGTTGAGCCCACTTGTGTTTATTAGTTTAATTTTTTTTAGAATTCCTAGGAATATGGAAATGTAATAATGTTTTTAATAACTTATTTAATAAATGATGTTAACCCTTATGGTTCGAGCTTGCTGAGATGCATTGCTGATGTTACAATTTTAAGGAAAAATGGATATTTAGGGGTTATGCTAACAAAATATAATTATTAACGGTTAATTAATGTTTAATTATGTGATTAACATAAAGTGATACTTACAAAAATTAAATAATGTAATGTAATAACATCCTTTAAATGGTTGTGGGCTTACTAGATACCTCATCTTAGCAGTGACAGCCGCGAGTCCGAGATATGTTTTCAGCAGTTGAGTCTGAGACTAGGTTTTTTCCATTGGGTGATTGTGATCTATATTGCATCAGGTAAGTTTTGTGTTTCTATACACTAATCCACCCCTACTGTTAGAGGAACTAATACCCCAATGATTCTCATTCCTATGGGGTGTTTCCCCCAATATTCTGGTCAGACAATGGATGGTTGACTATCCCCTTTGGCCCTACTCAATTCTCATGGTAGTTTCATGGCATGATTGGAACAATGGTTAGTTTTCACCATATATGTGTGTAGAGGGAAGTAATGGATTGTGGTTATTCACAAAAATTTATTCTAGATATAGTATTCTATGGACTACTATTGGTGTAACGTGTATAGGATGTAATGGCTTGAGGATCCTTACTCGTTGAATGGTCTATAATGGTTTGAGGCTTAATACCCGATGTATGATTCATGTTATGCGAGCTACGGTGGCTCCTAGAAACTACCAGGTTACTTTTCTTTTGTAGACATGGTGGGTTTTTAGCATGAGGTTCATGTTGTCATGCTACGCCCAAGTGACTGCATGAAATCCTTTTTGGAGAGAGATGCTTAGGACGTGCGATGTTGGGTCAAATCAGAAAAGCAGTGGGAAAGTAGTAGCTAGGTACCATTGATATTATTTATTATATTATTTAATATAGCATTTGATACTTTTTTAGAGTATCCATGGTGAGTTTGGGAATATAGAATACCTATTTAGGTGACTAGTTAGTTTCACTAGTTGTTCATTGTGCTTTAGAGGGCAATGCCTCCAATTTTTGTGTTTACTATAGCATTGTTTCTAGTCGCCTACCCGGGGCCTATTGGAGGTGGTACTTGGGGGTCACTATCTCCCATCTCACATTACCAGCCTAGGAGGGGTACACATTGTGGGGAGGGGGTCATGACATGTAATCCGAACAAAAAATATCTAAAAATGAAATTGATAACTTTATGATATCATCACAGATATCCTAAAATTGGGTGTCAAATTTTTTGAACTTATGATTGATGATTGAAAATACTATTCTCCCTTCATCTATTAAAAATTCACTATATAGTCAAACATAAATAATTTATTGGATATATGTTATCTCATTTAATGATTTTTGATGAGTATTTTCATTAAAGTCAAGAACCATGTGACCCAACATACAACACTAGAAACTTTTTTCATATCATTGAATACATTCAAACAAATTTATTTTAAAAAGGTTGGAAATTGTTTAGTGATTTCCTTCAAACTTGTTAGATGTTTACATATCAATATCCGTCATCCATGATATTTTTGATACTCATTCCATTTCATGGAAAATAATGTTCAGAAAAAATCTATCTCAGATTTATCACCATATCGAAAAAACATATCATAAAATTTAAATTCTCATGAACCGAAATCTATTCATAAACATAGAAAAAATACTGAGAATGAATGGTTTATTTTACTATCATGTTCTTGAATAAGATATGGTATATACCAGGCCAATATTGTAAAAATTCCTATATATGTAGCCGCTTAATTTTTATCCTTTGGGTTAATTCATATAACTGATTCCACTCCTATACCAAAAAATAATTGCGAAATATTTATTATGGAAAAGAATAATTAATGTTTCCCATTTTATATCATAAATATTATCAATCTCCCAATAATTCATTAAAAAACACCACCATCAATTAAAACCACCAAAAAATTATAAATTACAGTGGTTACCTTTTCTATTCAAACATCCCTTGAAATGAAATATGTTCTCCAATGAATTTACCCTTTTATCAGTTACCTTTGGGTAATATAATCTAATAAATGATGGGGTATTTTTTCAAATGAAATTCCCTTATATCATCATGCTCCTTTTTTCTAGATCAATCTTCTCCCTAGCATGGAGACCATAATTATTAAAATACTTTTTCAACCAAATAAATCACTACAAAAAACTATTATATTCGAATTCCAACCATCTTGGAATTTTTATTTGGAATGATATTTTCTACATAGTTCCCTAAAACCAAATCATCCATGTTTCATCTATGGAAATCAATTTTTAATATATTTAGTTTAAATAAACCACATGATAATATGAAAATGCAATATCATTTCAACATAAACACAAAGTAAATGCTTTTATGGGAATGCTATTAATATTATTCAAACCTCCAATGTTCCCAAAATAATTATTTTATTCCCACCATATTTAATCATCCATAAGAATTAAATATTATAGTGATATTGAACTAGAAATAACTTTCTTAAGTTCCAAAAGATACTTTAGATTTATTGTTTCAGTAATCTAGCTTGTTACTCTTACATAACAAAAAGCATAAATGAAAAAGTGCAAATATCCAATTAGTTTGTATTTTTACCATAGTGCAGAAAATTTTAAATAAATCCAAAATTCATTTTGTTGAAAATATTGATGACATTTAAATTTACATTATCCTTTCCCTTATCAATCCATATTCCATGTGAAAAACATTTTATCATGTGGGATGACAACAATAATCACAATAAGATTTATCTTGGGAAACAAAACCATTACTCAAGTGATAAATACGAATACCCATGTAATTATTTCCATTATGTTAAAATAATATTGGAGCATATGAGATAAAATCTTTCCACATGAAAAATACACAATGTTTTTATTTTCAAATAGTGATAATAAATCCCAGATCATGAAACTAAAAACACCTTTTATGAAACATTTATAATCCTATTCATTTAACCCATTCCAAAAAATATTATTAGAGTAACCATAAAGTCAATGTCAATTATAATTATATGATCAAAATAATAATTACACAATGTATTGTTGAGATATAATGGAAATTAAGCATTGTATAAGCTATATCATGGTCACCTGTTTTTTATGAGCTATAATGGGAATAAACCATTCATATAAGTTATTTTGGGTTTAGTTGTCATCTATAATGGAGTGAAACCATCAAATAAGATATATCTAGATCACCATTTATTCCTATATAGCTCACGTAATATATAAAAAACATTTATTTATAATAAATTTTAATCATAAAAAACTTTTAGAAACACTTTTATGACCATATGAAAAATACATTTGGATATAAAAATACCATTTATTTTAAAAACCCAGTCTAAATACCATAATACCACATGAAATTGAAAATGAAATTATAAATAAAAAATACCCTAAAAATGGATGGTATTTATTTTGTTTTACGAAAAAATTAAATTGCAAGGATGATAAAGAACATTAAATAATGGTTATGAAGACATGTAATATCATTTATTCAAAATAGAATAAAATTGAACATTCCTTTTTTAATTTATAAATAAAATAAAACATTATGTACAAAGAATATTTTATTGAAAAAAATAATAATAATGAAAAAATTTACCTTTAATAAACTATTATGTAAATAAAAAAAACCATTTTATAAACATGTACATGAACTATTATTAAGATTGAATTATTAAATTTGAATATATTTTTTAAATGAAAAGTCCCTTATCTCTTTGGAATCATTTGAATATTAATCCCCATGAAACGATAACATTAAATAAAACATTAAAATTTACGATTATATATTATTTTCATATAAGAAATTTCTTATTGGGTGGTATATAAACCTTATAAAATAATTTAGGATCATAACATAAAAATATGCCATAGTGAATGGAAATTTAGATGATGTTACCTAATAGGAGCCAGACTCGTCATGAATGTTCTCCATCTTCCTGAATAAGGAAAATAATTTATTTATTTACATAAATAATAATATTATTAATGCTTATTATTTACTTTATTAAATATTTTACCAAGCTATATAAAATCATTTAATAATTTATCTTTAGATCAGATGTTTTGACGATACATGGTATATATATATCAAAAATAAATTATGTAGGATTCCTATTGTTCCAATAAGTCATTAATAACCTAATATATAATAATTATTTTGACATAATTATAATATTTATACATTAATTATTTGTTTTTATAAAAATCACCAATAATGGTTATGAAAAATGAAATACATTATGATCCCAAAGATGGTAGGTCATAAGTACGCTTGAGTAATGATTCCATGAATCAATAATCATTATGGAATGAATGTATGGATTATTTTATCTTACAATAATGATAATAAAATAATTTATACATTATTAATTATTCAAATATAATTATATTTAACATCCATTAGATTTAGTAATGAAAAAATTGTCTCACGCTTCATGTAGTTAGTAGACCGCATGTATGCATGAATGCTAATATCATATTTCAATGTATCAAAGTTTATTATATAGTATATTTTATGAATGATATAAATGACAAGAATATAATAAATAATTCATTTATATCATATATATATTTTAACATTATAATTATTGCTTTCCATGCAATGTGTTAGTGAAAAATGAATCACATCGCTTCGTGATGTGGTTGTCCACTTTACTGAAAAGCGATGTTATCATACACCCCAATAAATGGAGTGTAAGAAGTAATAAATGATTTAATAACTCCATAATTATAAACATGTTAAAAATAAAATATATTTTCTTTCAATACATCATTCTAATAATCCATGATATGTGATGATGGAAAACGAATGACGTCGGTTCCCAAGACATTATTCCACCATACACACGAATGATGATTTAATATCCAATTTTATGGAAGAGAAAACATGTTTAATTTAATAAATATACATTATAAAATATAATTCTATGATAGATACTAATTTTTTGTGTAAAAGTTTTTATGCATATATGTTGGATCTGGATTAAGAAATAAAATAAAGTAGTTTTGTTAAGCATGATGCCTCTTCTTCGAACACCAACATTAGTTAAGAAACAAAAGGATTTCTAAGATGTCATTATGATGAATAAAATGAATCTATAATATTTTTATAGAGTTTATAAAGTTATTTTTAAATTTATTGGATGATATAAATATATTTTTTTTGAAGAGGAGAAGAGAGGTGGTTGATTTTTATAAGTGAGGTGAGTGATAAATTTGTAATTTTGGAAAATTAAAAGGTAGACCAATTAATTTCACATTCCACATTGCTCAAAAATTTTCTACAATATATAAATATATATTATAAGGTCTAAATATTAACTTATAATATAATTTTAACATTTTATATTCATTTTATCTCAAATCATATTAGTTTATACCCCATGTAAATCTGTTTTCACCATATCAATGGAATTGTTTTTTATATTTTCACTATTAATTAGGGTTAAAAAATAAATCGAAAATATTATATGTTATAAATTATTATAGTTATAAATATGTGACACATATAAAAAATTAATTAATTCACCGAAGTGGAGCATTTTAATTTAAAACAAGCCTTGTAGAAATGAGGAAAAATGATTATTCAAGAGTTCTATTTCTTGATATAAGGATGATTTCAATATAACTCTATGACTAATAATATTTATTATATTAATAAAAATTCATATATATTTATATATAAACTATAATTTTTTTAATCAATTATAAATATGGATTATTTTGATTATTTTAAATGGATAAATGTTACATGTTCTAAAATTGTTTTCATAAAAATATAATTTTATACCCAAAAAAAGAGTTTTATGAAAATACAATACAATGTTGATTGAAAATTAAATAATTAGATTAAACGAAACTAATGAATACTTTAGTTATATAAAAAATATTTTTTAACATAATGGTAATTTTAAATTTATTAATTATTGTAAATGATATGACATTTAAAAAAATGTATATTTTCTCTATTAACACAAAAAGAAATACATTATCAAAAAATCCCAAATTATTATGAAATGGTAATTTTTATGTTTTAATTTAAAATTTTAATTTATATCTGATAATATTTTTAATGATTCTAATTATATATTATAATATTTCAACAAAATAATAAATAAAAATTATTTTTGATAACTTATTTTCCAGAATAAAATTATTTACTACAAATTGATGGGTTCATTACTAAAAATTTAAAAATAATTTATAATTAGTTGGAAATATAGATGTAAATATTTAATAATTATGTTAAAACTATTCATAAATACCAATTTAATAGCTTGGTTAAAACTATTATATATTTTAGATGTCATTTAAGCCCAATTTTGTGTTTTGAACACGCTATCAAACTAATTTTCAATTCTAAAATATCAGTGTGTTATGAATTCATTATCACCACCATAAAATTTGTAGTAAATTCAAAAAAAAAATTTATAAATCATAGCACCCTTATGATAATAAATCATAGTATAGTCTCTAAAAATGATCTATCGTAGTGTAGAAAGCAAAATTACAATCATTTTAACATTTAATTGATATAATAGGAAGGATGTAATAATAATAATAATAACATAATTCATAAAAAATTACACTATATTTTATTATCCATGACCAATAAGGATAAATGGTATGTGAATCAAATCATATTAATTACTCAATTTTACATCCCTATTGCAAGTGGTTGTGATAATTTTAATGAGTTTTTTAATACACACATGAGTGATATTTATAAACAAATAAGTGATACCTTGAATTTGTGACTATAGAATTTTTTTGGGATTTAATGATCTATGAAATGGTTATCCAAATTCATTAACTTGTGATATGAATATGTGGGTGTCAGATATGATCTGAAAAAAAAAATCACAACAAGACATGAAGATACATTTTCATACATAAGTAGTTAAAACATTTTTATTTATATAAAAATTAAGTTTGACTATTAAATATTAATATTTAAAATAATAGTGAAATTAAATTATGGTTTAATAACCAAATTATAATTCAATAATAAGGGAATTGATTCTAAATTAATATTTTATACATCATAACATTAATTGGTCTTCCCATGCATCATATACAGAAAATATGATCACCCCTTACCCTTACTCTATGTGAACTATCTCCACTGCTCAATGGATGCACCTTATCCTACATATAAAATAAAAGAGTTAAGGTATGTCACTAATGGAATCATATTTAGATTGAGTATTTGAATGTCAGGTATGTTATATCCTCAACAACATGAGAAACATCTCAAAAACTAGAGTGCATTCAAACACCAATCCAAATATTGGGGAATAGAAATCATTAATATGTATATAAATTATCAATTAATTAGACATAATTATTTTTAATTACATATATATAACTACATTGGGATGGTACTTACATGTACTACATAATTTGATACTTATCTTGGGATCTGAGATAACATATCTTCTCTATCACATATTGTATGATTTTTACCCACAAACTAATACACCAAGTATATACATATATAGATTCACACACACACACATATATATATAATTGTGTGTGTTTTTTTTTGTGTCTATCTGTGTGTTTCTTGTGTGTGTTATAATGTTTTTCTATAATGTACTATTCCATCAGTGTAATGTGAGTATGTTATACAAACTGAGGAAACTCATACTTCCTATCCCTTGTAGAATGGAATAATGGGTATAAAAAAGTCATGAAATATTTATCCCATCACATACCTCGAACCTATTCATCAATAATAAATCAACAAATCAACTTTATACAAAAGAAAATAACTTTTGTTTCCTCATAAAGAAAAATTATAGAAGATCCATGAAATATTATACATTGTATGAATAATGTGTAGTATTTGTAGTAAAAATTAATTGAAATTATCAGTGATAAATAATAGTTTATTGGATGGTTTTATACTATTTCATACTCATCAAGATAAAAAAATAAAATTATTAGGAAAGTATAAATTGAATATATATATATATATAATATAGTTGGATAGGCATCTTAATCATGCTTGTTGTATCATAGAGTAATATAACTAACCCTCAATACAGAAAAAATTTATAATAAAAATCATTATTAATTATGTTCATTTGGTTAGTTAAAATTACATGGTTTAAAAATTATGTGTGTAACTGGAAAAGGGTTACAACTATAAAATTAATAATAAAAATACTTTGAAGTTTTTTAGATGTGTTGTATGACAACAAATTTTTTCATAGACAATATAGATGTAGAATAAAATAAGACATAACAACTTCAATTTTTGAAGAATAATTTTTTCATGAGGCACCCTAGTGCCACACATCCATGTCGGATGAAAAAAAAATTAATAAATAACATTGATAATTTTTTTTATTAACTAGGTTAATCATTGAAAAATATCACATTAGTGTTAAATTGTAATTACCCTTGATTTTTAACCCTTTAAATTAATACAATCTCAAATATCTTCTATCACAAACAATAATGAACTAAAAAACCAAACTATCATAAAAAATGACATCTTAAAATTACAAAGAATTTATTTTAAGTTGTGGAGTAAATGATAATAGTTCATTTAATGTCATATATATTATTATTTTCTATAATTTCTATTTTAAAAGTTATACATCTTGAAGAAAAATTAAAACAATTATGTTTGATATTATAACATAATTTATTAAATTGATCACGGTTGAAATTATATTATAATATATAACATTTATATTCATAAACTAATATTTCAATATTAAATTAACTAAAAATCTATATGAAATTTTATTAAAAGCACAAGATATTTAAAATGTTTTTATTCTATAATAAAATAATTTCTTTTTAATTTTTTATATTTTAAAATATATTTTATAAATTTTATAATTTGGATTAGAAAACAAGTTAATTCATTATTAGACTATTTCTTTAAATATTATATTTGAATGAATTTTTAAAATCATTAAAAAAATTAAGTGAAAATGGAACTATGTTATTATAAAAAATACTATGTCATTTAGGAAATTATTAATTTATAAGAATTATATGGAAATTTATGATAGCCATTTCTAAAAATGATTTTTATTTAAGGAATAATATTAATAAATTTAAAAAATACCTATTTGATTTTAGAGACCAACATTTAATGATTATGAACATATGTAATTTTTTTCTCAGGAATTTTTTATTAATAAAATTAATAATTTTTATTTGAAAATTATAATTTATCACCTTATAAAATTCAATCAAGTGGAAAAATACTCAAATTTCAATCACTATGTAAAAATAAAATAATTTGAAACATTTTATTTTTAAGAATATTTTATGAGAAATGTATGTGAAAACTAGTTACCCTGATATAGGAAAAATTTTAAATGTTTTTAATATAAGACAAGATAACCAATAACATTTTTAAAACATGGGTGAGAATGTTTGTATCAGGCCCTGACCGACCTGGTCAATTCTCATCTCCATTATTTTTCAATTTTGGTTCCACATTCATTGAGAAGGAATTCAAATTAAATTAATTTTTTTATTTAAATATTTTTTAGGCCTTTTAGCTTATAAAAAAATAACTCTGCTCCCACTTACCCTGAAACAGAATCCCAATTAATTTGGTGTATACTATAAATAAAATCTTAGAAAATTTTCTATAAATTTTTATATAGTTTTTGTCTTCTCAAATGAAAATAGATAAATTATTCAACCCCAATATCAATATAGAAAATCGTAGATGTGGTCTTTAATATTCTAAATTCCCCATTCTGAATTCTATTTCATTATGTACAATTATTCATCCTCTAATTACAGTACACAATCATAAAATGAAATCATCTATATCCTTATTATAATTTAATATTATTGTAAAAAAGCTACATGAATTAACCATCTTCCCTTTTCATTTATGAAAATTAAACATTCCATTCTTGCATTATACAGACTAAAACCTACCCATAGTAACATGTTTATATAAATTCAATACCAAAAAATTATTCTTCACCAAAGTAATTTCATGTAAATTCTTATGATATATATATATACCAATATATATCTTATTTTATATTCTTAAATTTTATAACATAATAATATTTTTTACAATTCAATGGTAAATTAAATCCTCATCCACATATTTTTGTAGACTATCACCTTTATAAGATAATTCGTCAATATTATTCATTTAAACACAAAAATATAAGGATATTATTGAGAATAGTATAAACCGATACATGAGATATTAACAAAATTATTGTGGTTATAGAATAGAACAATAGACCTCATTTAAAAAAACAAGGAATAACCAACAATTGTAAATTCAACTAACAAACACTAAATATTATTTTTAATATTCATTTATAATGTTATAAAAAATAAAACACTTCATAATTATCCATTAATATCAGAATATACTTATTTAGGTTTGGCTAAACACCCACATGAACAATACCCTAATTAAATATTACATATGAATATGAGAATTTAACTCGATATAATATATTATAAAAATAATTAATTGAATAATAACAATTGGTTATGTAATAATAATATTGAAATACTAATCAATGTTTATAAAATCACAATTCATTCAATATGAGTCATAAAAATATGTCCCACACCAAATTCATCTCTAATAATCATAAAAAAATATAATATAATAAAATTTTGACACTATAAAAAACTTAAAATAATAAAAAAATATCATATTCATTACATTTTAATTATGATCACTTAGATAATAATTAATAAATACACTATTATAATGACACACATTCAAAATGATCAATATTACTGACACATGCTATCTTCAATAGTTGAAAAATAAATGACCAAAATATTACAGAATAATTATAAATATTGTTATTATAGTTTTTTTGAATTAAATATTTTCAAAAATGGTTTATTATGATTGTTAGTTTAATTATCCATTTGGTTAGAGAAAATTTTGACATCACAAGAATTGTGATTTTACAAGTTCATTCTCTTACTATTAGTTTCCTTACAAAACATTTCATAATGTACATTGTTAATCAATTAATAATATGTGATTACTACTAAATGAAATTATTTTCCATGAACATTGGGTTTCAAGATCATTATTTAGAAATTTAATTAAACACCCTTCAATTTTGGAGTTATCATTTTTTAAGTAGTTTATATTAGAATGGTTCTCAAATGGTATTGTTATTTTATCAAATTCCATATTTTTAGATATATTTATATTATAAATGTTTTCTTAATATATTGTGTAATTGTTAACAATTAATATATATAATTATTATATTTTTATAATTTTTGGAAAATTATAATACTTATAATTTCCATTTTATTAAATGTAATTTAATAAAATATTTAACATTATTATAAGGATTTTTGGTAAAAAAAAGGTTCATTTATTGTGTAATAACGTACCATCACGAGATTATATATGGATAATGCACCCTTATATTCTAAATTAATGATTTTTTATTCATATATTTGAAAAAATTATTTTCTTACAAATTAGAATTTTAATATTATGGTTTTTAATAATGGTATTCTCTGTGTTAAAAAGGATTATTTTCATTAATAACCAAATTTCTGATCTTTCAATCTAAATTAACATAAAAAAATATTTTTAATTTTGTAGTCTTCGATAATGTCAAATATTTGAAATATTATATTCTTTTTTTTTCATTCACAATACTAATTCAAAATTAATTTTCATTTTAATATTCTAAATTGTATTTTACAAAAAAAATAAAATATGTTTCCAAAAGATATGTTTAGTATTCAACTCCCTAAAAATTTAATATTTTAATTTATTTACACTGTGGGGAATTGTACATCATTTATAATAGATTAAATATATTTTTACACTCTTTAGAAAGACAAAATGATTATGATATAGCACATTGGACATTTCAAGGTATCTAAGAATGTTAAAGGAAGTAAGGAAATGTAGTTTAAGAGTGTTATGTGGCTCACCTATGAATCAAGAATCCAACACAAGTCGTACCCATGAAACACAATGTGTATCACATATACGCTAAGGACCTAAAATGAGGACCTCCATCAAGGACATGCACTGCATTAGAATATTTGCACCACTGTGCATGGAGACTACACTCTGGGGCTATGCTGATGACCTATGAAAACAAAATCCTTTCGACCAAAACCCCTCATTGCCTATAAATTGGAAAAAATGTCTCCCTTTTTTCTAACTGAAAACATTGGAATAACTCTTAAAGCTCACATTGTGAAGATCCTTCACCCATGTCCACAAAATTATTTCTTTTAGATCTGTAAACCATGAGATAGGAGTCTATTAGATGGGATAAGAAAGAACGAATTCTTTTCAATGTTTTAGTACAAAAAATCTAATTAAGGAACCTCCTTCCATATATAAATTTCATCTTTGTAGGGACATTTCCTAATGGAGTAAGCCCCAATCATATCAGGCTAGACCCAATGAAATTATCTTTAATTTCTTATTGAAGTTTTAATTACTCTGTGCCCTCACCCACTGTCGCCTTTCCATATTTCCCCATGGGCCCAGACTCTACTATAAGCTTAGGATAAAGTGTGTGGTTTTTGAATCATTCACATCCAATTGTCTCTCACAAATAGAATAACTCTTCTTGGCTTAAATATTTTTTATGAGAAAAAAAATCTGCACATTCCCCCTCACTTTTTGAACTATGAGCACTCTTATTCCCACCATAATAAGGATACATAGGAAGCCTTCTCCCAGGGATCGACCTCACTAGACATACTCTTCCAAATTCCAACCCTAACTCCCTTAATATAAGAGTCATCCTTGGAAGAGAACCCTGAATTAAGCCCCCTAAATCTATATGAGTTAATTCATCACTCATTGACCTTGTTATAAGGGCATCCTATTTAGGATTATTCCCCAACCTTTTTCTCTAAAAGGAGCACATTTTTAGCGAGACTTACTAAGATATATGGACTATAATTCCCATCCAAGTGGGATCCATAGGAATCCTCCCTATGGTTCAAACCCAACACTCAATATCAACCCAATTCATTTTGGTCTACATTCTCATCTGGGTCTAAACCAACATAGAAAACTATATCCATTCAATATTCCTTGGTCTCTTTAGGATTAGGTACCACACAATTATTTAACTAGACGCCTTATGTCTAAGATGTCATTACCACATAACATTAAACTATATGGATAGGTCCATATCACATGAAATTAAAAGGTTTGAATTTCCCCATTATGAATCACTGAACTACGAGGTTTTTAATTCATTTCATGAGGATACATAGGTAGCCAATTTATGGGTACAATACCAACATGAAAAAAACCCTTTTATACCAAGATTGCCATAAATTCATGCATTCCCCTACTGAGTGGCTTAAAATCAAGCATCATCAAAATAATAGCTAAAATAATCTCTTAGTAGTATATGATAAGATATCAGGGGTGGATAACATCAAATACATAGAGATATCTCAATTAATGAATAACCTCGAATACATAAATAAGACACTAAATTCCACACAAGCTAATATTTTTTAGGAAATTTCAAGGGAAGCCTAAATTATACATTGTAGATTAATAATGGTTTATTACCACATCTTAAATCTAAAAGAGAGTCCTAAAGTAGGTAATAATTCCCCCCAAAAGGGTGTGATGAGTCTGACCTCCCACTCTCTCAACCAATGTCAGTTCTTATGTATCATAGGTCAACAAACCTAATGAATTCCTACCTTTTTAATATATGTCCCTTTGGATATAAAACCATTGGATATTTATGGTTCACTAAATAAATCCAATGGAAAATATCCAGAAGTAGTAATTCTTAATCAGAACCCACATTCTAGGGGAGACAACAAAATGGTGATCCCAATTCAAATATTTAACCATGATGATTGTGTTACCCATCTGTTAGGCCCCTATAAATTTATACAAGATGGCTATATAAGGTTAAGAATCACACAGGTGTTTATCTAAAAAGATGATTCTTTAATAGTGTTCAAGGTTTGTATTTTCATCTATCCAGGTACATCTTTCCAGGAACTCCATTCATTCCAATTAGCTTCCTTAATGTTTGCACACAAGAATGCCTCAGCTACTGCCCAAGATAGATCATCGTTCGCTCAAAGGAAATCATCGAAAACTCAGTTTCTTAAACACTATGTCTCAAATCCATTAGTTCGAGAGTACAATCAACACAGTGCTATCCAAACCATGGAGGCTACCCGACATGCCCAAAAAATTAAGAATAAACCTTCGTCGTCTGGTGAATGAGGACTAGTGGTTAAGAAGTATACTATTCCAACCACTATATTCAAAAGTTTTAATAGTTTATCTCCAGAACACAATCACTAATCCCTCACATATTATAGGGAGTTTGACCAAGATCTTGTTCGTGGCCTCATCTCGAGGACGAAGGGGAACCTCTTGAGGGATCTTTCCAATAGTCACTGTTTCCAATGCCACGCTGTAGAAAACCCTCAACATGATGATGGTGTTATCTTCGGTTGTCCGACACAAGTCCCTAAAACCCAGGAATGTAAGATGAACCACCGGGGACAAAAAATGATAAATAGGGAGAAGGTTACTACCTTTGACCCATCCAGAGAAGACCATGAACCAAGACTGATTGAAAATATTGAATGAGTACATATACCCATCCACCTTAATTCTACTAGATAGAATACACTATGGAGGGGCCCAACCAATCCCACCATTGAAATCTAGTGGATTACCTAGTTATGGCCCATAAAACAACATACAATATATCATCCATTCCAAAAACTCATCTAACGAAAATCAAGAAACCCCACCAACTAAATGCGACGACAATTTTCACGCCATAAAAATCATCTTCCAGTATCTATCAAGACAACTACATCCTCATTTGTAGGCATTTAGAGATTTCAGTCAGAATGCTCTGACAAAATACATGGGGTACACCCAACTCATTAACTACACGAACAAGTACTATCCACATCAACTAAATGGAAAGGGAGGACATGAGCAGGTACATAAAAATACTCCAGATACGGAATGGACGTATATTCCCATTCATTCATCTGAAGTCACCCATCACATTTTTGAAATTGTGATATGGAAAATACAAATTTTTTCCCATATACTCGATGATTTCCAGAATATCATAACAAAAACTTCTGAAATACCAGATGTATGAACACATAATTGTGTCCCCACACCTAGTATGAGTCATTAACCTATCATCCTAGAGAAGATATATACCTCTATTCTAGCCCAGAATATTTATGGGGCCCAATCCCCGATATCATATTGATAATGGAAATAGTCATATACACCCATTCCAATTGGGGATAATTTGTTTGTTCTGATAGCCACTACAAATAGGAACATATACCTGCTCATGATGACCACATTTCCCACCAAGTGGTCCCAGATACATTTAAGAGAGAGTTTAAGAAGAATTCTCACCATGCACAACTAGAGAAGCAAGAGCCTACCAGTGATTAGGATACTCTTAAAGTTGGAGTTCTTGAATCCCTTAGGAATTTTTCTATTTAAACTCAAGATCCTACCCTCCCATTACCAAATTATGGGAGTAGTAGAAGTAATTATGAAGTTCTTCATCAGAAATTTCACCATGAATGATTTATTCATTAAAATTTCGTCAATCTAAAGAACATATATCTGGATGAGATCCATGATAATCGTCCATGTTTCTAGAATACCAAGGTGAAATAAGATTTATCCATTTCAATAATTGACTATAGTGGTCCTCACCATGATGGAATTTACTATGAAAGGTATCTTGACATTAGTTTTTCACATTGTCAGTAAAATTTTACAAAAGAATAATACAGTAATGAGAAAGCCCCCTTAGCTTAAGGAACCTGTAGATGTATGTATATCCTTGTCTGATGCCTTGTTACTAGTAGGTGAAATAATTTCTCAGTATGAAGACAAGCCAATTCTATGATCAATCTCAGAACCTCCTTTGGGTAACTCAACTTCTAAAATAGTAGAAGAAACATCTACTGATCCCATTTCCTATGATAAATAAATCAAGAAGTGTCCACAATGGTTGGGAAAATATGATAATACTATAGTAAAAGTTCATGAGGATATGTTGAATATGAGAAAAATACAATATAAGGGTGTAATACCAATTATGATTTGGAATTTTGAATCCTCTCAATACAACAATCCAAAAAGTTTGGTAGAAGATTACATTCGTGATATCTCCCACAACATATGGAAGAATCCACTTCATTTAAATATCAATGTATTACCATATTATAAATATCAATTTCATGTCAAGGTAATAGAACGGTTGAATTTCCAAATTGACTTGGAATATCTCTGGGATTTTATCCATCCAATTATCTAGAAAAAATAGGAGGCCCTTCAATGTTCATCCTTTAATGAATTAAAGTGGATGCATCAATTGATTGTGGAAACTCCATTTGATGTTCATTTCAGAGGATGTAGTTAACAAGGTGCATTGCATTTCACTACCCTACAAAATCTGCAAATACATCCAGAAGTGGTCTCATGCAATGTTATTTCCACAAGATAGCTACAATAAAAAAGTTTTGCCCATTACCAAATAAATTCTTAGTAAGAATAGGACTTGGCTTGTTTTCATCAACATCAGGCCCCTCGAGACCATGATATAGAGATCTTTTTCTGTCAATCATGTAAAATCATTGATTAGGATTCTAGCTAAGAGGGTGTCATCCATTATATCAAACTAATGTCTAAAATATTAAAACAGTCTTCTAAAATATGTGATTTATGTAGGTGATGAATAATGCACCCAAATAATGTCTTGACCAGAATTCCTAAAATCCGAAGAGAAGATGTATTGATATTATCCATAGAAGTTCAAGAAACGCCCAAGACTTGAGGGATGGGGGAATTTTTAGTACAACCTTCATAGTCAACAATACAGAGCCCAAAGTGTTCAAGAATAAGAATAAGAATATCCCCATCCTACAAGGCTAGGGGATTTTTGACATCCACAATAACCTCCAGGCTTATGTCAATTTTCTCCCAATTAGGGAGAACACACAATGTGAACACTGAAATGAACTATCCATGGATTAACTTTAGATTAATTTATATCACACCAACCTTGGGAAAAAAGGAAAAAATGACTCTTTGAGGACGAAAAATAAGGAGATCTTATTATAGAATTCCATTAATGTGTTTTGCATTAGTAAATGTAATTAGTTCCATTGTGGAAGGTCCTTTATAAAATGAGTCCAGTTTATGGAATTCAGAGGATGATGTTCTTATTGGTAATGTTTTATAGAATGAATCAAATAAAGTATGTGTACATGCCAAAAATAATAGGATTTCCCAAAATTTAGGTATTCCCATGAATACAAAACAACCCCTTCTTGAAAGGATCCTAACAAAGGTTAGGGTAAAGGTCAGATCATGACTCAGTTTTCCCCTAGATAATTTCAATCTATCTCTCTTGAAGACATATTGCCATAGTTGGAGGAATAGTTGAAGGATTTGTGGTGACTTGATGAAGAGTTACTTTGATGAAAAATTTCATTCGAGACAAGATCCGCAAGGAGATTATCCATTTTCACTTCTAGTAAGAACTTCATAGAAAAGTGGGTCTGTTGCAACTACTTATGTGGATAATGAATTCCCTCCATTTGTTACACAATGAAAATAGGGTAATAACATCCATATAGGACTATCCATGTGCGTTAATACAGGAAAAAATCAGTAGCGCCACCACCGGTGGTTATTCCAATCGCGTCCCCAATTATAGCAATAATCTTTTTACATATATAGACCCATGATCATAAAAATATTACTAAAATGCTTTTCAATAACATTAATTCATTAATTACTCGATTAGAAGCAATGGATGGATGGTTTACACTGATACAACTAGAAAAGGAGGCTTACGCCAAATAGGTAGATCTGATTCCTTCCCCACAAAACATTATGAATTCCAAATTTCTAATCATTAATGGTTCAAGAGATCTGGAGTTTCACTTAAGGCATTTTGTTTCATACTATGATCCCCTGATAGGGACCCCTCCACAATAGGAAGCAGTAAAGCCCATATGTTTTGTGCAATCATTATAGGGGCCCAAAATTTTCTGGTATACAAGTTTGTTGTCTAGATCAATTATTTCATGGGAATACCTCTATCATAAATTCATTTTCCCATTAATCTCAATGTTGTAGAAGACAACAATCTCTGATCATAAAAACTGCAATCAAAGGGAGAATGAAATAGATTCATATTTCATTTGTCCATGTAAAGGACTAACATATTCCTTAAACCTACCGCTACCTTAAGAATATTTTCTACCATTCCGTGAGTAAAATTTCCTCTATGAGTTGCGCATATGACTAATCCCTATGAAATACACTATAGTTTTTGAAGACCTAGAATCAATAGCCCAAAAATTGTAGAATTATATTGAAGAAACCATAGTTATGTCTCATGTAATCCCAACAGATCTAGGAAAAAGAACAAGAAAACCTAAAGATTCCATAGTTACACTCAACCAAGAACCTATACCTACTTTTAATTTAAATCCTACATCATGTGGTCGAGATCCTCCTCCTAAGAATTAGAAAAAATGACCACCTCACCAAGATAATCAAAAATATATTAAGAGAATATAATTTGAAGGGTTACAAAACAAAGTATACTCTTTTCTAAAATAATAGGTTCTTGGTTAAAACATTTTACCCCTGAAAAACTACTTATGCTAGATCCCAAAACCATGAAACCAAACAACGAAGTAGTTTAGGACATCCCAAACTATTGTCCCTTCCATAAAATGTTGGGTCAACCTATTCTAGAGTGTTGTGTCTTCAAATATATCATGAAAAATAAGTTTGATTATGGAAAAGTGAAAATAAAATGTCCATCATGAAAAGTAGCATGCATTACTATTTCTGATCCAGAGGGAGAATGTGAATGAAATCATGTTAAAAGAAATAATGTGCAAATTTTTGATGACAGGATGGTCAGGAAAACAATCATTCAAACTCATTCCATTCTACAAAAATAGTTGAAACAGTCGACCATGTCTCATGCAAACTCTATAGAAACCAATCCATATTCATAAAATGATCAGTCTTCTAAAGGCAAATCCTCAAAGAATAAATGTCGTCATATGGATAAAGAAAAGTCATAAAATTTGAGCTCATGTCAAGGCCAATGATTTCCTTGACATTGAATGAATTCATGCCAACTATATCAAAAGAATGGGCACTGCCCCACCTAACTAAACCACAAGAACCAATTATTCAGGAAGAATCTTCATAAGATGAAGAGATGGTCTTCAGTTTTGTTAACATTATACACTTAATGGACCCCTTTGCAAATGATGTTTCTGGTTATGAACCAGAAATCCCTGTACTTGATTGGGGAACTAGGGGATGATTTCAAGGTTGAGGATACATGGGACGACATGGGTAATCTTGAAGACACTATTTTAATTACACCCCGGGTCGAACCATTTGCATAGTAGAAACTTGTGGTATAACCCTTCATAGGGCTCAATAATAAGAAGGTAAATCTCCCACACATGACAGGATTTTCCACAACATTATCATCTTGGATGACTGATTAGAGGCTATATCGAAACAATCTCGGCTGGTAGATATATATAGAGATCCTAATCCACCAAGTCCATAGGTATTTCCATCTTTTGCACCAACACATGGTCCATCTACATCAGGATCATCAACCTCTAGGGTTCTGACAGAAGTTTTTTCCCATTCTTGAGAATACTATCCTTTGGACTAGATATAGGACGTTTTGAAACTACTAACCCATGTACAAGCCTTGTTATCAGTCCTGGATGTTCAAAATCTGTCAAAATACCTTCATGGAGCATTATTCAGGCATTGTTAGGTCATCAAGAGTATGAAATAGAGGTTGTTAATTATAAAATCTACCATATAGATAGTAATCTAGTATAACTTCGCGTTGTTATATCTATAAAGAACTAAGATAATGATTATGTTGTGCATGTAATCAGTAGGGCATTGTACTCATCTTGCAGGGTTAACGATACAGACATACGATGAGCCTTCATTTATAATGGTATATGAGTCATCCTCAATCCCATCCATACACTTTGTCGGTTGGGTCTCACTAAATCTTACATATGTCCCTCCACTTTTATTTTGCAAGGTTATGAAAAGAATTAACAAGAATCCCAATGTTCTATTACACTCAAAACTCATTTTTAGGATATTGTATCTAATTTAGATATCATGGTTGTTTGAGAGGACAATGCTTTCATCATTTTATTTGGAATTCCACAGATACATCAACATGCGACCATTCCATTATCATAACACCAAAGAATAAAGTATTTCTTCGAAGTCAAATTGGGAAATTCCATGGTGACAAGGTTTAATTCAAAACTTGTGAATCTCAATATATTTAGGTAGAGTTCTATAAAATAAATGGAACATGGTCTATGGAAAAATATTTAATAAGAATCAACACTCCAAATGGTTTGGAAAAAATACCAGCTAACCCATTCAAGCATATCGGTGCAGATTACGTGTTTCTTATCAATCAAATTTAAATAATATACCCAAATACAAGATCTCATCAATTGACATAAATATTTTTAGTTGTGGATATCGTGTCACATAGCATGAGATAAATAGTTGATTTACATAGATGTAGTGAAAGCATAAATAGAGATGAATTAATTTCATCCACCAAACTTCCACAAGTCATTGATTCATAATTAATTTTAGAAGAAGGTGTTGCGTTAATATAGAAATATAATTATTATGATTCCCAACCCATCATTTTCATTTCATTACACCCATATGACCATTTATTATCATTAGGGTCAAAAATGGTTTCTTCTTCTTGAGGATGTCCATATATTGACAACTCCTCTAGTTTTGAGTGTCTTACTTCATCAATTACCTTTCAAGAAGAAATAGAAGAAGTGACATGTAAGGAATAGGAATAATATGATGATCTCAAGGATTACCCTCTGGCATTTGAGGGAGGTTTCTCCACTACTATTGATAAGCATAAATAAATAAATTTGGTTAAAGAAGAAGATCGACACTCAACTCCAATTAGTGTGTCCATGACTTCAGAAGAAAAGAGATATATACTTAATTTTAAAAGTAACACTGAGATGTATTCTATTGGAATTATATAGAAATTATATTCCTTGGACCCGACATGGCCACTCATCATTTGGGTTTTCCACAAGAGCATCAAGGATTTAATATGGTGGCAAGAAGAAAACACCAAACCAATGCCTCCAAAATTGAGGATGAAGTCGAAAATCATATCAAAGATAACATTATTAGGGAGGTGAAATATCACAAATGGTGGGCCATCAATGTCCCAGTGAAAATGTGGAATGGAAAAAATAGAGCTTTCATTTATTTTAGAGATCTTAAATGGAATTGTCATGAGGATGACTTTCAGTTTCCAATAAATGAAATTTATATTGATGAAACGACAAGCTATGATGCAATCTTTATCATAGATTGATCCTATGGTAAAACTAGATTATAATGGTCCTAGAAGATGATGAATATACATAATTTAGATCCCATGAGGATATATTTTTCTATCGGGTAATGTACTTGGGATTGAAGTATGTTGGTGAAACATATCTATGTGAAATGCCTCATATTTTGAAACCTTTCTTGGGAAAAGTCATTGAATTATATGTGGAAGATCATCTGGTTAAGTCCAGAAAACGTTATTATTACATGTTTGATCTTGAGACCATTTTTAATAAGCCTTGAAAATATAATTTCAAGAGGAAATCCTTGAAATGTGCCTTAGGGATGACCCCAGGGAAATTTATCAATTATGTTGTTCACCATCACGACATCAAAGTTGACCAAAAGAAGACTAGGGATATCAATGAAATGTCTCCTCTTGGAAACACGAATGAACTATGAGTATTTTTACTACACTAGGGATATATATGGCACTTCATAGCCAATTTGGTAGTTAATTATTTTCCCTTCACCATTTTTGGAAGAATCGGGTCACATATTTGATATCTTCAAGAAATACATCTTGAGACCAACAATACTAATTCCAACTGTTAATGGAATGGAACTCATTATTTATGTGACAGCCAATGAGTTATCATTAGGTTCCTTACTTATAAAAAAGAATGAAGATGAGAACAAAAACAGGCTTTACTATATCAGTCAAACCATTCTCGATGTAGAGATTTAACATCTAGATATTGAGAAAAGCTTCCTAGCATTAATAATTACAGTTTAGAAATTGTGATACTATTTGTAGAATCAAAAATACAACATGGAATCTTGCAATAACCCACTAAACATTTTCCTCAGTCGTCCTGTGGTTATAGGATGTCTGGAATGTTGGGTGATTATCTTACAACATTTTGATATATAGCTTGTACTTCCAAAAGTAGTAAAAGTCCACGCTTTATCATATTTCCTTTCTAATCACCCATCTACAGAAGAGATATCATTGAATATTTAATTTCCTAATGATGAAATCTCCACTATTCAATAAATTCCATGAATATGGGAAATGTACATTATTGTTTATTCACTAAGTCCAATGAGAATGAGAATGGAATCCCCTAAATGTAACAATATTTGTATTAGAATAGTTCCCCCCCCAGAGAAGTTAGTCTTTCCATATTCCTTTCAGTTATCAGAATGTTGTACCATCAATGAAGCAGAATATCACACTCTCAATACAGGCCTAGAATTAGCACTCCATGTACCAGTGGACTGCTTGGAAGTGCAAGGTGATTCTAAAATGGTAATCAAATAAATAAATGGGTATTAATATATTTTAAGATAATAACTAATACCACTACATGATTATGATCATGAGTAAATGGGATAATTTCTCTCATAGCCAACATTACCTTTTGTCCCGCTATCAAAAAATTCTCATGATGATACTTTAAAAAATGCATCCATAGGCATAGATGACCCATATCAAGACTAAATAATCATTAGTATTTCTCATCATTGAGTGGTTTCACCTTTTATCCAAATCATTTCATAAGAAATTAATTAAATTAGCCCCATTTTTGAGCTAGATGGTCATACCATTGGATAGATGACACCCATCATGGAATATATTAAAATGGGATACTTCCCCTAGATATAATTAAAATTCAATAGATTCGGAAAACTATAGTGAATTTAACACTTTATAATGGCCTAGATCACCATATGAAACTTTATTGAGGAGGCTTTGATGGAATTATTCCCAGATACATTGATCGGGATGAAACTGTGGCTTTTATGAAAGAAGTACGTCTAGGATCATGTGATGCTCAGTGGTCTGGGCATAGTCTTTCTGATCAAATATATAATATTGGAAACTTTTGTCCCATGATGAAACAATATTCCATATAATTCACTATGAAGTTTCATCCCTACCTGGGGCATTCCAACATCATTCATCAACCCCATGGAGTTTCCACATACAACTATATACTCCAAGATGTTTTCTACATGGGGAATGGACGTAGTATGAACTTATTATCCAAATATGGCTAATCAATTCAAGTATATTCTTACTGTTACCGATTTATTCACCAAATAGGAAAACACAATACCTCTTAAGGAAGTCATGTGAAAATAATTTTTATCTTTGTAAAAGCTAATATCATTACTAGATTCGGTGACCCTCATACCATATTGACATAAAACGACACCAATTTCTATTCTGATGAGGTGAAGATGTTATATTGGGATAATAATATCAAATAAAACCGTTCATCTCGCTATCATGCCATTTCCAATGGATATATATTGGCTTTCAACATGAACCTATCAAATATACTCCATAAAATGGAGGATAAAGATAATAAATATTTTCTTGATTAAAGATTTTTAGGTTTTATGGGATTACAATTCTACTACACATACTACCACATTCAAAACTCCATACTTGTTGGTATAAAGAATAGAAGTAGTTATTCCTATTGAAATTCAATTACCTATACCTTGAGCTACCATCTGTGATTAGTTATCTACTGATGAATATTTGTGGAAGTTATTTGAAGACATTGATGGGATAGATGAAAAAAGATGGCATACCTTGCATCACATTAATGTCTATTAGAATATAATAACATGATCTTTTAATAAGAAATTTCACCTCTACTCATTTCATCAAGGAGAATTGGTGTTAGTCCTCCGGACTCTAATGATACCATAAAAGACGTCTCCAAATCACAAGCCAATGAGGGACGGACCTTATTCCATAAATAAGGTCAACTTTTATAGATATTATTCTCTAATCTCTATGTGTGGAGAACATATTAAATCTTCAACCAATGACTGATTTTTGAAGAAGTAATTTTTTTAATCACACATTTGAAATGTCCTAAATGTAAGATATTAAACTGTATAACAATCATATGGGTCCTTGATGCCTGAAAATAAAATGTGTAGAATCATGGTCCTTATTTCATGATGTTAAAATCGATGAAATCAATTTTCCTCACTAAAAGACATTAAACTATACAATTATCTTATCCTTCATTTGATGTTATGAAATACCCCATGATACCAAAAATAATCATTCCCTATGGTTTATTATAAAAAATTGATGGCCTCCATGCACAATAATTACCCACATCATTTATACGTTTTCATTTCACATGAGTCCATTTTCTCCTAAAGGTTTAATCGATTCTGTATAGAGACCCCTTTTTAATAAAAACATATGACTTACTTCTCATTCCAATGAGATACATAGATACATCTAGATATCCAATATTGGGCCTAGCCACAAAAAAATAAAATTTTCCCATTCATTGTGTTTATGAGTCAGATTTGCAATTGGAATACTATTTTCCATAGCTTTGTGTGGCTTCATTATCATTCCAATAAAATACGTTGTGATGCTTAGATCTCCAATCTTGGTCCCAACCACAACCATTATAAAATTTATTTCTCATTTTCCTCCATTATATGTACCAAATATATAATATGTACTCTTTTAGAATACATGGTTTGATATTAATAAAATATTGTGTCTCGAGGTTAATAATTATTCAAAAATTCCTTAAAATACCATGTCTCTCACATTAGACTCGATTGGTGTGGGGAACAATCGTTTCATGAACTACATTTGTCTTCATTTTCATTTCAGTGGGATACATAGAGATGATAAGATCTCGATTCTTGGGCCCTATCCATGAAAAAATACCCTTTATTCCTTACGGGTATGAATCAAACCTGAATAGGGAATGATTCAATGACTACGTGTGTCTTGATTCTCATCCATATGAGATATTTTGTAAAACCCTGATCACTAATCATAGGTTCAATCATAATTTTGTGAATGAAACCCCCATTTATTTTACCAAAGAACAAATAAAATTTTTCTAGGGACTTCATCATAGGATTTTTAGATGATTCTCATTTTAAAAAGATACACAGTAATCCCCAAACATTCTTCTTTAGGCCCAACCATTATCTTGGAATGTAAATAAAAAGCACTCTTCTCGAAATAAAAACTTGATTGACATGGGGAAAAATCTCAAGAACTATGTGTGGCTTGATTTTTTCATCCGCAAGATACATAGTGATGTGTAGATCATATAAAACCACCAAACCACCTTATAATTATTATACACACTTTATTCAATTTCTATAACATTGTGTTAAAAAACAGAACTTTTTACCTACCCTTGTTTCTCACACTGAGAAAAACTCACATGTTGATAGGAATTAGGTAATGAGATTCACTTAATATATAACTTATCTCAATTATTAATTAGTGTTATCAATGGTCCTGGATTTAAGACATTAAAATAAAAAACAAGTGTCCTCATCAGGTGATGATAATCTGTATGATCATCTAAAAAAACTAGAACTGTTCTGATTCTCATTTTTGTGTGATATATAGTAATTTCACATCAGTTAACTGTCATCATCACTGCAAGAAGTTAAATGGTATGGAGAGTGGCTGGGTTCTCATTTATATGAGATACACAGTGTTTTCCAAACATTCAATCCTTGGCGTAGCTATATCATGATGTGAAAATTCCTCTTCTCTCCAATGTACAAGAAAGATCTACATGAGGATAATTGAATTCTCTTTATATGAAATCCCCTAATTCATGTACTACATCACTTTAATCATCCCAATATCAAAATAACTATATATACCTTTATTTTTGTCCTATTCAGATATATAGTGAATACTAGGTCTTAGATATTAGTTCCAGCTATGTGATTAAAGGAAATTCTTCATCTCACACATAAAATTAATAATCCCTGTAGAAGCCCATTAATTTAGGTCTTATCCTCATATATCATACAAATGAAAGAAAATTTATTCCCGTTGTACATTTTAATCATACTTATGTAAGTGGCTCCGAACTCTTGTCCAATATTGATAAAAATATTTCTACTATGCATTGAACATTTCCCCGGTCGAATTTCACACTCTTAATCTTGAATAATCTCAGATATTCATAATATTTATTCATTTTTTGGTGAAGAGTTTCTGATACTTGAGAACTTTTTTTCCTAACTATGTAGTATGTTCCCCTTGGTAACTTTGGATAAAATTGGACTATATTAAGGGTTTGTGAGCCAGAGGATTCTACTTCTTGGCTATGTGACACATGCCCTAACTAGCCCCATATAATACTGCCCCTATGAAGGGTTTGTCAAAGAGAACTAACATCATTCTTGGTAGAATTCACTACTTTCACCATTAAACATTGATGATGATATACATGAACCTATATTTTAAAGCGATCATCCATTGTATATTATTCCCATATCCGTTCTATTTACCCAAAGGTCTCCATTAACATGGTTTTAAACATTTTCCCTCTCCCTGTTTTCAAACCAAGTGTGAAATAAACTTACGTCATGTCTACATATATCCACTATATATTTAGGTACTTTTCTCTATAAACCAAACTCTGTGATTTGGAATATTTGAATCGTCATAAACATTCTTCGGCTTTTAGCAATAAAATGACTTTTACCTAAGATGTATTTTTACTGACTGTATAGTATGTTCCCCTATATGGCCTTGCATAATTAATACACATAGCAGGCCAATAAACCAATAGAATTAATTGTTTGGCTATGCAGCACATGGATTTGTTGGCACTGCATATTACACCTCCTTATAACGGGGTTTTTCAGACAATGGTAACATTGTTCTTGGAACATAATTCTACTAATATCATTAGCCCTTTACAAATCACATTTTAGATTAATAAATCCATAAATCACAATTTATAAATATTCCATTCCATACATGAGTAAATAAATATATTTACATATAAATTATTATGAATTTGGAGATTCATAAACCTCTGGTAAAATATAATGAACTTAAAATAAATCCTCATAATTTCATTACTACATGACCTAGTATTGCACTACCTATTGTCCTTGTGGAATGACATAAAATTTCATAGCCTAATGTTCATTTTGTATGACGTAAAACTGAACATCCTAATGTCTTTACAACATGACTTTATACTACATAGCCTTATGTCCATACTACATGACATAAAATGGCACAACATGATGTCACTGTTGCATGACATAAAACTATATAACAAATTTTCCTTACTTCATGACATTAAAAATAATAGTAAAATATTATAAATCCCCTTTCTGAATAATATACTATCCTCTATACTCCAAATATATGTAGGAGTGGTTCCTCAATCATGGCATATATTGGCACAGATGCTCCCTATTATTCTCAAGTAACTTTCCTTGGAAAATCCACCAACTGTCTTCTTGATACATCCCAATTTTATACCACATTGTTTGTTAAATTAGAATTTCAAAATTAATGATATTTATTTTTCTTTACAATGTAGTACATTTCCCTAGGTATAATTTCATGCGTCGCCCACATAACAGGCATGTCAGAAAAAAGATGATAATGTTTGTTTATGCAGCATATGACTTAGATGGACAAGCATAATACAACCCCAATAATGGGGTTTTAAATAATTTTAATGTTGTTACCATATGATACCTTCTCTATTATGAGAATTAAAATTTCAGATTTTGGGACCATAAAAAATAAAATCATGACTCAATATTCCCCTTCGAATTATCTAAGAAAATATTTGGAAATTCCTAGCCATCATGCTGTGTTTAAATTATAATCTCAAAATTCACGGTCAATGATATTCGACCTAAAAACCCATCTTTATTAGTGTCACATGAATATATTTAATCTACCTACCAAAATAGACATGATACTCATTGGATTGAAAACCAACAAAAGGAATTCGTGATAAAATTCAAGTCTCACCTGACTAGTTCTATACTCTATAAGGTCTAGGAAATATTGAGCGATAAAAAATAGCCAAAAGCTAAAAATATTTTAGTGTTTTCCATAGGACGATAAAAATAGTCCAACTTCTCTTACTATGTTTTTGAAAACCGGGTCCCGGTAATAGCACAACCACGCCACCTTAACATGGCCGTCGGGTCCTAGCCCACCAGGTACCACTAGTTGCCCCGCAGACACGTGGGGCCCACCCCAGGGTCCACCCACGTGCCCGAACGGGTCATCTGACTAATGATATTCCCCACAGACCAACACATGCCCACCCCAGGGTCCACCCACGTGCCCGAACGGGTCATTTGACTAATTATATTCCCCACAGGCCAACACATGTCCTTTCCAGTGTGCTTTGTCCTCACTCACACACACCCTGGGAAACTTCCCAGGAGGTCACCCATCTGGATCACTACTCCAGGTCAAGCACGCTTAACTGTGGAGTTCTAATCAGACAGGCTCCCGAAAAGGAATGTGCACCTTGTTGACATGAGTCATATCATTTAGTCATTTAACACTTTATCATTTGGGGATGTTACAATCACCCCCTCCCCTTTAGAGCACAACGCCCTCGTTGTGGGCCCTGCATCTCAACCCAGGCAGTGCACCGCACTTAAGGCTGGGTTCCTCCTCTGATACCAATTTGTCATGACCCGTCCTCGGGGCCCGTGCCATGATACCCCAAGCCCGATGTTTGGATGCAGTTGGAGTTTGGGCGAGTTGGATTGTACTCGAAATCCAACCGGGCCCCTAGAACGGAAAAGATGATATCTTTCAGACCAGACGTCCGTTTGACGAACCTTCAGCGGCATTGGTGATCACGTTGAGAAGCGGCCCTTTTGAGTTTACCATATCAGATTTCGGGGTATAGTTGAGATACGGCCGGGTTGGTTTGCTCACGAAACCAACCAGGCCCCTGGGACGAAAAGGCTAATAACTCACAGACCAGACGTCCGATTGACGCGCCATCTATTGCGTTGAGACCCCTATGACGAGGCGGTCCTTTGAGATACTTCTTCGTGGGACTTTGAGATACTTGGAGTATTGACCTGTAGCTCGTGGATCGGACCCTCCCAGAGACGAGCGTGTGGAGTACAAAGACCGTGTAGCCGACTGAGACCTGACGAATGCTTGACTGACTCGACTTGGAGTGAGATGACTAGCCCAGTGGATGGAGCACTAATTTGTGAGGTGCATACCCTTGGAGGACAGAGAACTACCTGTGTGACAGTGAAGACCCGCGATACTCGTCCGGAGAGTACCTCTGCAGGCTACTAGGGGGTGTGCACTACTGTGTTTGGGTGGCATACCCCAGCGGGAAGCACTACTGTGTTTGGGTGGCTGGCCCGCGGTACTAAATAGGAGGAGTACCTCAGTAGTCTTAGGTTAGTGAGCAGTACCTCGGAGTCGTGACAGGACCACTATACACTCTAGAGACGGGGCTCTTCAGCAGTTATGGTTTCGATATTGAAAATCCTGGTTTGAGCTGATTCCATGACCTTTGTGTTTACCTCATGATTGAGATGGGTCACTTGATAACTTAGGTATATGTATGGGCATATACCTGGGTAGTGGTTATCCGTTGATTTCATAATCTTTGTGTTTTCCTCATGATTGAGATGGGTTACTTGATAACGTAGGTATATGTATGGGCATATACCTAAGTAGAGGTTATCTATTGAGATCTTCTTTGTGGTTATCCTTGTTGGATTTAGTGAGACCTTGAGGGTCTCGGGGTCCCTACTGAGTATCGTTATACTCACCCCTGCATAGACTATGCTCGCACCTCGTTGTGTTGGTTCTAGACGACGGGCAGTGCTAACGGAGGCTGAGTGTTCGAAGACTGAATGGTACTCGGAGGTGGACTACATGACGAGTCAGTACCCGAAGGTGGACTACACGACGAGTCAGTATCCGGAGGTGGACTTCAAGGCGAGACGACACTCGGAGGAGGTTGACAGGCGAGAGCATTGTGGAGGCTATCTGTACCTACCCTTCAGGTAGGATCCGTGGTGGACGATCCAGGAGCTGCGCCATCTGTACCTACCCTTCAGGTAGGATCCGAGGAGGACGACCCAGGAGCCGCTTCCTCCCTTCCAACTGTTGTCTTTTTCTATTGTACTTTGTTCAGTTGTAGTCGTACTTTATTTTGGGTTTGTATTCTGGCCCATTAACCATTCAGCACATCTCTTTGTACTTAGTGTTTTACTTCCACTTGTACTCTATGGTGTTTTGTTTACTTTTATAAAGGAAATGCCTTCCCAGTTATCGGGATTTACGCTTTTGGTGCTAGTCGCCAGCCCCTGGCCTATGGAAGGCAGGCTTGGGGTAGTCACGGCAAGGGCCCCGAGGACGGGTCGTGACAAATTGGTATCAGAGGAGGAACCCAGCCTTAAGTGCGGTGCACTGCCTGAGTTGAGATGTAGGGCCCACAACGAGGGCTTTGTGCTCTAAAGGGGGGTGATTGTAACATCCCAAAATGATAAAGGGTTAAATGACTAAATTATATGACTCATTTAAACAAGGTGCACCTTCCTTTTTGGGAGCCTGTCTGATTAGAACTCCACAGTTAAGCATGCTTGGCCTGGAGTAGTGATCCGGAAGGGTGACCTCCTGGGAAGTTTCCCAGGGTGTGTGTGAGTGAGGACAAAGCACACTGGAAAGGACATGTGTTGGACTGTGGGGAGTATCATTAGTCAGATGACCCGTTCGAGCACGTGGGTGGACCCTGGGGTGGGCGTGTGTTGTCCTGTGGGGAATATAATTAGTCAGATGACCCGTTCGGGCACGTGGGTGGACCCTGGGGTGGGCCCCATGTGTCTGCGGGGCAACTAGTGGTACCTGGTGGGCCAGGACCCGACGACCATGTTAAGGCGGGGTGGCTGTGCTATTACCGGGACCCGGTTGTCACAATTGGTATTAGAGGAGTTGGTTCTACCGCAGAACTTATAACTCTGATATTTTTCTTTCTGTGAAGCAATAGTGTTAAGAGTACCGAGTGTGGTTTTCAGTTCAGGGAGTCCAGTGTTGGTGCGGGCGGCTGACGTATCCATACACCAGGACCCTGACAACTAATTTCCGACTTTGTGCACGAAAACACTGATTGCGTGTGTGTTTCCAGAAGTTTTTAAATGTCAGCTCAAACCAGGTCAGCTCACCAGGTATAATCTTTTGACAGTGTCACGTTGTTTCTTTCAGGATTCCTTTTCTAGGACGACCAGCTAGAGCCTAGAGGGACGTGCGTACTGACATCTTTCCGAGCGACGAGGCTTCAGTACAGGGCCCTCTTGCAGTTGAGGCCCCAGCGGAGGCACCAGCAGTACTACCATATGTTGGGCCACCGATGCCACCAGCCCCAGTAGTAGGCGATGCATGCCACTTGAGCGCACTGCACGAGTTCCAGCGCCAGAGACCACCCAGGTTCCGGGGAGAGACGAACCTACAGGTGGCTGAGGATTGGCTGGAGGCTGTTGTGAGAGTCTTCAGGCTAGTGGGGACGTCGATAGACTTCATGGTGATCCTTGCTGCCAGCCTTCTTCAGGTAGCAGCAGGCAGGTGGTGGAGACACTTGTTCCAGTTTTGCAACGGGATGACCTTCGCATGGGAAGACTTCGAGACCTTCTTCAGGGTGGAGTTTATGCCATTATCTCTACACCCCGAGCGTGTACAGAAGCTTCTGCCTTTGCCGCGTGTTTTTTGATCAGTAACCGAGTCATATGTGGGTAGTAGACAGATGATGCAGAGGTCCAGGAGGACCAGACCAGCAGTTGGGCGATCTTGGGTTTTAGGATCGGTGGTGCGGGGACCCGGGGTGGGGACAGAGCTAGGCGTGCCAGAAGCAGACAATGTTACTCATGCAACGGAAAGGGTCACCTGGCACATGACTGTCCGAATCCCCGTACAATTGATCAGAGGGTGTTGGAGGAGCCACTGAGACAGAAGCAGCGGCTGGTGCTTGAGCAACAGCCGAGCAGTGGACAAGGCAGTAGAGCTCCGGGAGTAGGTGGACAAGAGAGGAACTAGTGGATACATCCTTTTTTACTTCTAGTTCCATGTTGATGTTGTATTCGTGTCATTTTACTATGAGCTGCAACAATAAAAAGACACTTATCATTGAGATGTTTGCTTTCCTATCCTTTTGTTTGATTGATACTGAGAGGTCCCGGTTAAAACTATTGACTTGACCCTCACATTCTAGATTTCTACTGGAGGAGACCCAGTGACCTCACACTGATGCCGACAGCATGACTCGACCCTTGGAGGCGAGAGTGACATTTGGATCTCTTGGTAGTTGCGTTGAGGCCTTACGACGTCATCCATGGCATGAATACATCATTCATGTCAGGATTGACTGTATTAGGCAATGGGTGTGGTTCATCCAGGGGATGAGACCGAGTTTCTATTTTCGGCAAAGGAGAAATTTTAGCAGCTCTTTCAGATCGTAGGCAAAGAAGGTGCAGATCATCCAGGAGCAGATGAAGACTGCACAGTGCAGTATGAAACAGGAAACTGGCAACAGTCTTGGAGACTCGGGCATGTTAAAAGTTTCCATAAGAGGAAGCTTAAAGGAGAGATGAGTCTGGGAAGTGGAAGATGTGGAGGCAGAGATAGGAGATCAGCATGAGGTGGTGTACATCTTAACATGTGACAACCACCCGCCTTAGTTATCCCTGCCAGGCTCAGGGAGATGGAGGTCGGAGGAAGAGTGTGGCTGCATGCAGTCAAGGAGTGTAACCCAATGGCTCTAAAAAAAATGATTCAAGGGACAGTCTGTGTACACTACTAGCTGCTGTAGTAACAGACGTCGATAAGAATCATTCCTCACTTTCACAAATCAAGTCCCAGACCTAGAGTTTCCAGTAAGCTGTGGACTTGACCCTCATGTCTGGAGATACCTTGGGAGGAGACTCGATAATCACACTTATGCCGACGGTGTGGTCAGACCCTCGAGGCGAGAGTTTCGGTTGGAATCTCTTGGTGGCAGCGTCGAGGTCTTACGACGTTGGTTTGAGTATGGACTGGGCAATCACAGTTCATACACAAATTGACAGTATTAGGCAAAAAGGTTGTGGTTTAACTACGACGTTGGGATGGGTTTTCCTTGGTCAGCGAATAGGAAACCCCATGCAGCACAGGATAAACCCATGCATAATAGGTTGCGACCGATCACTCTTGAGTCAGTCAACCTTACCCTCGTGGTAGCAGTCATTTTGAGTTCCAGTTCTAAATAGGAATTGGAGACCTCTGGAGTTCGAGGATGAAGATCACGTCCTTATACGAGTCTCACCTCGACGAGGTTTACGAAGATGTGACCAAGGCGGCAAGTTATCTCCGAGGTTCAGTGGACCTTCTTAGGTCCTCAGCTGGGTAGGTGGGGTGGTTTACCGCTTGACCCATCCACCTCAGTTGCACCAGGTGTACGACGACTTCCACGTACCTCAACTAAGGAGATACGTGATCGACCCTTCGCATATCATCTACCATGGGGAGCTGGACGATGGCGATGGAGTGTCTTCCACGGAGGTTCCTGTGGGGATCGAGGATTGACAGGAGCAGATCCTTCGAGGATGGCCTATTCCTAGGGTGTGTTTTCACGGGCAGTACAAGAACCTACAGGTAAGCACATGGGAGCGGAAGGCTCAGATGCGTGCTCAATACCGCTTTTGTGACCCTAGTTTGTGTTGAATCTTTACGGGGACATAAATCCCTGAGGTGGGAGTAATGTGAAGACCCATAAATTTCAAGGAATTTTTTTTTCTTAATTTTGTTTGGAATTTTACAAGAACGTATTTTCTGACGGCGCCTGATTCCGAGGACCTATGTGCCCGGAATTAATTTCCGAAGTTTAGCTCGGGTACATTCCGTGAACGAACGAGCGGGTTTTTATAACTTTTGAACCGGTGCTCAGAATTGAAATCTGAGGTTACCGATGAACTCGCAGCGCCGATATTCGCTTAGAAACGCCTTTTTCGGAGTTGCATTTTCTTGGGTGTGGTTTTTAGTTTTTGGGGTTAAGTTAAGAAATAAAATAAAGTGGTGCGACAATTTTATTTTATTTCACTTAAAGTGACTTAAAAGCCACTTAAGCTAAGTTAAGTGGATAGGGTGGAACCCAAAAATATCCTACCCTCTTGGTAGGATGTTTGTGAGGTGGGCCCCGCAAGAGCCCCACCGTTTCTTTTCCGCTAAGTAACGCACCCGCGAAAACCCTCTTTAATGAAAGTCAACTGTGCGTTTTTCTGGTTAAGAAACGCCTCATTAATTGGGCAGTTAAATCGTTACAATTAAATCAACGAATTAATTGTTCGTTTCTTATCTTTTGAATTTCAAAGCCTTAGGTCAATAATAAAATAAGGGTTGAACTTATTTTATTTCTGTTGGATCTTGTGGCGTGGAGAGAATTTGGAGGAAAGTGTTCTTCTTCGGCGAAGAACACGAAGAACGCAAAGAACGCAAAGAACGCTCCGACCTCCGATGAAGAATGCCAAACCCTCGGAGATCGACGACGCGACGCCGTGTACCGCGGCGTCAACAACACTTCTTCCGCAACACTCCTTCCACGACGCTTTCTTCCGCGACGAGAAAATCCACGACGAACCCTCGCTCGACGACACTTGAGGTAGGGGAATTTATTTTGGTGTTCTATTATCTTTTGAGAAAAGAACGACGAGCGCGGACCAACCAATTCTAGGTTGATCCGCGAATCGTTCGTTCATGAGGATTGATGTTGAGGATTATTATTTAATTTGTTCGTGGTTATTACCTGGACGAACTTCGTGAAATATGACCATTTGCTATCAATTAACGAGCGGGGGCCGGACCGCACAAACACGGCCGACCCTCCTCCTTATCCTTGTGGGTTTCTTTTGTGCATTGAAACGGGAATGGCGTGGTGCCGTCGCACCACGCGGAAACGTGCAGCAAGGAATGCGCGGCGCCGTCGCGCCGCGTCGTGAAAACGAACAAGGGCACGACGCCGTCGCGCCGCGTCGGAGAAACCCGAAGACATCCGCGGATGGAGTCGGGCCACAGCGAAGGGGCGCGACACCATCACGTCGCGCCGGAGAACCACGAAGATGACGCGTTTTGTTAATTGACGTGCGGATTGTCGGACGACGACGAACGGGGCCGCAAGGGCGATTTGAAAGCTTTACAGCAAAGGTCGGGTCCCGGGAGGACCTCTAGTGCAGACAGAAATGGAATCGAACCACCGGAGCAACTCCGGTGGCCCACGGAACCCATCGGCGGCGGCGGCCAGCAGACCCGCGACTGCGCGGGACTGGCGAGACACGGGACGCGGCCTTTCCGCCTTCGCTGACCAGGGGTGACCCCACGTGGGGGCCGCGGTGTTCTCACGCGGGGGCAGCACACCCCCCGCCGCTCGGCCGTAACCGGCCGAGCCGATTCTGGCGGCCGGGCCGCGCCCGTGCCGGTTCCGGCCGGGTCACGCTAGCCGGACCGGGTCGGGTCGACCCGGTTCCGGCCGACCCAGGGGGGGTTGGGCGGGGTCGGTCCGGGCCTAGACCCCCCGTTTTCAGACCTTTTCGGTCTTTTGCTCATAACTTGAGCTGTGAGCCTCTGAACGATGCGTCGTTAGTGTCGATGCGATCCTTGGATCGAGACGGTCGTTTCGGTATACTACACCCAAGTTTTCGGAATACTTTGGGTTCGGCCGGGTTGGTTCATACACGAAACCAACCGGGCCCTCGGAGCGGAAAGGCTCATATCTTGAGCTCCGGACGTCCGATTGACGTAACGTCGACTTTGATGCTTTCCTCTAAGTGAGACTGATCTTTTGTCTTACTCCGCTTGAGGTTTGGATACCGTCGGAGTGCGGTCGGGTTGGTTCGCTCACGAAACCAACCGGGCCCCTGGAACGAAAAAGGCCAATAACTCACAGACCGGGTGTCCGATTGACGCACCGTCTGTCTCGTTGTTTTCCTCTTGATGGGACGGAACTTTTGACATACTTTGCCCGAGGATTGGATGCAGTTGGAGTTTGGGCGAGTTGGATTGTACTCGAAATCCAACTGGGCCCCTAGAACGGAAAAGCTGATATCTTTAAGACCAGACGTCCGTTGGACGAACCATCAGCGGCATTGGTGATCACGTTGAGAAGCGGTCCCTTTGAGTTTACCCTATCATATTTTGGGGTACAGTTGAGATATGGCCGGGTTGGTTCGCTCACGAAACCAACCGGGCCCCTCGGACGAAAAGGCTAATAACTCACAGACCAGGCATCCGATTGACGTGCCGTCTGTTGCGTTGAGACCCTTATGACGAGGCGGTAATTTGAGATACTTCTTCGTGGGAATTTGAAATACTTGGAGTATCGACCTGTAGCTCGTGGAGCAGACCCTCCCAGAGATGAGCGTGCGGAGTACGGAGACCGTGTAGCCGACTGAGACCTGACGACTGCTTGAACGACTTGACTTGGAGTGAGTCGACTAGCCCAGTGGACGGAGCACTACTTTGTGAGGTGCAGACCCATGGCGGACGGAGCACTACCTGTGTGACAGTGCAGACCCGCGGTACTCGTCCGGAGAGTACCTCTGTAGGCTACTAGGGGGTGTGCACTACTGTGTTTGGGTGGCATACCCCGGCAGGAAGCACTACTGTGTTTGGGTGGCTGGCCCGCGGTACTCGACAGGAGGAGTACCTCAGAAGTCTTAGGTTAGTGAGAAGTACCTCAGAGTCGTGACAGGACCACTGTACACTCCAGAGACAGGGCTCTTCAGCAGTTACAGTTTCGATATTGAAAATCCTGGTTTGAGCTGATTCCATGACCTTTGTGTTTACCTCATGATTGAGATGGGTCACTTGATAACTTTGGTGTATGTATGGGCATATACCTCGGTAGTGGCTATCCGTTGATTTCATAATGTTTGTGTCTTCCTCATGATTGAGATGGGTTACTTGATAACTTAGGTATATGTATGGGCATATACCTAAGTAGAGGTTATCTGTTGAGATCTTCTTTGTGGTTATCCTTGTTGGTTTTAGCGAGACCTTGAGGGTCTCGGGGTCCCTACTGAGTATCGTTATACTCACCCCTGCACGGGCTATGCTCGCACCTCGTTGTGTTGGTTGCAGACGACGGTCAGTGCTGACAGAGGCCGAGTGTTCGAGGACTAGACGGTACCCGGAGGTGGACTACACGACGAGTCAGTACCCGGAGGAGGACTACACGACGAGTCAGTTTCCGGAGGTGGACTTCACGGCGAGACGACACTCAGAGGAGGTTGACGGGTGAGAGCATTGTGGAGGCTATCTGTACCTACCCTTCAGGTAGGGTCCGTGGTGGAAGATCCAGGAGCTGCGCCATCTGTACCTACCCTTCAGGTAGGATCCGAGGATGAAGAACCAGGAGCCGCTTCCGTCCTTCCAGCTGTTGTCTTTTTCTGTTGTACTTTGTTCAGTTGTAGTCGTACTTTCTTTTGGGTTTGTATTCTGGCCCATTTACCTTTTAGCACTTCTCTTTGTAATTAGTGTTTTACTTCCGCTTGTACTTTGTGGTGTTTTGTTTACTTTTATAAAGGAAATGACTTCCCAGTTATTGGGATTTACGCCTTTGGTGGTAGTCGCCAGCCCCTGGCCTATGGAAGGCGGACTTGGGGTAGTCACGGCACGGGCCCCGAGGACGGGTCGTGACAATGTTTCTTGGATTAGGAAAAGGATAAATCACTCTCATCCCTATTAGTGTGGTTATGATTATATCAAATCTAGGTTCAATGTTGTAAAAATTAGAAATGATATTTTAATTACAAAAATAAAATTGGGATTTAGATTTATATATATAATTGGAGACAAAATAATTTTCCTTTATATGGAAAAAGTTGAGGAACATCTAGATAATTGAGTCTACCCATCGAATATTACAAAAATATTTCAACATGACTCTTTAAATCATTAATACACTACTTTTACCTATCAATTTCTAAATAAAAATCAACATGTTGAGTAGATTTAACCTCCTCGACCTGAGAAAGTTCATCTTTGGAATTTGAAATGGTTTTTACCAATTATAATTTGGATTCTCTCAAGGATTGGTTTATTTTCTCCAGTCAATGTAGAACAACATCCATTTGTCTCCTTAATTTTCTAATTGAATTCCATGAAATTTTAAAAATAGTTTGTTTCTTCCTTGGATACAATAGCTCCGAAACTCTCAATGTTGGTATGAATGTTGGTCTTTGAATGATATTGCTCTAATTTGTGATCCTGCTCCCACTGGAGATTTATTTCCTTTACCACATTGTAAACTCGATGATAATCAAGTCCACAAGATCCCAAAATGCTAATAATTGTTGTAAGTCTTCCACTGTTTGAAGGTAGATCATCTGAAGGAATTTTAGATAATATATACCAAATAGTTCTCCATGTTTTCTTTCATATAATACTAAGATAAAACTGTATCTCTATTTCTAAATCAGAATAACTACCATACGGCGGAACATATTTTGGTATCAGATCATAGACAGAGGTGCTTTGATGTACTCCTTTCAAAGTAGTAGGATCTCAATCTTCTGTGTTTTATTGATCCAAAAAAGGGGTATAACCTTTAGAAGTAACCATGGGAGAATATATCCCTAAAAGGTGGATTATAATTCTTGTTATCTCCATAAGAATAGAACGAACTATTCATTATCAAGACCGTCAATGGAATTTACTCATTAATAAGTTGGCTGATTGAGTATATTCATACTTAGTATTCCCAACATCAGTAGTATGAGAAAGTACATCATGGGGAGGATTATATACTGGAGCATGCATAGTCCTCATAACCATAGGCTCTAGTGCATCCCCCAATGCAAGATTATCAATTGATACTTCTCTGACGTCTATGGAAGAAGGATGAAGTTGGATCCCTATTTTGAAGGGCCATTTCTACATTCTCTGTAGACAATGCTTTATGAATTGGGATTTAATATAAAATCTCATATAAAAGAACAACTATGCATCCCAAATGCATGAATGAGAACACACATCCTTTCGACTCCTCATTGAATTACAAAAACATTTTAATGGAACATATAATATCAAGGATTGGATTAAGGGAATATATCATTTCAGTGTATACGACTTTGTATTTTATGAAATCCATGCCCTTTAAGGTATTCAAAAAATGTTGTTTGAGCCCCAAATCGGGCTCCGTTGACACATTCTTTGGTCAACTCTTCAACTATTTCTTTTTATAAAGTCTTGAAATGTTTGGATTCAAACTATTATTTTTATTAAACTACCCAGGAACTTTTCTCCATCTTTTGGGGGCGATATGAATATCTGCATTGATTTTCAGAAGATCCTTCAACACAGCCCACATATCTAAAATATTATTGAGAAACAAACATTTGAAACATTATGTGATACATAGAATAAATTCATATGATTTTACCTTTACCATCTCCCTCTCTATAGAAATAAGAGATGATGTGGTCGTATCCCTTGACAATTCATCTATTATGATAACAAATTGATCAACAAGCGTTTCTACTACCCATGGAGTTTCATACAAAGTCCTAGAAAGAACACATTGTAATCCATTAAGAGAAGAATGAGATGCAGGACCAATGGAAAGATTAATATGGTCACCATGGTATATAAATAAAATCATAATATGAGAACACAGTGTGGATACTCACTTTTTCAATGTACACATGAAATCAATCTCAATTCTATCTTGGGTTTCTTTTTTTTAGATAGTGGTGAGATAGAAATAATCTACTTGGTGGTAAAGACCTGAGGTAATGACTGAGTATTTTTTTTCTCCATCACCTACATCATGGTTTTCCCTCCTAGAGATAGTTATAGAGACCTCAAGGTTTCTTCCAATGTGCCAATGGGGGTGCCCATGGGTCTGAATTTTGGTGACTTGAGAACCATTCTAGAGTATCCTTCAATAATTTCATGATGAAAAATTCTATCACATTAGTATTAATGATGATGGATGATGAGGTAAAATTGAAACAAAATAAAATGGAAATACATTCTCATTATTAACATGAATGCACCATTCTTCTTCAGGGTGAACAATTACCACTTCACATATACCTTGATCTGTCATATAAGATAATCATTTTGAGGATGATCTCTAGTAATCAGTTTTATATATAAAGTTCTCCAGCTCTGCGATATGCTCCCATACTTCATCCATATTACTATCCGAATGAAAATTAGAAGGTTCCCTAATATAACCCATATTGGGTATTTGAAGTCCATAATGGAGAAACGACCATGTGTCACTATGTTCATGAGTCAGGCATTCTCTGTACTGGAATGATAAATCCAGCACCTAATTTGGCATAAATATGGTTGGATGTGAAGAACAGTCAACACCCTATGATTGGAAGGCCTCCTCAGGCCTCCCCTATTTATCATAAGAATAAAAAATATGGGACATTAATCTATTTTTTTTGATTCCTACAAGAACACCATTGTGATGGTGGTGTGTTTTACCAAGACTTATTATTCATAGTGTATTTTCTACAAATATTTTTTGATGGTTTGAATCCTATAAAGCCTCTTCATTAGGTTTATCTTTTGACCTTTTAACACAGTTTCTAAGGACAATAGTTTTCATTGCCTCTACTCAATTAGTTTCCTTTTGAGCTCCCAGAGGGTATAATGAAACAATGATTTACCATAACCGGCCTTTAATCCAAATTATGCATTTGATGGAGGTAGCTTAATCGAAATTTTTGATGTGTCCAAATCCATTAGATTCCATAATTTCCAAGATACCATTGGGTTCGTCTCATTCCTAATAGAGGTTGGATGAATGGTTATCTACTATTGAACGAATTAAAATTGGTTGTAAAAATTTTAAGGGATGTAATCCTCACAGATAATTTAACTGTCTATCCTGGTTGATAATACACTATCCATAAATGCTATAATGTAATATCTCATATCATTATTTTCAACTTTACCACCATTAAAAAATGTTCCAAATGGTGGGTTACCAAAAGGAATAAAACTGAATTCTCTTAATGCATTCAGTCCATCACCTCTTCATCAGGCTTTAGGTTCAAAGGATGAATCCCAAAAACATTCTACAAAAATGGTTTAAACTGACCATTGTGAACTCAAACCAAATTCAATACCAAATATGAAAAAGTGTGCCATAATATAGCACTAAAATATTTGAAATGGTCCTGTAAGTGTAAACAGAGACTTCCCATTCTGTAAATAAAAAAAGGAATGATATATTATTACTAATACTAGGCTAGCTAGCCAAGTATATTTTCCATCCACCAAATTTTCCATCATAACAAAAGTCTCTAGTTTTACACCACCAACAGACTCATGGACTGGAAAAAACATGTGATTAGACACATAGCAAGGAACACAACAAATTATACCTTTGCATCAATCCAAGACATAGATTTGTTTCCCCATTTCTTATAATCAACATTCTCCAATTTGGGACAGTATATGCCTACAACACCCGAATTATTTGTAGATTGGAAAATGTTAGGAAATATGGATGTAGGACCCATCTCTTTTGTTGGTTCTAAAAAGTATTCCTAATATACTATTTCAAGAATATCATCCCTAGAGTGAATATATTTCTTTTCTTTTAGAAGATTCTTTGTCAATTTATATAGTTCATGGGATACGGGTGGGGTCCTCTTAACATCACCCCATATTGTTATTGGTAGAATAAATTAATCATTAATCTCCCAATGAATTGGAACCCTAGATATTTGGTAGATATCTCTTAAACTAATGCCATTATAAAAATGTGTCAGAAAGAAATAATTTGTTTTCATAATCCATCGGCTATGTAATTCATGAATGAAGTAATTTTTGGAAACATATGTTTGTCATGTCCATAAAACTGTATAAATATGAACATCCATTTGATCATTAATGAACTATGAACAAGTTCAACATAACCAAAACACCCACATCCATTCATGCTTCACTTATCCCCCAGAACAACTGTCCCAATATTCCTTCCAAACGTTAGATTAATCTGTTTTTGAAGCATGAAAGGTTAAATGATAACATTGTGTCCTTGGATATAAAACATGATCCCTCATACCAGGAGTACAAGAAGTTGGATGTAGGATGCATCGAATAGGTATTTTTTACTCATGAACCCTCGTACCCTTCACTGAAATATTAATTCAATGATAGATAATGTGTTGGATCAACCCTTCCTTTTGGAAATATCTCTTATAATCCAGAATGAGGGAATCTGAAAAAATCCCATGCCCATACAGAGGCAGTTAGTGACTTTGTGGATATTCACTTAGGCATCAAATCAATATTTTTAGCAACAAAGGAAGGGTACTTTCAATAACATCCTAATTGTCCGACTCATTGATTTTTATCATTTCTATTTTATAAAATTTAGATTCCACAGTTGTGGTCCTCAAGTGAGCCATTTTATGAAATGTGTATTACCAAATTCTCAGAAATAAAATGGAAAATTTAATTATGGATGTTAAAATTTTAATTTCCTGGAAATCAAAAAATTTGGTGAAGGAAAACATCTATGCAGTTCATTCGATGAGGTAACTAGTATAGGTCCTTCGATAAGGGACCCAACATAGATACGTTGAAAAGGTACAAAGTGTAGCTCCTTCAAAAAAGTCCTTTCATTCATATCCATCAATTAATTAAATTTTTGTACCTCTATCACTAAAAATGTTATACCTTGAGATATTTTCAAGAGACCTACATGAGATCCCAATGTGGTTGAGCCGAACGATTAAGATACGCAATGGTAGAAGAAATCCGAGAACACAAGTGATGAAAATGAAAAAGGAATGGTGGTATTTTTAGGCATCACTAACATACGTCATAGACCTATGCCGCAGACCTATATGACATATCTACACTGTAGATATATGAAATCCATATCTTAACACTCCATAATATTTTCCCCTTAATCATGCCTTAGGATGATACCCTCATCCCAATCAGATCCAATCCGAGGGGGGACATTTGATGACAATCCATAGAAATGAAAAATTATTATGAAGAATCACTTTAGATATTTCAATGTGTTGTTAAAAGTTAACAGAAGTAATGAAATATAGGTTAAGGTTGATATGCGGAACACCTATACATCAAGAAAAAATCATAGGTCGTACCCATTCAGTACAATGTGTAGCCCATATACGCTTAGGAACTTTGATAAGGACCTCCACCAGGGACCTACAAGACAGTAGAGTTTATGAACCGCATCGTGGGGAACCTACACTCTAGGGCTACACTGGAGGCCTATTACAACAAACTCCTTTAGACCAGCCCATACCCTTGTCTATAAATAAAACCCTTGGCCTCCCATTTTTGCTAACTTAAAAAGTATGGAGAACTCTAGAAGCTTCCAATGCATAGCTCATTTTCCCAGGTGCCCAAAATATTCATCGGTAGATCTCTAAACTATGAGAGAGGAGAAAATTAGGTGGGTTAAAAAAGATCATAATCCATTCAGATAATTATGTACGAAACATTTGATTAAGGACCCTCCTTCTATAGACAAAAGTCATTTATGTATAGTCTATTTTGTAAGAAATGACTATCCTGGTATTCATTGGAGGACATGAAGAGAAACCTTGGGTTATTATTTTAAAGCCTCACATTAGTTTTGTTGTTTTGAATCCATTTTCCAAGGAATATCATGTTATCATAGAGCTATAAATATTGTGTTAATAATTTTTTCATTTCCCCCTATGACCTGCATGGTACACCAATGTGGTACACCTACAAGGAATAACTATTCAGATGATATGAGAAAATCATCTACAGAATCCATTTTTAAAGGCCTCTTATAATCCACCTATGGAGGAGGGTAATCACCTCCATTGGCTACCTTTTCTGAAAGGGACCTAGTTGAAACCACCACAAAAACCGTCTGATGTACCAAAACTTTTGGAAAGACACATCAACATGTATCTAATTATTTATTTTTATTTCTACAGCATGAGGATTCCCATATTTGGCTTATAATGAATTTAGAATCATTGGGGGTGTCAATAGGTTCTTATGTATTAAGTCACAAGGAACCATTCCACAGATTCAGTGTTTGGAAGTTCCTAGTTTGGGGGATTAGTGTTCAGGACATTCCCCCCATCTTGTTTCTATGAATTGAATCTTTAGTTCCCTGGTAGGGAAGGTATGGTTCATACATGCATTTATTTTCGTCAAACAAAATGCCTCCCTCCTCTATCAAGATCAATTTTAGTGAATCCCTCATGGTGTAATCCTCTAGCCTTTCAGGCCTATCCCAACAACCTTCACTTACCTTTCACATTGAAGTGTTCAATGCTCCACACTCTATCCCATTATCACCTAGGCTTCTTATTCCATAGGCCCAACCACATCTATCAGTAGAGGTGATAGTTTGTGGTTTTTGGATTTTCTAACATACTATTGTTTCTCACACCATGAATTACTCATGTGGTCTTATATATTTTTTATTTTCACAACATCCACACAATCCACGTCACTTTTTAAACAATGAGAACTCTGATTCCCACCAAAATTGGGATACAAAGGATGCCATCACCCAAGGCCCATTGTCAATGGACATCCTCTACGAGAGTCCAACCCAAACTCCCTTAATCCAAGAATCCTCCTAGGATGTAAACGCCAAATTATTCCCCCTAAATCTCCATGATTTAAGACATCTCTCATGAAACCTGTAAAAAGGGAATCCTATTTATGAGTAAGCCCCTATATTTTTCTCTAAAAGGGGAATATTCTCTAGTGAGACATACTGATTTATGTGGAATTTGATTCCCAATGAAGTGGGATATGTCGGAAGCCTCCTTAGGGTTCAAACCCATCACTCCAAATAAAAACTGTTCTTTTTGGGCTACATTCCCAATACGGTCTAATCCTAATTGTAAATCTAAATCCATTCCATGATCCTTAGGATCTGTAGTATTAAGTCCTGCACAATAATTCGACTAGATATATGTAGTCTATGATGTAGTTACCAAATGACATCAATCTTTAATGTTATGTCCTTATCACGGGACCATAAAATGAAAGATGTGTCCAATTATGAGGCATTGACCTACAAGAGTTCAGATTCCTTTCACGTGGATACATAGGAAGATAATTTATGTGTACGATCCAAACCTCAAAACGACTATAGTCTACCTGGATTAACATAAATTCTAGAGTTCCCCACTGAGTGGCTTAAAACCCATCATCATCATAATAACAACTAAAAGAATCTATATGTAGTATATGAGAGGATATCCCTAATTGAGAACATAGAATACACATATATATCTCTATCAACGGAGAAACTAAAATACATTTGGATGATTTTAAATTATTCATATTTTAATAATTTGTTGAACATTTTAAGGGAAATAGACATTATATATTAAAAAATAACAAGGATTCATGAACATATCATAAATCTATAAGAGAGTACCAGAGAACCCAATAATTCAACCCAAAAGTTTCTGATGAGCCCGACCTCCCATACACTAAACTAATGTGAGTTCTTTAGTATCATAGGTCAACAAAATTAATGAACGCATACCTCTTGGAGGTGGGTCCCTTTGGATATAGAATAGTTCAATGTTTTCAATTCCATAAATAAATCCAATGGAAACTTTCTAGAATTTGTAATTCATAATTATAACACACATTCAAGTGGAGTCAACGAATATATATGTTTATTATTTATGGGGATGAAATCATGTTATTAAACACATCTAGTATTGTTATGTTCTTATCTAATACTTTTCAAATCCATTTTCTACAATGACATTTTTAATTGATTATAACATCTTTATGAGTATAATTTTTTACATAGTAGATAATTTCCATTGCACCCATGAAACTACATTATATGATTAGATTATTTATTTTATATCTATATCATGTATATGATCTATCATTGATTTTTTTCTGTAACTTTAAACTATGAATTGATATTACAAATCATCCAATGCATTTTTTTAGAATACCATTTTTTCATTAAATTTGTTGAAGGGTTTAAACATATAATCTATTCCTTAATTAATTGGTTAAATTTTATACATTACCATATACATATTTTCTATATGATGTATATACAAAATTAAATATTTTATTTTAATGTAATATTCCATGATATTTATGGAATATCATTGGATACCCATTTATTTTTCTTATGTTTATGATATTCTTCATTTCCTTATGTGAATCCATTTGAATGATATACAAAATCAAATTCTTCCTTGGGTTCTTTAATGTGTTCAATGAATCCTATTTTCAATCCATGGGTCATTTATCATGTGTCAAATAAAACATCATTTCATACAAAGGGTTCACTATACTATTAAAGAAATGATTTATTTTCATTTCAGGGTTTCATGAACCCACTTTATATCAATGTTTTTTATGGTTTGATAAGGGAATATTTTTTCCAAGTTTAACATGCATGTATAGATAAATGATTTTTATTTCCCTTTATCAGCCTCCAATATATGGGTTATATATTTATATCTTATATGATTAGTATTCTTGAATATATTTTAGTTACATGTATGCATGTGAAATAATTTAGTGTCTCATAAATATAATGTTTTCTAATACCTTTTCATAGTGGAATATTAAAAATTTATAAAAAATATATACATTTTTTAATTCCTATGTTATGATATCAATAAATCATTATAAAATCTTGCCCCAGGTACCATATATTGATTCCCTAATCTAGATAGGCACATTATCCCATACACGCCTCCCCATATAATAGAGGCTACCAACTAATAGTGAGGGTCTAATATTGATCATGGAAAATCTATACCCACATTATCAAAATAAAACCACAATAGAAAAAAAATATAATAATCACCAATGACAAAAAAATAAAAATATTATCAGAATCAAGAGACGAAAATAACTATAAATATAATATCAAAATTGATTAGTAGATATGACATGCTAAATTACATTCAATGTTTCAAAATCAAAACCCCAAATGTAAAGAAACTAAAATCTCCCATGTTGGAGATGAACCCCATCTAGTACCCTCATCAATTTTCCAACCCTAACCATCCATCTAACACTTGGCCATTTCTATTATCCTATTCTGTAGACATGATGTCTATTAGTTTATTGATCATTTTTCCCTAGTAGGGTGTGAGTATAACACTATAGGACACCACAAATGGTGTGTAAAATAGATATATTCTTTATTAATGTATGAAGTAGTGTAAATAAGGAAATACAGGTAATAAAATAAATAGTTTACATTTATTCCATTATAATTTATTCAACTGCATAAATCCCTGGGGTCTCATGGATATTTGAACAATAATACCTTCTTTGGCCTGTGATGGATTCTGAAATGTATTTCACATTCAATTCACCTTTCATTGTAACAAAAGGGACTTCATTATCCATTTTATCTCAATTTTTATTATTTATAATTTAGACCATAGTCTAATGCCAACATTTTCGATGTAGATTATAATTTCTATCACCCCATGAGTATTTGAACCTCCAGTACCTCTCTCACAACTCACGGGTATTTAGTGAATCCTTCCATGTACCATTTAATTTTATTTTCTTGAATTCCATGGGTCCTAGAATTTCCTGACTAGGATCCCATGAGTATTTAGAGAATTAGTCCCTATCTCTTACCTCATGATTATCTAGAACATTAGTCCATATCCCATGAAATATAAAAAATCATGCATTCCTTGGGACGTAGAACATCCAAGCTAGGACCCTGTGGGTATTTTTAGTTTCGTTTTGTGTCCCACACTCATTTATCAATCAATCGCATCTATAACAAGTACCAAAATAACAAATTATTTAATTTCAAATTTAATCAATCTAATATAATATTTAAATATTCTAATATATCTATTAATTAAATCAATAGTTAATTAATCATGTTAATTAATTCAATTAATTCACCAATTAATTGGTCACATTAAATCCATTAATTAATTCAACCACTAAATAATCAAATTCCTCAGTCTCTATTTCCCAATAATTAATTCATTAATTAATTATTCTAAAAAAATTAATAATCTCATCAACTCATAAATAAATTCAAAAAATGAATTACTATTATTCAAAAATTAATTATTCAATTCAAAATTCCAATTTTACATTGTTAATTAAATAATTAATTATCTGATTCACAATCTCAATATCACTGATATCAAAATACCTTAATTTTTTAATTCTCCAAGTTAATTAATTAATTTTAAGAAACTCATTTTATAATAATAAAATACCATTTTTGTAATTACATTTTCATAATTTAAATGAAAACCTTTTTATTTCAATAATTTACCACCTGCCTCTATTTTATGAAAAATGAGTCCCCATTATAAATTCAAAATTTGATCAGAATAATGGGGAATAATGAGATATTGAATGTAAACCAAATCCCAATATAAAAAATTGTTTATTTAATAAAACAAAATCTAAATCTATTTACATTGGGGATAAACATTCCACTTATATATGATAAGAGGAACATAACATAGAGATATAGAGAGAGAGTTCAAATTGGGAAGAAAACACATAACAAGAGTGTTGTAGATCTTTAATATGGGGTTTGAATCAAAATTAATAGAGTCCAAAAGGGATTAAAATCCATCTGGGAGAATCCAAAGTTGGGAAACAATGTTAGTGGTCATGTAGGGGTTTAATTTGGGTTAATATGGTGTTTTATGTATTTTTAAAACTAATTTATATGTTAGTTAAAAAAAATCAGACAGTTTTCTAGGAAGGGGCAGATGGTTTTCCCAACCATGCATATAAACAATGAACCTCATATAGGTGGGGGGAATAGTTTCTCCTAATAAGGAGAACATTCTAAAATTACATGTCCTATCCATGTGAATCCCCTATTTTTTGGTTTTCACGGTTTGATGGGTTTGGGTGCACAGTTTGGGAAAACTGTTTGCCAACCGTGCACATTCCAACATTCTTAAAAAGTTTCCAATTTTTACCCAACTGAACCCCAATGTAAAACCCAATAAAAAAAATTCTTGAATCGAAGAAAAATATTTCCTAAAAAATCCCATGAATTCTCTATAAATGTTCAGTATCTTACAATCTCCCCACATTATAAGTTCTCGTCTTCAATATGAACTCCCAAAAATATCTATGATTACTAGTGAAAAAATGGGTCCACTAAGACCACATATCCTCTCCTCTCTCACATGTTTAATATTGAAAAAATCAATGTTTCTACAATAAAAAATACTATCTGAGCGGTCTTTCCCTATAAAAAATTCTAATTGTGATCCAAGACAAATATTAGATGTTCCCAGAAGGATGCATCTATATTAAGCTCATCATCATTCCCATAGGTCACTTGTGAAGGGTTTTGTGATGCCACCGATTTTCTGACACATGAGAAATGTGACTCATAGAACTGTATGACTATGGAAGATACTTTTGGTATGACACCAGGCCAATTATCTGCCCAACCTCAAACAATCCAACAAACTTGGGTGCCAACATTCCCTCACGCCTTATACTACATTTACCCAACCTAGGAAACACCCGAAGTAATACACGATCACCCTCTGTACACTCTCTGGGTCATCAACATCATCATCAAATGACTTATATATCTTATGATCTTTAGACACATTCTTTTGAATCAATTGTAAATGATCCGATTTCTCATGTATGAGACTCAATCCCAATAGTTCCGACTCACCTACCTTCATCCCACATAGAGGTGATTGACATAGACATTCATAAAGATCATTTTGTAATGAGATCTGTATAGTTTCCAAATAACTATTTTTGTAACAAACTATATCAAAACCTAGTTCTTTTCCCAAGACCTATCCATATCCAATACACATGATGGCAGCATATCCTCAAGGACCTGTATAGTATGCTTCGCCTACCCATCCGTCTGTGGGTGGAAATCCATACTTAATAAAAAATGATTACCAAAAACCTTCTACAAGACATACTATAAGAATTATGTGAAATGTGAGTTGACGTATGAATCAATATTATTTGGAACCCTGAGCAGATGGACTATACCCCAAACATATAACTCCTCCAACTGATCCACTCTAAATGTTTCCAGTATATGTAATATATACACTACCTTTGTTAAGGAGTCCATAATACACCCAAATAGAGTCATTGTTCTGAGGAATTCTTGGGAGTCCCACCAAAAATCACTTGGTAACACAATCTGACATCCCTTACAGAATGGGAAATGGATATAGTAAGCCTCTCGGATATTGATTCTCAACCTTTACCTACTGAAAGGTGTAACATCGTGTCACTAACCTTGATATCCCCTTCTTCATTCCCAGAAACTAAAACTAAATTTTGATGTCACTGTACATTTTTTAGTACTTGGATACACCGTCCACATTGAGAAATCAAATTCACACATCAGCTCATCCCCTTGATCTTAGGCACAACAACCCAACTCTCGACATAGATGATATCATCATCATCTAAGGTCATGTATGAAGGTGTGTCCCATCCTTCATGGATTTCCCTCAAGGTGAAACATGTTTTATCCTCATATTTTTGATCTCTGATATTTCACAAATTATTAAACTCCACTAAAATTGATACAAGAGTCATTTGGTCACGACTCTTCAGAACTAAAACAAGCTTCTCATCCAATATATTCATTATCTTCCATTTAGTACTAGAATCCTAAACTACCTAAGCTTGATTTTTCCTGTTTACACCATTAGGTACACAATTCCCCTTTTAAAGAGTATATTCTAGATCAAAATTTAATGACTTCATATACTCAAACCAAATCCTCTACTATAGATTCCAGTATATCATAGAAAAGATATACATCAATATATTGTGACCAATATATACCATGATATTATCACCCTATATTTATTTTGAGAACACTTCATATCATAGAAAACTATATCCAACTATAGTGTGTTCTTAGGGTAGATGTGATCCTCTGGCCTCAAATGGAATGAACCATACACCACAACTCGACCCCCCAACATCAAAAATACTCCACGATCAGCCCTATAAGTGTCCCAAAATATCATATATTTTGAACCTTTATTCGGTATGATCAATATTAGGGTCATTGTAAAATGATTTTTCATCTCCTGGAAGAAATCCAAATATCCTCTAGTCCATTAAAACATTAATCCCTTATTGGTCATGATGAAAAGTGGTCTTACCAAGTGGGAGAAGTCATGTATTATCCATCTATAATACCTATATAATCCTAAAAATCCATGTATATCAAGAACATTCATGGGATACTCTTATGAAATAACCGACTAATCATTCTCTAGGTCCACTGACATGACTTCCTCTAAGACGATGACACCCATCATGTGTACCTGGTCAATCCAGAAATGAAACTTATTTAACACGGTGTATAGATAATTCTCTTTTCTGTACATATGATGATGTCAACATGTTCAACATTGTATTAGTGATTCATGATGCACATCAAGATTTCATTCACAAACACAATTAAATTCTGATCTACGTATGAGTGGTAATTTTATTCCTCAAGGTTGGAAAAACTATTGTAGCATTTTATGGCCCAGGTGATGTCATGATGAAGTCATGTACTCCACAACATCTTCTGAATGTTGTTCGAGGTACATCAGAATTTCAAAATCTAAATTTTGGATACCATAATCTCATTAAGAAATTGAAAAAATGCAATCTCCAGCCAACTGGTCAAAAAGATAATCAAGTCACAGAAGAGGATATTGATTCTTCAAAGTTATCTAGTTCAACATCAGGTAGTCATAAAATATGTTTAGAGTCTCATTGATATTATTATAAAACAATACCGAAGAACCCCAAGGTGATGTACTCTATATGATTCAACCCTTATCCACCAACTCCTCAAGTTGATTCTTGAGATTGTGGAGTTATTTTGTTTCCATTCATTATGGTAGAATAAAAAATAACCGGGACACTAGAATGAGATCAATAGTAAAATATAAATCTCTCTTGGATGGAAGCCTTGATAAATATTCAAGAATCACATCTTTAATCCTTACTACTACGGGATGGAAGTAATTCAAATTTACAATACCATAATAAAACAAATAACTATCCACCTGGGAAGTAACATCCAGTAGTTTCTAGTGAACTAGCCATACATGAACTACCTTGATATCCCACTAACAATAGTTATATATCGGTCACCCCCAATAGACATAAACATCACTATCATGTGGTAAAAATATATGTGGGCATTTAATGCTACTAAACAGTTGATACCAACAATTATGTCAAATCATTTCATGTGAAGAATGAAAATAACCTAGCTATAATTTACTCCCAACCTCGTGAGTACACCACTTTCACAAAACACGTCTCTAGACCATACTCACAATGGTGAATCTTTCACCAAAATACCTCTCACAAACTCATGAACCATGCTCAAACTATCAACATGTTGTGAATAAATAATGTAATCAGAGGCAACAATATCAAATAAAGAACTTTCTAATATATAATCTATAATAATAGTACCTATTAGAGTTTATGTTCCACCCTTTCTATCTACATGTGTATGTTCAATGGAATGTAACTATCAAGTTCTCCATTCCCAGTGATACAATATTTTTTCCCTGAGATCCACCACTCTACTAATTTGATGCCCCTTTTCAAGAAGTATTGCATCTACTGCATCTACTACCATGACTAGTAGAACAACAACTACCATTTTGACATGAGATAAGAGGACCCATTCATGTACCTTGGTACTTCCTAGCTTCTCAATCACAACTCATTATTCATGGGTTAAAATAAAACCTCAATAGATTAACCATCCTAACGGATTCTTATCAATTTACTAGGGGTTGGGGAGGGTGTTTATGAAAGTGGTAGGACATACTGCACTAGTGAAATATAACTCCTATATGATCCATAATGACTGATGACTATGTCTGGGAACTCTGCTTCCCACTTATCTAGAAAACCTTGGAATATAAATGATTACAATTCCCAGATGTCATACCTATTTACTATCAATATAGAACAACCTTTCCATCACTAAAAGCCTCCTTCAAGTTCCCCTATGATATGATAGACTAATTCATCACCTATGAGAACTTCATCAACCTGGAGAAATTCACCGAGGATATAATTTCACATTTAATTCCATAATGTAACCACTTTTGAGAATATATTCATCTCCCACCAATAATGGAACATAGTTCTACAAATCTATAAGGCATCCATCATTTTCCATCACATGCATGCTCCCATGAGTCAGCCTTATAAACACAATTACTATCTCGTGCCTGATCATATAAAGATAAATGTGCTCCCAGAACGTGGGATTACATTCCTTCCATACTATATTTTCCAGTTACCCATTGCATGTCTATATTTCCAAAAAAATCATTACAAGACCAGATACCATATAAGAAGCTAATTTGAATATCTTCTCACTATTTGTCTCTAAATGGTCTAGTATAGTAAGGATTGGCTCAATACAGAACTCTTTTGCCTCATTTACACCCCTCTATTTAATGAAAGATGGTTCTGCAACTAGAACTCCCTCATTAGAATTGAAATTAATTTCAAAAACCTTTCTTTGTCCATTTTCATGAATTTTTTATACAATGAATTGTTCTCTTTGAAATTATCTCTGACTTCTTCACCCGTCACTATCGATTCAACAAGTTCCAATTCTAGAAGAACATCTTAAATAATAGCCCCATATCATTCTATCGACAAACATTTTCAGGGAGCCATATATTTAAATACCAAACAAACATCATACAAAATATAAAATAGTATTAACAAATTTACAAAGATTCACATAAATCCATAATAGGCCATTTCCCCCACACCCCACCACTAGGTCAAAATCAAGGCACTATCGCTACTCTTAACCATCATATATCATGTAAATGTTTAACCAAAGGCAAACACATATCATTATTCACGTTTATCATTAAACACCCATTTACTCATTTTTTTCATCATTTACAATTTTAAATTTCATATTATTCACATTTTTTAATTTTAATTACACATGCAAGGAAAAAAATTAATTTCAACAACTTACCTAAAACCCATTCTCCCTTGAATGAACAAAATGACGAATGTATAAAAAATAATTATATATTCCTACAATTATCGATGAATTGTCAATAGTTGTGGAATTACAGGCCATGAATCAAATAACAAATAGTCTCAAAAAAATTTCACATCACACAACATGTGAGTCACCCAAGGTGAAATAATATTCAAATATAACAACAAATACCAATACAAATCATCCCAACCTGATTACATGGTTTTCCACACATACATGGGATAACTACTCCCATGCATTATCTCATGAACATGGTCTGACTCTTCCTAGTCTCATGTTTAACATTCTTAAATCGTAAGATAAATGAAAAGATAAAAACATGTCTTCAATACAACATTTTTACTTCCATACCCATGTTTTACAAACTGCTAATCTGATTCTGACATCCAAATAACCTTAGGTGTGCTCCCCATAGGCCAATGGCTTATTACTAGAGAAGTGTGTCTAATATCGATCATGGATACACCATACCTTCTTTATCTAAGTAAAAACAATGTGAATAAAATATAATACAAACCCTAAAATAAATTAAACTAGAATAGTACATGTATCATGAGATGAAAAAAAACTAGAAATGAAATATCCAAAAAGAAAAGTAGATATTCAATGATAAAGTACATGACAAGTGTCAAAATGAAAAACCACAAAATTAATGAAACTAAAAAATATCTTGTGGATCCCTAAAAATGCCAGGTTTCCTTATCAATGACGCATCCCAAATCATCCATTTAACACATGACATTTTCCCTTTCTATGTCCTACCAACATGATGTCTATTCTAGTAATAATTAGATAGCTAGGGTAGGGTGTGAGTAAAACTCTGTAGGCCACCACATATAGTGTATAATAAAATATATTCTATAATAGTGTATGAAATATTATAATGAAGGAATTACATGAAATAATTTAAATAGATTAAAATTATTCAATTAACATTTATTCATCTACATAAATCCATGGGTTCCTAAAATCACTTGAACCACAATACATGATTTCATCTGTTGCGATGTCTGAACCATATGAAATATTCAATTAGAAATTAATTGTAACAAATGGGATTTAATATTTAATTTCTTTTAAATTTATATTATGGATAATTCAAACCCTAATCCAATTCCAATATTTTGTTTGTAGATATTCAGGCCTATAACCCCATGTGTATTTTGACCCTCAGTACCAGCCTCATACCTCATGGGTATTTGGAGAATCTATCTGCATCCCATAAATTTTCTTCTTTCATTCCTTGGGTCCTAGAACATCGTGTCTAGGACCTTGTGAGTATTTGGAGCATCATTCTCTGTTTTGAACAACATGTTTATTTGGAGAATTACCCCTATCACCATAATATTTTATTTTTATTGATGTTGTGGGTCATATAACATAGTGGATGGGAACCCATGGATAATTAATGAAACATTATCGGCCCCACACTCATATATCAATCAATCAAATATACCACATGAACAATAATATCAAATTTTGTAAATAAACTATTAATTAATCTAATTTAATAGTTTCATATTCACATCATTAATTAATTAATTTAACTATTAAATAATCATGAATATCCCTTAAATAATTCATAAATTAATTGGTCACAGAAAAATCATTAATTAATTCCAAATTATTTAATCATATCAATTGATTTTTAAGTCACTACAATCTGCCTTAATTAACTGAATAATTAATTAGTCAAATTCCATAATCCCTATTTACCAAAAAAGAATTCAACAATTAATTATTTTTACTAATTTGTCAATCTCATCAACTCATTAATTAATTTTAAAATTATTAATAATATAAAAAACCACAATATTAAATAATTAATTATAAAATTTAGTTATTCAATTCCAGACTCCAATATCCCATAATTAATTTAACAATTAATTATTCAATTCACAATCTCAATAACTCTAATTTTTAAATACGAAAAATAATACGTTTTTCAACACAACTAATTCATTTTAGGAAACCAAATTTTCAATAATCCAATATAAATTCTATAATCACATACAATAAATTGAAATAATGTCTTTGTGATTTAATAATATAACACATATCATAATTCACTATCAAATGATCATACAACAAAAATCCCCAATTTGAAAAGAATAATTGTAACACCCCGACCCTAGTTGCCTAGAGTCGGTGCATTATTACATAACATTGGCATGATCACAAGAAAGATCAAATCTCGAAAGACCGATTGGTTTAGTAGCCTTGGAAACACTAGATATATTCATAAGTTTTACATTACATCACAAAATGAAAAACTACTACAACAACATAATGTTTCCACAGTCCACATTATAATCCCCTCATAATATCCCTACAGGTCATTCATAACTTACATCTTCACTTCCTGGTAAAAATAAAACATAGAAAAGGGGTGAGCTCAAATGCCCAGTAAGGAAAACAATATAGCGGAAACTTTCATAAATAAGAATAAACATTTAAGGCAATGTATAACTAAAACAAAAGACTTTTAAACATGAAATTTCAACATGGTATGGCATAAATAAAATTAAATAATGCCATTTACTTATTCACATGGATATTCTACTAATCGAATAATCACATGCAAAAATCAATAACCACTTTCATAATGTTGGAATGCATAATGCCAGACTATCATAACCACATAGCCAAGGCCTCGTTCCAAGACTACAAATAATATTTTGTCAAGGCCTTGTGCCAAGACACTAGTTTGTCTCATGAGACCTACCGATGCATCGAGGAGCTATAGCGGGCTCCACCCGTCACATATTAAGTCCAATGCATTCCCATATGAAAAGGTTTAAACATAACAAAAACATTCGTATTAAAACTAGCATAAGAAATGTCAATACTTTCACCATAAACTATGAATGGTATAAAAATAGCACATCCACAGTCAAAATATCACAAAACCTTCAATACAATATAGAAGTTTTGTATCATAATAAATCAACTTCAAATAATCTTAAAATCCATCAAAGGATGTTGACATAGATGAAATCAAAATTCTTTTTAAAGAAATATCTCCTTTTATTTTGAAATCATTTAAGATCCATATAAAATAAAACATTTTCTTTGAAAATATTCTTATAAGCTTGTAAGGGAAGCTTTGAAGATTTTATAACGGCGGAAAATAGCCGCACCCGCCGTATAAGTTAATAAAACATTCTTACCTTAATTTTGTCGAAAAGGTTAAAAAGGACCTTGTTTTGAAAACGACCGAAAGATTCCTTTATAAACCACTTATAAAAGTCAAAAAGGGTATAAATGACTTTAACTCATATTCTAGTAAATAGTAAAAATGTTTTGAAATACATTTTTAAGAAACATGGATGTGGATGATAAAGAGATCCCAGTAGATTATTACGTATAAACAACCTTGGATAATGAAGAGGTTGTAAAGTAAACCCTTACCTTGTACATTTCCTTGTTTGGGGTAGGTTAACCTTCTTTATAATGGTGAAATAGTTGTTATTAAATTATACAAGAATCATATATATTAATATGATATCATATATGATCTTTTAACATTGATTTGTTAATAATATCTTAGAATTATCGTCGTTTCGGGAGTTAAGTTACTCATTTTCTTTTATATGTTTTGTTACATAAGCCATGGTTGTTGTATATTATTCATATCCAGAAAGATATCTAGTCCTTAAAAATCATTTTTAAATCATCAAATGATAATTATACTTGAATGGATATGATGGAGAATGAATCTCATCGCGTTCGTGGAGACGGTAGTCCGTACGTACACACGAGCGACAATATCATTCTTTTGATATTAAAATAATATATAAATGGATGGTATATCATATATACAGAATCATTAACATGTTATATTTATTATTTACATCATTATTATACCCATCCAAATAATATTATATTGAATAACAATTACACCACGACGTGGAGACGGTAAGCCGTACGTACGCACGTATGGTGACATGTTATTCAAAAGGTGGATAGAATACTGAATATGGTTGTAACATATTTATAATAACATCACAGTATATGTGAGATACTGGAGTTATTATTTTAGAATGGTAAGAACAAAGGAAGAAGAAGTGGAAGAAGAAATGAACTTGGAGAAGGGTGGTGAAATCATTACCTCTTCTTCGGGTTCTTCCTTTTGATTTGATCAAAAGGGCTCCATAGGTTGGATTTCTGATCAAACTAAGGCCTCTAGGTTGTAGTGAGGGATGTTTGGAGAGTATTTGGGCAGATTTTGGCCGAACCAAAAGGCTTTGAAGGTTTGAAGAAATGAGAAGGAGGAGTGCCCTTTTATAATAGGGGTGAGGGGAACCTTTGGAAAAGCTAGAAATATTAATTTATAATAAATTCATATTCGGTTTCTAATGGCTCCAAAGTTGATTATTCAAAGGTTAAGGTGGGTATAGGTCGAAAACAACTCAACCAATAGAATTTAGACAGTTTTGGGTAATTATATTAACCTTATCTTTAAGTATTAACTCTAAGTTAATTAGTTTCACTTTTACAATGTCTCTTTGTATTTTTATATAATATGGTTAATAAACTTACTATATACATCCAAGAGACCCCCAAGTGGTACATTAATGATGAAACTATCATGATATAAATCTCTTGGCCGAACCTTAGATTTTTAGGAATTTAATATCAATTAATAATATAATATTTGTTTTAAGAACTCTTTTATGTCAATTTTGACACTATTCAATAGTTGATTTTTGTGAAACTCATAACAGATTGATTACTTCGAACAAAGTCAATTAAATCAACCCTAATATATCATATTATCCTATAAAATTAGTTTAATTCATTAAAATTTTCATATTATATTTATTTGGGTATTTAGAATATCAATTATTTTAATTTTTCACTATTATAGTAATTACTGCATCATCATTGTGTCAATAATAAAATAAATTATTTAATCTCTAAAAATTATAAATAAAATATCATTATGTGGGGAATCCTTTTATCTTTCTAATTAATATTTATAATCTAAAATCCAACATATATAACCCTATGTAACAATTGTTTTTCTAAAAGATATATGCTTGTGTCATTTTTGTATTCATTTTAACTTAATTAAAATAAAGTGTCATTATCACTTACAAGTGGATCCATGGGGTCCCAAAATAGACCCAAAGATTCCCATGGTCGACCATGTATCAACCAATAGGGTTAAGACACGTTTTAGGGTAATTTAGGATTATTATAATATTATTTTTTTAACCCTTATTTACCGGATTTACCCTTAACCATGGTAAATAAAATATTTACCGCAATAATTATTCAAAATGTCTAAAAATAAAAGTTACCCGTTTACACAATTTGAACATCCTGATTCCAAATATGGAATCCATTTTCCTAAATTCAAAACACAGAAGTGGCAGAAATTAATATAAAATTAATTCCCGTTGTCAAAACAAAAAAAACGTGTTTTTAAGAGATAATAACTATCAAAAGATTGACACTTGTTTATGTTCGGTTTAATTGTAAAATTATGTCCAATGACCAACATTATATTAAATGGTAAAAATATATTCTAAATATACTTTAAAACCACTCAAATTCATAATTTATCACTATTAATTATTTTGATTAAAAAAGTTGTTTTTAATTAAAATTTAGTAATTTTCACTATTCATCAAAATATGAAAGTTATCCGAAATGTACCAAAATTTCACCTTAGGCTAAATTCGATATTCCGAATCCAAAAATGAAGTCCATTTTCAAATATAAAATATATATAATTTTAAAAGTATGTATTACTATTCATAATGGCTAGTTTGATTAGTTATGGTGTGTTAGAACTCGGTGTTGCGTACAACACACGCTATCACATTATTCAAAGAGAAGCGTACCGTAGAAGCTTGGGGTGTTACATTCTCCCCTCCTTCACATAATTGTGTCCTCGCAATTTCTAGGGTATTACTGCATAAAAAGACTCGGGTGGTTCTTCATCATAAGTTCCTCGGGTTCCCACATTGCCTGTTCCATCTTATGGTTTCTCCACAAAACTTTTACCAGACGCGTCGTCCGGTTTCTCAGCACTTGTTTTCTCGTATCAAGATCTTTACGGGCTCTTCACAATAAGGCAGATCGGGTTCCAGTTCTAATTCCTCATAGGTGAGTACATGCGTCGGATCAGGCATGTATTTCCTCAATAGAGATACGTGGAACACATCGTGAACTTTGGAGATACTTGGGGGCATTGCAAATCGGTAAGCTACAACCCCAATTCATTCTAGAATTTCGAAAGGTCCGATGTACCTGGGACTCAATTTACCTTTCTTACCAAAACGTATGACTCCCTTCCACGGAGATACCTTCCGAAAAACATGATCACCGACTTGAAATTCCAAATCCTTCCTTCGATTATCGGCATAGCTCTTCTGCCTACTTTGAGCTGCTTTGATGTGATTTTGGATTACTTTCACCTTTTCCACCGTTTCCTCCACCAGTTCTGGGCCTACAAGTTTTCTTTCACCAACATCATCCCAACAGGTTGGTGTACGACATCTCTTTCCGTATAACGCTTCATATGGTGCCATCTGAATACTCGAATGGAAGCTATTGTTATAGGAAAATTCTACCAGAGTTAAATATTGATCCCACATACCCTGAAAGTCAAGTGAGCAAGATCTCAACATGTCTTCTAAGGTTTGAATAGTCTGTTCTGATTGTCCGTCTGTCTGAGGGTGGTAAGCAGTGCTCAAATGAAGTTCAGTATCCAGGGATTTCTGAAGACTTTTCCAGAATCTTGAAGTAAAACGGGGATCACGATCAGAAACAATCGATAGGGGTACTCCATGAAGTCTCACAACTTCATTAATATATAGTCTTGCTAGACGTTCCATGGGTAGATCTTCTCTTATATCAAGAAAATGTGCTGTCTTGGTAAGACGATCAACAATAACCCGTATTGCATCGTTCCTTCTAGGAGTCTTTGGTAGCCCCATGACAAAGTCCATCGTAACACTGTCCCATTTCCACTCCGGTATGGGAAGAGGTTGCATGACTCCTCCAGGCTGTTGCCTTCCAGCTTTCACTTGTTGACAAACCATACATCTTGACACAAAATCAGCAATCTCCCTCTTCATGTTGTCCCACCAAAAATGTTCCTTCAAATCTCTATACATTTTGGTGCTCCCAGGGTGTATAGAGAAATTGGAACTATGAGCATCATCCAGTAATTCCCTTTTTAGATCAAGTATATTGGGAACACAAAGTCTCTTCCCGAATTTCAAAATTCCATCTTCATACACAAAGTCTCTCAATCTCCCATCATTCATAGCTTTAATCTTCTTTTGGAATTCTTCATCATCGGTCTGAGAACTCTTAATCCTTTCTAGAAAAGATGGTTTGGCAACCATTTGAAAAAGCATTGATGTCTCAACTTCCCTGGTTATTCCCATGTCCATCTTCACTAAATCCATGAAAATTGGATCCCTTTCAATTCTCATATTGTTCAAAACTCCATGGTCTTTTCTACTCAAAGCATCTGCCACCTTGTTTGCCTTCCCTGGGTGGTAGTGTATCGTACAATCATAATCCTTGAGTAATTCAAGCCATCTCCTTTGCCTCATGTTGAGTTCTTTTTGTGAGAAAATATACTTCAAACTCTTGTGATCAGTATAAATCTCACATTTTTCACCATAGAGGTAGTGCCTCCATATCTTCAAAGCAAAGATCATTACTGCTAACTCGAGATCATGAGTAGGATAGTTTTGTTCATGAATTTTCAACTGTCGTGATGCATAGGCAATAACTCTATCATTCTGCATAAGGACACAGCCAAGTCCTTTCTTCGATGCATCACTATAAATAACGAACCCATCATTCCCCGATGATAGAGTCAATATAGGAGCATTGACTAATATTCTCTTCAGTTCTTCGAAACATTCTTCACACTCTTTTGTCCAAACAAATTTAACCCCTTTACGTGTGAGCTTCGTTAATGGGTTAGCCAATCGGGCAAAATTCTGGACGAAACGTCGATAATAACCTGCCAAACCAATAAAACTACGTACCTCAGTTATACTCGTAGGTGCTGGCCATTCTTGGATTGCCTTGGTATTAGAAGGATCAACATAGATTCCATATTTAGAGACAATATGGCCAAGAAAAGAAATCTCCTGAAGCCAGAATTCACACTTGCTAAACTTCCCATATAATTCATGCCTCCTCAGAGTCTTCAAGATAATGCGCAAGTGATTTTCATGATCTTCGGAGGTTTTGGAGTATACCAAGATATCATCAATAAATACCACCACAAATTCATCGAGATACTCCTTGAAAACTCTATTCATTAGATCCATGAATACAGAGGGTGCATTAGTCAATCCAAACGGCATTACAGTAAACTCGTAATGCCCGTACCTGGTTCGAAATGCTGTTTTCGGAATGTCTTCCTTCTTCACACACAACTGATGGTATCCAGATCGAAGGTCAATCTTTGAAAAGTATTGAGCTCCATTCAATTGGTCAAATAAATCATCAATACGAGGTAGGGGATACTTGTTCTTTATCGTTATAGCATTGATCTCCCTGTAGTCGATACATAACCTCATAGATCCATCTTTCTTTTTAACAAAAAGAACAGGGGCTCCCCATGGAGAAACACTAGGGCGAATAAATCCCTTATTACTCAATTCCTCTAGTTGTTTCTTTAGTTCGACTACCTCTACAGTGGCCATTCTATAAGGGGTCTTCTATATAGGCCTTGATCCAGGAATCAAATCAATAGAAAACTCAACTTCTCGTTCTGGAGGATGTCCAGGTAAATCTTTTGGAAATACATGTACAAATTCTTTCACAACAGGTACATCCTCTATTTGAACATTCCTTTACTCACCCGCAGTTATTTCATTCTCTTCCTCCCCAATAATTGAATTTAGTTGAGCTATTGAAGGTGGATCTAAATAAGAATTAGGTGGTGACAATTCTGCTCTAAAAATAAGGTGTTCCTTATCATTATCATCAAGAATCGTAACCTATTTCTTCTTACAATAAATCTTCGCATCATAGTCCGAAATCCAGTCCATACCGAGGATTATATCAAACTCAATCATAGGTATGACGATGGGATCAGCAGATAAAGAAAATTTATGTGCTCTAATGGGGACTGATTCACAAAACTTTGTTGCAACGATACTTCCCTTAGGAGTTTTAACTAACAACTCCCTTATTAAATCAAATTGGAAATATCTAATTTTCTTAGCAAACTGGGAAGATATGAAACAATGCGATGATCCAGAATCACATAATGCATTTGCTAAACTTGAGGAAACCATTAAATTACCTGCCACCACGTCTTTCGGAGCTTCTACCTCAGCAGTAGTGATAGCATAAGCCTGGCCTTGATCCCTTGGCCTTTTCTGAGGTAAGTTCTCCTGACGCTTAGGACATGCATTTGCATAATGCCCATCTCCCTGCAATTGTAGCACTGAACGTTGGTAGCTTCCTTCTTCCCCATGCAATCATGAGCTTGGTGGCCTTTTTCACCACACTTATAACAGACTCCCATTCCCTTCAAGCAAGTACCGGGGTGTTTCTTCCCACATTTACCACATGATTGATATTCAACCTTTCCTTTATTCCCCTTATTTCCATTCCCAGATTGATTAGCAGGTCTCTTCTTCTCTTGCTTTTCTTTAAAGTCATAAGACTTAGAGAATTCATTTTCGGTCTTGATAGCACATGAGACAATGTCTTCGTACGATGAAAAGGATTGTGAGACTAATGCTCGACGGAGAAATGGTTTTAACCCATCAAAGAAACGATCAATCTTACTTCTTGGGTTGCGAATATAATCTCCAGCATACCTCGCTAACCTTGTAAAGTTAGCCTCATATTTGTGACATTCTCATCCTCCTTCTGTCTCAGACTCAGAAATTGCCTTTCCATATCTGCTCGATGGTCGCGAGGGAAGTATTTTTCTAAAAATAGATCTTTGAACTCCCTCCATTCCATATTTGATACTTCATCATCTTCCTTCATGTTCTGAATCAATGACCACCATTGATCAGCATCTCCAGTGAGGCGGTAAACTGCCATGATAACTTTTTCCCTTTCACTGCTCCCCAAAGCCTGAAATATTTTCTCTAGGGAAAATATCCATTGCTCAGCTACTAAGGGATTTGTATTCCCATTTAACGTTGGTGGTTGTTGCCTCATGAATAGATCTAACATTGATCCTCCACACTGCGGATCAGGGTGCTCCATACGGGTAAGGTTATTATTCATAACCTGAGTAAGTTGTCCCAGTATGGTGATTAGCTGATCAGCACCAGTTGCATCACCAGCCCCACTATAATTATCTTGAGCAGGAGGGCAATCCCTACATGGAGTGCGTGCATTGATACGGTTTCCATTTCTTCCACTAGGCGCCATTTCTAAACAATGGCATAAACTAGATCAGTTTATGAATCAAAATACATAATCCCATACTTATAAAACACTTTACATAAATTGAACTATTTATGGATATAATACATAATCATAAGAATGTTTTCTTTGAGGAAGTATATACTCATAATCCCTTCAAAATGATTTGTAAAGAAAATGAGAGTTATCCTAAGCATATCCCCCGGGAGTGTCGTAACCAAGAGTGCAGCAAGGCCCGTTGTCGTGCACCAGTTCCCGTTCGAGTCTAGCTAAAAGCGGTGTTTTCAGGTTTTACCCCTAGGTACATCTGTGCCAGAGCCGCCTCTACCTGCTCGTATCCAGACATGGATGTATTGCTTGGAAAACTCACAAAATCTCTACAATACCAAAATTCTAGGAAGTTCTTCTATACTAATCCTCAAAGCTCATCTTAGGTCTACGTGCTCTAATCAGAGTTTATCTAAATCTAGCTTCCAAGGTTTGTACTAAACTTCCTCTGATACCAACTGTAACACCCCGACCCTAGTTTCCTAGAGTCGGTGCATTATTACATAACATTGGCATGATCACATGAAAGATCAAATCCCGAAAGACCGATTGGTTTAGTAGCCTTGGAAACACTAGATATATTCATAAGTTTTACATTACATCATAAAATGAAAAACTACTACAACAACATAATGTTTCCACAGTCCACACTATAATCCCCTCATAATATCCCTGCAGGTCATTCATAACTTACATCTTCACTTCCTGGGAAAAATAAAACATAGAAAAGGGGTGAGCTCAAATGCCCAGTAAGGATAACAATATAGCGGAAACTTTCATAAATAAGAATAAACATTTAAGGCAATGTATAACTAAAACAAAAGCCTTTTAAACAAGAACTTTAAACATGGTATGGCATAAATAAAATGAAATAATTCCATTTACTTATTCACATGGATATTCTACTAATCGAATAATCACATGCAAAAATCAATAACCACTTTCATAATGTTGGAATGCATAATGCCAGACTATCATAACCACATAGCCAAGGCCTCGTGCCAAGACTACAAATAAGATTTTGTCAAGGCCTTGTTCCAAGACACTAGTTTGTCTCATGAGACCTACCGATGCATCGAGGAGCTATAGCGGGCTCCACCCGTCACATATTATGTCCAATGCATTCCCATATGAAAAGGTTTAAACATAACATAAACATTCGTATTAAAACTAGCATACGAAATGTCAATACTTTCACCATAAACTATGAATGGTATAAAAATAGCACATCCACAGTCAAACATATCACAAAACCTTCAATACAATATAGAAGTTTTGTATCATAATAAATCAACTTCAAATAATCTTAAAATCCATCAAAGGATGTTGACATAGATGAAATCAAAATTCTTTTTAAAGAAATATCTCCTTTTATTTTGAAATCATTTAAGATCCATATAAAATAAAACATTTTCTTTGAAAATATTCTTATAAGCTTGTAAGGGAAGCTTTGAAGATTTTATAACGGCGGAAAATAGCCGCACCCGCCGTATAAGTTAAAAAAACATTCTTACCTTAATTTTGTCGAAATGGTTAAAAAGAACCTTGTTTTGAAAACGACCGAAAGATTCCTTTATAAACCACTTATAAAAGTCAAAAAGGGTATAAATGACTTTAACTCATATTCTAGTAAATAGTAAAAATGTTTTTAAATACATTTTTAAGAAACATGGATGTGGATGATAAAGAGATCCCAGTAGATTATTACGTATAAACAACCTTGGATAATGAAGAGGTTGTAAGGTAAACCCTTACCCTGTACTTTTCCTTGGTTGGGGTAGGTTAACCTCCTATATAATGGTGAAATAGTTGTTATTAAATTATACAAGAATCATATATATTAATATGATATCATATATGATCTTTTAACATTGATTTGTTAATAATATCTTCGAATTATCGTCGTTTCGGGAGTTAACTTACTCATTTTCTTTTATATGTTTTGTTACATAAGCCATGGTTGTTGTATCTTATTCATATCCAGAATGATATATAGTCCTTAAACATCATTTTTAAATCATCAAATGATAATTATACTTGAATGGATACGATGGAGAATGAATCTCATCACGTTCGTGGAGACGGTAGTCCGTACGTACGCACGAGCGACAATATCATTCTTTTGATATTAAAATAATATATAAATGGATGGTATATCATATATACAGAATCATTAAAATGTTATATTTATTATTTACATCATTATTATACCCATCCATATAATATTATATTGAATAACAATTACACCACGACGTGGAGACGGTAAGCCGTACGTACGCACGTATGGTGACATGTTATTCAAAAGGTGGATAGAATACTGAATATGGTTGTACCATATTTATAATAACATCACAGTATATGTGAGATACTGGAGTTATTATTTTAGAATGGTAAGAACAAAGGAAGAAGAAGTGGAAGAAGAAATGAACTTGGAGAAGGGTGGTGAAATCATTACCACTTCTTCGGGTTCTTCCTTTTGAATTGATCAAAAGGGATCCTTAGGTTGGCTTTCTGATCAAACTAAGGCTTCTAGGTTGTAGTGAGGGATGTTGGGAGAGTATTTGGGCAGAGTTTGGCCGAACCAAAAGGCTTTTAAGGTGTGAAGAAATGAGAAGGAGGAGTGCCCTTTTATAAGAGGGGTGAGGGGCACCTTTGGAAAAGCTAGAAATATTAATTTATAATAAATTCATATTCGGTTTATAATGGCTCCAAAGTTGATTATTCAAAGGTTAAGGTGGGGATAGGTCGAAAACCACTCAACCAATAGAATTTATACAGGTTTGGGTACTTATATTAACCTTATCTTTAAGTATTAACTCTTAGTTAATTAGTTTCACTTTTACAATGTCTCTTTGTATTTTTATATAATATGGTTAATAAACTTACTATATACATCCAAGATACCCCAAGTGGTATATTAATGATTAACCAATCATGATATAAGTCTCTTGGCCGAACCTCATATTTTTAGGAATTTAATATCAATTAATAATATAATATTTGTTTTAAGAACTCTTTTATGTCTATTTTGACACTATTCAATAGTTGATTTTTGTGAAACTCATAACAGATTTATTACTTCGAACAAAGTCAATTAAAGCAATACTAATATATCATATTATCCTATAAAATTAGTTTAATTCATTAAAAGTTGCATATTATATTTATTTGGGTATTTATAATATCAAATATTTTAATTTTTCACTATTATAGTAATTACTGCGTCATCATTGTGTCATAAATAAAATAACTTATTTAATGTCTAAAAATTATAAATAAAATATCATTATGTAGGAAATCTTTTTAGCTTTCTAATTAATATTTATAATCTAAAATCCAACATATATAACCCTATGTAACAATTGTTTGGCTAAAAGATATATGCTTGTGTCATTTTTTGTATTCATTTTAACTTAATTAAAATAAAGTGTCATTATCACTTACAAGTGGATCCATGGGGTCCCAAAATAAACCCAAAGATTCCAATGGTCGACCATGTATCAACCAATAGGGTTATGACACGTTTTAGGGTAATTTAGTATTATTATAATATTATTGTTTTAACCCTTATTTACCGGATTAACCCTTAACCATGGTAAATAAAATATTTACCGCAGTAATTATTCAAAATGTCTAAAAATAAAAGTTACCCATTTACACAATTTGAACATCCTGATTCCAAATATGGAATCCATTTTCCTAAATTCAAAACACAGAAGTGGCAGAAATTAATTTAAAATTAATTCCCGCTGTCAAAACAAAAAGCGTGTTTTTAAGAGATAATAACTATCAAAAGATTGACACTTGTTTCTGTTCGGTTTAATTGTAAAATTATGTCCAATGACCAACATTATATTAAATGGTAAAAATATATTCTAAATATACGTTAAAACCACTCAAATTCATAATTTATCACTATTAATTATTTTGATTAAAAAAGTTGTTTTTAATTAAAATTTAGTAATTTTCACTATTCATCAAAATATGAAAGTTATCCGAAATGTACCAAAATTTCACCTTAGGCTAAATTCGATATTCAGAATCCAAAAATGAAGTCAATTTTCAGATATAAAATATATATAATTTCAAAATTAGGTATTACTATTCATAACAGCTAGTTTGATTAGTTACGGTGTGTTAGAACTCGGTGTTGCGTACAACACACGCTATCACATTATTCAAAGAGAAGCGTACCGTAGAAGCTTGGGGTGTTACAATAATAACGAAGAACGAGATCTAGAACGAAATCCTAAATTGATGATTAAACTAATAAAGATATCAAATACCTTGATGTAGATCTAGATCGAACAATATTTAAAATTCCTATTATATTTGTTAAGAGGAGTGGGAGAGAGACATATAGATTTAATCGGGAAGAAGAAACATACCTGGGGTGTTTTATATCTATAATCGGGTCATCAAATTACCAATAATGGAGGTTGGATGGGTTTAGAACTTGCCAAAGAGCCACCAAAATCAATAGAAAATTTTAGGGATTGAGTCGATATTGGTTTTAAGTTAATATGTGGGTTTTTTTATTTTTTAAAATAATTTTATGATAAATTAACAACAACTTCATAGTTTAGTGGGAAATTTGTAGGTAATTCCAAACCATGTTCCAAAATAGTGCGAATCTTTTAAGGGGGGAGGGGGTGTGGTAAAAAATTTCTCCTAAAAGTCTGCATGATTTGAAAAACTATGGGCCATCTGGGAAAACACCCTCTTTTGTTTTCATGGTTTTCTTGACTAGAGTGCACGGTCTGGGAAAACCATGTGACAACTATGCACTTTCCCACTATCTTCCAAAATTTAAAATTTTTACATAAACACAACCCAATGTAAAATCCAAATAAAAATTACTCAAAACTAGGCAATAGAGTACCCTAATCAAAATCAAGACACTTCTATATAATTGGTCAGGATTATAAAATCATGGATTTTTCACTAGTTTCTGAATTACATATTTTTATGCCTTATATCACGATGTTTTATCAATAATTTTGTAGGTTTCATATTTATATTTATTATACCTATATGTACATATTATTCAAAGTATTTATATATGATTTTTATCATATGTTTTTTCCCTTATTGAGAATATTAACACATATATATTCTTATGTGTCATTTCTTTGGGTTATAAAGAGAGTAAATTCATGAAAAATATAAAATATTTTAAAATTGGAATAATTTTGTGGACCTATTAATAAATCATTATGGATTAATATTTCTCTTAAATTGTGGATATTTTATATATAAAAATGGGTTTAACTTTGTATTGGTTATCTTATTTATCTAAAATATTTATCCTCAAAATGTATTTAGAATGTTTTGAAATAAAATATTTTCATTATGATATGTTGATGATATGCTCATGTTTTAAACTACAATAGTTTTCCATAGAGAATGTCTTATAAAACCTTCAAAATATTAATATTACCGATTAAGGATAATTTTTAGTATGCACATTCATTAATGTTTGGTGTGTTACGATTTAGCAAAATGTCAAAGGTATTTATAACTCTTTTGGGTTTTTGAGTTCATATTGAAAATATTGGTGATTAAAATCATGGATAGATAGTGAAAACACTAAGGATAGTTCTATGGGATATCACTAAGTGTAGGAAAATATCATGTTGTTTTTTATATAGATGTGGTGTGTTTTTTCTTTCAATAACTTCCCTATATGGACATAAATAGGTTGATGTGGTTTGTTTCATAGTTGACCCTATTGGTAATAATCATAGAAGTAGTTGATTGAGTATCAAATCAATCATCACTTTGGTGTTTGTGAGGTGTTCTAAAACAATAAAAATGAAAATAAAATATACGGGGTTATGATTTGGTCCATAATATTATATTTACCAACAATTATAAAGGTGTTTTTCCCAAATCACATTACTTAATTCTATTAAAAAGAACATGATAATCTATCATAAAGTAAATTATGTTAAACATAAATTATTAAAGGGTGATATGAAGGTCTTGATAGAGAATTTGTCTTATAATTGTGTCTATATATTCAAATGATTATTTACACTAATTTTATTCAATATCATTTATCATTTATTGATTTTTTGAAAATTGGTTATAAAAATTAATCAAGAAAATGTATGTATCTACTAACCAATTTTTCTTATAAAAAAATGGTAGCATACTTAAATGGTTTAGAATCATAATGTAATCAATATATAGAAAAAATAGAGGGATCAATGTCTTACATATGTTAGTGAGGATGATATCATAATAGATATTTATCCCTATCACTTTTTATTTTATTTTCACAAGTGTGCGCTATTAATATCATGGAATGTTATAAAAATAAAATTTATTTATGAGGAGTTAGTCCACCACACACAAGAGTTATGCTATCATATCCCCAGTGGAATATAATGTAATGAAGAATATATGATATCAAAACATCAAAAGTTTAACTATGTTAAAAATATCATATCTATGCATTAAGTACATAATTATAACAATCTATTAGAGGAGATGATGGAAAATTAATGACATCAGGTAATAATGTATTAGTTTTCCATACACATGAATAATTATTTCATATCTAATTTAAGGAATATGATATGGATTTACGTTATTTTTAGCTACTTGGTCCCCTAAAACATAGATTAGGTTTCTTCTTTTTTACATTGTCCTAAGATACATGGAATCACATCATAATAGACTAAATATTTTAGTATTCATAGTAAACTAGACACATACATGACTCCAACATTAACTAAAAATATATAAATTAAAGCATTACTTATTTAGATTAACATTATTCCCCTATAATATCCATATTTTCAAACATAGAACATGTCATATATTCATAATAATGGATACAAAATAAGGGTGAGATCAAATGCTTTATAAGGGTCATTTAAAAAAATATATATAAAAAATAAATAATAAAATTACATTTGAATAGGTAAATAACTAAGAAAACATTCCATTAAAATAACAGGATAATTTATGAAAGATTTGGAATGGAAAATAAAATAAAATAAATGAAATTTAATTAATAAACTGAAAATGTAATGCATCTATAGATAATATTATAGTAAAAATATCTTATATAATTATTAATAAAATCATACTGAAGGAAATTATTAATTATTGTATATCATGTCTCAGGCACAGGATACCTCTACTATCAATTCCATTCACAACACATATAAAAAAATAATAAAAACCCATTAATTTCTATCGTATTACATCATCTCATAAGGCATACTGATGCAATGAGAGGAACTATAATACTATCCCCCATAAATTACTATAAGTTTCAATCATTCCACATATATCAAATAATATATTTAATTCGTGACTCAATATTCCTTAACATCAAATATACACATTGAATAAAGTATAAAGAAATATCTATCTTTCCTAGTAAAATAAAAAATATTAAAATAAAAACACCATATGTAGAAAATGGAAATGGTTTTCAAAAAACGAATATCTATGATAATCAATATGGTTATTTAGTATAAATTTATGTTATAAATATATGAGGAATTTAAAAAGTTAAAGGGGGTGTTAATGATAGAAAAATAAAATAAATAAGTAATTTTTAGTAATATATTTGCTCAAAATAATCATAAAAATTAAAATGATGAATTTGGATGATTTTAACATATACACATTTGAGTAGAAATTATTGTTTTTTTCAATTTATGAATATATATAAAATAATTTGATTTATAAAAACATTCATGGTGAAATTATAATTTTCATTTTGAATAATATTTAGAATATTTTTTTCTTTGGAAAATTGATTATAATATTTTTTAAATAGAATCCACTAAAACATTAAAATGAATATTAAAAAAGTTAATATTATGACAACATGTAATTCTAGAGATGATGTAAATTTTAAAAAGATCATTTTTTCACTATAAAAAGTTTTTTAAAGATTCTTCTTCATAAAATGATGATAAAATTCGTTTTACTTTATCAAAAAAAATCCAAATAGGCATATTTTGGGAAATCAAATAATATTCCTTTTAATTATTTTTGAAAAGAGTAAAAAAATGGTTAAAATGGATATGATATACCATTTTGAAATGATTAAAAAATATATTTTTTTAAATCATTTTTAGTAAAAATGGTTTTAGAAGAATACATATTTATTACTAAAGAGAGAAATGACGTCCGATTTTCATAAAAACATTTTCCAAATTAATTTAATTAAAAAATAGTGGAAAAATGAAAAACATTAATTGAAAATATGATTAATAAATTAAAGATATGAAAATGAATGGGGTTTATTAGGGAATTTAAAAATAATTTCCATCATCTAAAATTCATGAATAAGAATCTATATTAAAATGAGATTGTGAAATAAACCTTGATAATGATCATAACATGGAATTGGGAATTAATTAATATAATTTTTTTCATTTTAACTATAAATAAAAATAATACAAGTGGAAAAAAATAAAATTTAATTAAAACTCATTATTCACAAAAACCCAAAATTACAAAATGAATGATGTATAAGTTTAACCCAATGAACGTCAATTTAGTTAAAAAACCCTTACTAGACACTTCGTTTTCATTGAACAATCCAAAAATTACACTATTGTGGTTTTAAACATTTTATTAAATTAATCTATATCCATATTAAAATTTATAATATCATATATGTTAATTTTATATAGTCATATCAAAATTCCATTGATAAGTTATCATTATTTTTGTTATTTATGGTGTTAATTGACTTGTTTTCACGTTTGAGACTCATTTTTAAATATATTATTATGCATATTATAAAATTTAATCATCTCAAAAATAATAATCATGAAATATTTATTATAAATCTATGTCAATTTTAATTTCTTAAAATTAATTAATTACTTCTTTTTAAAATGAAGTATGTTACGGTCATGGGGATGGTAGGTTTTACGTACACATGAGTAACATTCCGATTCTCAAAAAATCATAATGAAAATAGGTAATATAATTTTTTATCCTTCCAAAAAATAATAATAATTTAATTTAAAAATTATATACTTATATATATCATCTATGGGGTGTGGTGATGGAAAAATTTGTCACGTCACTTCGTGATGGCAATAGTCCACACATTGACGAACAATAATATTATATTTAATTTCGTGAAAAAGTATGAAAGAAAATAATATTTATTATATTTTCACGGTGATAAAAATTTCATTAATATAATATTTGTATCATTTATATAAAATATAAAAATTAACTTTATTCTTTTTACAATCCATGTAATGTGATTCTGAAATATGAATCATATCGCTTCGCGAGGTGGTTATCCACAATACACACGAGCGATGTTATTTTATCCACTACAGATTGGAATGAACTATTATATATTAGATATAATTACACTGGTGGTATAAATATGTTGTAAATATTATATATATACATTTGATCCATAATCATACCTTACCATGAATTGATGTAATGGCAGAATGAATAACATTGGTTCGCATGGCGGTAGTCTGCCAAAATCACGAACCATGATTTAAGAACCTATTTGATAGAAGTGGAAATGGTTGTAGGTCATGTACGTATTACAAAATCATAAAATTTTATATATGATAACATTTTTATTACAAAAATAATTTTATAATAACATAGTAATGAGACGGATATAGAAATGATTTAGAGATTCTTTTGGAAAAACATTAACTCTTCTCAGTGTATCATCATTTTCTTTTCAATAAAGCATTACAAGGTAGGATTTATTAGAAAAATAATTCATTTAGGATTATGGGAAAGATGTTTGGAAGTTATTTGGGATGTTATTGGGTCTTGTAAAGAGGTCTGGAGATACAAATTAGAGAGAAGGGTGTGTGCATTTATATGTTAGGTGAGTGACACAATTGTATTTTTTTGAAAATATTAAATTAGACACACACTATTTTCATTTCAAAACCTAAGAAAATGTCCATTATTAAAAATAAGGAATATTAAATTTAAATTAAACCATAAATAGGGTAATTTTCATGTTTTTCATTCATTTTTACTCTTATCTTCTCAGTTTAACCCCATTGTAAATCCATTATTAACTTAACCATGATAATTAATTTTCTACTTTTTTCAGATTTTTTTATTAAAAATATAATCTAGTGTTATTATTAATCATAAATTTTTATTATTCTAAATCATTAACCATTTTTTTCAAATTAATTTCATATAATAATAAATTTTAATTTATCATTAATTTCACATATGTTTTGAGTAAACATGTTTTTATTTGAAAATGATTAAAAGTATATAATATTTTTTTTATCAATATTCAATTGTAAAATAAATTCAATTAAATAAATTAGACTAATTAATACATTCTTGATAAAAATTATGTAAAACAATTTAAAATCTAATTTAAAATTAGAAATAATTTATACGAATAATCAGTTTTTAAACAAAATTTGATATTTTTAACTATTTATCAAAAATGTGAATTTTCAGGATTGACACAAATATTAATCATAAGATAATGATTGTACTAAATATTAAAAATTATGAATATTTTTTCAAACTTTTTTTATAGAGTTTCCAAAAATTATGTTAAATAAACATGCCCAATGTGGGAAAAAATGTTTTTATAAAAAAATATAGTTTTTGAGAAAAAGATTCTTTTTATTTTAAATGATATTTAGTTTAATTATAATCAATAGATAACTAATATTTTCATAATATTTTTATTACTATTCATAACCTCCAATTTTTTAGTTAGGAATTAACTATATCTTTATATAATAAAATTTTAATAATATGTCACATTTAATTTAAACTTAGTATTAGGTGTAATGAATTCTCTAGAAATGACTATTTTATTTAAAATATATTTTATTATAACTTCATAGAGTTTTATATTTTTATCTAATCATGGTTATTCATTTAAAATGTTGTATCAAATATATTATTCTTATTTTATACATTTAGGGTGTTACATTCTTATAACCTTAAAAAAATTAATCTTCACAATTTAGATTTGATCTCGATCGTCCTAGATTTTAAATTTGAAAAAAACATTGTCGAAAATCCAAAATAAAAAAAGTTATAATATAAAACCACTTAATAAAATAGAAATCAATGTATATATTTTATTGCGAATAAAACTTAAAAATGGTTCCTTGTATGATAACATAAGTGGTAAATGAAATAATGAGCATATAAGATAGAGGGAACATATAATATATAGTGTGTGAGGTCATTAAACAAAAGAAAGTGAATTAAAATGGAAACATAAGGGCCTAAAAACTATAAATATGAAATTACTTATAGGCTCATTTGATTCATCAGATATGATGGAAATCGTAAAACAATTTTGTTTCAATGAACTATTCAAAATATTGATAAAAGTTGTTATCTATTAATATATATAAGTACACATAATTGGTATATTTCTATATTTTCTAAGAAAAAGTTCTTCCTTATGGTTTGATATTATTAATTCACACTTTATCACATAGTATAAGAAATGAATATCGAAAAATGATTTTGTGACTCATAGAAGTGTTTCGAGTCTTTCCAAATGTCTCCAATGATTTTTTAAAACCATTATGGTTATCAAAGGTTATCTGATATGACTATATTTATTTCTAATGAATTAATATAAGAATCTATAAAATATTTTCCATTGTAAACAATAACAGATTTCCTAAATTGTTAATTATTTGGCCCTTACTGAAGATTAAGATCTGTGACTTTCGAAAGACGGTCATTGATCTTCCAAAATGAACATATCATCAATCCCCAAAACAAAACGATGTTCCTCTTAATTTTCACAGATACATCATGGAAATACATTCATTCTATATTCTATTGAAACATTTAAATGAAATCAATTACTAAAAATACATATTAAAAACATGAACTATTCCTTATTCCTTATGTAAAACATAGATTTCTTGATACATTCCTAAAATCCTTTTTTAAATCCATACAACATATAACACTTTTTCAAAAAATGATTAATAACTTCCAAGGTATTCAATACTATTCAATTTACTCAATCCATATCAATTATCTCTTTATTCAAACATAATTATATTAACATTGAAACTATATTAAGGGTCCTCAATCATATTTTTTCTATGATGTTCAACTTTTTATTGAATACATTATCTTATTCAATAGTAATGTTTAAATAATTATTTCAAATCCTAATAAAAAAAGAAATACAATAAAATCCTTAAAAATTTCATAATTATAACATCCTTGGAATCGTTTTTAAAACACTAAAATGAAATAATTCATGATTCTAAGAACAAGAACATTAATCATTTCTCTTAAACTAAGTAAATATCATATGGTTTAACATGATCCATTAGCTTCATTTTGGATATATTCTATTGAGTCATGTGACATTTGTTTTGTAAAAAATAACATTATAGTTGAATCATTATACATTGATTTTTTTATTCCCCTTACTATAATAAGAACAACGGTATTTCTCATCACACATTTAGGAAACACACATTCCATTACAACAAGTATATGTTGTTTCTCTCAAAAACTATCAAAATTGGGAAAACCATTATCTACCATCATCAATTTATCCATACTAATATTCTCTTTTGTCACATAGAATCAATAATAATTTCATAATGATTTATATAATTTGATAAAAATTATATTTTGTTCTCATATGATGAGAATGATTAGGAAACTAGTTACTATTGATATACTAGTTTAAGTACATCATTGAAATAGAAAATCAAGAACTTTGGATTACATGCATTAATTTGGTTCCTAATACATTTACAACACACCACTTCTTAATGATGTGATTCAATATATTATACAATATAACTGTGAAACATAACTTAAAATACCAATACTAGTGACATAATTAAAATAAATTTAAAATCTTATGCATAAAAAATATCATAAAAAATATTTTTTTTCATTTTGGATATATATAATATAAAATCCATCATAATGTTTTTTAATGAAAAAATAAATTATCCTAAGAATAATAGAGTAGAATGTTGTCTATTTCTAGACATTAGGTGATGATCAGTTCAATCCTAATATACCTTATTCAGATTTATTTTACCTAGGAACATCCCTCATAGAACTATGTCCACTTCTATATCTAGGCAGAGAATCATTTCATAAGAATGAAAACAAAATATCTAATCTAATAAAACATTTGGTTGTTCTTTTATATATATCATAAATTTTATCATAGGATTATGTTCCGTAATAAATGTTTCTCTAAATCTTGATTCCTTGGTTTCTACTAAAAAACTTTCTGATACAAACTCTTGTGACCCTAATCTATGTAACCTCAAGTCAGTGTATTTTTTATTACATATGAATCGGATAAAAAGAATCAAATACCAAATTATATAATATTTAATTAATCTTAGGAAACTACATACATATTTTATTCCAATATTACATTTTAATTTATATATTAGGAATCATTTTTTAAGATTTACATTATTCCCTCTAGAATAAAATTTCATATCAAATATAGTACACTTCATTGATTATTGATATTGGAAACAAAATAAAGATATGATAAAATTATTTTAAAGGATTATTTATATTATAATCTATCGTTAATAAAAAAACCATAGTTAATATATAATGGTAAATCACTAAAAAAAATGACATTTAAATAACATGATAAGACTGGATCAATATGGAAAGGTAAACAACATAAAAAACATTCAATTTAATCAAGAAATTGAAATTAATATGCATCCATATATAATTTCATAGTGAAAGTGTCATGGATAAGGATAATTGAGATCATAATTAAGGAGATAAATTACTATTAGGCATCATTTCTATATAAGAAGATACACATCCCATAGATAACACTCACAATATGGTTTAAAATCAGGATAAAAACTAACTAATGTTATATTATTGATTTGTCTCAGGATACCTACTATTGAATCAAAGAGAATATATAATATTGGCCCCCACCCTTCATTTCATGTCCAAATAATTCCTCACATATCAAATAATATATTTAATTCATGAATCAATTTTCTTTAACATCAAATATTAGTATTATGTAAAAGATAATGATCTTTCAACATTTCCCCCATCAAAAACTATTACTCAAAGTAAAACACCATATGTATAAATGAGACATGGTTTACGAAATAATAATGTCCATGATAAATGATATGGATATTTAGTGTAAATTTAATATATAATGATTATAGTAATGTGAATATTTCATGATGAAGTAAATGACCATAAATTGAAACAATAAAGTTAATTTCAACACTAACAATGGTTAGAATAATTATAAACCATACAGAGAAGGAATACAAGATTTATCAAAATATTACCACTGGATAATGAATAATTTTTTGTGAAGTTTGTGAATATAAATACCCTAAAAAGAACAATAAAACCATTCTTGAGGAAAATATTATTTTCACTGATGGTAGCTTTAAAAAATATTCTATAAAAAGATTATAGTAATCATGACAAAGGAAGATTCAACTAAATTATGTTCAGAATGGAGGTTAATTCCATGCATGTTATAAAATATAAAAATTTCATTATTTTTCAGCAAAAAAGGTTATGAAATATCCTACTTCAAAAAAAAGTATTTAATTCAAATTTTTAGTAAAATCCAATGAGGTGTTTGTTGAGAACAACAAAAATTATTAAAAAAACCCTCTATATGTAAGCTCAAAATGTATTATTTTGATGGATATATAATTAAACTATGGACTATATGATATTTTTAGGGATGACAGTTACGTAATTTTATGGGGTTTTCCTAAGAAAAATGGATTTTCTGTTGTGAATTTGAGAGGAGAGTGGGTGTCCTTTTATCAGTGATGGGAGTTTAACACTTGTAAATTTTGAAAAACAAAAGTTGTACCCATGATATTTACAATACGCATTGAAATAATGTAGAATTCATGATACACAGACAAAATATTGAAATATTCATTATAAATAATTGAATTTATACTATTTTTAGGATATTCTAACCCTTCTATTTTTTGTTTTCCCCCAAAAAACATGGATTCACCCTAATAGAGGAAAATAAATTTTACAATTCTCAATTAATGTTATGGTCACAAAATATGTTCAAATTAGTAGAAAATATAAATTATTCTTATTTAAAATATTTTATCAATTTTATCTTATGAAAGTTTTAGAGGTGGAAAAATATAATTTTAAACAAAACCAATAGAAGTGATGGAAAATAAAGGTATCAAAAACTATATTATTTAGGAAAAAAATATTTTACATTAACTATATGACTAGTGATAATATTGGTATGAATATCAAATAATATTTAATAATTTGTATTATATAATATTAAATTAATTAATTGTTCAATTTGAAATATTATAATTAATTTAATTGGATAAACATTATGCACATTAAAATAGTTTTCATAAAAGCCTATTTTTTTAAACAATATTTAAACATAAACTAAATTCCAATAAAGTATTGATTCAAACCAAAATATATTTCTTATATATAACTAAATAATAAATATTTTAAAAGAAAATATAAGAAAATATAATGGTACTTTTAATCTAATTAATGTATTAAAGTTAAATAAACTTTTTAAAAAATATGTTTTATTCACTATTTGCTGGAAAACATATATTTTCTAAAAAGTCCCAAATCATTACAATATATGAATTTTAAAATTATTATTATGAAAATGATTTTAATTTTATGAAATAATTTTATAATATTTATAATAATTAATTATTATATTTCCTCATAAAATGGAATAAAAATAATTTTTGATGAACACATATTTTTATAGAATTAATTAACATTATTAAATATTTATTGATTTTTTACAAATAATTTATAACTATTTTATATTTATATGGAAATATATATATATTAATAAATATATCATAATTTAGATAATAATATTCATACCTGTAAATTTAGCAGAAAGTATATTTTGTTAATATACTTCATCTGTCATTTTATCCCGATATTTTTTACTGAAAACGCTACCGATTATAGTTTTATTTTTTAAATTAATAAGTTGTAACAACATAAATCCATTAATAAATTTCACCATTTAAAGATTATCTTTATCATTGTAATCAAGGATCAGTCATTTAAAAATCACTTTGTTGGAGACCCACTTCCTTAAAATGGTCACTAAAACATCCTAGGGATAATTTTGAAATAGAACTACAGATGTCATATAAAATAACACATAACTAGGATTCCAAATAGGGTAAAAAGTTTGGGAATTCAATACAAAGACATGGAATAAATTTTTAGTATCAAAACATTAAGGGAGTGTGATAAATATCATTTATCACATGAATTTTGATGATTATTATAATTTTAATGATCACAATACGATAAATCAATGATGATTAAAAATACCAATTTATTCCTAAAAAATGTTCCCATTAAGAAACATTTTTCTTCTTCTTAGAGATGGGGAATTCCTTTATCATTTTGACTAATATCATAAAACTTAATTTCTTTTGTAGTATAATTTCCTCAATAAATAAATTTCCACTAAAAAGTTATAATATTCCAGTGATGAGATTCCAATATGAAATTTTCAGGCCTAATTAACAAAAATCAACTTATAATTGATGAAATAACCCCAAATGGACAGAAAATTATTCCTCATATCATTAGACATTAACCACAAAGAATTTGGTCTTTATAAAACTAGTTCATTACCAAAATTATAGGGGTCCTCTTCTAAAACAACATTAATAAACTAATCATTGAATCACCATTAATCCCAAAGTTAATCTATATCATAAAAAACATGTTTGAATTTTAAAATTTATTATTATAAATAAAATATTTTTTATTTAAATGTTTTATATCATACAAACAAAGATATCACATATGCAAATTTCACAAGTTTCATCCTTGCCATCCTTTGGTTGTGGGTTTATGTATTGTGGCCGTGAAGATTTTTTGTAATGGCCCAGACCTCTCCAGCCCATTACTTTGTCAAAAGGAAGGTCATGAAGTGTTTTGGAGGGTAAAATGGACTTTTCCCACACTTTCCAGGATTTTGTAAGTACACACCGTGTAGTGTGAGTACACGCAATGTATCACCTTGTCAGTTATACCCCATGTTGAAGGCCGCGTCCTTGCCGTGTGAAATAAATGAGTACATTCCGTGTATCCAATACTACATGTCGTGTAGTCCCTCCCCGCTTACGCGTTACCCTCAAACTGTGTGTTGACCAGTCAACGACTGTGTGCTGTGTTGAAGCCGTGTCCTTACCATCTGAAATAAATGGGTACATGCCGTGTGTCCAATACTACATGTCGTATAGCCTCTCCCCATGTACGCATTACCTTTAACCCGTGTGTTGACCAATCAACGGCCGTGTGCCGCATTAAAGGCCGTGTTGGAAGCCGCATGGTGACCGTGTGAAATGACCTAGTACACGCTGTGTACCATAAATTACATGCCATGTACTTTTGTTTTTCTTGCCTATAAAAGGAGGGGTCCCCTCCTGCTTTTCAACCCACCCCTCTCCTCCCCATTACTATGAGCATAGCTCTCCAAAGAGACTCAAAGGCTCCTTTTCTTACATAACATCTTCGTCGGAGCTCCGATTTACAATCCGTCAGTGGCCACGGGATCATAACGATGAGGTGGAACTTCTGAGCTTGTATCCGTTGTCTTTCCATCGATCATTCCTTTCCAAATTCCACCCGAGGAGGTTTTGCTGGGACTCGACTGAAGTGACGGACGCCGACAGACATCTTCTAAAGTTGATCCAGGGGAGCGTTGTGATCAGAACCTATTGAGGTAGGGATCTTACCTTAGTCTCTCTAAATTTTGCAACATATGGGGTGGGTATCCTCTTGTTTTAATGAGAAACTGTTGAACCAATAAACGAATATAATAACTGGATAAATAAAGGGGATGGGGAAGTTGTTATGTTTATCTTTATATCCTATGATATAATGTTGTGAATGGAATAGGCTTAGGCCTAATAAATATCATGCTCATTGGGGGCCTTTTCTTGCGCAATTAAATGTTGCCCTATCTTTCTAGACCGTTTATGGATGGGAACTTTGTTGAACGTGGGAATTTGGTTAATCACGTAAAGTTGGATGATATAAAATCTGGAACCCCTGTGTGATCACCCCGGTTGAACAAAATGGAATAATGAACATGTGGGTGTTGGATTGGATACGTGGCATGTGATGGGGGTGTTTTGTGGGTTGTTGTGGATCGGGTGAGCAGCGGGGCTGCGGTTGACTTGGTTGTGGGTTGGTGTGAATGTTATGTTGGTGACGGGTAGCGGGGCTATGATAAATGGTATTAAATGGATAATGATGTAAGGGTTTCGATGTGATTGTGGTTATGGTGGTTGGAAGCGGGGCTGTAGGGATGGGCTTGAATGTGAACGAACTATGGATTGTGAATAATAAATAAAAAGTGGAAGAGTTAATGAATGGTGGGTCATGGTAATGGAACGGGATTAATAATCGATGGGTTAGTTGGTTAATAATAAGGGACTTGTTTTTTTGCTTATGTTTTCCTAACTTAATTTGTGGATGGCAGGGATATGATTCACGAACGATTGATATTGTTGGTTGCGGTTGGTTGCCCAATTGATAAGGAACTAAATAAACTAATTCTGCTAAAACGTGAAAACATAAATGGGGTTGGGGTTTTTTGTTGTATGCGTGCTTCGTAGTTGCAGTGCCAAGGCACGTGCTCAGTTTCTCTTTTTAGAAGCCATAGGTTGGGCTGTGTGTTTGGTATACATATATGTATCTGTATCTTTTGTGTTTTATCGCACCCCACCCATGTTGAGCACTTAGGGTCGAATACTCCCATTTCATGGGAGAGGGAGTTTTTCCTATAGTTACTAGCTCCTTCCTGCTCCTTCTTCCCTAGGCTGTGATGGCATGAGGCAACATTACACCTAAGACCCTTCAGGTAGGTTTCGATTGGGGTGGTTTTAGCCCAAGACTCTTCGGGCAAGTTTTACTATTTCCTAAGAATCATCGGGATGTGGCTCAGGTGTGTGCGAGCGGGATGCGTGGTTGTGAGGCCAAGGTGTGTGAGGGCGGGATGCGTGGTTGTGAGGCCCAGGTGTGTGTGGGAGGGATGCGTGGTTGTGAGGCCCAGCTGTGTGCGGGTGGGATGTGTGGTTTGTGAGGCTCATGTGTGTGCGGGCGGGGAGAGTGTGGCAGCGTCAGGACGTTCGCTGTTAGAAAGAGAAGCTAACTAATTGGAAATGGTGCGGGGTACCCAATACTCTTGCTTCTTTTATAATACTACCTATTGTGATTGTGTTTTTGGTGAGTGTGTCTAGTGAGGTTGGGTGGATAGAATTCCTTTCTAGGTTTCTTCTGTTGTTCTCACGGGACATCAGGATGTCTCCCCACTTGTGCACGAGAGCTTTAGGTTTCCCTACTGAGTATACTTGTATGATCACCCTACATTTGCTTTCAGGTTTTCAGGAGGACTACCAGGGCCGTGCGGGACCCTACTAGTTGGGACAGTTGGAGTTGTTGCAGTTTCTATACACTTGTTTCTTTTGGTATTTTACTTTTGAGCTTTCTTTTACTTGTACCTTGTTTCAGAACTATTTAAACATTCCTGTGGGATTCGTTTGGGTTTATTTCTATACACTTGTTCTTTTCCTTTTTGGTGGTTGACTTGTCCTATTTTTTGATCTTAAAATAATAAAAGGGTAATGCCTACCATATTTGTGAAAACTCATACCCTTGGTGTTAGTCGCCACTCCGGGGCCTACTAGAGGTGGGACTCGGGGGTCATTATCTCCCTTTCACCATTGCCAGCTCAGGAGGGGAATCTTTGGTGGGAGGGGGTCATGATAGAATGGTATCAGAGGTGATGGTTGAGAGATAGGATGGAGTCTGGAGTTTGGCACAGTGAGGATTGCATGGGATGGTAGGGAAACTGTGTTGGTTAATCTTAGTACGTAACATAGGTCAGGGAAGATTGGCTAGGACATGGGATTTTAGGGCCCCCCGTGATCCGATGTAAGGACTTGAAGCCTACCGAACGACCAAGTGAGACTACATTAATTGTAGGGTAGAGAACCTAGGGAAGGTACATCCATCATCATGATTGTGTTTTACTTGATTTGGGTGTTCTGGGAAAGAAATTGAAATAAAATGATAAAATAAAACCCTGAGAATTTCCTTACTACTTGGGATTAGGCGATCTTCATTTACCATACAGCTATGGCACCTGAACGTTGTCCCCGGGTGGCTCAGACGGCCGAGGCCTAGCAGATTCAGGTGGTCGATCAGTTGAGGATTGACCGAGAGGAGGAAGATAGCCAGTGGCAGAAGAATCTCCATTCTTTCCAGCAGAAAACCCTCAAGAAGTACAAGGGTAGTAATTAGGATACGGAGATAGAGGGGTGGATTGGGGAGATAGGGATCTCTTTTACCTTGATCCGTGCTCCGAGGGAGTACTGGGTTCCCCTAGGAGTCAGTCAGCTGGGGGTGCGGTGCGACAGTGGTGGACGCTCTGCCTCAGAGAGAGGATAGAGGCAGAGGTTCCATGTGATGACTTTGAGAAGGAATTCCGAGAGGAATTCCTTTCTTCCATGATCAAGGAAAAAAAGTGGCAAGAGTTACTCTCCTTCCAGCAGGGGATTATGTCAGTACGAGATTTTGGGATCAAGTTCAAGGATCTTATGCGCTTTGCTCTGGATCTCTTTACAGATGAAGAGTCTCGGGCGAGACGTTTGGAGGAGGCGCTTTGTCCTTTTCTCCAATATGCTGTCACCCCCTTCACCCTTCTGACGTACACGGTAGTACAGAAGAAGGCAGAGGTTGTAGAGAGGATTCACTCGTAGGGAGGTGAACCACATGAGGGGATCCAGCCAGGTTCGTCGAAAGGGAAGGCATTCAATAGCAGGTCTCCTATGACGGGACCTTCCAGGTTCAGGCCAGTGGGGAGCAGGCCCCAACAGTTCCAGTTCAGATCTACAGGTCTTTGTCCCTTTTTCACGAGCCGAGGACCGAAGTGTATTTCTTGAGTAGGTTTCTGGCTCATTCAGAGTCGGTGCCTGACCCGAGCTCAGTACGGTGGAGGTGGGCAGGTTTAGCGCCCACCTCAGCAGCACCAGTTGCCGGCGAGGACCTTCCAGCAGCAACAAAACCGTGCTCCTTTAAGGGAAGACTTTGCGGGAGGAGGCCGACCTCAGGGTACTCTCCAGGGACCTCGACCAGGTCATGGTCATGGAGGTGGACGACATCAGAGAGGCAGAGGAGCTAGGCATGGACAGTTTCACGTAGCAGAGTTGACAGCTCCGGCAGGACCAGAGGTGGTGCGAGGTATGATTTGTTTGTTCAGCACTCTCGTTTCTGCCTTGTTTGATTCGGGAGCTTCACACTCCTTTTTCTCACCTGTTCTAGCCCATGATTTGGGACTAGACGTAGAGAGACTTTCCGTACCACTGGTGCTGATTACACCAGTTGGAGGCCAGACCAGCGTATCTTGTGTTTTTTGGGGATGTGGGCTGACGTTGGGACCACATAGATCTAGTGGGGACCTTCTTCTGTTACAGATGCAGCCATACGATGTCATCCTAGGCATCGATTGGTTGTTTTCCATTAGTTCCATTATCGACTGCTTCCGAAGAAGGGTCATGTTCTCCAACGTGGATGGGCAGCGTGTAGATTTTGTTGGCGAGAGGAGCTATCAGGTGGGAAGCTGGCATGTGGAGACTCTCGTTTCTCTGTTAGGTGGGTTATCAGTGGTTCCAGCTGATACAAAGATGATGGATATCCCGGGGGTTGTTGGGGAGTTCCTCGATGTTTTTTCCTAAGGAGGTTGTGAGTCTACCCCCCCCCCCCCCGACGTGACGTTGAGTTCGGGATAGACTTACAGCCTTGTGCCCGTCCGATTTCGATGGCCCCTTATCATATGGCACCTTTAGAGTTGTAGGAGTTGCAGATTCAGATTGATGATCTGATAGATAAGGGTTTTGTTCGGCCCAGCGTATCGATATGGGGTGCTCCAGTTTTGTTTGTGAAGAAGGCAGATGGTGGTATCAGGCTGTGCATAGACTACCGAAGGTTGAACCAGGTAACGGTCATGAACTGTTACCCCTACCAAGGATAGATGATCTCTTCGACCAACTGAGGGGAGCAGGTTGGTTTTCCAAGATTGATCTACGATCTGGATATAATCAGCTGAGGATAAAGGAAAATGACATCTTGAAAATGGCTTTTAGGTGCAGGTATGGGCACATCGAGTTTTTAGTGATGCCGTTTGGAGTTACAAATGCACCGGTTGTGCTCATAAGACTTATGAACTTTGTCTTATTAGACTTTCTAGACTGGTTCATCGTTGTGTTTATCGATGACATCCTGATCTACTCAAGATCAGAGTAGGAACACGTTGAGCATCTCAGGGTAGTCTTAGAAGTCCTTTGACACCACCAGCATTATGGGAAATTGTCGATGTGTAAGTTCTTGACACAAACAGTAAACTTCCTTGGACACATGGTGTCTCAGCATGGAGTGTCGGTGGACCTGTCAAAGGTGGAGGCAGTTGTTTCTTGGGCAGTACTTAAGAGCGTGGCAGAAGTTCATAGTTTCCTGGGGTTAGCAGGTTACTATCGGAGGTTCGTTTCAGACTTCTCTCGAGTTGATGCTCCATTGAGAGCTTTGACTAGGAAGAACAAGGTCTTCCTATAGAGCGAGAAGTGGCAGAAAGATTTCGACTACCTGAAGGAGAAGTTGGTCAGTACTCCTGTACTCAGGTTTCCAGAGGAAGGGTTGTTGTATGAGGTGTTTTGTGATGCTTCTGGCCTTGGTCTGGGGTGCGTGCTGATGCAGAAGATGGGAGTGATCTATTATGGGTCTAGGTAGTTGCACCCTCACGAGTGAAACTATGCCACCCATGACCTAGAGCTTGCAGTAGTAGTGTACACACTGAAGTTGTGGTGACATTACCTCTTTGGGGAGCGCTTTGTGGTCTTCTCAGATCACAAGATCTTGCGTTATATCTTCTCCCAGCGTGACCTAAACTTACGGCAGTGGAGATGGTTTGAGTTTCTCCAAGACTATGACTTCGAGATCTCTTACACTGAAGGTAAGGGAACCGTTATGGATGATGCCCTGACCTGGAAGTTGCATAAGGAAGTGGTTCGGGAATCTGCTGATGCTTGGAAAGAGATGGGAGAGTTAGCTGGCTTCCACTTGGATGCCAGGGTAGAAGGTGTTAGAGGCTGTTTGTTTCAAATGACTGTGTAGTCCTCCTTGTTGTAGCAGGTGGAAGAGTCTCAGTGGGGGGGACTCCGAGGCAGAAGTAATGCGGGATAGTGTTGATTAGGGAAACGCTCCAGAAGGATGGTCAGAGTATAGCCGACATTAGATGATTTTCCATGGAAGGTTGTTTGTTCTGGAGGCGATGCGTGAGGGAGTTCTCTGTGAGTTCCATAGCTCAACCTTGGCGGTACATCCAGGAGTTTTAAAAATGTACCGAGGCCTGAGGGAACAGTTTTTTTGGCCCGGTGTGAAATGGGCAGTGGTGGAGTTTGTGGCTAAATGCCTAGTGTGTCTGCAAGTGAAGGCTGAAAACCATGTTCCCAGTGGTTTTTGTGTCCTTTAGAAGTCCCCAAGGGGAAGTGAGATGACATCTCAATGGACTTCATCACAGGACTACCCAGAGCTCAGGGTGGTTATGATGCTATATGGGTAGTGGTGGATCGACTAACAAAATCAGCTCACTTCTTAGCAATTAAGGAGTCAGGCCCAGTGAGTACCTTAGCACAGAGGTACGTAGACATGGTTTTTCGGTTTCATGGATTTCCAAAGACTATCATCTCAGATTGGGATACTCGGTTTACCTCACGAGTCTGGAGGGGGTTACAACATGCTTGTGGCACCCAGCTACGCCTTAACACTGCTTTCCAATCCCAGACCGATGGGTAGACAGAGCGGACAATCCAGATATTGGAGGACATGCTGCAAGCATGCATTCTGGATTTCGTAGGATCATGGGTATGACACTTGCCTTAAATAGATTTTTCTTACAACAACAGCTTCCAGTCTACTATTAGGATGACACCATTTGAGGCTTTTTATGGAATTCCATTTCGTTCACCCATTTGTTGGGAAGAGGTTGGTGAGACAGGTGCTCTTGGGCCAGAGGTAGTGCAGAGCACCACAGAGAAAGTCCAACTTATACATGAGAGGATGAAAGCGGATCAGAACCAACAGAAGTCTTATGATGATCGTCGGAGGAGGCCCTTGGAGTTCGAGGTGGGAGATCATGTGTTGTTGAAGGTTTTCCCTCGACGGGGGCAGCAGAGGTTTGGGAAAGGGAGCAAGCTCTCACCTAGGTTCATCGGACCTTTCGAGGTGCTAAGGTGAGTTGGCGAGGTAGCATATCAGATGGACCTGCCACCTCAGTTGGAGAAGGTTCATGACGTCTTCCACATCTCCCAGCTTTGTCGATACATACATGACGGATCTCACGTTATCTAATGGGGAGAGTTAGACATGGGAGACGACGCAACCTTCGAGGAACGACCAGTCAGAATCGAGGATCGTAAGGAGAAGGTTCTCCGTGGATGAACCATTCCATTGGTTCGTGTGCTGTGGAGGCATGGCGGCCTTGAGGAGAGAACTTGGGAGTGGGAGGCCCAGATGCACGCTCAGTACCTGGAGTTGTTTTGACTTGTTCTTTCATTTGTTCTTATGAGTTTTTTTGATGTTATCCTCTGTACCTTTGATATGGAATGCTTGACTAGTCGGTTATGAGACCTTTTGTTTCCTAAATCTTTGGAAGTCTGTATCATGTCCAGATGTGTGGGGAAAGGGAAAATCCTGACTCTTAATCAAGACGTATTAATGAGGATGCGATAGAACCTGTGTGGGCGAGTCAGTGCCCCATAAAGTGGATAATATCTCGACATAGGAGAAGGAATTTTCCCCAAACCACATGTTCGAGCAGTGTGTTGGTTGTGTGGTGTTGGGGGTAGTGCAAGTTAGAAAATCATAACATATGGATGTGGGAAGGCACAATCCTTAATCAAGACGTGTTAATGTGGATGCGATTAAACCCGTGCAGGCAAGTCAGTGCCGCCTAAAGTAGATAATATCTTGACATACGAGAGGGAATTCCTAACACCTATGATTAGGGTAATTGGTTGGGTTCCTGTTATAATGAGAACCCTAAGAGGTATCTTGTTGGGTTCCTCTAGGTTGGTTTTTGAATTCTCAGGGATGAGATTGTTTTAAGAGGTATCCAATGTAATGGCCCGGACCTCTCCGACCCATTCCTTTGTCAAAAGGAAGGTCACGAAGTGTTCTAGAGGGTAAAATGGAATTTTCCCACACTTTCTAGGATTTTGTAACTACACACCGTGTAGTGTGAGTACACGCCGTGTATCACCTTGATGGGTATACCCCATGTTGAAGGCCGTGTCCCAGCTGTATGAAATAAATGAGTACATGCCGTGTATCCAATACTACACGCCGTGTAGTCCCTCCCCGCGTACGCGTTACCCTCAAACCATGTGTTGACCAGTCAACGGTTGTGTGCCATGTTGGAGCCGTGTCCTTGCCGTGTGAAATAAATGGGTATACACCGTGTTTTCAATACTACACGCCGTGTAGTCCCTCCCCGCGTATGCGTTACCTTCAACCCATGTGTTGACCATTCAACGGCCGCATGCCGCGTTAAAGGCCGTGTTGGAAGCCGTATGGTGACTGTGTGAAATGACCGAGTACACGCCGTGTACCATAAAGTACATGCCGTGTACTTTTGTTTTTCTCACCTATAAAAGGAGGGGTCCCCTCCTCCTTTTCAACTCACCCCTCTCATCCCCATTCCTCTGAGCAAAGCTCTCCCAAGAGACTCGAAGGCTCCTTTTCTTCCATAACTTCTTTGTCCGAGCTCCGATTTACGATCCGTCAGCGGCCACGGGATCGTAACGAAGAGGCGGAACTTCTGAGATTGGATCCTTTGTCTTTCCTTTGGCCTTTACTTTCCAACATCTACCCGAGGAGGTTTTGACGGGACTTTACAGATGTGACAGACGCCGACAAACATCTTCTAAAGTTGATCCGGGGGATCGTTGTGATCAGAACCTGTTGAGGTAGGGATCTTACCTTCGTCTCTCTAAATTTTTCATCATATGGGGTGGGTATCCTCTTTTTTTCATGAGAAATGGTTGAACCAATAAATTAAGATAATAACTGGTTAAAGAACGGGGATGGGGAAGTGTTATGTTTACCTTTATATCCTGTGATATTATGCTATGAATTGAATAAGCCTATGCCTAATGATAATCATGGTCGTTGGGGGCCTTTTCTTGCACAATTAAATGTTTACCTATCTTTCTAGGCCATTTATGGATGGGAACATTGTGGAATGAGGGAATTTGGTTAATCACGTAAAGTTGGCTGATTTAAAATCTGGAACACTTGTGTGATCACCCCTTTTGAACAAAATGAATTAATGAACATGTGGGTGTTGGCTTGGATACGTGGCATGTGATGGGGGTGTTTTGTGGGTTGTTGTGGATCGGGTGAGCAGCGGGGATGCGGTTGACTTGGTTGTGGGTTGGTATGAATGTTATGATGCTGACGGGTAGCGAGGCTGCGATAAATGGTATTAAAGGGATAATGATGTATGGGTTTCGGTGTGATTGTGGTTATGGTGGTTGGCAGCAAGGCTGTAGGGATGGGATTGAATGTGAACGAACTATGGGTTTTAAATAATAAATAAAAAGAGGAAGAGTTAATGAATGGTGGGTCATGGTAATGGAACGTGATTAATAATCGATGGGTTGGTTGGTTAATAAGAAGGGAATTGTTGTGTTGCTTATGTTTTCCTAACTTGATTTGTGGATGGCAGGGATATGTTTCATGAACATTTGATATGGTTGGTTGAGGTTTGTTTCCCAGTATATAAGGAACTAAATAAACTAATTCTACTAAAACATGAAAACCTAAATGGGGTTGGGGTTGTTTGTTGTATGCATGCTTTGTAGTAGTAGTGTGGAGGCACATGATCAGTTTCTTTGTTTAGAAGCCATAGGTTGGGCTGTGTGTTTGGTATACATATATGTATCTGTATCTATTGTGTTTTATCGCACCCCACCCATGTTGAGCACTTAGTGCCAAACACTCCCATTTCATGGGAGAGGGTGTTTTTCCCATAGTTACTAGATCCTTCTTGCTCCTTCTTCCCTAGTATGTGATGGCTTGAGGAGACCTTACACCTAAGATCCTTCAGGTAGGTTTCGATTGGTTTGGTTTTAGCCCAAGACTCTTCGGGCTGGTTTTACTGTTTCCCAAGAATCTTCAGGATGAGGCCCAGGTGTGTGCGGGAGGGATGCATGGTTGTGGGGACCCTTTGTGTGCGGGCGGGATGCGTGGTTGTGAGGCACAGGTGTGTGCGGGCGGGATGCGTGGTTGTGAGTCCCAGGTGTGTGCGGGCGGGATGTGTGGTTTGTGAGGCCCAGGTGTATGCGGGTGGGGAGAGTGTGGAAACGTTAGGACGTTCGCCATTAGGAAGAGCAGCTAACTAATTAGAAATGGTGCGGGGTACCCAATACTCTTACTTCTTATATACTACTACCTGTTGTGATTGTGTTTTTGGTGAGTGTGGCTGGTGAGGTTGGGTGGATAGAATTCCTTGCTAGGTTTCTTCTGTTGTTTTCACGGGACATCAGGATGTCTCCCCACTTGTGCACGAGAGCTTTAGGTTTCCCTAATTAGTATACATCTATGCTCACCCTACGTTTACTTTCAGGTTTACAAGAGGACTACCAGGGTAGTGCGGGACCCTACAGGTCGGGACAGTTGGAGTTGTTGCAGTTGTTGTACACTTGTTTCTTTTGGTATTGTACATTTGAGATTTCTTTTACTTGTACCTTGTTTCAGAACTATTTAAATATGCATGAGGGATTGGTTTGGGTTTATTTCTATACACTTGTTATTTTACTTTTTGGTGGTTGACTTGTCCTATTTCACGATCTTAAAATAATAAAGGGGTAATGCCTCCCATATTTGTGAAAACTCATACCCTTAGTGCTAGTCGCCACTCCGGGGCCTACTAGAGGCGGGACTCGGGGGTCATTATCTACCTTTCACCATTGCTAGCTCAGGAGGGGCATCTTTGGTGGGATGGGGCCATGAAATTCTGATTGGTTATCACCCAAACATTAAGACACAATTTTTCCTAAAATTTTTACCAGACAATGTTCTAAAAAATACGATGAACATCCTAAATGATAACCTTAATCATCAATGATCATAAAAACCATAATGATTAGTAATTCCATATATATCATTTCTAAAAATTTAATGTCACAATTCATGATATTCTAGTGATTTACATATATATAAAAAAATCCAAATATTTCCCAAAATTTCATTATTTACATTAGAATATCTTCTATTACATCTTAATTTGGGGTTATAAACCAATTCAATTATGAATGATCATTTAAAGGTTTTAAGATAAAAGGATCAGAAAACACTTCATTAGATGGACAAACATTATCTGTAGTAGTAATTTTTTTTCCAAACCCTTCTATTTATAATGATTATGATTTCCAACCTATGTAATAAAATGCATACAAACATTAGAATAATTTGCCAATTCATTGAATCTATCTCATCATTGGATGGATATTTGTTACATGGATCCTCAATTTTTTATGAATCTTTTACTTACAGTCATTGAACCTATAACAAAACATTCCACATAATTAACACTTTCCTTATAATGAAAACATTAAATAAATTGACTTTTACAAAAATTAAAAAATGATAGCTACTTACCTCCACATATCTTTTTTGGGATAATCCAAATTTTGGAAAATTGACCATTTCAATATTTTGACATCTCATAGAAAATTTCTTTTGAAAAAATTTATCGTAATATTCATATAATGATCAGTAGACATATCTTAACTTTAAAAATATTATTTCGGGTAATCTATATGTAAATTTGGGTTCCTATTTATGTTAAACTAATTAATGTCACTCTCATAATATTGGATCAAATCTGGTCCATATCTAGATTAACTTGTAAAATTAACATTATATGAATTATTTAAATAATTATACATTTACTTCAATTAAAAATTACTTTTATAGATTATTTAGCAAAAACTTGTTTTGAAAAAGTACATGAGGAAATGAATCTTGATTGTGTCACAGTCCACAGTGTCAATTTCCTCTTTCTCTGTAGTATTCGTAACCAAATACCCCCATCCATTAGCTTCACCATCAAAATGATACTTCTTATGGGTTTCGTTTTTATGTTCCATGTATCCCCTAACATTAAATATATTCACCATGTAATTGATTCATCCTTCAACTACCGCTATATTATATGACCCCCATAATGATAGTGGTTGTTTCCTCATGAAATTATATAATATCATCATGTACCACTATGGAAGATCTGAATTCTCTTTTTTATAGATACCACGCCCATTTATTGCTTATGTCACCCAAGACATCCCTAGAACAGTTTTGTTCTAATTCCATCCATCTCAGGATGTTAACATGGAATAATATTTTCCACTCAGTACCTTCCCAATACATCTTCCTTACTACCTATAAGGAAAATCCTTCCAAACAAACATATTTTACATGGTTTGTTATGGTAATTATATAATTAAATATCATTTCAACTTGGCCATAATGTAAAATATTTTATGGGAACATTATTATTATTATCCCATCCTCTAATGTTATCAAAATAATTCTCTGATATAAACCATAAATACCCAACCATAAAAATTACATATTACAGTGACATTGATATTCAAATAACATTCTTATATTCCAAACGACAAATTATATTTGTATTTTTATAGAGATATTCCATAAATTTTAAACAAAAAAATCATAATATAAAATATGGAATCATTTTATTACTATCCATTTTTTTATAGGATGTTGATTTTAATAAAAAATGTTTTCATTGCATGGAAAATATTCACCACATTTAAAATTAATTCTTAGTTTCCTTTAGCTATCCTTAAAACCAGTAATTTTTTTTAAAATTTTAGATATTATCAAAGATATCAGAAATGGACATTAGATGAATGGAATATTTTAGTCCTATAAAAAACATTAAATCCCATGTTATGTGTTCTATTATCTGGAAAAGAAATTTTAGATTATGAAATAAAAAAATTCCATATTAAAAAAATTAAAAAATATTTTTCCAAACAATGAAATTAAAACCCATACCAAAGAAATAAAAACACCTTTTAGGCATCATAGTTCATAATATTTCATCATATTCATAATATAATATAATACACATTTCAATTGGAATACTCATACAACTGATAACAAACATAATTATATAAAAACCCTTATAATTAGAAAATGAATTAGTGAGAAATAATTTGGATCACCCTATATATATTATATATCATGATAGTCATTTTTCATGATCTATAATGGGTCTCAACTCTTCATATAATATATATTGGTCTCACCCATGAGCTACAATGAGGCTCAACTCGTCATATAAGATTTAACAGCCCATGACACAAAGACATAAATCCTAAGATTTAAACTATTACATTACATTCCTTACTTTGATTCTGAAAATTCAGATCAAAATTGTTCATCTAAACATTACATAATGAAAAGTAAATCCTAGATTACTTACATTATGTAGGACCTTTTTGTTTTAGTGTTTTAATGTATTAAGAAAATACTCCTACATAAATAATTCACATGTCTTCAATTGAGTATTTAGAATAGATAATGAGAAATTAATTTTACATATTAATGTATCAATAAAGACTATATGAAATCCATTAAAGATATATCATTTTCCATATCATTCTTTAAAACCTCAGGAATAGTGAAAAAAATGAAGGGTGAGCTCATATGCCACGTGAGCGTAAACATATGAATTTATAATTGAATGACACCCATGAGAATAAGAGTGCGTAAGGGTATGATAAAATAATATAATTGAATCTAACCATCATAAAATAACCCTTAATCATCAATACCTATATCATCAAATATTAAACCTTGGAAAATACAAGGTTAATTAGAATCATTAATCAAAATCCATGTCACATCAATAGAAATCATTAGAATGACTGAAAAATTATAAAAAGAAATTAAAAATATTTTTTCACACTTGGAGAATAACTTTAATAATACCTTTTCAATACCCTTCCAAAACTACTTTAAATAGTGACCATATGACAATTTTCAAAATTTTTATTATCCAATGCATTATAGATAAATAATGGGGATCACCCTTTATATAGGAGATATCTGGATCCCATATTTTACAAGAGATATTGTAACACAGAAGTTAGTTATAGAATAATAATTTTTTATATTGATTAATATTTATGAATTAGATAATAATTTTACCTTAATGGGGATGATATTTCAAATATCACACTCAACCCACAATACTGTGTTTCTATGAAATCATATGTTGTCGCAAGACTGAGTTATACCCAAAAAAATAAATTGTAATAATATTGTTTAACATGGTAGTTATTTCCTAGATGTTATAAAGTTTTGATTAAAAAATTTAACATGAATTATTAAAATACGTTTTATATTGTTTTTATAATGATTTATTAGTATGAAAATTAATTAGAAATTGAATATAAAGGATATGTTTTTATATAAAACAATTAAATGTGAATAAATGTGTTTATTAAAATATGAAATCACCATTTTTAAACTATATTAATTAAATATTAATTCAATATATTGTTTAAAAATAATATATGTTTTATTTCTAGAAATTAAATAAGAAGAAATGCCATTTTACGGATAAAATGAGTATTTTTATAAACTGTAGTTTTACTAGACATTGATGGAGAACCCTTTTTTATCTAATTTTGGGCATTTTTATATGTCTATATGAAAAAATTAAATTCATATATCGAATAAGGACATTAAAATTTACTTAGGATGATTTTGTTTGGAATTTTTCAAATAAAATTCTCTTTTTAATGAGTAGAGAAAAATACTACATTGTAATTTAAAAACTTATTTTCGTCTAATTTATTTATATAGTTATGTAATAAATTTAATTGGTTTTAATTTATAGTTGGATTATATTTTTATCATATATTCAAATTTTGTTCATTGTTTGTAATTTCAAATTTTAATTAGATATAAACACATGTCAATCTTTTGATAGTTTTTACTTTAAAACATGTTTTCTTATTCCCACAATGAGATTAATTTTTTAATTAATTTTTTGTGAATATATATTTTAAATTTGAAAAATGGATTCCATATTTGGAATCATAAGGACCATATTATTTCAATAGTTCGCTTTTATTTTGGGTTATTAATAATTATAACAATAGTAATTATTTTTATTTACCACATTTAAAAGAAAATTCATGTAAATAAGGGTAAAATTAATATTATAATAATATAAAACTACCATAAAACATTCCATATTCTACCACAATAATAATTGGACCAAAACTGTGGCCTTTTTATGCCACTTGGGTGAGATTATGATATTTATGACATTTAATTTATTGTAAAGACAATGTTGTTTTAAACATGTATCTTTTTACTAATTTACATAATACGGGGTTATATAAGTGATATATTCGACTATAAATTTTATTTATAAATATAAAAATTTTACTTACATTATGGTAATTTATTTATTATTTTTAGAAATTGAATTATTTGATTTAATTATGACACAATGATGATGCACTAACATCTATATTAAAGGGGGAATCAAATAAAAGATATAAAAAATGTTAATATAAATATAATTTGAAACATTTTGAGCTATAAAATAATTTTCAATATTAATATGACATTTTATTTTTTATAGAAGTTATTTTTTTATGGAATCTTGTTGTTATGAATTTGTAATAAATTTGATGTTTGAATATTGTGAAAATTAACATAATTCATAACTTAAAATATAAATCAGTTTATCAAATGTTATAAAAATATGAAATATCTAATATTCGACCAAATAGTTAGGATAAGTCCTAATATATCATTAATGGTACATTTTTTGTTGTTTTATGTGCTATGGTAATTACATTAACCCACAAATTGTAAATAACATAAAATCACAGTAGGGATTAAAAATTGTAAAATAAGTGTTAAACAAAAACAATAAGGATTAATAAAGATTAAAAACATGTATAATTTTAATCAGATTATATTAATTCTAACCCAAATAATAATATCATTTAAATAATTGTGTTTGGGACCATTTTAATTTTAAATTTAATTTATATTAATTTAATAATTTAACAGTTTCCAAAGGTGCTCCCCTCCTATAAAAAGGTACCCACTCATCTCTAATACTAACACTTCAAGAACTTTTTGGTTCAGCCAAGATCTACCCAAAATCCTTCTGTGAATACAATACAACATTCTTGATTCCTTTTTTGGCGTAACACCCTTCTTAGAGGTGTTAAAGAGTTAATCAAATGTGATCAACTGACGAAGATGTATCATTTTAAGTATTTTTATTATATTTATTATTCAACTTCTATTAAATCTACTTCATACTTGATGAAATAATAAATATAGTTTCTTAATAATACTATAATATCATTATGTTAGTATCAAAACCAAAATCCATCTCAAATTTCATCAAATGGGAGATGAACATTTCTTTCTTGAGTACGGCGGACTACCGAATCACGAGCCGATATAATTTTTTTTTCATTACCATTTAACAATAATGGTTATAATGGTGGAATAAATATGTATACAAGGTATTCATGACATAATTATAATTTTAAAAGAATAATATTTCATTTATTTTCTTACGTTACTTGCACATAAATAGAGTAACGTTGTTCGTGCGTAGGAGTAAACTATCACCTCCACAAAGTGATGTGAAAGAGTTTTATTCACTAAATAACATGTATGATATATATAAGTATATTTAAAATATTATTATGATGATAATAATATTATGATAATTATTTAATGATAAAATAATAATTACCTTATTTCTATAATGATCAATTAAAAATGGAAAATGTTACTCATGTGTACGTACAACCTATAGTCTCCATGATTATAACATTGTTCATTTTTCATTTACCATAATTAATGGATTGATTTAAAAGTATTATGGATATATAAAAGTGATCTTCATGTCATTAATATTATTTGTAATATGATTAACTTATTACCACATGGAAAATTGACATCATACCATGTCCATTTTCGACTAAAGTACATAATAACAACATAACATCTGATATGTACTTAAATAAATATGTAATTATAAAAACATGAAAACAAGTGATATAAAAAGATTAATAAACCTGAAAAAATATTCTCAATCAATTATAAATAATCATAAGTTTATTATTCATGAATATATTTATATTTTACATAAAGTGTCGGACACATAGTATGGAATTTCAGCTCAATCTCCATTTATTGGGGAAATTCTTGATAATATACACCGTTATTGTTTTATAAATTGAATATACAGACTATATATATTTATAGATCCATATATTATCATTAATAATATCATTCAATGTTTTTTAAATATATTAATTCATGGAGATTAAAAACTAAATGTTCAAATTTGAATGGGACACCTTAAACATTTAAAGATTTTATTATAAAATATTTTATTCATGATATTATTCTACATATTTATCTATATGGATATAAAATAATAATACATGATATTTATATCTATAATGATTATAATTTTGTGTCTTAAAATTATTTCATTTATAAAAAGTGTTTTACTTTCTTTACAAAATGATAAAAGAAATGTTTATCTTATTTAAGGAGACAACAATTTCTTTCCTTCATAATTATTATTTGATACATTTATTCCTCTATAGTTTATAATTTGTATAAAAGGAAAATAAATCCAGTTATCCATTTTTTGGTATCATGGTATTGAAAATGGGTTCTTAAATAAAAATAATAATTTTAAATGGAAATGTTTTTCATATGGGATTAGAATATATTTTCAAATTTTTTTTGGGATGAATGTCTTTTACTCATGAAATGATAGTTGAGAATTATATGAAATATGAGAATAGAATATATCTTTCATGAAGAGTTATTCCCCATTATAACTCATGGGTGTGCTTGAAAAAATTATATAAAGGGTTTATCCCCATTGTAGTTCACATGTGAGCCCATTATTGATTATATGAAACGATAGTCCCTATTATGGATCACAGGTGAGCCTGATATAGCTTATACCGAGGGTGATCCCAATTAAAGATCTTCAAATCATAGGGTAATTATAATATTGAAACTTATGCATTTGGGATTTAAAATGTATTGGTTTTTGAATCGGTTTATATATATGATTTTCTATTTCAGCTAAAAGAGATATAGGTATTTTACATCAATTAAATTTTTTTTCATTGATAAATATGAATGGGTGTTATTTATGTAATTTTTTTTCATACTCTCAAAGAACATTAAATGGTTTAACATTTGTTAAATATATTAATGAATTTTTTCAATTAATGTCCCCTACTATTCTTTTTGTGTGAATCCCCAGTTTTTAAATATTCTATACATGATTTAAGGGAGAATAGAGACGAGGATGTAATCAAGGAATTTGTTTGATGATTAATCCTGAATAGAAACAATATTTCTTTCTAAATTATTTTTTGTTAATAATGAATTGGATACTATTGGATGTGTCCAAATTGTATTTATATGTTTTTTGTTTAATAGTTAGGGCCTAATTATCTAATCCTCTAATGTTGAAAACATAGTCAAGGTGAAATAAAGTAAAATTATATAATTAAAAAAATATTATTTAATATTTAAGGCTTGGGACTTATAGCTATAATGGGGATCAATGATTCCTATAATCGATATCTCTATCAGCGATTTCATATAATGGACCTCAAACTTATGTATCATATATTTTAAGGTCAATCCTTTCATTAATTTTTCTTTTACAATGAATAAAATAATTTCACCATTAAAATAATAAAAACATGATAGAACCATGGACATGAAATTAAAATTATATCAATCTTATTAGAACATGATTAATCCATGAAAAAATGGATTACATAGTAATCTATTTATTATTAAATAAATTTATGGAACTAATAATTTATTTGTAACATGTCTATCCCATGTAAAATAAATGGGTTCTAAAACAATCTCTTAGAAATGTGATAAACCCTTAAAAAATACATGGGTTCCAAAACAAAATCTTTGAAACATTTTATTTGAAATAATATATCTGAAACAATATTAATCCAACTAGAAAATAATGAGATTGTTATTGTTTTAAAATATACCAAGTTTAGGATATGTAACGACAAGGGAATATTATGTTGATTAATTATAATACCACTAAATGATCATTAGAATAGTTAAGAGGCAATTAATCATTAAAAATTCTAAAGTATAAAAATCCACATTGTAACATTTGAATAATTAACCAGTTGGATGTAATAATATTAAATTAATTTTCTAATATCATTAGCATAATGAGATTCAAGATATATTATGTTAATTTAAAAGTATATACATCTTATAAAATAGTTTTGGTGTATATCATAAAACATATCTCAAATAAGATAACTTGTGAACAAAATATATTATCAATAGGTACCATTGAAACCATAAAACATATGAATGAGATATCTGAAAAAATAAGTAAAAACTCATAAATGGTTATATATGAATCATAAAATACATTCATGGGAATTTTATACACCACATAATGAAAATAATTTTTTAATATGTATAATATCTCAATGAAATAATAGTGAGATGAGAAAACCCCTTAAAAAGATCAAATCTTTGGACTGAGAATAAATAATTGAAATAATTTTGTGTTAGAAATTTTAATCCAAGAAATAAAATTTGAGATAAATTATAATATAAGTAGTGGTCATTTCATATATATTCATGGTATAACATAACCAATGAAATATATGTTTAACCCAATGAATCAAAATATAGTTAACAAATAAAATTCAATGATCATATCATTATAGTGAAACTAAATTAATAAAATAACTATGTGTGAAAAATTTAAATCCAAAAAATATAATATTAAATATATTATAAATAAATTTGAGGTAATTTAATATATATTCTTATATTAACAAAAAACATTATATAGAAGTTTAATATAGTGATTTGAAATTGAGTTATGAATTACCTTAAAATGATCTGATCATGGAAGTGACGATAAATTTATAATTAAATTATGTAATTACACAAAATTAAATTTTAAATAATGAGTAAAATAATAACTGGCTATTTCACACATATTCTCTTCATAACATAAACAATGGCATAGAGTTTTAACATAATAAATAGAAATTGAGTGAAGAATTCCATTACCTTGAGTCAGATTTGTCATTCGTGTACACTATATTTTTGAATAATAATCTTATATTAATTATATTCATGAATTATAACCATACATATGATTATTATTACTTTTATTTCACCTAAAAATATGTTATATAAAATTACATAATCAATAATATTTGTGTCTAATGTTTTGACCATATTCGACTAATAGGTCAAAACTGACTTTGATAGGTCGACTATGGTTAAGGTGGTCATTATTTAATGATCAACCTAATAATAACCCTGAAATATTTATCACATTTTACTTAAATTATACATTTAAAACTATAAAATAAATTAATTAATTAATAATGGACATACATTATGATCATGGAGATGGTAGGTCGTACGTACAAATTAGTAATGCTCCCATTTTGTAAATGATCATTATAGAAAAAAGGAATGAAATGTTTAAAATTACATAATAACCATTATAAAATAAAAATAGTATTATATAAATATATATACATAGATATATCATTATTTTGTTTTGGTGAAGAAAAATGATGAATCGTGTCACTTCAAGCAGAAGGTATTCCACAAGTCAAAAAATGACATTATCTATTTTTCAGTGTGTGAAATGGAAAGAGAAATATGAAATTTTATATGTACAAATAGAAAATTATGTCATAAATTTCATAAAAATTTAATTTATATCCTATATTTTTTCTTAACTCAGGATTAATACATTCCATGTAATGAGTTAATGAATGATATCACTTTGAGGATTCCACAGTCCACCCATCCACAAATGATGTAGTCATATTCCAAAAAACTGAAATATATAAGTTTTGTATTTCATAACATTTAAATAATCATAAAAATATAAATTACATATAAAAATATTAACTCCATCATTATTCTATACTTTGAGGGCTGATAATGTAATAATGAATGGCATCATTTCGCGAGGTGGTAATTCGTCACACTCACGAATGAGGATTTCATATCCCATTTTATATAAGTGTGTGAAGGTGTCAGTAAAAACCATAAAATAACTACATATCATTTTAATTACAGTATGGTGATTACTATATAATAATCACATAATAATAATTTATGTGTCTTGTAAAATAAATATAATAAAAAGAATCATTTAAAAAGTTTCCCTCTTTTTTAGGGTAGCACCATTTGAATTGCACCAAATGACATCATTTGTTTGATTTAGTCCAATAGTTAGGTTCCTATGATTTTATGATAGAGTTTGGGTGATTATTATTTTAGTGTTAGGATGAGAAATATGCCATGATAGGTGTGAATTAGTGGGGTGGGTGCGTCACTTTTTATAGTGAAGAAGAAGTGACATTCTTGTAAATATGAAAATGTATGCACTACTGGGTGGTCTCATATACATCATTTTCCACCAATAATGTAACCAATTAGATTAATTTTCATATATGATAAAATTATGGTCATTTAATTGTTTTTGGACATGTTTCTAGGTCATTTTTCCAATTATGACTAATGTTGAAATATTATGTAAACTCGCTTTTTTACCTTATTTGCTTTAATTACATTTAATTTCCTTCACTAATATATTTTTTTCATAAAATAATCTGAATACTCTACATGTTATAAGAAATTCTAATTCAAAATATAGAGTACATTTTTTCAAATTAAAACAAGAATATATGTATAAATTAATTTAAAATTAATCCCGAAAATGGGATGAGATATAATGTATTTTAAATAGAAATGGTCAACACATTAAAATGATTTTATATACAATTTCTAAGTGAAATTGACTAAAATGTCCTAAATTTGATTAAATGATATGAAATTGATCAATTTATACATTTTATCAAATTAAAAATATAATTTAATACAAAAAATATTTGATATAAAAAAGAATTTCACAATTAATATTCATCATCATTCACTATTCATAAAAATATGAATGTTCTAAAAGAAGATTTAAAATTAACACAAAGAGATGTTTTCAATTCCACTTTCAAAAATGAATTTCAATTTTCAACATAAACATTACTAATGTGAAAAAATTTATTTTTCAACCAAGTATTCCACTAAAAGGTGGTTAAACTACCTTTAAAAAATATATAGTTTTTTATTATTAAAATTCAATGTATTTTTATCTAAAGCATTTCAATGTTAATTAATGAGGTTAAAAATTTGTGATCTAATATGTAGCATAAATAATTATTTAATAATATTCAATAATAGTGATTTTTAACATATCTAGTTTATGAATCAGGATGATAACCTCTCTCATTTTGAATTGGTGGGAATGAAAATTTATTTGGTGTTCATTAAAACATAATTCTAATAGTTTACAAAATCCAATATCAGTTTGTGTGTGCTTAGAATAATAGAGATTTTATCGGCTGTTTAGATGAATTTTGTATGTGTCACAGGTGTGATGTCCTATTTTAGGTGTTGTATTTCAAGGAATACAATTATTGTAAACTATGTGGCCTCAAACAACTAACTGTGTAAGTTGTTTTTACACATATTCATGGTTTGGGAAACCATGTGGGGTGAGGCCCACCACCTTGTGGTGAAATATATAATTTATCATAGATTTTTTTTTGCATTGTTTTCATATAGTTAGGGCATACCATGTGGCAAGATGCACGTTTAGTGCCACATAGGTATTACACATGCACTATAGCCCGCACAGTTTCCGCTTGCTTTGGAAAACCATGCGCGGTTACTGTGTGGTATCTTCAAAGAGTTAAAATTAATTTTCTACCCTTATATTATTTTCCAATTTTATCCTCTGTCCATCCCTTCTTCATTAGTGGGTCACAATGTTTCATTTAGGAGCTCTCTACCTCTCTTTATATAGTGTGGTTTGTTTCCATAATTTGATATACATTTTATCTACTATCATGTGAATTAGAAACATATGGTTAAGGCTTTCACCAACCATTCCTATTTTCTTTCATACATTAGTACCATGGACTGAAAATTCTATATAATCCATTTTAGCATAATTTCAATAACTTTAATGGAAACTATTATTTCCCTCAATCCAAATGGAGTTACCTGATAACAACGAATGTTTATATGTCTATGAATCCAAGGTAGTTGTTAGAGAATTTTAATCATGTTATCATGGACGATTTGGAGGTGTGTCTTTTAGAACACCATTTATGTATTTAAGAGAGGCCATATTTAATTGAATTATCAATTTTAAATTGAGTGTGTGATCAAATATAATGTTTTTTGGAAAACCCTACTTATTTTTTTATGTGAGATATAGGGATAGTGGTTATTCACCACCATGGGTAGCTAGGACGGGTGTGTTGTTTCATTAAATTTAATTTTTTAATTATATTTATTTCAAATATATATTAAATTCTTTAATTTCATGTGATTTTATATATGGGATTATGATGAGAATAGCGTGTACAATTTGGGTTGAATGACTCTTGAGATTAAGGTGATTTGGTTATCCAGTTGGGATTGGCCTAGATTACATAGGTTATTTTGACCATCTATGGGAATCATGGATGTCTTTTTTAGGATTTCAGGCCCTTTGGTTATGGGAATGACATGAGATATTAGATTTCATGGCCGTAAGACTTGAGCGACATGTTATAATGGGAAATAAGTGTTTGTTTGATTTTTAATTGTTACAAAATTGGTTTTTTCTTCTCACCTGTTACGGCCAAAGAACATATTGGACCCGTGTGCACACATGAGGACTTATGGATAATGGTTTTTTAGAAACTTGTGTTGGTAGACACCCCCAAAAGTGTGGATTTAGAAACTTTATTTGTGGTTATATCTATATAATTAAATGTGGAAGATTAGAAGAATTCGTATGATAAAATTAAGGATATTGAGTGTGGTCTTAGGCTCGCCGTATTGAGGCTAATGGTCTAGGACAATTTTGGGATGGTGAATAACAACGTTACTCAGGAATTCAAGCTATCATTCAAAAATTAATTTTTACATTATTGATAGTTATCATTCTTCCCATGAATTTCAATCTTAGAGATGATGGTGGTATTTGATATGGGGTCTGAGGGACCACTTACATTCGTTGGGTGTGCCTTCAAGACACAATATATTGTTTAGATATGTGGTGTTAGTAGTTATGCATTGCCAGGGTTCTTATATAGAGGTGGGACATGAGGGTTATCATTGTCTATTTGACATCAAGGTTATTCACTGGGCCATTATACAGGGATACACTCCTCTCTAGGGATTCCATTACTGGCTAAGGCAGGTGATGGCATCCAAGTGGATTCTGATAACTAGGGTATCCATTGATTACATTAGATATGAGAAACATTAAATTTTTTTATATGTCATGCCAACGTAACTTTTTTTTGGGTACGCACACATATGTGGTATCCCACTGAGATAAGTTCTCACACCCTACATAGGCCCTTTGGGATGTGTTTAGACATTATTTTTTTGTTCTCATGAAAACATTCAGCCACATGAGTTTGATCATAGTTTTTTTATTGGAATGTGAAGTTGGAATAGTACCGTGAGAACATTCCTATTTGTATTTTTCCTTTTTTTTTCAATTTTTGTTTAGTAGGCTTCCATTATATGATTGTAGATGTTGAGACCTTGGTGTCCCTTATTTCAGATATATTATGTATTACCATATTTGGATGCATTCCCTATTTTAAAATACTATAAGTGTTATGTTTGGATTTTTATTTATTAATAATATTATTTTTCATTTAGGATTCTTCTATTATATATTATTTATTGTTCTCCCTCCATTTGAGGGTCTTCTTTGAGTCCGTTGGGTCTTTTTTTCTTCTTCTTAGTTATATATTGGAAATTTGACCCTTTATTATATAATTCCCTTGAGGATATAGTTTCCCAAATATTAATCATTACTCCCTATCTCCTATTTGGTTTCCATTGGCGTATAAGGTGGCTTGTGTAAGGCTAGTTTAACCCATCTAGATAGCATTATTCATGGGGTTAATCATGTGGGGGATGCTATAGGTGGTCTCAGATAAGATCATGAGTGGGTTTTAAAAGTAGTGTTAAGAAAGCATTTAATGAGTCTGATATGTCATTATATTTTATTTTATACAAGTCTAAATATTATTTTTATGGTATAATACATATTATTATTTGTTGGAATTAGTTTTATAAGTCATGCTTGGGTGATCGAAGCCCCATGTAAGATAGAAGGGATAACATAGCAGGGCTATGAATTGCTTTTGTATTTGGCTTAGTTTATTGTGTATATGATTTCCACCTTGATTGGTATTCGTGAAATGCGTTGTTGTTATTTTTAATGACTTCTGGTCCCTTTTTTTTACGTTATGGAAAAGGTTATTGGATCATTCTCCTAGTGTTGAAAGGGGTTGAATGTTTTTTGTGCATCCTCATTATTTTATTAGGAACATGATAAGAAGTTTAAAGTAAATTCATGTGTATGTAATATGTAATTCTTTGTAAATTTTACATTCCATGTGGTGATATATATATATATATATAAATTGCATGCGATTTGTTAAATGGTTCTGGATTTTATTGGAATTCATAGGTACTATGGAATGGGGTAATTTTAATCAATAGGTTGGGTGATGAGGTCATTGGTTTGAGGCGACATTATTTGTTAGGACGAGCACTAATTGAGGTGTTTTAAAACATGGATCTATTGAGGATGGGTAAGGAAGACATGAGTCCGAGATTCTATGATGCATTGTTGTAATAGGAAATCATGAGTGTATTGAGTGAACACTACCTATTAATACATTTCTTATCTATATTATTTATAAATATATATGTTTTGGGTTGTCTGACCTTGTAAATGGCATCCAGTGAGTCCATCTGGGATGGCTCGGATGGAGTATCATGCAGATGAGTGTTTAATACGGTAGGAGAACAAGCAGGTTGAGGCCCCCCAATAGTCAGGAATAGAATGACCATATGAATGAACGCAAATATAGGATCATATTCATGTTCTGGGGATAGAAAGGAAGCCACCAGACATGACAACCTCTAGGTGTGGCATGACGAGAAGCTCAGAGAAATCTCAGTATGTCTATTCGAGAATTTTGACATGGGAGCTTAGGGAGTACATAATTATATAGAGTATTTGACTTGATAGTTTCATTCATTGCACTCACCATGATATTAGGGAGAGGGTGGCTCACATGAAATTTATAATTTTATCGCATCCATGCAGATTATATTCGATTATATAGAGATGTATCTTTGGTGGTGGTTCAAGCTTTCCACATACATACTCAGAGTACCTGCTAAGTGCTCGTGGGATGTGTAGGTTTAGGCAGGTAAATGTGATGGGATGGCCTAAAAGGACTTCAAGGGAAGGTTTTTAGAGAAATTCTTCTTAGAGAGGTTGATGAAAAAAGGCCCCAAGGATTCTTGAGACTTCAGTAGGGCGACATGACTGTCCTGGAATACGTAGTGATGTTCACCAAATTGTGTCAATTTTCACATGTCATGGTATGAAATGACACCACAAGGATGATTAACATTGAGAATGGTTTACATCATGCCATTCATGTTTATGTAAGAATATTTACGTTGTCCTCTTTCTCTGAGGTATTGAACCAGGAACACATTAACTAGTGAAAACATACAGTCTTGTGATACTCAACCCAATAAGTGGAATCATGTAATTTTGATGGTGAAGCTTCATATGTAATTTAGCAAGATAGATATGAGTTCTATTAGGGTAGTCAGGACATCGATATTAGTAGACAACTTGGTAGTGGGTCATTGATAGTTTTCTTCCTATATGGGAAGACAATACAAGTCCAGAATCAATGTGAGTAGAATCTGAAGGGATGTTAGGAATATGGAAAGGTTGAGAATCTCAGGATAATCAATATAATGAAATATAAGTTAACTAAATTTTTGAAACCAAGGATGTCTCATGGTTCTGATATCATATTTTGAACAGTACTGGGTGAGGGTAGCTAAACCTCAGCTGCATACTAAGGATTTGGAAAAGAGATAAGGGCACAATAGTGGGGTCAGTCGATGGTGGATAGTGTAGCAACACAGGGAGGTGAGACATTAGTCCATCTTGGATAACATTAGATGCATGTCCTGAAGCTTCCAAGGGATGAGAATATTAGTGATCCGATGGGAGTAAGAGGTACACTGAGGGAATGACCGATTTTATACTATTTAATTTTGGCATGGCCATTTGATGCAAGTCCTCTTTGGGTGCACGAGGTGAAGGGAATAAGTAATGGACTAACTAGGTTATGGTTAGTAGGGTGGAAACCTATAAAGTGAGTGGTATATATAAGAGGTATGTGGAACCGAGATTTGTATTTGAGCACCATTTTGTGCTTGGATTATTGATGTTCTTTGGAATTAGGGAATTGAGGAGATGTGTTTACATGAGGTGTGTCAGAATATAAGAATCAATAGTTTTCGGTCATGATTGAATTGAAAACCACCAATATTTCATTTAGAATCTAATTTTATGCATGAACTAATTGGTTCCATATGTGAAATGGGAACATGATGGGAACCAATTCTATGAAAGATGGATATTGTTTTTTGTTATGACATGGGAGTACCTGATGAGGTACATGAGTGAAGATGCATCATAGGTGGACTATTGAGTCTTGGAATGGGATGAATTAACATTTCTGTATTTTAGTTATTGTTACTATTTTAACTAGGGGATGTCACTCCAAAGATGGGGATCCCCATTGAGGCCGTTGGAATGTTTCCTTTTTATCTGGTTAGTCTAGGTTATTTTAAATAGGTAGGGCTTGTTTTGTACCAACTTTTTGTTTTGGTTGATAGCTCGATGATGGAAAATGTTAAGGTGGTAAAATTGTAATATCATGGGATTTATAATCTGGTTGAAATCCCTCTCATTTTAAATTTTTGAATTGGCCGGTACAATAATTTATTTATTGATCATAGGAACATAATTTATAGAGTTACTAAAATCCATTGTCATGTTATTAGGTGGATTTAGAGTCTTTTACAGCTCCCCAAGTGTTTAAAAGGGTTTCAGAAGTAGCAGATTCCAGAAGGCCTATTTTTGGAGTTACAGGTGAAGGTGGACATTTATTATAAATGCTGAGGCCTCATCCTGCAAACAATGTAACTTGTTTTATATTACCGTACTATTTGAAAAAACATGTTGGGTGAAGTCCATGGATATATGGTGAATTTTTCATTTTTATGGAGGGATTCAGCTTGGTTTGTGCACAATTTGGGGAAGAATGTGAGAAAAGATTCATAGTTACTGCCACAAAGGAAATACTACTACACTTTCACCCACACATTTTCTACATGGTATTGATAACCATGAAATCAAATCACATGGCCTATTTAAATGGGTTAAATTAATATTATACCCCTTTATTATTTCCCCCTTTTCTCCTCTTTTACATTCCTTCTATAGTCATTGGACACATATTATAAATGAGGAGATCTCCTCCTTATCTCCTCCTAAGTTATGTCCTATCTTCATAATTTGAGATCAATTTAATCCACCATCAGGTTTGTTGAAATAATATCTAAAGTCCCTCCTCACCCATGCCTCTTTCTTTCATGAATTCACCTTACAGATCGGTAAATATGTTTGATATGTCACACCTTTTTTCATGGTGTTTGATATAAACTCCATGTTTTCTTAAACCTCTGGGTGTTAGGAGATTATACAGATGTTCCTATATCTATGACTCCATGGTAGGTGATGAATAAATTTCTTTGTGATTTCGTGGTCACTTTGGGGGTGCTCCTTTTATCGCACCATTCAGGTATTTTAAAGGGATCCAATTAAATTAACATCCTGAGGTTAAATTGACCATTAGAGCATATGGGATTCCATTGGGTATGCCCTCTAAATTTTTATACTTGTAAGGATGGATTAGAGGCCATCGACCACATTGGGTAGCTAGGCTGGGTTTGTAGTAAAATTGAATTGAATTTCTATGTAAATTTATATGAGTTATATTTATGAAATGTTTGAATTGCATGTGATGTGAGCTGTGGGATCATGATAGGCATGGACAGAGGAATTGGGGTGGCATGTATATCCTGATTATAGAGAATCAATTGTGTATTTGGGGTTGGTCTAGAGTACTTGGGTTTTATTGAACATCAGTTGGGGGTGAAGGACATCAGTTGAGGTAGTGAGGTCATCTGGTTGTGGGAATGGCCCAAAATATTGGTTGGCATGGACATAAGACTCGAGTGACGTGTTCTGAGGGGAATGAGGTGCTGGATAAATGTGTATTATTTTCTAAATAGGTTGTTTTTTCGCACTATTTATTGCCAAAGATTTAATTGGGGGTATCGAGAACACATGAGGACTAAGTGATGAGGTGGTTTTGAATAATCATGTGGGAAGAGCCCCCAAGTAACAGAACATAGAATTTTTTAGGGGGGTGATTTCCATATAAATCCATATGGATGGTGGGGAGCCATCAGATGTTTGGAATGAGGATATTAGTTGGGGTATAACACTCACCATATTATGGCTATTAGGTAGGTACTATTTTCGAATGATAGAGATCATTGTTCCACGGTACATCTTGCAATGAGATGATAATGATTTTTTTAATTTAAGGATAGATATCTTTATGACTCTATATGTAAGTCTTCGACCTGATGGGTGAATTTATGTAGGGGTATGGGGGACCTGTTGATTTCTTTGGTTTCACATTTATTTTTTGGGGCATGTTGAGACATGAGGCTTCCTGAGGCATGTGGTGCAAGGTTTCTTACATAGAGGTCTAACATAAGGGTTCACCTAGTCTATTTGACATCAAAGAGATACCTTGGGAAATAGTTCAAGGATCCAATCCTCTCTCAGGATTGTGGAATTGGTTGAGGTTGTTGATGGCTTCCTAGTGGCTACTAAGAACTAGGGAAGCCAACGATTACATTACATATCAAATTACCTAACTTTTATTATTATTCAGACATGCTTAAAAACTTATCATCAATATGCACACTTAGGTGGTATCCAAAGAATACAGATTCTCAAAAACTATATGAGGCCTATAGGAAGTGTGTATACATTTTGTTGTTGCACTCTGATAAAGATTCGACCTCTCAGATTGACCATAATGGTTGTCTGGCATGGGAAATTAGCATGGTACCTTAGGGTCGTTCTAAGTTAGAGTTTTACTTTTGTTTCGATTAATGTTCAGTATATTTCCTTAATATATATGTCTACAAAATGGTTAGAAATTGGAGACCATTCTTCTAGATATTATATAAATGACCTGATATGGATGCATGCTCTATTTTAGATTTCTACAAGTGGAATTTTCAGTTGGTTATTTATTCCCACATTTGTTGTTCTAGTATGCTTCTCTTATTATATATGGATGATTGTGATTATCCCATTGATGTGTCTAGTTCATGCATAATGAATCCTTCTTTCATCTTATTAGTTATATATTTATACATGTACCTTTTATTACAAAATTCTCTTAAAGGTATATTCTTCACACTATAACACATTAGAACCACATTGCTAGTATAGATCCTTTAGCATATGGGGAGACATGACTATGGCAAGGGGAACCTATCTAGAAATAATGATCGAGTGGATAAAATGATGGAATATTACAATGATTAATTTATATTATTAAAATAAAATTACATTTTTTTCATAAAAATAGTTTTTTATTAAACACATATTTTATATTCAAATTTTATATTTAATTTATAATTTATTAGTTACCAAAAAATCAATTATAAAATTATGTTAAAAACATATATTGATAATTAATTAATCATATTTAATCATTCCTTTCCAAAATCATGGTGTTAACATTCACATTAAATATTAACATTATATTTTAGTTCCTTAAAACTCGGTCTTTCGTGCAACACACGTTATGGAAGAGACTCGATGTTATGTGAAATACAAGATAAACATGGTGTTTCATAAAAAAATCTAAAGTAAGAATTACATGTATCAAAATCTATAAAAGTTTTGAAATTAATTTTAGAGAATATATTTCATAAAATATTATGATTTTACATTGTATCCCCCATAAAATTAATTTATCCATCATATTTAATCTCATTTATCAAAGAATTTCCTTTATTAACACCCAAATACTAAAAAGGGGTATTATAAACCCTCTAAAAAAGGAAGAGTGGTAAACACAAAGGTCAGAAGAACTTATACCTAACTAGGACTCCCAAAATGTGGAACATAGTTGTAAATGGATGAAATGTGTAAATATTTATAAATATTGATAGGGGTAATTTATTATAAATAATTTAATGACCAATTATATTTCAGGGGACTCAAAATGTGAATTTGAGATTATAAAAAGTAATTTTGTACCAATGAATTTATGCTACTAGGATAATAATTTTTTAAAAGATACATTTCCTTGAGTTAAAGATTTATCTTATCTACTAGAAATGTAGAAAAAATGAAATATACATACATTATGAGTAGAATATAATCCATTAAAAAATTTCTACCAAAGTCTCGTATTTTTCTCCAAATAATGAGTAATCAAAATTAATTTTTAATTCATGAGACACTAAAATCAAAATTTAATGACTACTTAAATATAAAAGGTATGGTCAATCTATTTTACTTATTTTTAGATATTAACCATAACTAAAATGGGTATCACATGGTATGATAATTCCCAAAATGAATAATCCAAAAAATGATACACTAAAATTAAAAATTCGATAGTAATTCCCAAATTTGAAACTAAAAAATCCATAAATTACTATCCTTAAAATTAAACGAATGTTTACTAACTATGTTCAATGCCAATTGATTTGAAGGACTTTATCATATATTCAAAGAAGATAAATCATCCATTATTCCTCAAATAAATACCCACACTTTTTATAAAAAACATAACCATTAAATGTAGAAAAAGCAATGATGACGTGAATATCATGTAGGACAATGGTAGTGCATGAAGGCATTATCATATTTATCTCCTGGGTTGAAGCCATACCACCTAGCTAGATGTGATGGGTTTTGACTAAATATAAAGGTGGTCATTTTTTTCAAACATTAAAACAAATTTATCATTAAAACACATAATTTCTAACGAAGTTGTTAAAAATACTTTATCCTAAAAAACTCCTCCAAAAAACACATTATGATCTCATCACCTAAAACCTCAATAGCGTGTCTAATATATTCTTCTTATGATCATCCTTAATATTTTAGATTTATGATGGTGTCTTTACCTATTAATATAAGATGTTATAAAAATACCTAATCACTAATTCTATCTAAAATTAACATTGATACCCTCTATAACATCCCTTGACCCACATTACCAGATCCTGTGATGAAATCCATAAAATTACATTCTTGGCATTTATGCTGATAATTTTGATCTTAATTATTCATCTAAAATTTAAAACAACAAACGGTGCACCTGGATCATTTACATAAAGATATTCATTTAAGTCTAGAGTTTTTGTGAACTAGGAAAAGCGCAAAAAAATTCTAATATTGTTAAATTATTATTTCTCCTCCTAATTGGAAATTTTCCTTTACATATAAATTCATCATCATAATACATATCAAATCCATTTAATACATAAATTATTCAAGATCATTTTTTAAAACTAGGTGAAAAGGAAACAAAAGAAGTGTGATCTCAGATTCTTAGTAAGGGTAATCATAATGACAAAGAATTGAATGTTGTCAATAAGAATTAGATTTCATAATGGTATGTTGAAAAATTCAAAGTGTATGAGCTAATCCTAAAATAACTCATACACTTCAATACCTATATCATCAAAAAATAAAACAGTTCGAAGGAAATAGTCATCATAATCCATAATCAAATTCCACATGATATCAATATAGATCATTAAAAACATTATATACTCATTAAAATAAATCAATACACTATTTAGTAATATTGAGCATCACTTTTATAAAATCATTTAAAACCCATTTGAAAACCATTTCAAATACATTTTAATTTGAATAAACACATTAATGACTAACAATATTATCATTACACAATGGATTTCATATCTATAATGGGGATCACCCTTAAAATATTTAATATCTGTATCACCTAATTTCCATTATCCATAAAGGGGACCAACAATGCATATAAGTTATACCAGTGTCAACCTTGAGATATAATTGGTCTCATACCTTTGTTCAAGATGTATCTAGATCACCACTTTCATAAAATGATCTAGAATAACGAATAAAAACAATCATCATAAAAATAAAAAAACCATGATAAACCCATGGAAATAAAATGCGTTTATATAACTATCTTTAAAATAGGATTAATATATGTAAATTAAAATGGTTTCATAACAATAAATTTATTACATAATCAACTCATGGAAAATAAAATGGTTTCCTAAAAAACATTTTGGAACATGGTTATCAACTAGAAAAAATGGGTTCCAAAAAACATATTTGAACAGAATTATCCCATGTAAAAGAAACAAGTTCCAAAAAAATATATTTGAAGTAATATTAATTCAACTTGAATAAATTGTGTGTGGTATAAATATAGAATATCCATAGAGTATTATAGATAAATTTAATTGTTTTTGATGTTGATAAATGTATATTACATTAAAATATCCATAAAACATTCTTAAGGAATATAATATTTAATCATTCAAGAGCATCACATTCCCCTTTGAAAAATTTCCATCATTAAACCTATGAATGTTATAACAATAACTAAAACAAATAATTTTAGGATAATTTTGAGAATAATGTCACAACATGTTAATAGATAAGTATATACTCCTTGTAAATTAATATATCTATATATCAGAAAACATATCAAAGAAGAAACTTTTTGACAAAAACTGTTACTTATTTGGTAACAAAGAAACTATATAACCCATGAAAAATATATCATCAAAAGGATATATCAAACCCAATAAATTTATTTATAATAATCACAAAATAAATTTATTTCCCATACATATACAGAAAAATAAAAAATTGGGGAATATTGAATATATTGCATTAAAATAAAAGTGAGATAAGAAAACCCCTTACAATGATAACATCATTAAAGTGAGAATAAATCAATGAAACAATTATTTGTGGATAATTTAATTCATAACATTAAAATGGGAAACAAATACTATTATAATCATTGTTAATTTAAAATATAATATCGGCATAACATAACTAATGAATTATATGATTTACCAAATAAAGAGAAATTAAAATAAAAATAACCAAAGAATATCATATAATTGGAGTTAGTATAAATAAATAAAATAGTTACATTTGAAAAATTTAAATCCAAATTAAAATAGTGGAAATAATATATATAATATTCAAAGGTCATTTCACATAAATTCATGAAATAACATAACAAAGAACATAAAAGTATAACCCAATGAATAGAAATTGTGTTAAGAATTACCTTACAAATATCATATCATTGGAGTGAAAATAAATCAATGAAATAATTATTTAAATATAAGAAATTAAACTATAAATATAGTATCATACAATAATTGGCCATTTCACACATATTTTTTGCATAATATAAAAATTATCATATAATTTTATCCCAATGAATTGAAATTATGTTAAGATTTTTATTTACATTGATCCTGATTTGGCATGATTATATTGTATCTTTCTAAATAATTACCAGAATTTAATTATTTGTATTCCATATAATATTTATTAATTTTATTATTACATTTAATTCACTTATAAAAAAGCTATAAAAATTTCATAAAAAGATTTATTTAAGATGTGAGTTTTCCCCATATTCATTTTTTTGTGAAAAATGGCACTGATGGGTCGACTTTCTTAAATGATATAATTATTTGAAAGAGTATAGAATAATAACCATGACATAATTATATTATTTTTTTAATAAAATTATGCTTTCATAATCATACATGAATTATGTTTATGGAAATGAACCAATTTTACCATCAGGGAGTCATTAGGTCCTACAAATGCATGAGTATCATTCCAAATTTTCAGTCACTGTTATGGAAAAAAGGTTAGTAACATTTTAATTTTCAAGGAGACCATTATATAATATATACCAAATTATTTAAATATATATAATTATATATATATAAATATCATATTTTTATGTGATGATAAATAAGGATGAATCACATTGGTTCGAGCAGGAGATAGTCCACACGTCGACGAATGAAGTTATAACTTTTTTAGTGTATAAAATGAAAAGAGAATAATGTTATTATATATATATAAATAAATAATTTTTTAATTAACATCATAATTATTTCATTTATATCATAATTTTTAAAAACCATCATTAATACATTTCATGTAATGAGTGAATGTGTCAAATCACATTAAGGAGGCGGTAGTCTACACGTCAATAAACGATGCTATCATATTCTCAAAAAGTAATATCAAGAATGATAATGTTATATAAAAATTAAATGAGAAACATATAATTATAAATATAATATATATCATATGAAAAACTAATGAAATAATTATTCCCATACTTGATAGGTGGTTATGGAAGAATGAACGACATTGATTCATGGGGCGGTAGTCCGTCACACACATAAATGATGATTGTGTATCCCATTTGATGAAAGTGTGTGATGGTGTAGGATGACCCCATATCACAAAACCATATCAATATATATATATATATATATTATAATAATTGTATTATATATTAATGTATTAATAATAATTGATGTGGTTTGAGAAAAGAATAAAACAAAAGCAATCGATGGATAGTATTACCTCCTTTTCAGCTAAATCCTTTTGTATAATGAAAATGTAAATGTATGGATTTATTTTTTTTAAAAAATAAATCTAATATTATAAGAGTATATATCTTGCGATCTTCTTTTCAAAATTTATAAATGAGAAATTGTTTTCTAGAGGTACGATGTTGTTGGGAGGGTTATTGCATTTTATAGTGGAGAGGGAGTGAAATTCTTGTAAATATAAAAAGTAATAAAGTGTATCCAATGGTTATTGGAAATGTTAATATGTCATTTTTACACATTAGATTAATTTTTAACCACCAAATAATCAAATTTTTTTACATAAACATTGAAACTAATTTTAATTTCACCATATAATATTTATGTTCAAAAAAATGTTTGAACAAATTATAAATTAGAAATTACCTCGATTAAAAAATTGGAATACATTTTCCCAAATTCCAATCATTGAAATGGAAGAAATTAATTTTAAAATAATTCATCTGATATGATGAGAAGGGATCTTTATTAAAGAGACCTGTGAAATAGTTTAAAATGTTTTGTATCCTGTTTCAATGTGAAATTGATTCCTATTACCATATTTTATTTTAATGATATTAACATGATCTAATTATAATTTAATACCAATAAAAATATCATTTAACAATATAATTTTTTTATAAAAAAACCATTTTCACATAAAATTAAGTGTCATTAGATATTCTACAAAATATAAAATTTCTCAAAAAAATATCCAAAAATAACCCATACTAAATGTTGATATTAATGAATATAAAAATAATTTTTTTAAAAAAAATTATATAAGAGTATAAATTCATTTTTAGAAGATTTCTTCCATTAAAAGGCCATAAAATTTCCTTTTAAATATATACAAATTTTTTTGCCTAAAAATGGATTTATTATAATCCTAATCCTATCAATGTTATTGGTTGAATTGAAAAATATTAGACTGAATATATAAAATATAAATAACATTATTATCTTTAAATTGAATTTATTAATTTAATATATCAATATAAAAGTCTATCATTTTCATAAAAATAATTTTTCATAAAACACGAAATGTAAATTAATTTGATTTTAATTTGTAGTTTTAATTAATTTTTTCCTAAATAATTAATTAGATAATAATTTTTAAACAACATATTCATAATTGAGGTATTCATACTCAACCAAACAATTCCAATTCATAGTTGAGAGTAATCATATTAAATATTAATATTATATTTTTGTTCTGTAAAACACAACCTTGTGTGTAAAACATGTTATTTAAGAGACTGAATGATACGTGTAACAAAATATAAACATGGTTCTGTGTACAATTAATTCTAAACTGTGAATATAATTTAACGGAAGATTATAAAGAATCTAAATAATTTTATAGATGTTTTTTATGAAAATAAAGGAATGTTACATAATATAAATTAATCTCACTTTTTTTCATATAAATAAAACATAAAAGTTCAAAAAAAAATTTATCATGAATATTTTCATCATAAAACTCATTTAAAAAAATTTCCATTTTTAATAATTATTTCTGATATTAATATAACATTTTCATTTCAAAATCAATTTTCACTGTAAAAAATCACTTTCCACTAAAACCCCATTTTCAATACTTAAATAATATATATAATGGATTAATTTTTTTAAATTTGAATAAATCATGAAATATTATAATGGAATTCGAAATTCTAATAATGGTTATGAAAGTAGGTAATTTCATTCATGGAATATATGTTAAAATTGAAAAATATTTTACGATTTGTAAAGAAATTAAAAATTTGCATATATTGATTCCATTTTTTATATGACACAGAAATAAATAAAAAATATCCTTTATTAAAATATAATTTAAAAAATAATAATTTTAAAAAAATGGACGTGGTTTAAAATATATTTATATACATAACATAAAACTGTAATTTTTTTAATGAAACATTCCATTATAAATTTAGAAATATTTGGATCATAATTATATTCAAAGGATATAATTAATAAAACATTAAATGTCCAAATAATAGATAAATCCAATTATATAACATTAATGTTTGGTTTTATATATACCTCATAATAGAATATAGGTTCCTAAAATTAATATATTCCCCAATGAGATGAAAATGTGATGAAGTCGCTTATCTTGAGTCTAAATCATGATGGATTTTCATTATTTTCGTGAATAGAAAACCAATAATAATTATTAAAATTTATAGGATGTTTATTGATTTTTATTATTGTTTTTATTTTATCTTATTCCATGCTGAAAATAAATATTTAATCATTTATGATTAAATTAGATATTTCTAGGTTTTTTGGTCTCTCTGTCAAATATAAAAGTATTAAGTTGACTATTGGTCAAATGGATTTTTAATGAACATCAATAAGAAATAATAATTAAATAATTATCTTATTTTAAATTCAATTACACTTTTTTAAATAAAATAATGAATGATGGATATGAAAAATGAACAAAGACACGATCATGATGATGTTAGATCATACATACGCATGAGTAACCATCCCATTTTTCATGACCACTATGGAAGAAAGTTATTCATTATTTTATGTTACTATAACTCCCATATTAACATAAATACTTATTAGTTCTCTAAATTTTATTTTTTAATTCATCCATTTGATTTAGTGATTTAAAAAGAGTCACATTACTTCATGGAGGTGGTGGGACACACGTACGCATGAACAACATTATAATTTATCATTGAATAAATGAAAAATAAATTTTATAATTTAATAATGATAAATAAGTCCATAATAAAAAAATTATATAATTTAAAACTCATAATTTTTTTAACATTACACTTATTATATTCCATGTATAGTTCTAGTGAAGACAAGTACCATCACTTTGCTAGCTGGTAATCCTTCATACACACTATAGAAATTATCATATGTATCATGGACAAAACATTCTGAAGGTATTAAAGAAATAATAACTAAATGTGTGCACAACTAATTAAAATAACCAATATAAAATTTTCTTCCAAAATTTTATATATCCATGTGTGGTTATAATGGAAATCAAATGACATTTTTCTGCAAGGTGATTGTCCACTTTACATAGGAATGATGACTTCAAATCCCATTTTATGGAAGAATATATGTATTTATGTAATTAAATATACATAATATAATATTTATATATTATATATAATATTTTTGTAAAAATAATAACTCTAGGTGATTTTATTTTTCTTTAAGACGAAATAAAATAACTGCCCACTGTTAAGAATTATTTCACATCATCAAACAACAAACATTGGAAAAAACCAAAATGAAAAATATGGAGTATTTATTATGAAAATTTATTTTCGAATATTTTGTGGTAATTTATGATGTTATTATTATTTTTATTTGATTACATAAATTACTATGAATGATTCAAGTGGGGTGGAGTGGGGGTATTCATTTATAAGTGAGATGAGTGACACACATGAAATTTTTTAAAAGATAAATGTGTACCAATGTTTTTAAAATGAGAAGAGACACTAAAATTTACCATTTATGCTAATTAGACATTAAATGGTAAAACTAATTCCTTCTAATATAATTTACAATTTTTAATTTAATTTAACCATTATATTTTATGCTTTAGCCTGATAAACCCAATTTCAACTTAAATGCATTAACTAAATTTTAATTTTTTTATTATTAATTATGGTACAAAAATTATGTTCAATTTGTTAGATTATATAATTTTTATTATTATAAATATTTTATCTATAAGAGAAAATTAAATTCATAGAATTTTAAAAATAATGATAAATACAAAACATGCAAGAGATTTGAAAAAGCATCTTTTCAAGAATTCTATTTTTTCGAGAAAAAAATTAATTTTTATTAAATATATGACTAACATAATTATATTATAAAATTAAATTAATATTTATTGATTTTATTATTTAAATTTCATTTAAATCATTCATAATTTGGGATAATTTTACATAATTAAAATGGAGAAACTATAAGCAAAAAAATGATTCCATAAAAATATCATTTTTTAAAACCAAAAAAATATCTTGCTAAAATCAAATTTTTTTTTTCAAAATTTAATTACTATATTAAATATTATTAATTAATATAAACAATTTTTGAAATCATTTTCAATACATAATGGTTCATTAAATTACATAATTTAATGAAAATATATTACTTTTGTTTTGAAAAATCATATTTTTCACTATTAACTGATCATCAAATATATATTTTTGAAAAATCTATAATTTTCATGATAATTTAATATTTTTGTTTCCATATTATAATTTATATGAGTTTTTTAAATAAATTATATTAAATTTCCTAAAAAATTATTATATGTCTTCAAAAACAGAAAGAAAAATATTTTTCTGATAAAAAATATGTTTTTTAAAAAAATACATTACTAAAAATTGATTAATACATTACAATGAATTTATGAATAATTTAAATTAAGTAATATATGTATATATATATATATATCATAATTTATATAATAAAAATAATACCTTACAATTTTTTGGTTGGATATAATAGTAATATATTTTTATTTGTTTTTTAAACCTCATGTTGTGTTCCAAACAAGATATCAAACATACATTTATTTTTAAAAATATATTGGTTTTACAAATTAATTATATTCACCATCATTGAATAATGAAATTCCACAAAATCAAATTTATAAATAATATATTAATAGTATTGGTTATTCATGGAAATTCTTTACAAAAAAATAAATTCAATCAATATTTAATAATTTAAATTTGACTCACTGATAACATTTAACTGATACACTAGTGAGTAAGTAAGAATATGATGATCAAACTAAAAATAACATTAACCTAGCTTATATAGTCCATGTAAAACACATATAAATTATATGTTAATCACATCCTAATAATAGAAGAATTGTACTTCTCAATTTCGAGTGGTTGGAATAATTTATTGTGGTTGAGTAATAAACACATATCTAATAGTTTTCAATCATTAAATGATACATCCAATTAGTGAACTTAATAACCTATTTATCTCATTAAAATTCAGATATATAGTATTCCAATATCTTTAAGTGGTTGTGAAAAAATGTGGGTGTTACATATGATGTGACATTAATTCCCAGTAATATTTTAAAACACACTACCATACATAAGTGGAAAAAAATTATAGCTATGTAATATACTTTTTGGTATAAAAAATATAAATATTTTAAATAATTGTGAATGTAAATTATGTTTTAACAACCAAATTGTAGGGTTATAAAAAGGGAATCATTTTTAAATGTACATTGTTTAAAAAACATATTTAATTTGTCTATTCATGATAGATACCACTAAAAAGTTATCAAATGTAGTCCTTACTCTATTTTCACTATCTCCACTGCTTATAGGCCATAAAATTTTCATCATCACTTATAAAGATTACCTCACATTCCTATTAGAGAAAAGTATTTAGTGTTATTATGATAAAACCTTGTAGTTGGTCAACACCGATCATTGAAGAAGATGTCATAAACTTGTGTTATTTAAACACAAATAAAAATTTTATGGAATAAAAAACATTACTAGGTATACGAATTATTAATGGATTATACAATATAATATTTCATTACATGTAAATCCTTACATGGGGATGGAATATACATGTACAATATACTTTGAGGTTTAGCTTGGGACAAGATATGACATATTGGTTATGTCCTATATTGGCGGGAGTTTCCACACCTATAAATACACCAAATATGAACATATATATATATATATATATTCCTATTTATGTGTGTAACAACGTTAGTTGTATAATGACTCATCCCATCAGGGGAATGTTAGTCAGGTATACTATGTGGGGGAAATCATATTAAAAATACACTGAGGAAAGGGTGAAAGGGTATTACAATCATAGAATTTAGATCCCACCACATTATATAATCCTATTCATCTATTGTAGTGTACTAGGTCAAATTTATACAACCAAATACACTTATGTTCCCTCATACAGAAATATTCTAAAAATCCAAATAATAATATATATACTATGGAAAATAAACAGTTCATTTTTTATAAATAATTATAAATTCTTATTATTAAATAATAATATACTATATGATTTTGAACTATTTCATAATTCTATAAATGTAAACTAGAAGTACACTTTTAATGAATGTATAAATGGAAAAAATAAACCAAATTTAATTAGAATATAATTCTGATTATTCTAATTATATCATGGAGTAATATGAAAACCCCCCATTTCCAATTATGTTTTCATAACGAACATTATTGTTTTCAATTTATTTATTAATTAGGTTCATTAGTCTATATAAATATACCTTTTTTACATTAAGATTTAATGGGGAAAAGTGGGACACCAATAAAATTGTCATATAAAACATTTTATGTTCCATTATTGAGTAGATATGACCAAAATGATTATTGTAGGCAATCTGAATGTTGGAATAATTAGGACATGAAATCATCCATCTATGAAGAATGAATTTGGAATGAGGCACCCATTACCAAATCATATTTTTTTTTATTGTAACATAATATAAAAATTCAAAAATAAAATTTGATACCATGATTGATTAACTATACCTAGAATTCCCAAATATAAACTTTTTATTACATTATAATGAATATTGATTTAGGATGCTTAATATTAATACTATATAGAATAGTGTCTGTCACATGAAACATTGAATGAAAAAAACCCAACTAAAAAAATGATTTATTTAAATTACATATATAATATATTCCATTGTATATAAACAGAGAATGATCATTTAAAATTATTATAAATTATTAGTTTCTTTATTAATCTTTTAAAAATGCTTCATATTGAAGTGACATTTAAAAATGTCATTTTGAATTTTAAATGAACAAATTATATTTAACTTTTTAGAATGGTAATAAAAAAATATAATATTTAGTTTGATAAAATAATACATAACAAATCAATTAATAAGAAAATTATATCAAATAAGATTAAAAAAACATGATGCTTAAAATGTCGATATTCATTAATAAAATCATTTTACTTTAATATGTTTTATTTTAATTCAAATGGGAATTCATAAATATTAGACCATTAATTTGAAAAAAAAATCATTATTTTAATATACATGTAAATATTATATTATGATGAATTATTTTATATAATTTTTTAAAAAAATCAGTTTTTGTTGAATAGTGGAATATATTTTATTCCAAATACAGTGTCATTTATGAAATTAATCATTTATAATTAAAATTTTGAAAATTAGTAACCACTATTATAGAGAATAAATTATTTTAATATTAATATTAAAATTTTATGAAATATTTATTTTAGATTAGAATCCAACATTTAATTTATAGGAATAGAAGTAATATTTTTCTCATTAAATTGTTTCATAAACAATATATACGTATTATATTCAAATTTGCCGTTATAAATTTTATAAAATATATTAAATTAAATAATATTAAAATTTTAATCATATTATCTATTTATTTAACACATACTAGTTTATATTTAGAAATTATTTAAAATGAAATTATGTTAAAACTAGTTGTCTTGATTAAGTGAAAATGGTTAAAGTAATTAAAGATAAAAACACCTCAAACATTTTTTATACTCGTGTGGTGAAGTTTGGATGAGGATATTATTGACCTTATCACTTATCATCTCCATTTATTCTCAAATTCAACTATACATTCATTAGGATTGACATTCCATTATTTTATGTTTTTTGGTATTTGTGAAATTGTCTTTACTTTTACCTTATAATATTAGAACTTCTTTCCTCACATCCACTCATACTGAAAGCTATTTATATTTCCCCAAAAAATATATAATCCTCTTATAATAATTTCTATATGTTATTTAGTGGGTTAATTATTCGAATATTTCATTACCAAAAGATTTTACCCATCTTTAAGGGATATATTCAATAATGATAAATATAAATCAATAACCACCCATTTCTCATTTATATTTCATTATACGCACTTATTTTTGTTCATATTACATTTCACCATGATGAAAAGAAATCATTTTAATAATTATAATAATTAATTGTCATTATATTCATTGTATATCCATTAACCACCATCCCTTTCTATATTATGATAAACTAAGGACCTATTAAGGCATAGTGAAAACTACTACCTCAACATAGTAACATGATCATTTTAATATACTAAATAAAATTAATTTATTAAAATTTGAATTTCATTTACCTTATGATGATATATATAATATTTAATTTATATTCAGAAATGATATATCATATTTCACATTACCCACATTCACTAGAAAATGAAATCATAATCTATGTATTTTTGTGGAATACTGGATTCATGAAATAATTGATTTATTTTATTATATTAACAACCACCATATATTGATATTCTTGATTATGGAATTAATGGATAAGTTTTTTTTATGAAATTTTTTATTTTATAGAGAGGATACATAGTAATCATAAAAAATGATCAATAACCAACCATGGAAAATTCAATAATCTAATAGAATATGGTAAATGTCAAAAATGTTTTCTTATTACTAAAAAATAAAATTGTATTGGTTATAAATTTCACAAAATAATTAAAAATCATATATAACACAGTAATATAAACTATTTAAAATTATAAAAATTCATTTATAAATATTTTAAAACTGAATTAATTCCTAATAATCCTTTAATTTTCCTATGTTATTGTTTAGGTTCATGTAAACACCGACATAAATAATTGAATAAATATATATAATGGATGAATATGATAATATAATTCGATATAATATATGATAACAATACATACCAAATTATGTCCTTTTTTATGTAATAATAATATTGAAATTTTACTCATTATTTATGAAAACACATTTCATCCACTAAGAAACAATGAAATATTCCCATCATGGAATTCAAAATTAATGATCATAAAAATGTCTTAGAATGAATTTATAACTTTATAAAAAATATTAAATAGCAATAATTGCACATTATATAATATTTTAATGACAACCATTTAGATAAGAATGAATTAATAAATAGTTAATGTGACACTCATTCAGAATGATCATGATTACTCACACATGATATCTAATATAGTTAATTAATAATTGGTAAGAAAGTAAATTAAAATAAATAATATGTTTCAGTGTGGTTATTGAAATAAAAAAATTTACAAAATGTGTGAATATGATATTTACAATAAATAAATTGTAGTTTATAGTAAATCTAGACTACAAATGAAGTGATTTAGTGGGTCCTATGTCTCTTCATTAATTTATTTACTCATATTTTATAATGATAACTATATATCCTATAATATGACTTGATTACTACCTAATGGGAATATTTTACTATACTAATGGAGTTTCATGATAAATATGTCATACTCTCATTAATTTACATTAGAGTTATATGATGTCATTGTTGAAAGGGAATTTGATAAAATTATACTCAAATAGTATTATAATTTTTTCTTTCATTTTAGATATGATTATGTTATAATCATTTTTTCAAATAAATTGTGTATTTAATACCTAGGAGCATATTTTTATATTATATTTTGAAAATTAATATGAAATTATACATGAAATCTATTCAATTAAATTAAATAGAATTTTACCCAATATTTACCCAGATGATAAACCTTTTGATAAGACAATTTTAATTTTTGGAGATAGAATGTGTCATCGTGAATATATCATGTTTACATTAACCCATGAAATTACTCTGTGTCTTTTATATTAATATATTATACAATGAATTCGTTTTTAAATTAATGTTTTAATATTATTATTTTTAGTAAATTTATTTTCATTATTTTAATATTGTTCTATTTTATTCATTATCAAAATAGTTTTGTTTGGAAGCACACTTCTATTATAAAAACCTATATCATTTTAAAAGTTCAATTAATGGAAAATTATTTTAAAAGTATTTATTTAAAATTAATTATGAATTACTCTTTCAAAATTTACATTTGAATTTGAAATGTATGTTTCTATTTTATGTTAATGATAAAATTAGTTTTCAATATCTATTTGTAGTTTTCAAATCCATTATTTGGATACTCTATCATATTCACACTATGGAGAACAACATTAGTGATTTATTATGAAATAATTATATACTATTATTTTGAATATTGATGTTTTGGTATAAATAAAATTTTATTACTGATCATTTTTTGTATGAAATAGTTCGATTCAATCTATAATAGTGATTATTTTTACATTTTTAAATTCATTAAGAGTTTACATCATTAAACTAAAGTTATATTCTATAGTATCCATCCACCTAACTTATATAGTTAAATTATGTAATGTTTATTTTTTTTCCAAATGTATGATATACCATTGTCTTTTTCTTCTTTCTCCATAATATATGGATATGCATAACTTTTCATCTAATTCCATTTCTTTATGAATACCCTATTTTCTATTTCATTGACTGATGAGTTTTCACATATATATTGTACGTTTATGAATTAGTTAAATTATTTTCATAACCTTACACCATTTACTTATATGGTGTAAACAACATTTTATTTGTCCAATTTAAAGTTTATTTTATCAGAGAGATACCGAATACCATTGGAATACAATTTAGTTTCCATGCATTTATTATATTGATGATTTAGTTTTCTGATTTCATTTGAATGATATATAAAACTCATTTAGTCTATCGGTTATTTATGTGATGAATAATAAAACATGCTTCCTATAAATGGGTTGTTTACCACGTATTAAATAAAACTCACATTCATACCATGTGATCAATAAAATATAATAAAATATAATTATTTTCATTATTTTTTTGAAAACCCACTTTATATACATGGGTTAAAATGATATGATAAGTTAATAGTTTTTTTATAATGTGTCACATGTATGTATGGATAAATTATGGGAAGTGCCCTATATCAATCTCCAATGAATTAGTTACATATTTATTTTCAATTATATAAATATTAATGAATATATTTTATTTTTTATAAGGCATTGGAACTAATTGAAACATCCCACCCATCCTCATTTTAAACAGAAGGAAGTGGAATGTAACTTATCCTTAACCGACATCCCAAATATGCCAAAAGACTATCCGTAAATGCTAAGGGATTCATTAAGGGTCGGGGGATGATTTTTCCATTTTAAAATAAAATAACCAACCAAACATGACATAAAAAATTAAACCACAACATGAACCATTATATAAATGAAATATTACTCATACAATACAATTTATATCAAAAAAATAGTACCATAAAAGAAGAGTACAAAACATACATGTACATAGCAGAAGACTACAAAACAACCTAAACTCAAAGAAGAGCACATAAATCCAAATATAGAACGTAATCCATGATATAACTCTCGAAATATCCCAAAGATCACTAAGAATCACTAACAAGTGTGACACTTTTAACTTTTCCTTTGTCTGAATAAACATATATCTACAAAATCACCAAACATCAAAAGTAGGGGTGAGTAGTATACCATTGTACATTTCCCCCAAATTGAATCCCTACTCACCACATCATGATTGAACATATTAACACACACATATATATATATATATATATATATAACAATTTATGTTTAAAAAATTCTAAATCATTTTATATCCGAATATAAAAGTTCCAATGTAAATAAGGATTCTCAAAACAATTTAATCTTATAAGGATAGTAACTGAACAACATGTTAAAACCATTTCAAAAGTTCCATTTCTAGCCTAACAAATTCCATTCCACATATCCAAACATCCAATCGTGTATGCCACCTATACCTCCTAATACACTCAAGTGGTATGTTTATCATTAACCAAGACATCACATAATGAACCATTTGATGGTGGTAATCACATACACTTTTCTATACCAATAATTATGGGGTCAAATTATTACCATTATCTGTCCCAAATACACATGGACAAACACAACTATTATGCCAAAATCACATGACAAGACAACCATTTCAACCATTTCATTTGAACAATTCATATTGAAAACAATTATATAAAACCATTTCAATAATACCAACCCTTATAATAAAAACATCTTTTCATGCATGAAAACCAAACAACCATTTTAAAATCATCATTTCCAAATCAATTTAAAAATTTCACTTTCCACAATAACACAAAATTTCTAAAATTATTTTTGAACTGTCACATAATGTGGTTTAACAACAAGAAATTCAAAGAAATTTAAGATCCAATTTCAATAAAAACAATCAGTTTAATCAATCAGTCTAGTTATAATAAGAGGAGTTTAGAGTAATGAAACCTACCTCTAGAATTTTTTGAAAATGATTAATGACATAGAAAATGTCTACAAGATTTTGTTGAATCTCCAAAAATGCTCCTTACTTCTCTACACCTAACATCAAAAAAGCCAAATATAATCAAATTTGGAATAAAATACAATATATCTATTCATAAAAGGTTAAAATATAAGAAATAGAGTGTTAAAGAGAAGTTAATATATGGAAATCCTAGAATTAATAGAAATAATGATGAATTACCATGAGAATATGTCTTAAATTCACTATGAGAATCCTTTGGATCTCCCTAAGATCGATGAGAGAAACCTCTACGCCCTTCAAGAGGATAAAATCAAGAGTTATGAATGGTTTGGGGAAAACATGGGGTTAATCCTTAATCCTTACCTATATCCACTTTTGGGAATCTTATTATTAAACCATACATGGTTAGTCATATAGTTATGAAAATAGTATGCTACTCTATGCCAAAATATACATTAAATGGGGATATCACATGGCTTGCTTGCATGGTTGGATACACCATGCACCAACCGTTTCAAATATTTCTTTCCTTCCAAGAACAATTTCTCCTAGGCGGCCAAACTGTTTTGAAAAACTGTGTTCCTACCAATGTGCTTCCACTTTATCCTCTACCTTATTGTTCATGATTTTTTGTTGGTGTTTCATGGCTTTCACAAATAGGTCACCCATAGAAAACCCCCCAAACATTCCAAACATCTTACAAACCTCTCTAATATTCCCCTGAACACTTTAAATACTTAAAAACTATTATGGAATGGTTACATACATGAAAAATGGCTGCTATACTCTACCCACCATCAGAACTTATATACCTAGAAAGTAGAAAACCATTAGGGTCATGAAATATTTCAGGACATTAATGGATCATTTAATTTAGGAGTTTTGATGTCTCTTTCTAAATCTGACCTTATTACCACAAAACTAGCACTAGAACAATGTTTTACCATGAAAACATTTCTATTAGATATCCATAATCTACACTGAGACATGTACCCATAAAGCATATAACACAAGTTCAATGTGATCTCATCAAATCACATGGATAGGATCTAGATGCCACATCTTCAACTTGGATACATGAACCAAATTATGTACATCACTGAACTGTGGTGGAAATCCCAACCGATATAACACCTCTCAAACCCATTCATGTATCTCAAAAGGGCGTATGTGTTGAGGATATAACATAACCTTCATTAAAACATGATGATGTACAATAATAAGAGAGATCCTCTAGAACACATGACAATCAATCTCGAATAACAACGACCGTTATAAATGACCCACCTAAGATTTCAGAAAAGTCTATACCGTCTCCATCCTTTTCCTGCTAAACTAAATCTTTATTGTTATCTATTGGAGAAGGCCTATCCCATCTAGTGATGCCTCACCTATTTCTTAAAAAAAGTAGAGAATGTAATGGATTCCCCTTAAATGATTCAAAAGAAGCCATATGTATCATGATAAGATAAATTTGGTAATATGAGGACTCTAATAAAGATATGTTATCTTCCCACGAGAAACCACAATCCATTACACATTCAAACATTATTTCTTCTAATGTTTCTATCATATGGTTGGATTGTCCATCCATACGTGGATGATATGCCATACTCATGGTCAACTGAGTCCAAAGGTGTTTCTATAAGGATTTCCATAAATGAAATATAATCATCGGATCTTTATCGAACACTATCGTAAAGGGTATGAATTTAAAATTTACTAATTATTAAATGTTTATTTTTTCCAAGTAATCCATAGTATGAGACATGAATAGAGATTAAATAATATGAATTTTTTATAGGATCCACTATTACCAAATGGAATTGTTTTTTTGAATCATTCTTCGAAGTCCTGTTAAAAAATTTATAACTCTATTTTTACATTACAAAACTATAATTTTTAAAAACAACAACATACCTATTAGTCACTAATTTTCTTCCATATCCTATTGTTATGTTAAGTATCAAGAAACACACTCATCCACCATCAATTTAATATCGACCCACCAAAACTGTGTTTTCACACCTTACACAACATATGTATTCTATGATTAATATACCATCTTGAATGGTGATATGAATGAAGGAGATATTCATGAAAATCCTTTGATAGAAGCATCCGATTTTTAAACCGCAACAACAAACTCCCATCCAACATCGATCCAAGAATGGTCTCCCGCTATTGTCTTTTGGCCTGATATTCACACATTCTGCATAATATCTCTATTCCTCTTTAAGAAACTTTACCAAATCAAGATCAGTCAAAACCAGAATGATGGACACAACATCGACCTAATTTTCACATTCCAAGTTCATGTCAGCTAGACTAACCACAACTTCCACTCATATAAAACATCCTTTAAAAAATAAGAATATTAATTTATGGTTAATTCATATATCACTAAATATCCCTTTCACAATGTATAAATCATTTCAATATAAAAGTATTGAATATACTAAATCCAACTTAGTTTCCTCAATTTCAAAAACCATTGTGAGAATTTTTTTTTCAAATAATTATGATTCGTAAACACAATAAATTTCTCACCAAAGAAGAAATAATGACATGTCTTCAGGGAATGGACTATGGAATATAGCTCCGTATATTGTGTTGGTGTGTTTTTCTAATGAAACCATAACTTACATGATCTATATAAAACAATATGTTCTCTTTTTATGAGAAAAAAACATCCTTGATCTCGATGCACCACAATACACCCTGTACCATTGTCTCAATTTTTGAAAAAACCAATATTGGTGTAGACGTAAGGTGAACATTAAGCTATTTGAAATTAATTATTAAATTCCTAATCTGATTGGAATTGAAAATTATTTTTTCAATTTTTTATAGAAAATACTAGTCATCAATATCAGAAACAAAGAATCGATAATAATCAACTAGACCAAGGAAACTCTATATCTAAAAGACATTCTTCAGCTATTTCCAAGAGATAACATCATCTACCTTCAATGGATCCATAGAAACACCTCATTCATAGATTATATGGAAAATAAAAAATACCTATTGTATCTAAAAATTACACTTTACTAATTTAGAATATATATGACGATCACTCAAGATTCCCACCACTATCTCTAAGTGTTTCAAATGTCCATACCTTGTACATGAATACTCCAATTTATTATCCAAAAAAATACCACAAATGAATCCATATATATTGGAAATATATGATTCATCAATTCCATAAATAGTATTGGTGAATTCATAAGACTAAAAGGAATTTACACATACTCATAATGACCACATCTACTCCAAAATGTATTATTTTAAAATATCCTCTTTTGAAACTAATAATTGGTGATATATGATCGCAAGTCAATTTTGAAGAACCAATTTTATCCCCTTGATTGATCAAATTTAAAATCAATGAGTGTATGTGGATATATATTTTATTTTCATAACATGGTTATTCTTACGATAATACACACACAACTGAAGAGTTCCATCTGAATTTTTTAAAAACAACATCAGTACTTCCCCCAGAGACCTACTTAGACGAATGAAACATTTTTAATAAATATCTTCCAACAACACAATAAATTACTATAATAATTTTCGTTCCATTTTATAAATGGAAGTGAAATAGGAATAGTTCTCAAATAGAGAGCATCCATAATATTAAATTCCCTTACAAGTGGAAACCATAAGAACTTCATCAGAAAAACACCTGGAAAATAATCGAAAACTACATGAAAAAAAATGTTATTGATCTCTTAAATAAATTAAAAAGTTAAAATTGCCAACTAGTATGAGATCTCTCAAACTGGTCATTCCAACAAGCTTGATTCAGATTACATTACACTCCAGTCTCATTGATAGAGATGCTCGACACCATCTTCAGTTGTAAAATTTACCATTTTTGTATAACATTTTATGTGAGTCATAAATTTTTTCAACAAATCCATTATAATAATTATATCATAGAAATCCATCCCAATTATATATAAAACTAATTTTATCAAAACTCCATCGATAATTAAAAAAAATTTCTACACAAAAAGGCTTTATATTTTCTATGAACAAGAATCATTTAAAGTTTAAATAAAGAAGGCATCATCTCAATTTTTAAACATATCAATTAAACAGAAAGAGAAGAAATATTAGAATAGAAAGAACCCATATCAAACAAAATTTTTGTAAAGGAGGAGTCAAAAAGAATTATACATCTCAATGACAAAGTTTGAAATTGATCATACCCAATAACCTTCTCAACTCTATATAATTTCTTTCTAAAAAAATAGTGTTCTTTGTTTCCCTATTGAGATTTCTATTACTGAGGAGTCTTGATATTCCTAGAATTAAAATGGCTATATATGTTATTCCAACGATACTAGTTCTATTTTCCTTTTAATGTCAATGCATATGATGGTTGTGACTCATTAGAGGTTTCATAGATAGATGAACTCACAGAACTTTGATAATATAACAGAAGATACACCATCTGGTTTCAATTACGTCATGCTCATGGTGGTCCAATTCATTTTCACTTCATGTGGTAAAATGAACCAAATTAAAAACATATATGTTGGCTTATTATTTTTGGAGGAAGATTCACTAATCCAACCACTGGATTATAATCCAAACTCCCACTGTGGAAATTGGAGTCCCTCTTCCACATTGTCCCAACATTAAGGTTCCCACCATTTACCATAGGAATCAACATGCTTCTTCCTATTGTATCCCATGAGATGTCCATTTCTTCTACTATTTCTCTATTTTCTATATCTTTATAATCCATTATACAGAGGAAAACATTCATTGGGAGACTATTATATTTCAGCTCGATTTGAAGATACGTTCCTTCACGGATGCACTCATAGAAAAATTGGCTGAAAATTGAACTAAATTCTAGAATTTAGAAACATACTTTGTAACTGAAATATTTTACTATTTTAAAATGAAGACGTTCATTTTTCATGAAATTATGGACATGTGAAAATATAATTATTTTATAAACAATTATTTTAAATCCACCCTTGTGTGGACTTTATCGGATTTATCCTGAACAACTAAATCCCACCATTTTCATTCAAGATATTCCAGCTTATACATCACCATCTATACTTAAATTTTTACTAGTGTGCCAAGAAAATAAAAGATAGGATTAATCCTATAAGTAGAAACCCTTAATTTCACTAGTTTATAATCAACCCAAATTATGTGGGGATTTTGATTCTAAAAATTAATTGAAGGGTCCACATTTAATGGTTTATTTGTTCAGTTATTTGTATCCACAGTTTGAATGGATTGGACTATACTATGTACCAACTGTTTGTTCACCTGTGGCTATAATGTAGTAGAATTATCAGAAGCTTCCTCTGTTGGGTTTCTACAATTCCTACCATTTTCCATTTTCAATAAAAAGAACAAACACCATAAGTCTAACACTCTAGAAACCGAAGACATAAAATTTTGGATTCTACAACAATACAATTATCATAAATTTTTTCCCCAAATTTCAACACTTTACTATGTTCATCCATTTTTTGAGGGACTCTCCATTATTTTGAAAATAAAATCTTTTTCAAAATTACATAACCATGATCTTTTTCAAAATATCACAATTTAAATTTTTTTATCAATTTCCAAAAATTAATACATTTTCAACAAATAAAAAACCATTACTGAAAACGATACATGCATTCCTAGTGGGAATTCATTTCATCAATGAATTTCGTGCTCATATCATTGGTTAAAACCATGATAATGAGATTCCAAATCCATTATGTGACTCCAAAAAACTTTTTAACTATCTCCTTAGTATCATGATGTTCATCATAAAATGTTTATCTATGACTTGTTCTGATCTATATTTCATTCCTCGATAATCCTTCTCCAATCAACATCCCAAATACCTTAATAAATTAAAAATAATTTGAACTCCATGACCAATATAATTAATGAAAAATAGTTCTAGAAACATAATTGGAAGGACTAAGACTGATACAACTTATAAATTAATCACTCATACCTCTCTTGTCCATCCATTTGCTGAAATATGGTGTTTGAGGTGTTCTGGGTGGTCAAGGTGACTAATCCCCAACACTTTTCCAAATTTCTAGTTTTTTGAACAATGTTTCTAGTTTTATGAACAATGTCACTATGAGTTAGAAACGATGAGATAGAAATTGTGTCATAGAAATGGTGAGTCAAAATGGTGAGATAGAAATGGTGAGAGAGAAATGGTGAGACATAAATGGTGATTTAGAAATGGGGAGATAGAAATGGTGATACCAAAACGATGAGACATAAACTTTGAGTCAGAAATAGTGAGATAGAAACAGTGAGACATAAACAGTGAGACATAAACGTTGGGTCAGAAATGATGAGACTGAAAAAGTGAGACTGAAACAGTGAGTCAGAAATTGTAAGTTAGAAATTGTGTCACAGAAACAGTGAGACAAAATCGATGGGGCATAAATGGTGAGACAGAAATGGTGAGTCAGAAATGGTGAGACAAAAACGGTGAGATAGAAATGTTGAGATAGAAATGGTGAGACAGAAATTGTGATTCAAACACAGTGTCACATCTCATAAACAGTTATTCCAGAATTGTTTCATTTTTTCCTTTGCTAAATTTCTAGGTTTTTCCAGTTTCGCTAATTTAACGTTTCTTGGATGAAAAACACATTTATGTCCTTGTTTTAAGGGATTTAAGGATGAATCAAATCCCATAACTCATATACTAATTTTCATAAGGCCTGAGATGCATTTACTTTGTCAAACCGAGTGGTTTAATTCTTTATAATTTTAATGGAAAATCTATTGTATCTTAAAATAACGCTCTGTTAAATCATCTAAAGGGACAAGATATATTCCTATATTGTTATTTCTCATTTTACTCTAGTGCAATATGCTAGAACCTTTCCATCAATCCTATAGGAATTGTGAGATTAATTGTTTCCTGGTGGATTGGTTTTCCTCTATGTTCTTCATGCTGCAAGTGCACCCCTTATTGGAATTGTAAGACTAATGGAGTTTCATGGGTATCGGATGGTGCGGTCGTTCCGTGACATCCTCAGGTGGATGAATTCATCACGGGAGGAGGCGATTGTGATTCTTTGTGTGGATCGTTCTCATATTAAGATCCTTAAGATCCTTTTTAAGGTAGGATATTCATTTCTTGTCTTTTAATTTTATGTCAAACTGTAGAGTTAGCATGTTTTAGCCACCAGATCATAATAAAATTAACATAATAAATATTTGAACCGGATAAATAAATTAATATCAATCTTATGGTATTGCCTCTTGTTTTTTCTAGATAGTGTGATATATATTCTTGCTTTTCATAGCTGTTATTTCTCGATGGTAATTGGTAAAGAACGTAAACTAGAATAAAATGATAATTTTTTGGCTACAGATAAAGAGGTATGTAAATGAATCTTGTTCTTTTTTTTTTCTTATGTTAGTCAAATTGGTGTAGTAAACATGTTTAATTTATTTGTGATAACTTTCTATTTAGGTTTTATAAATGTGGAACCGACAAATAATAAATCGGATAATTCAAGATGGATTAAAGAACTGATTGTTTATAATTACGTGAAGGGTCCTAAGTTACCCTCTTCTTCTACAAGGGTGAAGAGACCAGCTGATATGACTATTGCTTTCCAACATGTTGTGTTGTGGTGTGAGCCCAGATGGCTATTGTGCTATGTGGGAGTATGGAGGCCTACTGGGATTTGTAGCAGTTGATGCCTAGAGTGGTGAGATGCATTGCTTTATGAATGTGGGTGTTAGGGAGGACACCATGGATGATGAAATGGGTTGGATGTGAATGTTTTGTATTCGAATGATTCTTCTTGGTTTTTTATCTTCTTAAATTTCCCCACTTCTCAAGGTTGATGGTATTTCTTACCCTTCATCCGAAAGGGGTGAAGATGCATATGGTATGCCACGTGATTTCTGTGTTTAGCTTCTCAAGGGAGGATGGGTATATGCTCTTGCTATAGGAGGAAATGAATCGACACATAGTTCATCTACTCACCGTGTTGAGCCCATTGGGTTTAGAAGCACAGATTATTTTTCTATAATTCTAGGGAATATAGTAAAGTAATGATTTTAATAAATAATTGAATAAATTATGTTAAACCATGGGGTTTGGAGGATGCTGGGGCGCAATGCTGAGGTTGTGATTTGAAGGATCAATGTAGTTTGGGTATGATGCTAATGAAATTTAATGTGGAATTGTTATTAGTTAATTAATGTTTAATGAATTAATTAATGTAAAGAGAAACTAATAATAAGGGAATGAAGTAATGTATTAAAGCTCATTAAATGGTTTTCTGCTTATAGGATACATAGTCTTAAAAGTTGAATCCTAGAGTCCGATTGACATTAGCTACTGTTGAGTCTATGTCTAGGTTATTCCCATAGTGTGGTTGTGAGGTATAATATATTATGAACATTTTATGTTTCTAAATTCTACTCCACCCTATCAGTAAGGGAGACTAACACCACTAGTATTCTGAATCCTAGGGGGGGGGGGTGTTTTCCCCATCATTCTGGTGGGAGGATGGATGGCTGACTACCCCCATTGGCCCCACTCTCTTCTCTGGGTAGTTACTTGTGTTGGCAGGCACATTGGTTTGTTTTCCCCATATATGTGGATGTAGATGGATGTAATGGATTTTGGTTATTAACACACGTATATTCTGGATATAGTTTTCTATAGAATACTATATATGTACGGTGTATAGGTTGTGATGGCTTGAGGATCCTTAATCAGTGAATGGGTGGTAATGACTTGAAGTATAATAGCCGATGTACGATAAATGTTATGCGAGCTATGGTGGCTACCAGAAACTACCTGGTCACATTACTTAGGTGGAAGTGGTTGTTTTGTTTCATGAGGTGCATGTTGTGGTGCTTCGCCCAGGTATCTGTGGGAAAGCCTTTTTGTAGAGAGATGATTAGGGCGTGCGATGTTAGGGAAAAGTGATAAACCAGTGGGGAAGTAGTAGTGGGTTACCCTTGATATTCTTTATTATATCATATTCTATTATATTCGTTACTTGGTGAGAGTAGACATGTTGAGGATGGGAATATAGTATACCTCTTTAGGTGATGAGTTAGTTTCACTTGTTTCTCACTCTGCTTTAACAAACTTTCTTTACTTTTTCACGAGACGCTTCAGGGAGGATCCAACCGAGTATACAATAATTATCACCCTATGAATATATATACTTTTTTTAGGTCACTTGAAGTAGGTTGGACATCAGACTAGTTACTAATAGCTTGCTGTTACAGGAGCTGTTTAGGCTTGTTGTTGATGCTGTTTTACTGTCTTTTGGGTACATGCAGTTTTCCCCCTTCCTGTTGTAGTAGTTTTGCATGACATTTCATATGTGTCCTTGGGATTTCTTTTATCTTTGGAGTTGAGTTGGAGTGTGTTGGTGTCTATCTTATCTCTCTTTTTTTTTCATGTGTTCACTTAGAGGGTAATGCCTCCCATTGGTGTGTTCGCTATACCCTCAGTGCTAGTCGCCAACCTAGGTCTTACTGGAGGCGGTACATGGGGGTCTTTATCTCCCTTCTCGGATTTCCAGCCCAAGAGGGGTACAGATTATGGGCATGTGGTCATGACATATAGCATCCCACCTTTCATTACTCACTTGAGAAAGTATTGGAAAAATAGTTTGACATAAGAAATATTACTATGATTCCAAATGAGGGAATTAAATTTGATGTTATTCATTAAAATTTGGTGGATGATTTTCCATTTTAAAATAAAACAACCAACTAAAAATTCCACAACTAATTAAACACATACATGATAGATGATATCAAAGATGGAAAACTCATGAAATACTATTTTTGTTAAAACAAACTACAAATAGAATCATAGAGGATGACTGAAAAACATCCATGTACACTATGGATGATTACAAACCAATCATAACTCAAATATGAATACATTACTTAAAATGAACAAAATGCTATATTATCCAACTCCAAAACATCCCAAGTACCCCTAAACACCACTAGAAATGTGTGAAACTTTACATTTTCCTGTATCCTGATAAATAAATATCTACAAAAGCACCATCGTGATAAAGTAGGGGTGAGTAATAAAAGTCAGTAGATTTTCTTTACATCACATCCCTAATAAAAAAACATGGGTAGAACATGATAACACATTAAAATTAAAAAAAATTATATAAAAAAGTTTCTAAAATAGTTTATATCATAATATAAAATGTTCCAAAGTAAATTTTTTTTTTGGAAAACAACATCATTTCCAAAGGAAAGTAAATAATAAATAATTTAAAACTATTTCAGAAGTTCCGTTTTTGGCATAACTAATTCTATTTCTCGTATCCATGCATCTATCAATGCATGAAACCTAAACCTACCTATACTCATGAGTGGTGAGTCATAAATTCCCTAGTCCATCACTTAATAAACCATTTTATGGGTGAGATCCCAAACAGTTATCCATCCCACTAATTAATGGGTAGGAATCATACACTTATCCTCCCTAAATTCACATGAACATAGAAAACAATTATTCTAAAAACCAATTCCAAAACAACAATTTTATCCATATAAATTACAGCGTTACTTTATTAAAAACCACTCCACCAAAATATTTCAATAAAACCGACCCATTAATTGAAAAATTGTTTTCAACCATCAAAATGAACAACAATTTTCAAATCATCATTTTTTAATCATCTTAAAAAACCACTTTCCACAAAAATGATCAACTTTCACTATTCTATATTAACTGTCACTAAAGAGGGTTTCCAATAATAAATTCACAAAAAATTCACAACCATAATCAATCAAAACAACCAATTTGAAATCAATGATTCTATTTATAACAATGGGTGTTTTGATTGAATCCACCTATCTCATGATCATTTCAAAAATGATAAACAACACGATATATGTCAATGAGACTGGGTTGGTTCTCTATAAACATTCATTAGATCTCTTACGATTACATAAAAAAAATCTTATCATTTTGGGAATAAAAAACATTAGATATATAAATAGGGATGTAGATATAATAAATAGATAGATAGTGAGTATTATAAATCTGAAAACCTGAGAAATGTACAAAAAATGATTCATCACCATGAGAATCTGGCTTCAACACACTAGGAGAAGCCTTCAAATAACTTTGGGTTCGATGGTAGAAGCCTCTACTACCATTAGGAGGATAAAATATTGAGTTAGGGGAATGATTGTAAATACTAGGGGTAATTTCATAATGCTATCCTATATCATCTTTTTTGGATCTTATTTTAATTACAAGCATGATTAGTCACACAGTTTTGTAAACCATGCACTCACTGTGTGCCAACCACTGCCTTGAGGGGGGTGGGATTGCATGGTTGGGTCACATCTCTAGAAAAAATGTGAACCAACCATGATAATGCATTATATACCACAAAACATGGTTTGTCTTATGGGGAACATAGTTTTTAAAAACAGGGTTCTTACCTGAGTATCGTACATTTATCCCCTTTCCTTAGTGTGTACAGTTTCCTGTTGTTTTTTTCACAATTTCCACAAACATTTAGCCAGCCATCAACAACAAGAAAATTCCAAATACCTTCCAAATATCTTCCAAACCATATTAAACATTACCCAATCACATTAAATACATAAAAGGAATAAGGAATTGGTTACTTACTTGAAACAAGGAGTTGTAAACCAATTCTGTGCCTCATGAATGTAATGGTTTCCTATAAGAATGCATGCGGAATATATGAAATATATAACAATTTTTGTAAATATTTTAATTATTATATTATTCTAACAATGGATAAGATTTATTGACATAGTCATAAATTGTGTTATTCCTAGGCTTATTCCAATATGTATAATCTATACAGTGTTGGAGATATGTTTCATATATATCTTTATTATACCTATACACCAATATTATTCTCACTAATGATATTCCATTATTATTCCATAGTTTTACCCTTGATTAGATTCCTTGTTCATAACCTTTATTATGTTTCTATTTATCATAGTTATGATGATAAGAATAATAGGAAAAGTATTGATGATTATTATATGTGAAGAATTAATTAGAGATATTGAAGGCTCCTTATGATTTAATTTTTTTCTTACATAATGGTATATGTTCTATGTTGATATAAATAAAATGAGATTTTTGGTTAATTTTTTCCATAAATATCAAAAATTATAATCCAAAAGGGTTGAGACAATATTGTAATAAAATATTTTCCTTAAGTTATGTAGATGAGATGATAATGTTTTCATCTGATATAGTTTATATTAGACCAGGGAAAATATATAATTATTGATAATTAGGTTACTTATTATGGAAAACTGTTATTCATAACATTCATTACTTTTTTATAGGATATAATTTTAAAATTACAATGGAATACATAACTAATTTGGTTAATTATGGTAATATTTAATATTTTAGTGATTCATATGACATAAAAATTGGGAAAGATCCAGTGAATAACATTAGGGATAATTTTACATATATAAAAATATTCTGATGTTCTTGTACATAAAGATTGTGTGGTTTTCTGAGCACTGAATCCCCCCTATAGATAATGGAATATTGATTTAGTTTTTTCAAACATATGAACTTATTTTTAATAACATATGATGGATTTGGCTGATTATCAATAGATCCATTACATTTTTCATGAGGGTAGTAATAAAACCTACACTCTAGGCTATCAAATTCATGAGTAAATGCTTTCATCAATAATATTCACTTTACGAACCATTATGAGGGATTTATTTCCTAACCACATTGATAGTTTTAAAAAATAATTATAGGATAACCTACCACACATTAAATTATATCGAATAGAACCAAAGAAAGGACTAAATATTGGTTTCATTATAGAAGAAATATTATAACTATATTTTTATATTATTAGGATAATTTAATCCAATTATATTTATAATCATTTTGGAATTAGTAGATGGTTGAAATAGTATCAATAAAATTAAGCTGACAAAGATATATATCTAAAAACCAATATGTCTTCTAACCAAATAAGATAGTAGACATAAATGGATGAGAATAATTTTACAAAAATGTTTTAATAGAGAATTGTAATATCCTTAAAAAACCTAATGTATTTAGGGTGATATCTGAACGTAAATTTATTCTAAACACTTTATGTTATTTTCACTAGTTTCGGATATTTATTGATGATAACATGATGTATTTTAATTTCTTTTATAATTCAGTTAATAAATACTTTCCTTTATCTTTAATATATATTTTTATTTAATGAATTGGAAATATATATTAAATTTATTCAATAACAATGAAAATTATTTTTATAGAAATGTTGTTTTGTGGTTAACTGTTGGAGAATATATTATTTTTGGATTTATAACTCATAGGATTAATTTTTGATTTACTCTTAGATTAAAATGGTTCTTTTACTCTGAATGATTATATATATTGTATTTTTAACCATGGGGTTGATAATTGATTAATAATATTTTGGTTATGTTCATTTCACTTTTGGTATAGTGGTATATAATGGATGTTGTATAAACTAGTACAGTTTGGTGGTTAAAAATTATGAAATTTTATTGAAGGATTTATGATTCTATTATACATAAATGTCTAGTAGATTAAATGGTTTTTTTAAATGTATGATATGATTATGTTATATACATTGTATTATAATTTTATGAATGAATAATATTGTTTAAAAAAAGATAAGTAACATGATTTAAATAGAGAGAGCATGGTATATATCAAATCAGATGTTATAACTGGATTAAAGAATATATTATGATTATAATCATCAAAATTAATCAATGATTAATAAAAATATTTAATGGATGTAAATTTTTTAATGAGGTAAAATTCATGACCCTATTATTTTCGGCACATTAAATAAAAACTATCTCAAATAACATGGGGCACACGAAACACTAAACTAATTTAACACTATACTATAACTAACAATGAACTATTAAGAATTTCTAAATAATATACTCATATTTAGATAAAATTATCACAATGAAAAAAATAAATTAATTTTATTATTTTCTACAATTAAGATTTTAAAAACGAATCTTATTAATAGAATATTTAAAAATTGGTAATTTTATTTAAAATAAATAAATTAAATTGACCATAGATGATTATTTATTATAAAATATAAAATTCATATTTTTTTAACTAATATATATATCTTCAAGTATTTAGAAATATTAAAGAATTCTGATTTAATAAAGCTGGTGTTTATAATGTGTTTTTTAAATTGAATTATTTTTTTTTATTTTATATTTTCATTTAAAAAATAATTCTTAAATTTAATATTTATTTTATAAAAAAATAATTTTATCTTAATTAAACATGTCAATATTGTATTAGGATTAATTTGCATATTATTTTAATATATTTTTATATGAATAAAAAAATATACGTTATAAAAATTTTCATTCCATTTAGGGAAATATTAATTGATAATAATAATTTGTAAATTTTTGAAAATTGTTTATATTCATGAATATAAAAATATTTATCCAAGTCTAAAACCGCATATTTAATTTTTTATAAATAATGTTACATATCTCTAAAGAATTTTTTTTATACAATACATACTAATTACATTAAAATTATATATTATCGATTTTATAATTTGAAATGAAATTATTTTCCTAAATCAAGGACAATTAGTATCAAATTTCATAAAAATTAAAATTTTACATTTAACAATAAAGGATAAAATATTTATTGAAAAATATAGGTATCAGGGTAAAATCTAAAATGGTAATAGTAATGAATATAAAAGTTAATGATGTAAAAAAATGTTTAATATGTTTTTGAGGTTCTGTGGTTGAGGCCTTTCTCAATCTTATATCTTATTCTCTAAATTATTTACTAATTTTAGAGCCATATTCCAATATTGTGAAATCTCATTATTTAAGGATTTTTTAATTTGAAAAGTTAAATCTGTTATCATATAACCAGACTCTACCAAATAATATACTTAACAATCCTTTCCAACATGTATATGGATTTTTTTTCTTCAAAATATCATCACTCTTATATTTAACCCCATCAAAACGGAGATAATTCATAATGTGAGGTCTAAATATTCAATAGACCCATTCTAAAATTCATTACATCATGTAAAATTATTCATCCTCAAAATTCATTAAACCGTCATTAAATATATTTAATCAATATCATATTAAACTATTATTATTTATTATAATGGTGTTACACACTGACAAATCATAAAATGAATTATAATAATACAAGATCTGTCACGAACCGAATCTGGTCACCGCCAAAACCGGCACCAAAACCAGCCTGTGACATGACCTGAAGGGCGTTCCCAATCCCCACGGGCTGGCATAAGTGCCCGGGTATCATAAAATGAAAATTGGGAACGATTTACCCGAGTTTATAAACATAAAACAACAAAAGAATCCAATGAAACAAATCTGGATTTTTCAAACCAAACAATCTTTTACAAAAATTTAGAACTGAATTACATTGCTTAAAGCAACTGAAAAGGTCTATACCAAAGTTATAAATCCAAATAAGGACAGCCGAAGAACCCTCATGGCAAGGGGCACCGCCCACAAGCCACCTCCACAAGACTTCACCACCAAGGACCTACTAGAAACCCGAACCACTGGGACAAAAAAACTGTACCCAACCTGCGACAACAAAAACAACCATGTCTACTTACACACAAGGGTGTAAGTAGGGTGTGAGCCAATTCCTAGTAGGATACCACCACTAAGAGATTCCATGTGATAAACATTTAAAGACGAAAATCATGCAAGTTTTCAAAAACATGAAAAGCTAGTTACAATTTCTAAAAGATGCTACTTTGAATAAAAACAGTTTTCAAGTGGGCTATAAATAAGAATCAACACTTTTAAAAATAATGTCAACAATACTGAATTTTCCAGCCAACTATACCATATGCCGATGGTAAGTACAAAGTAAATAATGAGCACAAGAAATAGAAAGTAACCCTTAGGCACTAGCTAGCTATGGGTCCTAGGTACCTCGTATCTCAGTGAGAGTAACCATCACAAATATCCATTCTCGTGCACGAGCCACTAGTAGGGAACATACCCATAACCTAGGGGTCCCCAATCATCATCATCATAGTTTAGTTAGAGTTGTAAGCGTAAATCTTGCTAAGTGAAACTGAGGCCAAACCCCCACGGATTCACTAGCATACTAGTACACGTCCACCCACCTAGATACCCAGGTTTTCCCCTTGTGCTCAAACAAGTTCAACAAGTCAAGAAATGTACATTTAACATTAAAATATCATTTCCACATCACAAATTCACCAAACATCCCATATGTATACCACACAAGTCACAAAAATCCATTTTTCATTCAAAAATGATTTTGAAATCCGAATCACACCAAAATAGCCCAAACACATTTCACATTTCTACAACACTTCCACAAAACCATTAAAATATTTTATAAAACAATTATAAGATATTTAAACTCATATAACAGCCCACACACATGGAATATAACACTTCTTTCATAATCAAAAATTCAATTTTTCACATCACACTCACACAAAACACTCCACATCACTTTCACATCACTTTCACTCCAAAATATATCCTTCAAACAATTTAATAAAATATTTCCGAGATGATACATATCACATAACAGACTTTTCACAAATGAAATGGACCTTCTAAAAATATACTCCTACCAAAATAGTTTGCTGATATAGTTTCACCTATTACACAACCCGATAAAGCATTCAAAACTTTCATAAAACAATTATAAAGAGTATACCCAAACTTTGCACATAAAATCCATTTCAAAAATCTCTTTTTAAGCCAAAAGCACACCAAGACCCTACCAAAACAGAATTGGCAGCCCAATCAACATGAAATAATCCACATTCAAATGTTATATAATCACGTTGAATAATATCACAAAAGATACCCATGAGAACACACAAATCCATAAAACACTTTCAAGGAGTATAACAAGGTTATACAAATAAAACCATTCAAATACACCACATTTTTAGGCCCACATGGAACTATATCATTACCTAACCATAATTTGCAGCCCCTTTAAACAACTAATAAATCACTTCCACATTTTACAAAACTACCACAAGATATAACACATGAAATACATTTGAAAAATACACACTTCAAACAAAAATGTAACTTTAAAAACAAATGCTTTACTATTGCAACCAAAAATGGTTTTCTCATAATGCACATCACATAAGGAACATGAAAAATTATTTAATCAAGCAAACTAACTCATCATTAAATGGTTACCCACGGAATCACCTACCGAATGTGTCGAAACCCTCAAATATTGGGATGAAACATCAACCACATGACTGCCGCACCTCAAGGAAGTTAAGAGAAACCTAAAACCTCAATATTTCACCCAAAATACAGTAATTTAGAACCTATGCACGAACCCTAACTTCTGGAATTTTTTATAATTCAAGAATTAGGGAAGAAACCCTAGGCAATTTGAAAGAGGAAAGAAATAGACTCACCTACTTGAAGTATCCTGAATTAATCACTCCAAAAACAATAGTTTCTGAAATTTAAAACATCCAAAATTTAGGGATTCTTCGAACAAGATATAGGAGGTAATTTGGGAACTGGAATGCAGGGAAAAGAGTAAGAATTGAGAGAGTTAGGAAGGGATGAAGTTACCTCTTCAATTCTGGCCGATTTCAGACACCCTATGAATATCAGCCCTAATTCGCGATATCAAAGAGCTCCAAGGAGGGGGGGGGGAAGGCAATGGGAGCGCGCCTGGGTTTCCTAGGGTCGAGTGGGAGGTGTAATCACCGAAAAAACGCAAATATTGAAGGAGATATAAAAAATTTAAAAATTATTTTTAATGCAGAAAATGGGCCTTCGGGCAGGACCAATATCTTAAATAAAAACCCATATCCACCATGATATTGGATTTATAAAGGCTCCAAATTTATATTTTGGTGTTAATAGGTCAAATGAGACCATTTAGGAATTAGAATGAAGGAAAAATATTAAAAATTGAAAATGTTATAAAGGAATCAAATTTTATTTTTAAATATGGAATTGGGATCACGGTTTGGCCCAATTCATGAAAACTCATCTATTTCCCCATAAAACCTTTAGAAACCATCCAAAAAAAAATGAAAGGAAAATAAATGAAATTTAACTTCAAAATAAGTCATGTATGTGACAATTCTCCCCACCATGAAAACTTTTCGTCCCCGGAAAGCTACAGAAAGGCCAGATATGAAAGCCAACCCGAACTGATAAACCAAGATGTACTCTCCTTCCAGGTTTCACCCACAAAGGCCAAAACACCTCCATTGATCAATTAAGTAAGGAATAATTCACAAAAAAATCATAAACCACTTTCCTAAAACAATCAATCACATTCAGGCTTTATCCCAAAGGAAAACACCTCAAACACTATCAGAACAAGACTCAAGCAATTCACTCAAACGAACAACAACATCGAACAAGGTTACACATACCCTGCTATAACTAAACCATTGGTCACTCTCCAATCTCAATGGTTACTCAAGGAAGATTTAGGTAGATTGATAGATCCAAATGAGACTACCTACGACCAATCCTTGACCATGGATAAATCTAAGTTATCGGTACAGGGAAAAAATAGGCTCCCCACCATAAGAACCAACAATCTTAATCGACCAGCATGGGCCGGTACAGAAAGACCCCAAAATATAATGTGTTGGGACGACCACATGGTTAGTCTACATGGTTTGGGAAACCTTGAACTTATAGTGGAGATTCTTCTACCTACATGGTTTTTTTGGGGGGCATGGTCACTACTAACCAAGTGTAAACCGTGTGGTCAACCTGTCTAGCCAAACTTCATACCTTTCTCTAAAGACTCAATGGAAGCCAATGTGGGAGGGAATAACATTGTGTGATGACATGAGTACAAGACCCTCCACCTATTTCCACCGAACGGGAACAACTGAAGAAATATGATGACACCATAGGTTTAAACTCTTCTTATCTTTCATATTGAGGATAGGACTTTGCACAAGGGTTTAAATGACACTGGGGTTTCCCCTGACTACGCGCCAGCTTCTCTCTGGGACCTATGGCTGGAGCTCAAAATATTGAAGCATCTTCGGCCTCACAGTTAGGCTTTGGAAACCACCTGAATGAGAATTCTTCTTTCGTTGCAAACAAAAACTACACTGCAATCCCTGATAAGTTTTTCTAAGACATAACACATTCCAAACTCACTTTACCCTAACTCGATATTTCACTGAAACAAGGGATTAGAAGATGTACACACATCACACCTTGTTTTTTAGGGTGAGAAACAATAGAAGTAAAGAACACTTATACTCACCTTCCTATAAAATGGAATATTTTTTTTATGTTTTTTTTTCAAGGGAGACATTCTCCCAACATAATAGAGACTCTCAGATGATTGCCCAACTTTCACCTTTACAGTCAATCGAGCACATGACATCACGAGGAATCACCGATCATGACCATTGAGACTGATGTAAACAATTAATAGAGAGGGAACTTGTACAACATCCCAAAACAACACAAAATTCTAGAAAGTGGCCATAATATCTTCTCATGACCAGATTTCCCACACTAGTAGTTTAACATGAACTCCTTCTTCGAAGAGAGTGTGAAGGACCGAGAGTTCCTCTTAGACACTATCCAAATACTCATCCATGCTAACAACCCCAGAACACTTCCACCTTCGAAAAATTAGGAAACTTAAGAGGCTATGGTCACTTTTAACCATCCATAATCAATCTCCCTCTACAAGAGGATACACAAAACCAATAAAGGAAATGGTGTATACTCAATCTAAAAAACTCAATAAATAGATTCCTTATATTGATCAACTGGAGGATTTTCCAATGGGGAAACAATATGGGTTGTGCTTCAGTTATGCATTAACCTTTAATGGGGGCGTACCTTATCCAATGAGAGAACCCAAGGACCCCACCAACCTGGTCCATTGGTCAAAACAAGCCATAAACCAGCTCCAAACACATGAAGGGAACTATCCTAAAGGCATCACAAAACATTTTTCAAAAGAGACCACTAACCGTCCCTACAACACAGCTTACCGACCAAACACAAACCCAAAACACAATTCAAACAGAAGGGGTTCTTGGAATCAAAACATCCCACAACATCAACATTTTCAAAAACCCATAATACAAACCATACAAAAATATTCATCAAGACATCGAGTTTTTCTTTAAAAGTAATTCTTTGAGAACAAATAGTTTAGCAGTAAGCATATCCACCAATGGTACCCCATGGGCCTCACACATGCATGTTTTTGTGCCACACCAGACACCCTCCTCATATCCATCCCGACACTCATCCAGTCATGCCATCAACCATCCATCATCCCATATAACCCCATGCATGTGGTCTCTAATGGAAATACCAATGGTTAAAACAAAAATTCTTTCCACTTTTCAAAACCAAAACGGTCAACCAACACATCCTTTTTTCTCATAACTGCTAACCATGAGATCAAAATCCCAACTCACATCTTACAAAAATTTTCAGAAAGTCACAAACATTTAGATAATAACTCACTTTCAAGATATTCACATCAATTTCAAAACATCTCATCCCATTATAACACACTCTGATTGTTTAGAAAACTCTATTGGAAACACTTTTCAAAACCAACTTCAATATAGTTCCTACTTTCAAAGAGGTGTAAGCACACCATTTTATATTTCAAAACAATTCTGAAAATTATGTTCCGCCATTTCATAAACAAAACCATTCCCTCATTATTTGAAAATCATTTCACAAAAACATTACACTTCTTAAACCAAAGTGCTAAGGTTTCAAAACCTAATCACAAAACAGTGCAAGAGGGAACTAGTTTCAGTGGGTGACTTGGAAATATAGTTGGCATCCATATTCCAATCATCTCACTATCACAGAGAGTGTTCTAGGGAATATCCTTGGCTCCACATGGCTTGCCAGGCCTTGCGAGCTCACTAGGACCATTAACCCAACTCTCTTTTCATTTCCCTTAATCATCATCGAACCAAGAAAACCGAAGGACTTAGATAAATCCCGACATCTCTTGGAAAATTGAATCCCATTATGAGGTGTGGTGATCAGGCACACTACCCATAACTAGAATTCCATTTCCCAAAAATCCTAACTCCATACTATCCTGACTCTTCCCCAAATAACATGACCCAAAGAGTTAACCTGAACCTCCTTTGATACCATTTTGTCACGAACCAAATCTGGTCACCGCCAAAACCAGCACCAAAACCAGCCCGTGACATGACCCGAAGGGCGTTCCCAATCCCCACGGGCTGGAACAAGTGCCTGGGTATCATAAAATGAAAATTTGGAATGATTTACCTGAGTTTATAAACATAAAACAACAAAAGAATCCAATGAAACAAATCTGGATTTTTCAAACCAAACAATCTTTTAAAAAAATTTAGAACAGAATTACATGTCTTAAAGCAACTCAAAAGGTCTATACCAAAGTTATAAATCCAAATAAGGACAGCCCAAGAACCCTCATGGCAAGGAGAACCGCCCACAAGCCACCTCCACAAGACTTCACCACCAAGGACCTGCTAGAAACCCGAACCACTGGAACAAAAAAACCGTACCCAACATGCGACAACAAAAACAACCATGTCTACTTACACCCAAGGGTGTAATTAGGGTGTGAGCCAATGCCCAGTAGGATACCACCACTAATAGATTCCATGTGATAAACATTTAAAGACGAAAAGCATGCAAGTTTTCAAAAACATGAAAAGCTAGTTACAATTTCTAAAAGATGCTACTTTGAATAAAAACAGTTTTCAAGTGGGCTATCATTAAGAATAAACACTTTTAAAAATAATTTCAACAATACTGAATTTTCCAGCCAACTATACCATATGCTAACGGTAAGTACAAAGTAAATAATGAGCACAAGAAATAGGAAGTAACCCCTAGGCACTAGCTATCTGTGGGTCCCAGGTACCTCGTATCTCGGTGAGAGTAACCATCACAAATATCCATTCTCATGCACGATCCACTAGTAGGGAACATACCCATAACCTAGTGGTCCCCAATCCTCATCATCATAGTTTAGTTAGAGTTGTAAGCGTCAATCCTGCTAAGTGAAACTGAGGCCAAACCCCACGGATTCACTAGCATACTAGTACACGTCCACCCACCAAGATACCCAGGTTTTCCCCTTATGCTCAAACAAGTTAAACTTTTCAAGATATGTACATTGAACATTAAAATATCATTTCCACATCACAAATTTACCAAACAGCCCATATGTATACCACACAAGTCACAAAAATCCATTTTTCATTCAAAAATGATTTTGAAATCCGAATCACACCAAAATAGCCCAAACACATTTCACATTTCTTCAACACTTCCACAAAACCATTAAAAAATTTTATAAAACAATTATAAGATATTTAAACTCATATAACAGCCCACACACATGGAATATAGCACTTCTTTCATAATCAAAAATACAATTTTTCACATCACACTCACACAAAACACTCCACATCACTTTCACATCACTTTCACTCCAAAATATATCCTTCTAAAAAATTAATAAAATATTTCCGAGATGATACATATCACATAACATACTTTTCACAAATGAAATGTACCTTCTAAAAATATACTCCTACCAAAACAGTTTGCTGATATAGTTTCACCTATTACACAACCCTATAAAGTATTCAAAACTTTCATAAAACAATTATAAAGTGTATACCCAAACTTTGCACATAAAATCCATTTCAAAAATCTATTTTTAAGACAAAAGCACACCAAGACCCTACCAAAACAGAATTGGTAGCCCAATCAACATGAAATAATCCACATTCAAATGTTATATAATCACGTTGAATAATATCACAAAAGATACCCATGAGAACACACAAATCCATAAAACACTTTCAAGGAGTATAACAAGGTTATGCAAATAAAACCATTCAAGTACACCACATTTTTAGGCCCACATGGAACTATATCATTACCTAACCATAATTGGCAGCCCCTTTCAACAACTAATAAATCACTTCCACATTTTACAAAACTACCACAAGATATAACACACGAAATACATTTGAAAAATACACACTTCTAGCAAAAATGTAACTTTAAAAACAAATGCTTTACTATTGCAACCAAAAATGGTTTTCTCATAATTCACATCACATAAGGAACATGCAAAATTATTTAATCAAGCAAACTAACTCATCATTAAATGGTTACCCACAGAATCACCTACCGAATGTGTCGAAACCCTCAAATATTGGTATGAAACATCAACCACATGACTACCGCACCTCAAGGAAGTTAAGAGAAACCTAAAACCTCAATATTTCACCCAAAATACAGTAATTTATAACCTATGCACGAACCCTAACTTCTGGAATTTTTTATAATTCAAGAAATAGGGAAGAAACCCTAAGCAATTTGAAAGAGGAAAGAAATAGACTCATCTACTTGAAGTATCCTGAATTAATCCCTCCAAAAACAATAGTTTCTGAAATTCAAAACAGCCAAAATTTAGGGATTCTTCCAACAAGATATAGGAGGTAATTTGGGAACTGGAATGGAGGGAAAAGAGTAAGAATTGAGAGAGTTAGGAAGGGATGAAGTTACCTCTTCAATTCTGGCCGATTTCAGACACCCTATGAAGATCAGCCCTAATTCGCGATATCATAGAGGTCCAAGGAGGGGGGGAATGCATTGGGAGCGCGCCTGGGTTTCCAAGGGTCGAGTGGGAGGTGGAATCACCAAACAAACGCAAATATTGAAGGAGATATAAAAAATTTAAATATTATTTTTAATGCAGAAAATGGGCCTTCGGGCAGAACCAATATCTTAAATCAAAACCCATATCCACCATGATATTGGATTTATAAAGGCTCCAAATTTATATTTTGGTGTTAATAGGTCAGAGGAGACCATTTAAGAATTGGAATTAAGGAAAAATATTAAAAAATGAAAATGTTATAAAGGAAGCAAATTTTATTTTTAAATCTGGAATTGGGCTCACGGTTTGGCCCAATTCATGAAAACTCATCTATTTCCCCATAAAACCTTTAGAAACCATCCAAAACAATAAAATGAAAGGAAAATAAATGAAATTTAACTTCAAAATAAGTCATGTATGTGACAAGATCATTATAAGTTGTTGGATGCTACTCTTCATATTCTAGAGGATTCCCCTAGTAATGGTGCACTTTAGTGGTACTATTGGAGGACTAAACACCCTATATCAGTGTGAAATATAAAATAAAAATAACCATGATTCATACATATAATGGTATGTAGATATAATGGTTGAATTGTAGGGTTGAAAACAGATTGAAATATTGATATACAAGAATACATGGCAAAATTCCCATCAGCACAATAAGTGAAATTACTTAAAGGGAATAAATTTAAAGAGAGTCCAAATGAAATCAATGATACATTTAATATCCATCCACCTATCCTACTCTAGAGAATCTAGCCTAAACATTTTAACTATGACCTTTCCCAACGAGTAACTACAACCGAGTGAGATCCCCTCAGGTACCCATGTGCTCTGTCTTCCTCATATGGTTGTTAGTTGATAGAATATTAGGGAAACAATAGAATGGTCTTATACTTACTCGTTAATTAAGTCCAATATTCACATAACAAGTAAAAATAAATAAAGAAATTGATCAAAAAATTAAAAACCATCGACAATATCAAATTCAGTGGGTCCCAAATTATCTATGAAAATATATCATAGACCATGAAAAATAAAGAATCATATTTTCCTATATGGGAATGTACATATAAAAAATTCCATTCCAAATAAAAATCATAGAATCTCATGTCTGAAATCCTGATCATACATACCTACATCAAATATTTCTAGAAACACACTAAGCATGATTTTCCACTCATGAATTCTATTTCTTACACCATGATATGCCATTTTCACAGATAGAAAGATTATTATCAAAACCTAGTGGATCCATAGGAATCCCTTAAAATTATAATAATTAGATAATCCACACGGTTGTGCTTGGGCATTCTCATGGTTGGGTTGATAAATGATTTTTTGGGGGAGTTGTAATTTTTAATCAAATATGTCTATGAGAGACTGATTCCTAATAGGTTCATTCCATCAATTAAAATACCCTCTTGAATCCCATATTCAGTATCTTATGAATACAATTTAACCTGGATCCATATCCTTACAATGTATTTTAAATCCAACAGATCCTTGGGTAAATAATAGAAATTGAATAAGGGGATCCAACATTCACCCCATGGATTACCTACATATATTTTGTGGGATATAAACACACTATTTACCTCATGTGATAATTATAATCTCATAAATATTAGGAATTAATAACATTATCCTGATATCTCCATTAAAATAACAAGCTACTTAATAATTTTAAATTGTCCCATAATGAATGTGGAATCCCATGAATCCTATTAATTCTTATAAAAACACAATACCATTGTTTCAGATGCAGTATCCTCTTTACCATAACTTGGATTTTGAAAATACATCAATCATTTTCCATGTATTCTATTCAAACAAGATGTTTACCCCAAATATGATATAAGACCTGATCATGGAGATTTATTAAATCCTAGGGTTCCATCCATTTAAACTAATTATTCCATGGAATTCTTTGAAATATTGGAAATATATTATCAAAACTAACAATAAAATAAAAACCTATTTTGGACTGGTCGAACAACCACTTCTATCTATATTATCTTATCCTTCTTATGGTTTTCATCTATTGAGATTCTATTGAAACACCCACATACATAAATACCAAACCATATACACCCAAATTGGATTTAATTTTCAATTGGTATCCACTAAAGTTCCCTAGGTTTGTATATTTCAATGGGAATCAATTATGTGATACTTGGTCTCTAATTTTATATAGGGTCAACACCAAATTCATGGAGGAAACCACATCCCTTGATATCATAATAAATTTGTTAAGGGCCTCATTTTTCTGTGGAATATTCCCAAAAAGAGACAAAATCAAAGGTTGAATCAAAGACCATATCTATATCAAGAGTCACCCAGGGTTAGTCTATTCACCCATAACATCTCTAATAAACATATGGATTACAGCCAAAGGATACACATATAAAATTGGAAGGATTTTTGACCCCACGTTATAAAAAATGGTCAAATCCTATTAAATGAACCTCACTTAAACATTATATTCAATCAGAGTCTAGTGGTGGTGGGGGCATGGATCATGTTCCCAACATATCTTAAGGCATTAATACTGTATTCATATAATGGAATATAATTTCAAACCAGACAATTAAATATAAATAATAAAAATTTCAAATCAATCAATACATCTCTATATGTGGTTTGACCAAACATCCCATGGATCATAAAAAATTATAAATTTCAAAGGGAATGTACACAGACAACAAACATAAATTGATTACTTCCCATTAACTCCTTAGTCATGAAACATTATGTTCAACCTCACCCAATCTCTCCTCAACTAAAAAACACCTAATTTTCTCCTGGTCACTAAACTAAATCTATGGAATTGTAATTAATAAATTATAATAAATCATAAATAATTATAAAATTAATTTCATAATAGGATCAAATCCTAAATTATCCCATTATTCTACCATAATAGACGAATCACATCCTATAGCACCCAATGCCGCCCCTAACACAAATCCATAAAATTTATATCATAATGACCAATTTGAATCATAAATTAGACTAGAAATTTAATTTCACATAATCAGATATCCTAAAAATCATATTCCAACGTACCATGGTTGAGTCGATAAATATTAGTACTAGAACACCATAATGTGACAAACAATATAAGGTATAACAAAAAATAACCATCGAAAATAATGATTCAACCATTGAAGTGTGGAATAACTTCTAATCCCTTAATAGAAACATGAAACATAAATTAACATGAACGTGGAATATGAGAAATTGGATGAGGATACACTACACTCTAAATCCACCATAATATTTCCAGGAAATGAATCCCCAAATCAATGAGATATGTAGGATAAAGAGGGGGTATAGAACTCCTTCCTTGTAATATAATAGAGTAGCAGAGGGGGATTCCACATTATAACATTTGTGGGGGTATAATTATAGATAATCCATTTTAAAAGAATAATATTATCTTAGAGTTAGTTATTTTTTAGTCAGTTGAACCTAGAATGGCCTTTATTGATTCTTTTTTGAGACCTTAGGATGAATCCCAAGGTTCACTTATCATCAGAAAATAATTTTTATGGTATTTAAAATACCATAATTCAATTCATTTTGATGGGTTAAAATATTTTCCTTAAACTTATTCAAGATTCAAAATTTTCTGGAATACCCCAAACCCTTTTGTACACATGAGGTATTACAATCTTCAGACTATAGAACATATCACCCATGATAAGTTTCAATAAGTATTTCATTATATGTTCTTAATTACATCGATCACCAATTGATGAGAATATTTTTACATTGTGATCCGAAATACCAAACAAGAACCAAAATCTAAATCCTCTTAAGGAGGAGTTCCATTGACTATATAATGATATGGTAATTTTAATAGCCACCCAAACAACATCTTGGTTGTTACATAAACCTATCTACTATGAGACATGATCCAATCATCTTCTACTTATTATTTATATATTGGATTCTCCCAACCATCGGATTTATCTCACAAAGTACAACTTTACTAGCTCAATGGTCATTATCACATAATTTTTCTAGAACCTAGAAGATAAATTTAAAAAATTAACCCAGAATGGTACCCAATTAAAGGCAACCAATGATTATTTAGAAGGAAATTCAAAAAAACATTCTTATATTCAATGAATTCAATGTATTTAAAAACTCAATAATAAGTCATGAACATTAAAATTTCCTTATAATGTTTCATCCAATTACATAAAATTTTGATCATATCAAAAACAATTCCCATGTCACATGTATCAACAAAAAAACTATAATTTCATTTAAAAATATCTAGAATACCTCCATTACTCAACATATTATTATCTATCATGGCTTCATACACCAATATGCATTTATGTTACTAGATCTATAAGTATTTATCTCTAGAGATATCCCATGAAAATATAAATATTCCAACAAATTTTTGATTCCATGTTCTTGTGAAACTCTATAGAAGAACATGAAACCATCCAAAATGATCCATTGCACCATATTATACCATGAGAACTGACATACATCTAAAAAAACATATCCTAATCATCATTATTTAAAATGACATTTTAGATAAATCTCAACCTCTAATGAAAATTATTTCAACGATAATATACAATAATCCCTAGGGAATCTTGATATACAAGAACTCGTTACCACTATTAAACTTAAAAAAAATTACTATCCAATGGTCAGTGTCACACATCGATTATTACTCTCACATATGGGATATATCACCATGATTAACATCCCACACCCCATCATTAAAATGAGTTCTCCATCATCTCATTTGGTTAAAATAATGATATCAACTTTTAAGATCTGTTTCATCACTCATATCAATGTTTAAACAAGGTATTTCCACTCATACCAATGTTCTAATATAAAACAAAATTAATTTTCTATTCTCAATTTGGGGGAACTTCATTCATATAATTTACAAAAATGTTTCTCATAATGATGTTCACAACCCTTAATCAGATACTACTTCACTCCCCAAAACATTTATCACCTTATACAGCTCCTTGAGTGAAGTTATCTTTATGTTATATAATCATAACACATTTCATTCCTCCTAGACCATTATAATAAAATTCACATGTATATAATTACATCCCAATAAAACAAACCCCTTTTGGTATTCTGTAATCTAATAGCCATAGCTGATTAAAAATATAATAGATTCCACACTAGAACACCATTCATCATCTAGATATCCTTTAAACATAACAGAAATATGATCGTATACTGTTTGATACTAGAACCAGGACCACAAAATATTGATTCTCATTGTATATAGACTATCATCATATGTTTAATTAAATAATTGAATGCCCCTATTTTAGTTCAATTACAGTCTACCAAATGAATCACATATTCTACAACCAAAAAGGGCATGAAATCACCCTTATGTAATGAATAATATTAAAAAACTACTAATGATTACAATATTATATTTATAGACTAAGGAAACTAGAGAATAATAGGTACTCATCTTAAAAAATATTCGCTACACCAATTACAGTATTTTAACATGATCTCTAACTAACTACTTTCATTTCATAACCATGAGAACCTATCTGTGCACTCAATACCCACATAAATCACATCTATTATAAAAAACATTAACAAAAAAAATATTATAACCCTATTTTGAATATCATCATCTTATTAAAACCTATGTTCCTCAAATAATAATGTGCTTAAACCTATGGTGTTGTTCATATATATGACCAATGAAAAATAATTATTTTTCCATTAACATAATTTCTCGTCCTATGAATCAGAATCAAAACCTATAACATTCTCATTATATACATCATAAAGGAAGTAACATTCCATGAAATAAAAACCAAATGGATAATCCTCACACATTACTAGTCATTGCCTCACACTGTAAATAGAGTCAAATCTTAAATGGCAACTAGGTCCCCTTCTTATCCCTATCCTCATTTGTGGAGTCTCTATAGAGGTAAAAACCCAAAGTACATTATCCCCATACCCATATTGAGTAACTAAATTCTTACATAATAATTTAAAACTCACTATAGGTTCTTGAATAACCACATCAATTATCACATACAAAATAATTAGCTTACTAAATAATGATTTTCCATGATCAACGACCTACAAGAAAACATACATGAGAATTGCACTCCCACAAAGAATCCCTCAATGATGATCTATATCCCCAAAAACATTGTCACGCGGTTTATTTTAGTATATTTAATTTCAATTTTACATAAAAAACTATACATGTTGTTTCTGAAACATTAAACAATAATAATGATATAAAAAACAACTTCGAGGGGTTTCCTACTTATGAATCATGATCCATACATATATGGTGGTGTGACTATACATATTATTCACATAGTATATTAAATCAATATCAGGAAACTTAATAAAGATCCACATGAACTTCCATAAGAATGAAATATATATAAAATTCATTAGAGGTAGAAAGAAACACACCGTGTATATATATGGGAAAATACTATATAATTATTTTTTGAAAATTTTAAAAAGTAGGTCTCTACCATAAGTTACATAAATCAAACAATTATAGCCCCATGAGTCATTTAATCCCTAAAATTTGATAATTATTCATATAAAGTCCCATTACCTCCAAATGTTAAGAGAAGAAATCCAAGAAAATTCATAAATCTCAAAAATCTAGTATGTCTCAGGATGTGAAATCAGACATCTTTAAAATTATAAATCTAGATAACAATCTAATCCCTAGTAAACTAGAATTCCAAATTGAATAGGTATTTATGAAACAATGAACCGATATCCATATGGGACTTTATCCATTCCCATATCATCTGATTACTAGGTCCCATGTATTAAAGAAAATAAAAATTCATCTCTGATATAATTTTCTAATTACTCGACCTAGATCACGATGAACAGTGACTAAAACATAAAACTAAATAATCTTTAGAAGTCCACCCAATAATTTAGAGGATTCTGACATGCTGAAATTGTATACAGTGGTACTTTGAAGACAATATTACACTATATAAGAGTGAAAATAAGAAATTAAATATGAAACATACACATCAGAGTTTGCTGAGATAATGCGATTACAAAATGAATTTTGGATACAAAATAATAATGGATCAATAACAAATATATTGATCACATAAATAGGTAAAAAGGAAATTATTCTCACTATAGGACTAACTCATTGAAGGAAATACACCAAATCCAATCCACATTTCATACTTAAGATGCTCCAACTCTAATATACAATCTCAAGGCTTTTCCCAAGTGTTCCCACAAAAAATTAAGATATGATCTTGTAGTGAGGAGCCCAAGCATCCCAAGAAGTGTCTGATTGTATATTCTTATACCGAACCACAAATACATCCTTATAGAAAAATTAATTCAGTTATATGATCATGTGATAATATCATAATAAATAAAATCACTCATGAAATAAAAATTTACAACTATTCACAATATTTACTTCATCGAGTTTCATAATTTCTTGAAGCACAACATGGGGGCCATTCATAACACGTCATCAAATTCTCTCACATGGTAAATAACATATATCCTATAATATTCTGATACTCATTATTGATCATCAGGTCTATGACGTGGATTGACCATACCTTCCTCAGCCGGTGCTAAAATGTCTCTAAAAATGAGACTCACCTCATGGATTCCTCTTTCCAATCCATTAGGATTCCATGATCACACTACCACTGATGATTTATAATTCTATATAATCATCTGGTATACCTTATTCTTGACACCATATGATGATCTACACATCACTACCAGATTACTCACATGATCATGTCAATTTTTATTTCCTATGAGGGGGTGGTCCAAGGGATTCATACATGTTTTGGTGAGACTAATTTGTATGAAACCCACAAATTGAAATGGAATACTCCCCAGAATTCCACACATAATGTTAGGGGGAAACAATAAAACATAAATCATTAATCATACATATTCCAATATGTTTTTCAGTCTTCGAAGGTATCCTAGTCATTGATCAGAGGGATCTAATAAATTACCTTGAGATTTCATACATCCATTATCAATGATATTCATCAACTTGAAAACTAATTTCTCCATTATAATCATGAGGAATCTAAGAATTTAAATGATTTAATGGAATCACTATTCAAAGTCGAGGAATCCCATCATTCATGGTGGTCGCACAAAATTGGATTCATCCTATAGATCATGATTTTTTTTTCAACCCAAACCATCAACTAGGCTCAAATGTAGGATCATCAGAACCTTATCTAGGAAACAATAGATTCATCAATAATATTAATAATTCTAGTAAAAATAGTAATTATACACAAATATTATACCAGTCTAGATATCTTACATTATACAAATACCAATGTTTCATCCTTATCATTTTGTGATTATCATATATTCTATAAAATAACATCATTGAAATTTGAAATAGATGATTCTCATTCCTCATGGGTAATATCATTTTATAAAAAAACAAAAAAATGTTCTAATGGATAAAAGAACACCGAACCAATCACCATATTCTCATTCTTAACAAAAACATGTTGATATGTATAATTTGAAATATTTATCCATCACTACCCCACCATATGCACTGAATTTTGGTCGATCATTCATTGGGAACCCATTCATGTTACCTAGTTTAGGGATGATATATACTAATCCCCATTTTTATCCTCATTCAACAATAGTGTGTTGGTTCAACATACAACTCATGGGGGTCATCCAATCCATTATTATTTTTATAATAATGATATGGACTCATAAGTATATGGGGTGCACCACAGCGTAATAATTAACGAGATATGGATGGAGGCCTAACTCTATATCATGGAATCTACATTTTTTTTGTCTGACAAAACATAACTTAACTCTTTTGAAGGTTACCCCACTTATGGAAGATATAAAATATGGTAATGGATATCTAACACCATATTTTAGTTTATAAAAATATATTATCTGAGGTACATTTGTAAAATATTATAATTAAGCCTAAACCATTTATGGGAATGTCAAATAGCCTATGTTGATGTCGCTTAGTGTCCTTGATACCATGTTCTTCTCATAGAATAAAATATCAAATTAATCATTTTTTTTAATTTTGAAAAAATATTAAACTAAATGCCTTAATTAACTAAGAGTAATGACTAAATATACAATGAATCATAAAAAATAATAAATTTCATAGGTAAATACATGTCAAACCGACATGAAGTGATAATTATGTTATTAACTTATCCATATAGAAACAATATCCTAGGGCTCGACTTGGCTCACATAATCTTAAATAGGATCCACATATATTCCATGGTTCCTACCACACACCATGGAATCAAAATTAATTAATTATAAAAAATTAATTTAATGTTAACAATTTATTAAAAAATATACATAGAGATAAAATTTGTACGTAATGCTCTTATTGTACCCAAATTTTATCCCACAAAATCCTGAGCTTCCGTAACACATCTATATCATATTTAAAGCTTATATCCCTAACAAAAAATATAATTGCAACCATAAATTTTGTTTAATTTAATCAATATACAATAAATAAAATCATTTCATAACATTCCATGGTTGAATAGATGCAATTTTTTACTAATATGTCACCACATGACATCCCCTATGAAGGATGAGTGAAATCCCCACAAATAATAAAGGATTACCCTACATACTTGTAGAATCATATCTAAACCTAAAACTAAATCATTCCAAAATATTGAAAATGATAGAAGAGTTTTTTTGGAATTGTGATAATCCACATAATTAATATATCATAGAATCACTAACAAATTAAACCCCTATTCCAAGGGAGAGAATATATTGAAGGAGGGGTGGTTTAAGAGACAGATGATTTCTAACATATTAGTAAAGAGTTGGATATTTTATCTCATAAAATTTGTGTTTTTATAATTTTAAAACTTTTATTTTTAGAGACACTATATGGAAAATAGATATAAGATTTAGTAGATACTTCTATGAGACACCACAAGGGGGAAGTTGGATTTGAACCTCTTACCTCAAACCAACCACACCTACTACTCTTAGAGATTTTTACAGCACTCGAGCCATATCTCTACCTTTATTTATCTTATAAAAACTCTATTTTGTGTTATATAAACCAACAGAATTGAATTATTCATTACTATTGAAAAAATGACACATCCACCATATCAAAATTATAAAATTTCATGAAAATTAAAAACTCATCAATTCAGATGGGTCCATTTAAATGGTATATTAAATAATAACCTTTATATGTTCCTTTATGAAAAATGGTAACATCATTAATTCAATTTGTGGACTACCACATCCCTGAATTAACAAATGTGTTTTAATTTTAAAGATAACATGGATAGTTTAAAAAGATAATATAATTTTTAATAATATATAAGAAATATTCTAGATTATTAAATGATAAACAATATTAGTTCCTTTGAAAATTATATGTAAAATGAAATAATTATCCATCCAATCTGGTAGGATTTCATTTCTATGGAATGATTGATTTCCATTTTATCATTAACTCCATATATATTTAGTCATGAGAAATATATTAATGGATAAATATTATTTTTATGAAATTGTATTATTTTTGGAAAAATAAATTAGACATCATAATCATAGTATAAGAAACCATCAATGTTGGTAAATTCAACATTATCTAAAACGGTTAAAAATGAAAAACTTATTTATTTTCAATATAATATTAATTCATATAATTTATCATATTCATATAATAATTTAAAATTATGATATATCAAATTAATAAAAACAATATAGATTCATTACACCTATTTTATAATGATTTTTAACCTAATATTATCATTATCATCCATTAATTTTTGTATGTTCAGGTAATGGTCAATTCCACCATCTACTCGAGATATTATAATAATTAATATCATGATTCACTTGGAAAAAATAAACTTTTAATATTAAATTATATATATAATTAAATACTAGGTTGTTTTATATATTTAATGTAAAGAAAAATTATTAAATATTTAATAAAACAACTTTTGTTCTTTAGGAATAATTGAAACATGATAGTCACCAAATTCGTATTTATTGTTCTTAAACAGAAAATCTATAGAATGAAATTATAATATAATAAATAATTATATAAAATCAATTATAGTACCATATTTTATGTGTAAATGAAAAAATGGGTGATAAATGAATAATAACACCTCTATAATAAAACTATTCCTAAATGATCAAGATGTTTTATACACATCAGTGAAAATAAAAAATAATAAATTATTCCGCAAAGATAATAACAATTAAAAAACTCTATAATATAATTTATTATATAAAATGTTCTAAAATTTGTTATATAGATAGTATTTTTTATTTACATACAGTTATATTGAATTTTGACTACCCAGAACTAATCTAAGGTGTTCTTTGTCTAGAAATTAATTTAATGAGACTTATTTTATAATTTTCACCATAATACATGTAATGTAGTTTTATAACTTCATGATGGATTCCTTTTAACAATATATTTGTCTTATAGGATCCATATCAGGTATATCCTTTAAATGGAGAATGATTAAAAAGAAATCGATGATGAAATGGGTTATGTTTTTAATGTTTCTCAAATAGAAATGTTGTTTAATAAAAAATTCTTTCCTTTGAGAGGTGTTTCAAAAATTAAACATATTTTTCATTTTATTGAATATTTAAGATTTGTGATATTTTATTTATCATATAAGTTTAATATTAGTGGTAAATAAATTCCCATATAAGTTTTATATCATCAAATATAATTTATCCTATTTTCACCCTAGTTACAAAGAAATTTTGTCACAAAATTTTCATTCATTGAGTGATAATGTTTCATCATCAAATTTTATTTTTTTCATTGAAATTATAGTAAAATAATTTATATTTTTTAAACCTATTATGTAAAATATATTTTTTGGATTAAATTATCTCATACTAAGACATCAGTCTAGAATGGTATTTTATATGTATTGAAAATATGTAACTACATTAATTATCAAAATGTTCTATATTTCACTATACATTTAAAAATATAAAACAATAGGTAATTTTCATGATTACAATATTTATTAAATTTTTAATAGAAAATGTTTACAAAAATTTTCACTAAATCATTTGAAAATATTCATTTAGAATTAAAATATAATTTTTAATTTTATATTAATGGTAAAATGTTCAATAAAAGAAATTTTATGCATTAAAAATCATTTTCAGTACAAAAAAGATTTAAAATGATTGGATTTAGGTTACATGATTTGTTATATAATAAATATATATAAATATAATTTGTGATATTAAAATCATATTATCATACCATTTGAATATGGAATACTTTTTTTTATTCATTACAATGAATTCATTTTCCAATATTTTTTAAATATATTTCTCCATCCATTTGTGTTTCCTTTTTATCAAATTATATATATTGTTTTTCTGTTATCTATGTTTTTTCTCTAGATAGATTATGTAATTTTTTTATTTAATGATATGATCCATCACTAAATATATCTTTATAACACATGCACGATTAATTGGAATATAATTTTATCTAATGAAACTTCAATGTGAATACCCTTTATTACATTCCATTAATTGAAAGGTTTTCACCAAGATTCTATAAATTGTTTTATTGGGGAGATTATTTATTTTACTATATACCATTTTCTATTTGGTGTAAATGCGATAATAATTATCCTGATTCTGTGTTATTTACATTGAATTTTATTTAATATAATTGGATAAAAATTTATTTTCCATGGTTTTATCAAAATTATGATTTACATAAGTGGATTAATTTAAAAAAATATATGAAACCAATTTTCATATAATTTTTTTTTGATGTGTTAAATAAAACCAATTTTATTTTTATGATTACATCATAATAGTTTTATGAAACCCATTATCATACCAAGGGATAATTATGATAAAAAATTGACTGAATTTAATTGTGATTTTAATGAAAACAAATTATTTTAATGGATTATTTTGGATTTGATAACTTATTTTTTTGCATTTGTATGTATGGATTATCGATGATTGAAGATGTTTAACACCAATCATTTCATTTGGTAAGGAATTATATCTGATAAAAAATTTATTCATGAGTATATTTTAGTTAATCATAATGATGGAAACAGATTTATTGGATCATGAATATGTTGTTTACTTATACATATATTTGTTACATATTTGAAATATGTCACATTTTATTCTTATAATAATTATTTTCATATCATATCATGGATCATGATTATTTACTCTTTAATGAAATATTTTATTCCAAGAATTATTCTAGGATTTATGATATATTATTTTTAGGGACCATGATTATTAGGCTTCTTTATTATACTAATATGCTCATCTTATTCTCAAAAATTATATTTTAATATTAATGGTTATGTTTACCCTTACTGATTATGTGATGTCATCCATTTCATTATGATTCAATTTTCCCCTGATTATGAAGATAATTATTATAAAAAATTAATGGATCAGTTTCATATGTAGAAAATTTGTTGGAGATGTAGAACAATAATTAAAAAAATTGAATCCTAATTTATAATGTTAAAAATTTCAATTTTGTACATCGAAATTTTTTTTTGTTAATTATATTAGTAATTATATATAATTTTAATCATAAATGGTTTTCGAGATAAATATCTATTTATACCAGTAAATCATTATATCTAAATTCAACTATATAAAAAATTTCAGGAATACAAATAGTAAAAATATTTTCTATTAAGAATGATATAGGAATGAGTAAAATCATAATTAAAGATAACTTCGGAATAAAAATCTTTATTGGGATTATTATATTCATAAGTGAAACCATTATTTGGAATAATAACTAGAAAATAAAACATGATTGTGTATAATTATATGATCATATATAAATATTTAACCAATCAATTATAGGGTGATATGGGAACCCACTAATCATTCACTCACATATAATTTCTCCCACTTAAATAATCCATTAATCATATCCTATAAACTTAGGTAAATATCATTTTTTTCCTTAAAAAATCACATAAAAAATTAATTTTTCATAACATTAATAGTTATTCAAATACAATCCCATTGAAAATAAATATGAATCAAATGATACTTAATATCATTTTATTTAAAAAACCATTCATAAGGAATATGTTATTGAACCAATATTGATAATTAATATAATTATATATCAATAATTCCAATTATCTATTATTGAATATAATCTAGGATTGAAATATTAAATAAAATTAATATAAATTACCTTATTCATAATGGTATGTAATTAAAATAATATTTATGAATATTCACAATGGATAGATAAGAAATATAATGGCTATAAAGATCATCACATTTATTTAAAATATAATTAAAATATCCATCCAATGAAATAAGAGGATCATTAAATTGAATAACATCATCAATAAAGAAAAATATATTATGAAAGGCTATGACATTGATGAAAAATAGATTCTTAGTGATTTAGAAAATTAAAACTGTTGATAAAAAATATCTTTTATATTTAATGATAATTTAAAAGGAAATATACAAAACAATAATGATAAATATAATATCATTTAGAAACCCTAAAAAATAAAACATACATTTTATCATAAATTAATAAAATATTGAAATTATTTCTTTACATAGAAAAATTTATATTAGATGCATTTCAAAATGGAATAAAAACGACCCATGTGATTGTTTTTTAAATTAAATAAAACGTTCAAATAATGTGAATTATTATAAAATTACCAATGTAAATTATTAAATCCCTAATAATGATATTTTCAAAATATAAAATGAATAGGGTCTTGGAAAGATTGGGTTCCCCAATATAAAACAACAGTTAGGGTAGTATTCTACAAAATAGTTAAATAATAAATGACGGGGAAATGAAAATAGGGATATTACATGTAAAACCTCAAGAATGCTAAATATAAAATAAAATAATAAAGATTATAGATAAAAAAGTACTCAAATTCTTAATACGTACTACCTTTCTAATAGAATATCGATGTGAAAATGTGATTGGTGTTGAAAACATCAGATTATGTGTAACCTAATAGAAGATGGTGTTTGAGAGGAAGATCATGAAATGGACATTTAAATCCCCTAAAATGAATGATATTTAATAATTGGAAACAATATGCCTACGAATAGACCATATAAAATAATTAATTGTGTGATGTATCCAACTAGTATGAGGAAATTCAACTTGCGACAATGGTCACCTTATAAACATAAACAAATTTGAGTCAAAAAAAACAATCACATAAGATTTAAAGTGAATAATTAAATTGAAATATTAAATAGTGGATAAAATTATAAAATATGAAAGGTTATTAGACATGCATTTAAAAAAAATTATTCTGATTAGAAATATGTCTCTGGGGGTGAAAATTAGAGATAGGAAACTAAAATCATGATTCACCAATTAGTCCAATATAATATTATTTTATACATAAAACATAGATATATTAATAAAATATTATGGTTAAATTTCCTTATACATAACTATTTAAAATTAATAAAAAAATTTATTATCAACATGTATGTTATTTTGTAATTATTTGTTTCAAATATTGTGTTTGAGTAATTTGGACCAATTTAATCATGATTCACAATAGAGGGTTTGTCCATCATTCATATAAAAAATATAGTCATCAAAATATCATATAAAGACATTGAATTTATGTTTTATAATTTTTTAATCTCATTAATTCATTCTATATGTGTTTGTGATAAGTTCCTTAAGGATTAAATAATTCATAGTAATGTTTAAGTAATTTTTAATGAATAGATGTTGTATAACCATAATTGATATTGATATTAATTTTACAAATATAGAACAAAAATAAATATTTATTTAGTTATTTATATGATTTATTATCCTATATTACGTTTTCATATTCATCTATGATGATATATTATAGTATTATTAATTTAGTGGGTTAGAGGGAACCATATAAGAACAAACCATAATTAATGGTTTGAATATGTTTATGCATGTATTTTTATTTAAATAATTTTAACATAACATAATAATAATGATATTATATTGATACTTATAAAGTGCTAAATCTATCTTTAAAATATTTTGATATGTAATAATGAAATTAGAAAGAAATGAGATATGTTACTTTATAGTGGTGTTAGACCACATGTCACGTGATTAATGGTTTCATTTATTGCTGAATTAGTTAGAAAATGATTAAATTTTTATCACAATATTCATATTAAAAATTCCACATATTCCTCCATTTCAATATTTAGATCCTACAAAGAGATTATGTGGTGAGAAATGAAGGACGTTGATTCATGTAGGTAGAAGTTAGAGAAACATAAAAATATCATGTTTGATTTTTTGTAATAGAAGTGGTGAAAGGGGAGATGAATTATATTACATAACCATAAAAACACATACATTTATAGATAATAATGGTGATGTAATTTCAAAGTGAAAATATTGGTTTAATATAAAATGAAAGAGAATGAAGAATATTAGAGTGATAATTATTTATATTGAGATTTTGGGCATTCTCTTAAACTAAATTTTATAATGGATATCAATGCACCATATATGAGTAAAAGATGACTATTGTATTAAAATAATATTATATAGGATGAATAATTAAAGGTTTCTCTAGGTGAATATGAAAATTTAAAGTGGGAAATATTGGATTGAGGCATGACACTTTTATATGTTCTAGAATTGGATTTCATGTTAATATTTTAACCTAATAAAAGATAAAAAAATTATTACTTAAAAAATGTAGTATAATATAGATAAAAATTTTAATAGAATGTGATATCATTGATAATCTCCCAAACATTATTTAAAAACTTTTAATGAGTGACCCAGACCATAGTGTCATAGATCTAGTGTCTAGTTAATTACATTGGCATAAGATAAAAGGAATCATATCCTATAGGACTAAATAGTTTAGTATTATTGGGAACCAGGATAAATATATGAGTCCCCAATTACATTTGAAAAAACACCATATTTTTTTTGAGAATAATATTATTCCCTCTAGAATATCCTCTGTAAGACACGAAGGTTTTTATGAAATATTTTTATCATATAAGTTTTATTCATCAATAGATCATGTTTCATGAAATTATAAGTTTAAAAGAAATGAGTGATTAAATTGGTATAAAATGACATGTATAACCTAGTTGTTTATTTATTGAAAATAAATATTACTAACTTATTAAAAAATAGAGAAAATTATTAGGCCATCAATTATTAAAATAAATAAAAAATTAAATGTAATTGATTTTTTTTTACTATTTCATTGAAAATGTTAAATTAAATTAATTAAAAATATATGTTATATATTTTTAATATCCATAAAATATATATTTTATTCATAGGATATTAATAAACTATATTTTATTAATAAAAACTTATATTTTTTTTAAAAGGGCAATTTTTCTGCATTTTAATGTATAACCATTTTTAAATTAAAAAATTGACACATTAATAATGTTTATATGACAACATAAACCACTTATTTTATAATTGGTTATAATAAATTAATTTGGATTATTTTCTGAAATTTTTCTAATAACCATCTCGTTTTGATGAATAATAAAAATATAAAAAAATTTATTTTAAATAAAATTACATCATAGAAATAATTTATATGGTTAAATTATATTATTTAATGGTTTTAAATTATAAATATTTTATATATTAATCATAATATATAATTTAGGTCATTGAAATTAATTTTACATTGAATTAAGATATAAAAACATTTCAATATTTTGCAATGTTTTAACTCTTAAAGACAAGTTTTCTAATTTCAACATTTAGATTAATTTTAAATTATTTACTAAAACTTATGTGTTTTGTGTTTTTTAAAATGGATTAAATATTTTGTATCTATATGTCCAAATTATATAAATTGAATTCCTTTATTCTGGGCATTATGAGTAGTAACATCCATAATTTTTATTATAATAGTAAATGGGTAAATCAGGTAACTAATAGTATAGAAAATATTATAAATTTACCCTAACTATTATCCTAATATCACTTTATTATTTTTTATCGAATTAAATCAACCATGGGTGAAAATTTTATCCTTTGGAATAAACATGGATCTGATTAGGACATTTAATTTTTTTATTTAAGGAAATGATAAATACGACTTAATCAAATTTTAATAACTATATAATTTTTAATATAAGGTTATAAGGAAGATAAACTAGACTGTAAATACTCATGTTAAATGTAAGATGTTATTAATTATCATGGAAATTTAGTTTTAATTTATATGATGTAAATAATTTACTTAACATGTTATTCATTAATGATGTAGAAATTCATTAATTGGTGGGAAATCTATAAAATAATATTTATTAAAACGATAACAACCATTAAAAGAAAATAACACTAGACTAAATCTTATTAGTAGATTAAATGTCCTCCATATTAATAAAAGGTTCATGTTATTGACCATTTTTATCCATATTGAAATGATTATGACACATATAATATTTTATTTAAAGTGACGTTAAAGTGGTAACATTCATGTTTTAATAAATATTACAATATTAATGTATTATTTTATGAAACTATATTCTCCTATATTTATTATTATTAAATATAGTGGATTTATCTTCTTAATATTATTTTATATTTAATTTTTAATCCGTAAATAAATATTTTTATAATTAAAAAGACATGATGTTGTAATTATGTTTTTAAGGTAGCTAATAAATAAATGTTATTTAAAATATTGAATGAATTTAATTTGGGAAAAATTAATATATCGAAATAATTTTTTAGAAGAACTTAAAATTTTATTAATATAATAAAACATTTTTTTCGAAGTTAACTTGTTATATTTATATTTTTAATAATCAATTAATTTTATAGTATCAAAATTGACACTATTTATTGTTTATCAAAATAATTTATTGTTAAATTATTTACAAATCAAAAAACATTTCCTTAAAATATTTAATAATTATTACAAGGGTTAAAATGATCTAAATTATTTATTTAGGTTTTAATTGAAAAAAATAAGAAAATATTGAACCCTTTTAATATTTAAATATGTATTACCTTAGTTAAAAATTATATACAATAACTAGGTGTTAATTAAAATGATAAGGTCCAAATTGATAGAAACACATGTCAAAAATTATTGATTAATTATATTAAAAAATTATATCATCCCATATTTGATGCTAAGACATTTTTTTGAGTTTTTTTAAGTTGTTTAAATTTATTATAAATTAATATTTTTGGATATTTCATAAGTTCCCCTCAATTCAATTATAAAAGAGAACCTCCTCACTCACTTTTTCAAATCATATTAAGAATCAATAATCTTCCATCCCATTAAATTTTCCATTACCAACATCCAAAATTACATAATATAGGTTCTGGTATTCTGAAAAGTCCATCTTTAGTTCATCTAAGAGGAGATCAAGAGGGATCTCACCGAAAAATAGGTAATCTCCTTTACAAATCCCTCAAGATCATTTCTTCATCCACATCATCTTCCTTTGTTCTTTCCATTATTATGTTTTTACAATAATAAAACCAATATACTGAGATGTTATTATGGTTATTGAAAAACCTCATTCCTCCTTCTATCCATCCAATGATCAATGAAATCACCACTCATGCGTACTTACAACTTACCATCTCCATGTCGTGGTGTAATATACTCTTCACCACCAATTTACATGGATTGGTATAAAGATGGTAAAAATAACAATATATGATTACTATAAAAATATATTTATTTGGAATAATATACAATCAATCCACATCCATATTATTTTATAATTAATGTAATGATATCTTCACTCGCGCTTACGTATGGTCTCATGTCTATATGAAGCGTTGCGATTCATTCTACAAGATATCAATTAAATAATGATCATACAAATTTATATAATTAATTAATATTATATATATTATATAAATATAATTCCAAAAATTATATTACTATAACCTATAAATAAGATTCATAACTTTTTCAAAAAAACATGGATAAAAAAATAAAGTCGTTTATTCTTGAATAACGAGTAATAATGAAATGTAATTTACAAATGTATAATAATATGATCATATATGATATCATAATAATGAATATGATTATATAATAAGTCAATTAAATTATATAAATCATTATAAAGGTGTTTTAGATAAATACAAATGATATTAGACATAATGTAAGGGATAACATCATATTCTCATTGTTATCCGTTATTGTTTATACGTAAGTATTTACTGGGGTATATTTAGCATCGACATTAATCATTCCTAAATATGTAATATTATTTCTATTTCTCTAAAAAAATTATATTCAAATTTACCTATTTATGAATTTTTTTAAATGGTATGAAATTATTATTTATTGTTTTTTTAAATCAGGTACTTTTTGAAGTATATGTTAAAAGTATGAGATGATTTTTTTTTAATTTTACATCCTAATAGGGTTTTATGATTTTATAGCATTGAATTTACATGAATCTTAATTTACATGATTTCATAGTTATATTCAATGAAATATCCCTCCTTTAAAATTGTGAGGCATTTTGAGAAAATAATTTTCATTTTTCATAATAAATGATATTTTCCTCAAGAATTAATTTAAATTGTTCTATTAAAATTATGTCCTATATAAGATGGAATTAATTTATATGGTTATTTATCAAGTAAACTATAACTATTTTTATGTGGTTATATTTTTATTTTGAAATAATTATATTTATCAAATCCATTTGTTTTACACTAATTATGTAACGTGGGATTAATGTTTAAGAATCCCTTTTTATTAATTGTTTTTGCAATTATTAATGATTTATGTTTGTGTGGAACATGTAAGAATGATTTCATTATTATATCGGTGGTACCTATATATCACTACAATTTATTTAGTAAATATTAATTTCTACGGTGATAGACACGGCTGCAACTAGAAATGATATCAGTTCAGTAATAAAGGGATTGAGTGAGAAGTATAGATGGTTCAGTAATGATCCTTTTATTCTATTACGGTCTTAGAAATTATCCTTAACTAATATTAAATTATTTTCTATTCATATTTTTATGCAAAAAATCACATGAATTATGTTATGACTTTTGGGAAAATGTTTAATGATTATTTATGAACTTTTAGGATTTTCATATGCCATGATATCCTGATCTTTCATATGATGGGTACGATTTTCAAATGTTATTTTCTTATGTCATATGATTATTATAAAATTGATATCTACCTTTTTTACCCTTATATAGAATCAAATACGACCCTTTATTATGTTTATTTTTTTATTTGGTGAAGAAGGGTATAATATGATATGTCAACAGGGGTCCAAATATGAAGGAATAAGTGGGAGACAACATAGATGTCTTATTAACTTGTTGTTAATGTTTACCAGTTTCTCAATAAAAAAATTAGATCTCCCTAGAATAGATTTTTTATTTTTGGTGATAAATATTACTAAATGTTTATGTAATATATATATATAATATGGGTCGTTATAGTTGGTATCAAAGAAAAGGTATATCTAACCATTTGAATCTAGAATTATAAAACCATAGGTTGAATCCTATGGATATGTTGAAGTATAGTTTGAATTCCTAATGTATTATAAATAATCATCAATGACCTAGGATAATACCAATGATTCCCTAAATTGAAATTTTATTCTTGATTATGTGGTATTTGCATAATTATTAGAGTTTCGAATATTATGCTTCATGTTTTTTTGCCAATGGATAGAACCTATTAGAACCACATTAATGATGAATGCAATGGGAAATGCAATGATTTTACTCTTGAGAAACCTAATGTTATGTGATCTTGAATAAAAAATAATATTGCTCTTCTCAAACAACTTTTTTATGATATGAATCATGTAGGACTTCCAAAAAAACAAGGGAACACCATTATATTATGTACATCATGAGGCAGTTTTCTCATTATTTTAGAGGGTATTCATAAAAAAGGCTAAAAAATGGATTATTACCACTAAAATGATATTTTTAGTCCTCAAAATTCACATAACATGATAAATTCATCTTGTAATTCTATAGTTTAGAATGTGAAGCTGATCAATGATGGAACATTATCCATTATAGAAGGAAAAGAGATGAAATTGAATCAATGGAATATGATGTGTTCAAGAACATATTTTTAAACAAATAAATTCTTAATATTAGTTAAACAAATATGTATAAGGATTCTATTGAGCTTAATAAAAAAATCGTTTTTACCTATGAAGAAAATGTTCCAAGACATGCATGATATGATTTTGGTATTATTATCCAATCTGAGAGTAAAATTTAACAATTCTATAGTGGCTTAAAACCATGTATCTAATGGAAATTATATATATGGTAATCAATAGGTATGAAGAAATCATTCAATGTGATCTTAATATTGATAAGGAGATTATAGTAACCCATCAGTCTGATGGGTTCGATAAGTTGATAAAAAATGGAAATCAAGGGAAAAAATAATGACCACATGAAATGATGATGAGTTTAACCTTGTGATCAATTTGTGGAAATAAACATTAAAGATCCTTTCTAAAAGGGAAGATTAAATTTTTTATGTGTGGGAGAGGTGTTCATCAGGTAGATGAATAAGAAGGTGATGGAAGAAAATTTCAACTGATACGAATAGATAAAATGCTATATAAAATGATCCTCCAACACATCAATGATACATGTCAAATTAAATGTGGAATTATTCTAACTATTGACCTATTAAAAGGGTTATCAATTATTATCAATGTAATAAACTCTTATGGACATAGTTCAAGGAAATTCTTTTTCAATTACTATTGGTGATGTCGAGTATGATTGTAATGTTGTCAAATATACACATACAATCCACTCTAATGTATAAAATTTTTTATTTGATTTCGGATCAACCCTCTATTTTATTTTTTAAGAATTTAGTAAGGGTATCATTGAATTACCTATACAATTAGATATTTAGTTACAAATGAAAACTCTTAATGGCCCAACGATCACATTAAAAGTTTATAATTATTCTATATTTGATGTTTTTGGAAAAGTGCTTCCTGTAAATATTTTCATCTTTCCTTTATTGTGATTTGATGTGATTCATATAATTTATTCTATTTCTCTATATAGAGATCATATATATTTTCAAGTAAGGGATTCCAAATTTCATATTCTAGATCATTCTATGACCATCTTGCGAAGAAAGAACGAATATTACCTTAAAATGGAAATTCCTTCATCTTAGGGGTCTTAGTTACTATAAATTAAGGTTATCAATCTCAAATTATTAAGGGTTACTCCCCACAATGAAAACACATACTATACCTAAATTTTTTGATTTAATTCCAGAATAATTCCTAGGTCTTTCATATAATTGTGATGTTTAGTTTTCAGTAGAACTCATACCTAGTGTTTTGCCAATTACAATAACACCTTTTAGAATTTCCAAAATTGATTTGCAAGAATTGAAAAAGAAACTCTAAGAAAACTATAACGACCAAAAGTTTTATAAATGGAATTCCCTTTATATAAATATTCAATATATTATAATCACATTAGGAAGCACAAATTCATATAATGTTACTAAATTCTATGTGACTATTAAATATAATTTTTCCACATCTATGTTTTGAATTTCAAAAATCTGACATACATGGTTGGGATTAGTAAGATGTTTGGTCTCCGATAGCACATACATACTTTTTGGTGAATATTATCCAACCCTTATGTATAGTAAAATCATTGGTTTTATTGTATGTCATAAGTAATTAATTATAATTAATTAATTAATTTAAAAAATGTATTTTCTTAAAATGTGTTCATAAATTAAAAATTATATGTCTTCTAGTTTTATGATAATATTATAAGACCTTATGTAATGTTTGAAAGAATTATTAAATCTGTTTTAATTTTACAAAACAGTATATTTTTTGAAATTTGTGATTTTAATTAGAAGTTAAATTATTCATATTTAGAAAATTATTTTTAAAAAATGGTCTTTGTTTTTTGATTCTACATTCTAAAAAATGTATAGGGTAAATTTTTGGTATTTTTCTCAAATAAAATATTTATTTATGGATAGTGAAATAGAATAATTTACCCAATTAGTTAAATTAATGAATTATAGATTCATGGGAGATGTTCAAATGATGTAAGCACACATGGTTCAGAATAATATGATATAATTACATTATTTTTTTTCGGGAACACTCATTATTACTTGTCATTTAGTGAAATAATAATTAATTAATATTATATTGAGAAAACCCCTCACCCCTCAACAATAAATTCCACCATACACAACCTAATTACATTAAACCTCTCATGCTTCAATAATTTTCTAAACTCTTACCAAAAATATTGTTTGTCCCCTCCGCCACATCCAAATAGCTTCTATTATCATCAAGATACCAATCCAAGGTTCCTTAAGTAGGATTCAAGAGGTAAATCCCCCCTCTTTCTTTTCCATTAATATCCTTTCAATTTCATGTTTTTTTCATAATCTCTCTATAACTATCTAATTCCTAATGGGATGGTAAATCCATTATCAAAAATATACTAGATTTTATGATACTAATGGGATAATATATAACCCAACACCCTTCTCCTCTATTTTTATGTTAGAATGGAAAACATTGTTCGCGAGGTGTTAATTTATCAACTTCAACAATGACATGTCTTTAAATACCTTTACTGCCTTCAGATCTGGTCATGAAACCATTTTCTTGGGTCAAACCAGATTATTGTATATGTATTATATCATATATAACTTTTTGGATCTAACTTATATACATATTAATAAATGATAAATCAAAACATTTTCGTTGTGATCCTAAAAACAACCCAAATTGACCAAAAACTATCATCATTAAATATTAACTAAAGATTTATTCATATGTTATATAACATAATTCATTATAAGATAATTTATCTCCAGTAATATCATTGAAAACATATAATATCAGTTTTGGATGATTATCCTTCTTTTACATGAAATTCCATTTTTGATTACTTGTGATCCACTCAAGAAAACCAAAAAAACAAACATTCCAAAATAATGTATTTAAATATTATTATTCATCCAAAGGCCCATAAAATGACACAATGAAACCAAAATGAACCATATTATGGTTAAACAGGTTCGGTAATTGTTAATTAATTAATATAATGTCTTTATACGTGATATTAATGTGAAGAAAGCATTTGGATACAAGGTAAGGGGAAATTCTCTAACCCAACATTCTTTCTTCATGTCCTCCCTATCTCACTCCGTTTTAGGTATGGATACTACATAAAAATTTTTATTCAATATATTGAATATTTCAGGTTATATATTATCTCTATTGGATTTTATGTCTATCATAATGTTTTCCAAACAAACACTTATTTCAAGAATACACCTTTCACTTCTCACTTAAGGTTTATAGTTCTTATATCAAGTATGTTAATACCTATTTAAATTTGGATAGAAAAAATTACAAATGCATTATTATGAGTTTAAACAAATTAATTTTCATGTGTGTGATTGATATATGTTCTATTTGAGAAGCATGAAAAAAAAATGTTATGATGTGATGGGTGAACCTAGAATTATATAGCGCAATATGATTGTTTGAATGTGACGGGTGTTCCCAGAATTATACTGCGCTCCACCACATTGGGTAAAGTGATGAACAACATTATATAATGAGAAATGAAGTCTGGACATTATGCTATCATTTTTCAAAAGTATGTGTTGTAGATTTTCAATAATACATGTTGTTTCATTTTTATGAATTGCCCAATTTCTAGTATTTCATTAATTATCACTCTCATAATTTTGATGATGATGTAATGATTATTCTCACCCATGATATATTTTTCATATATATCATCTTAATATTATATTAGATCACCCCCTTTTAATGTATATCCTCTGGTGACTACATGTATTAAGGCTAGGCCAAGTTCCAATAACAAGCTATAATGGATGAAATTAAATAAATGCCCATTATTGATGTTGTAAATGTTATGTTTGGTAATAGTTTTCCCATGAAACTAATCCTTTATATACTCATGGTGTAATTATATTATTTTTATTATCTTTATAATTCTGTAATATTAATTTATGAAAAGGTAGGGCCTCAATAGTTGGTATCAGAGGCAAGGTTTGGTTAAATTGGGAATTAAGATTTGGGAACTCTATGGAAAACCTCTATAATGAGAATAACTAAAAATATGAAGAAAACAGGATTTACCTATGGATCCCATAAGTTATTATTATAGTTTAAATAGTAAAAATTAATAAGTTATTAAAGACTTGTTGACATATGTTTTTTTCTATCCTTTTATATTTTAGAAAATCGTGAGTACCAGGAGAAACATGTCCAACACCTCGTGTTAGGGCCAGTGTAATGATTACCAGAATAACATCCCCAATGAATTGGGAGTTGGAGTTAAAAAATTCATGGAAATGCTTACCAAACTATCATAGGTAATGATTGATAATAGGAATAACGGGGGACGTCCTCCTCCACCAAAGAGGGAGAAACTAGCTATCGAGTTTTTCTTGTGGCAATGAACACTGACGTTCAGTGGATCTTCTTATCCAATAGTTGAGGAATAGAGGCTCAAATCCATGGAGAATATCATTTCTATCCTTCAATATTAAAATATAGAGTAGGTGACTTTATCTATTTATCATCGAGATTGAGAGTCTGATAAATAGTGGTATTTGATTAAGAATACCAAGCAATGTGGTGAAATTCAACATATAGAATTTCATGAATTTTAGATGATGTTTGTTAATATGTTTTTCCCACTAAATATTCATAAAAAGTTGGAGAGACAATTAATAAATATCTACAAAAATAATGTAGAATCTATCAAAAATTATAAAGTGAATTTGACAAGGCTTTCAAGGAATTCTTTGGGTTTTTTTATCAACAATGATAGAAAAATTGAAATATTCTGTAGTGGACTAAAACCACATCATAAAAAGGCTCTTGCAATTTGAGAAATTGGGAGTTATAAAGAATTTTTTCGATGTAATCTCATATATGAGATGATTTTTGGATAATAGTCCCATTTCTATGTTGATATGAGACGAAATGTGGATGTTCAAGTTGGGGGATATAATGATAAATGTAGGAAGAATACTCAATGACCCACATTCCATAAATTGAGGAAGTTTCATAATGGGAAATGCATCAAATGGGTGGGGAAATGCATCAAGTGGTGGATAGAAGGAAACGACGATCAAGAGTGTCGACGGGACATGATAAGGTAAATGTGGTGGATGAAAGTAGAGAACCACCAATTGTTCAATGATATAACTATATGAATAAAGGGAATAATTCAAGCTAGTGCACTAAATATAATGTTATCGAGGGAAATCTGTCTTAGAAGCTACTGATATCAGTGGAAAAAATGTAAGTATTATGCCATCACTACTATAGAATTGGAGAAAGATATTGAAGTCATTCAAGGTAAACTTTCTTTTCTCTCAATAACAGAAAAAATCATTTTTTATAATGGTTCTACTCATTTTGTTATATCATTAATGCTTTCTATAACTATATAATCAAAGCCCTGAAACCTCGAAACAAAGATATCCATAAAACCACAATGTGGTGAAATCATTGCAAACCTAGTTTTTGACTCTTCTCCTATTGGCGTGTGTGGGAAGATTCTTCTTTGAATCTCATAATACTTCCCTCGGTGGAATTAGAAATTATAATGTGAATAAATTTTCTCTCATTATATAGATCAGATGTCAACTATCAAGAGAATGATCTATCTTTTTATATTCTGAAACATCCAATTTTACTGTACAAATGAAATGAAGATCATGAATCTCCTTTGAAAATTCATTCAATAGTGTGAGGGGTTTATTCCCTATGAATAATCATACCTCAACCAAATGGGTGAATTAATGGAAAGTGGAAACCTTGAAGAAATTCCCATATTGAGGGAATATATTGAAGTATTTTTTATAGAGTTCCAGATTGTGAGGTAGATTTATCAATAGAAGTCATTATGGGAGCTACTCCAATCATAAAGTGTCCTTATCGGATAGATCCTATCGAATTGGAGGAGTTAATGAAACAACTGGAAGAGCATATGTACAATGGGTTCATATAACATAGTGCATCACCTAGGGGTGTTCCAGTGCTCTTTGTGTAGAAGAAGGATGGATCAATGTGGGTGTGTACTGATTTTCTAGAACATAACAAGATCAATATAAGGAACAAGTATCCTCTTCAAAGGATTGACGAATTATTCAGTTAGTTAAGAGTAGATCAATACTTCTCAAAAGTGGATCTGCGTTTTGGATATCATCAGCTAAAGGTGAATGAAGAAGATATTTAGAAGACTTCATTTTATACAAGTTATGGGCACTATGAGTTTCTGGTTTTGTCCTTTAAACTTACTAATTCCCCTGCAATATTCATGGATTTGATGAATAGAGTCTTCAAAAATTACCTCAATTTTTTGTAGTGTTTATTGATGATATTCTAATATACTCCACGATAATGGAGGAACATGAAGAACATCTAATACTTGTGTAGGTGACATTGAGAAAGGATAAGTTGTACACCGAGTTCATAAAGTGTGACTTTTGGATGAAGAATGTCACGTTTGTGGGACATGTGATCACAAGTGAGGGAATTTCTGTGGACCCTTCAAAAAAAGGTGATTTAGGAATTTCTTAGGATATCTAATGTCCCAAGAATCTGTAGTATTCATGGATTAGCGAGGTACTACCAATTTTTGTAAGACATTTCCCATGACTATCAAGACTGCTAAATAAGTGAACATTGAAAGGGGTAACATATGTCTGGACGGAAGAATGTGAGGAAATATTCAAGGAGCTAAAGAGAAGGCTGATCACCTCACCTATACTCAAACTACTGAAAAGATGATAATGTTTTGTGATATACAATGATGCTTCAAAGAAAGGGATGGGTTGAGTTCTCCTGAAAATGAAATTTTGATAGCCTACACCTCACGATAGTAGAATATCCATTATCATAACTACATGACACATGATCTAGAGTTGGCAGTAGTGATTTTTTCTTTGATAATCTGGCAACATTACCTTAGTGGTGAGAAGTGTGACATATTAACTGACCGCAATAGCTTAATGTATATATTCATACAAAAGGAGTTCAACATAAATCAAAGGAAATAGTTAGAGATAATTAAAGACTAGGATTTCTCTATTCAATACCATCATGGAAAGGAGAACAAGGTAGATGATGCTCTAAAAAAACCGGCAGCTCTCTCCATGTTATGGATTTAGAATGACCCTATCATCTTTGATATGAAATGGATGGATTTGGAAATCATAATGGAAGGGGAAAAATTCCATTATGACTGAATTATTATGCAAATATCTATCCAAGATAAAGAGAGTTATGTTTTTCTGTTTTCATTCCCTATTTTGTATTTCTTTTGACTTTCATTTTCTCAATAATAATACAGGGATTTTCCCTTTTAAAAAAAATCGAAGACATGATTATGGAGGTATAAAGGGACTACCAGGAGTAACAAAAGAAGTTGAATGTAGTAAAGGAAGGGAAGCTACAAGAGTTCCATATCGACGATGATGGTGTGATTAGGTTTTGAAAATGCCTTTGTGTGAATTCATCAACCAGGGTAAAGAATGAGCTATTGTGAAATGCACATATCTCAACATTCTTTATCCATCCCAGTAGCACAATGATGTACCAAGATCTCTAAGAACTCTTCTGGTGAGATCACATGAGAATGATACTGTAGAATATTTATCAAGGTTATTGGTATGCTAGAATGTTATTGTAGAGTGACTAAAGTAAAATGTGACGATGAATCCATTTCTTATACCCATCTGGAAATTGGAGTATTTTACTAAGGATTTTGTAACAGGACTCCCGAAGAGTTCGATGGTAAATAATGAGATATGGGATGTGGTTGATTGACACACCAGGTCTTCCCATTTTATCTATATATAGGGAGATCTTTCGCTTGAAAAATTTAAATATATATATATATTTGAAGGAAGTGGAGAGACTGGATGGTTTTCCAATCTCTATAGTCTATGATTGTGTTCCATGGTTCACATGGAAATTCTAGAGGAGTTTTCAACTTTCTTTGAGCACTGAATTAAATTTCATCACGACATATCACCCCTAAACTGATGGCCCACCTAAAAGGACTATTCAAAAATTTGAAGACATGATAACAGACTGCTCTCTAAAATTAAATGGTGGATGTTATCAGCATGTCCCATGGGTTGAGTTGTCATTCAACAATAGCTTCCACTCGAGTATTCATATGGGCCCATATGAATCTCTATATGAAAAGTGATGTAGAACTCTAACTTGTTGGGATGAATATGGAGAAATAAAACTACTTGGACCTTATCTTGTGCAGGAGACTGAAGAGAAGGTTCAAGTAATCTAGAAACAATTCTAAATGCTCATAGTAAGCAAAAGATCTATACTGACAACTTTCTAAGGGACTTAGAGTCCGACGTTGGAGATAAAGTCTTCCTTAGAATATCACCATAGAATAGAGTCATGCAGTTAGAAAATAAATGGAATCTAATCCTAAGGAACATTGGAACCTTTAAGATCCTTGACCTCATATGAGCCATGGTCTATCAACTTGAACTTCCACCATATATTGATCATGTTCATGATGTGTTTCACATATCACTCATAAGGAAATACATACTAGATCTCTCTCATGTACTAAACATGGGGGTGTTATGACTAGAAGATGTTCTACCCAATGAAAAGTAACAATTAAATATTATGGACATGAGCGAAAAAGTTCTACACAATAAGAAAAACCACCTTGTAAATTTGTTTTTGAGGAACCATATGTTTGAAGATGAAACATGGAAACCAGAGGAGGTGATAAAGGAGAAGTACCCTCAGTTGTTTATGTAAAACAAAATTTCGAGGGAGAAATTTCTAAAGGGGGGAAGAAGATGACAAACCAAAGTTTTATTAATGGAATTCCCTTATTATAACTATGTCATATAGTAAAATATTTTTAGGAATCACAATGAAATATAATTATTCTAAATACTATGTGACCATTAATCATAATTTTTCCAATATAATGTTTTAAATTTCGAAAATCTGACATACACGATTTTGATCAGTAATATATTTGGAGACGATAAGATAAACATAATTTTTGGTGAATAGTAACATTCATTTATGAAAAGTAACCTACCCTTATAAATAGTAATATGACCGTTATGAATAATTAAATCATCCAAAATAATAGTTACCTTACCCATGAATGATTATATAATACTTTAGCATCTTATAAAGTGATAATTTTTCCATATTAAAAGCATTTGTATTTTTGTAAGTCATAAATAATTAATTATAATTAAATATTTAATTTAAGAGAAATTTTATTTTCCTTAAATGTGTTTAGAAATTAAAAATTCTATGTTTTTTGGTTTTAGTATAACTTTATTAGACCTTATGTAATTTTTGAACGCATTATAAATTGAGTTTTAATTTTAGAAAACTACATTTTTCAAGTAAATAATGATTTTAATTAAAATTTAAATTAATAATATTTATAGATATATATTGGAAAAATGGAATTAATTTTTTGATTTTACAAGTCTAATAATGGTTAGGTTGAATTAATGGGATCATTCTGAAATAAATGAATTTTTTAGGAATAGTGAGATATGGTAATTTAAATAATAAGTTAAATTCATGAATTATAGAGTAATGGGTGATGTTCTACTGATGTAAGCACATATGGTTCGTATTAACATTTTATAATTACCATATTTAGGAATATAATACTCACTATTACATGTTTGGGGGAGAAATAATAAATTTATGAATATTATATAGACAAAATCCCTCTCCCCTCAACTATAAATAACACCCTTCACAACCTCATTTCCTGACACCTATCAAACTTCAAGAAGTGTCTAAACTCTAAAAAAACATCTTCTATATCACCTCCCCCATGATTAAATATCTTATGGTCTCATTAAAAGTCCAATCCTAGGATCGTTAAAGAGGATTCAAGTGGTAGTCCCCCCTTTCTCTTTTCCATTAATTTATTTTCAATCATTATGTTCATTTATTAATCTATTCCCACCCATACTCTTCCAAATGGTATGTTAAATACCATATAATTACTATACTAGAATGTTATTACAATAATGGTATAATATATCACCCAACCACCTTCTATGATTCTTTTTATTTAAGAATTGAAACTGTTGTTCGTGAGGTGTAAATTTATCAGCTTTAAGTACGACATATTTAGAAATTAATTTACCGCTTTCAGATCTGGTCTTGAAATTTTTTTTGTGGATGATCCATAATATAGTATATGTATTTTATCATATTTAATGTTTTGTAACTAACATATATAAATATTAATAAATGATAAACAAAACATGTTCGTTGTGAACCAAAAACCTCCCACATTAAACTAAAACGATCATCATTAAATTGTAAATAATGATTCATCCACACGGTCCATAGAATATATAATTTAATAACATTAATGTAATTTAATATCTGTTCTGGATGATTATCCATGTTCAACAAGAACATAAATTTGTGAATACACATGAACCACCCTAGAAAAACATAAAAATGAACATTCCCGAACAATGTATTTAAACTCTATAAATAATTCAACGCCCATGAGTTAACTTATTTCAAGCCACACATATCCTTATTCATATATAAAATGTTCTGTAATTGTTAGTTAATGAATCTAATATGGTTATACATGTCATTAAAGTGAAGAAAGCATTCAGATACAAGGTATGGGTAAATTCTCGAACCCAATATTCTTTCTTTGGGTTCACCATCCTTTATCAATTTTTGGTACGGTTACTTATTAAATATAATTTTTTACCATTCTCTTACCTATTATGAAATATACTTGTTCTCCACTAGATTTTATGTCAAACACAATGTTTTCCATAAGAACTATTCTTTCAAGAACAGACCTTTTACTTATTACTCATGGTTGATGGTTGTTGTATCATGTATGTTAATCCCTCTTTATTTTTGGAAACCCAATTTATATGAATGTGTTAGTATGAGTTGAAATCCATTACCTTATATTGTTTTAACTGATATACATACAATGTGGCAAGAATTATAATGAAAATGTTATGATTTGATGGGTGTGCCCAGAATTATATAGCGCAATAGGAATGTTTGAATGTGACAGGTTCACCAAGAATTATGCAGCGCTTTAATGCATTGGGTATAGTGATGAACCTAAAGAGTTTATATGAAATTATGTGTGATCATTATTATATATTTTTTCACATCTATGTCTGGTAGAAGACCACAAATACATGATATTTTATTTTTATTTATTTCCACATTTCAAGTATTTTATTAATGTTTCCTCTAATGATTTTGATGATTATGTTATGATTCTTATCACCCCATGATATATTGTTCTTATTTATCCTATTATTGGGATTTTTTCGACCACATTTTTGATTTATATATTCTGGTGACTACATGTACTAAGGAGAGGTCAACTTCCAATAATAATCTAGAGAAGAATGAATTAAATAAATGTTTATGTTTAATGTCGTAAATGTTTTGTTTGGTCCTAGTTTTCCCAAGACACTAGACCTATGGATCCTACTGGTGTGACACTATTAGTTTTTTTATCATCATAATTATATAATAATAATTTAAGAAAAGTATGGGGCGCTATAAGATTTCATGACATGTATTTATACCCCCTAGTGCGTCACAATGGGTTTGTTATGAAGAATGATGGATCAATGGGAATCTACATTGATTATTGATAACATAACTAGATCCCAATAAAGAAAAAATATCATCTTCCACACATTGATGAATTATTTGACCAACTACATGGAGCTCAATAATTTTTGATGATTTATTTTAATTCATGATATTATCAATTAACGATCAAGAAGGAGGATACAAAAAATATGACATTCCATACAGGGTATGGATACTATGAATTTATTGTGGGCCAGAATAATTCCCCTAATCTCATCACGGATCTAACTAATAGTGTCCTTAGTGACTATTTTTATTAGTTTGTTGAATCCTTCATAGATGGTATTCATGTATATTCTATGAGAAAGGAAGAGAATGCTGATCACTTGAAAATTTTACTAAAGACCATAAGAAAAGAGAAGAATTATGTATAATTTAATAGGTGGGATTTTTGGATTCATAATGTTTCAGTTTTGGGACACATAATCATAAGAAATGGGATATCTATGGATCCATGAAAAAATAAAATTTATTTAATGTCGTGAAAGACCATTAAAAGTAACTGAGATCCAAAATTTTCTTTGTTTGGGTGGTTATTATCGACGTTTTGTGAATTATATTTCCTGATTATCTTATCCAATCGCCATGTTGACTCAAAAATTAGTTATGTTTGTGTGGATGGAGGAATGTGAATAGAATTTCAGGGATCTAAAAATAAGTCTAGCGATGGAACAAGTGCTCACACATCCTTGTAGTGGACAAAGGTTTGAGATCTATACTTATGCATCCATGAAGGGTCTGAGATGTGTTCTAATCTAAAATGATATAGTGATAGCTTATTTTTTGCGAAAATTGAGAATCCATGAGAAAAATTACCCAACTCATGATTTAGAGTTAGCATTGATAATATTTAAATTACTAAGTTGGAGGAATTATCCTTGTGCTGAATGTTGTGATATTTATACTAATTATAAAATATTAAAGTATATTTTTCACACAAATGGAGATAAATATGAATAAAAGGATATGTTTGGAGTTGATTAAATATTATTATTGCTCAATACATTTCCCCCCTTGAAAAAAAACAATGTGTAAGATTATTTGAGTCGAAAAACCCATTCAAGCGTATTTTAAGGATAATAAAAGATCCAATATTATGGTTCTATGAATGTTGGATATTGAAATTTTAATGGAATGAGAGGCATAAGAGCTATTTAAAATGAATTTACTACAATCTATAAAATTAAAGATTATGGGGGAACAAAAAAATGATATAGAGCTACAGAAGAAGGTGAGAAATTTTCCTATAATCAACTATGATTGTGGTGAAATAATAATGTTCAAGAACTAGATTCGTATTCCTCCCATACCATAATTAAAGAATGAGTTTTTGGATGAGGGTGATAGTTTTTCATATTGTAATCAACCTAGAATCATAATTATGTTCATGGACCTAGAAGAGTATTTATAGTGGGATTAAATGAAATAAGATTTTTCTTAGTATATCTTTTGGTTCTAGGTTTGTCCGCAAGTTAAGGAAGAGAGATAGAAGTCTAAAGGGATTTTACAACCATTACCCACACCAAAATGAAAATGGGAAACCATCACTGTTGAATTTGTCATTGGACATCAAAAAACATCTAAGGGCCATAAATTTTTTAGGGGTTATATTTTATTTCTTTATGAAATTGGAAAAATTTATTGCTATTAGAGAGGATTTAACTTTTGGTTAAATTACTAAGATATATTTAATTGATGTTTTAAGATTACCTGGAGAACCACCTTCCATTATATCGGATCGAGACTAGAGGATTTACCTAATATTATGGAGAAGTCCAGAGTAAGATCTAAATATAGAGTTATGTTTTAGAACTACTTATAATCCATAGACACAGGGTGATTCTGATAGGACAATTAAAATTATAAAATAAATGTTGAGAGATTTATCTATATATTTCAAAGTGGTTGGGATCAACCCGAACTTTAGGTTGAATTTTAATATGACAATAACATTCACTGTAGTATTCATTTGGATCCTTATGAAGCCCTATATAGAAAGAAGTGTAGTACTCTAACTTACAAGGATGATGTTTGGGGGGGGGAGCTATTAGGACCTGATCTTGTTAATGAAATGGAAGAAATTATTATATATATTTAACATCACATAAGAGAATCTAGGAGTTGACCAAAAAGTTTTGCTGACTACCATAGAAAATACTTATAGTTTGAAGTAGGATAAATGGTGTTTATATGATTATCTCCCTAGAAGGGATTAATGAGATTCGGAAATATTGAATAGATGATCCATAAGTATATTAGTCCTTCAGATATTCTAGATCATGTTTGATAAATAGTTTATTGATTGGTGCTACCATTGAATATCTCTCAAGTTCATGTTGTGCTCCATATATATATCCTAAAGAAGTAAATACCTGAACTATCATAGGAACTAATCATAGAAGTCATACCACTACATGATGTTCTTTCTTATTCAGGAAAACTAATATATATTCTCAATCGGAGTGGAAAAGGTCTGCAAATCAAGGCCACTCACTTAGTTAATGTTTTATGAATGAACCACTAATTTGATAAAGTAATGTGGGAACATGAAGATTTGATGATGAATAATTATCATCATCTGTTTGTAATAATGTGACGAATAAAGAGGGATTAATTCGGTTTATGGGGGTAGAGTGTAAAACTAAAATGCTTTTATGAAATATTTTCATCAAAAAATTTAATTCTTTAATAGAATGAATTCCATAAAATCACGAGTTTTAACAAACTGTGAGATTCCATTGGTATACAATTATCATTATAACCTAGTAATTATGATAGCTAGAATAAATAAAACTAACATATTAATATGTAGGGTGAATTATTTAGCTTCAAATTATTTAAAAAACTCCAATTAAATGTAAATGAAAAATTTCTATTCATTTTATTAATAATTTATGTTAATAATATTTATTAAATGAAATTAATAAAATATATTTTTATTATACTCACCTAAAAGATATTTTACTCTTAGTATTTTAGTAATGTTTACTTTGTGTAAAAAACATATATTTTTCAAAAGGGTAAATTTATGGCCTTTTAATAATTTTTTTTTTAATTACAATTTTTACTCAATAATAAATTTTATATGAAAAAATTATATTATTATTTGGATAAAAGAAAAAAAAATTTACATTGGATGAATTTTTGATATTTTTTGATAACATTTCTTCTTTGATAAGTAGTAAAAATATACTAACTTTAAGATGAAAAAACATTTTTATTCGAAATTATTTATATAGATAAATTATATTATTGAGTATTTTTAAATTATAAATAGATTATCTATTTCAGTTAAATATTGAATATAATTTTCAATAATTTTACATTGAATTCAGATGTAAAATTGTTTCAATATTTTGCAATGATTTGACTCATAATAACCAATTTTCTCATTTCGACAATGAGATTACTTTTATATTAATTACTAAATCTTATTGGTTATGAATTTTGAAAAATGGATTCCATATTTTTAGTCATTAGGTCCAAATTAATTAAATATCTTTCTTTAATTTTTGCCATTATGAATAGTAAATCATTATGTTTTAATAATACTATAAAAGGGTAAATCATGTAATTAAGCCTAAAATAATATTATAAATTTACCCTAAAAAATTTCCAAACATCATCAAATTTGTGTGTTTCGACCTACATCATCCTTGGGTCAAAATGTTATCCTTTGGAAGTCACATGGATGTGATTATGAAATTTAATATATTTAATTCAATGAAATGTTAAATATGACTTACTCAATTTCGAATAACAATATAATTTTTAAAATAAGGTTATACATAAGAAAAATTCAAATATGAATACTCAATTGAAATATAAGATGTTTATATTTATCAAGGTAATTTTTTTAGTTTTTATAAAATAAATAATTACCTTAATATCTTATACATTAATAATGCATAAATTATTTAATTTGTGAGAAGGAAATAAAATAATTTTTATTGAAATGATAATAACAATTAAAAGACAATAAATCTGAAAAAAATTATTTTTCCAAGAATATCTTGACCATATTCACCCAAGGTTTGGGTTTTTGACCATTTGGAGCAATATGGAAAATATTATGACACTTATAATATTTTATTTAATGTGATGTTAAAGTTATCACATTCATGCTTTAATAAATATAACATTTTCAGTGTAGGTTTTTTCAAAAGGTATATAAAACTATAAGTACTAATATGATGGATAATGAATTTATATTATTCATAGTATTATATTTTTAATTTTTATTCAAACAAAATGAATGTTAAATAATTACAGAAAACATATGATTTAATTATTTTATCAATAGTGATAATAAATAAATGTTTTGAAAAATATTAAAATAAATATAATTTAAGATAATTTATATATCCAAAGAATTTAATAGATATTTCTAGAACTCTTATGCATATAATAAAACATTTTTTCAATGTTAACTTTTTTTATTTATATTATTATTAATCAATTAATTTTATAGTATCAAAATGAAAAATATTGATTTTTTATCGAAAAAATATATTATTAAATTATATAATAATAATTTTTTTTAAAGATTTAATTTTTATGAATGGTTAAATATGTTCTAAATTATTCATTTCTATTTTTATTGAAATCATATAAGTAAATATTTGACCCTTTTAATATGGAAATATTTGTTACCATAGTTAAAAATTAAATAGAATTACTATGTGTTATTTAAAATGATAATGTCTAAATTGACAAAGAAACAAGTATAAAATTTTTTGGATCAGGAAATTACAACTTTTTCACATCATATCTTCCAAAATCATATATTTATAAGTTTTTCGGGATGTGGATTGAATTTAGTAGAAATTAATATTATTGGAGATTCAATAAGTGTCCTCACCTCAATTATAAAAGAGAACCTCCTCCCAGACATCTACACTTAACATTGAGCTTTCAAGATCATCCCTACCCTGCCATTTTTCTTTCTATACATCCCTAGTCAGATTATATTGGTTATGGTTATCTCATAGGACCAAATATAATTCTTTTAAGGGGAGATCTAGAGGGAGCTCACTGAAGAATAGGTAATCTACTTTACTGACTATCTCCGAATCATTTGTTATTATAATTCATCAACCATTTTCATATCCATTATAAAGAAATAACCCCAATAACACACATATATTTAGATGTTATTATCATTATGGAACAACCATATCCCACCTTCTATCCATTATATGAAAAATGGAATCGCCACGTTTGCGTATGTACGACTTACAGTAACAATGTCATGGTGTAATATTTTTTCACCACCACATTAATTGGATGGGTATAATGATTGAAAGAATAACTATATACGATAATTATAACAATTTAATTATTTTTTACCAATATATATACCATCCAATTATATACCATTTCATAATTAATGGAATGGTATCATCTCTTGTGCGTACGTATGACATATCGTCTCTATGATGTGATGTGATTCATTCCACATGATATAAATTAATGGATGATAATATAAATTTATATATTAAATAAAAATAATACATATAATATTAATAAAATTATTTATATTATATAACTATAAACTATGAAGAAGAATTAGAATTTATTGGACAAAACATGTATAAGAAAATAATGTCGATTATACCCGAATAAAATTTAATAATCAAATGTTCTGAACAATAAGATGATAATAAGATCAAATATGATATCATAAAAATTACTGTATTTCTGGAATATGTAGATGAAACCCTTTAATTCATTATACAGGTGATTCATATACATAAAATGGATACCAGACCTAGGTTAATGTATAATTTCACAATCTCAATATTATCTGTGATTGATTATATGTTAGTATTTACTGGGGTATATTTCTCAACCATTTCTAGGATTCAAAAATATGTAATTATATTTATATTCATATAAAATATTTATAGTCAATTTTTCCCATTTTTTATTTTTTATTAAATACTTTTAAAGGAATCAGTTGTAGTTTTTATATATGAGGTTCTTTTGGACTTATCTGATACATGTATGAGAAAAATGTTTTAATTTAACTTATATTAAATGATGAGTTTTTACATTATTTTAAAACCATATTTACATGATTATTCCTTTAAAAAATCTCTGGGATATTTTCAAATAAATTATTCTCTTTAAAAATGTGTGGCATTTTGAGAAGATCGATTTTTCATGAAGAAGAAAGGTTAGTTTCTTGAAGAATTAATTTTATGTGTTCCGTCTAAATTATTTTCAATCTAAGATGGTATTATTTAATAGGGTTATTGTTTATTATAATATTCCTATGATATATACTATTCTTTATGTAATGGAATTTAAAAAATCATTTTGTTTTACACCGACTATGTTATGATGGAATTATATTTAAGAAACAAATTTCATTTCTCGGGTTATGCTATGATGAATGATATGTGTCATTGTAGCACAATTAAAAATTATCTCATTATGAGATGGGTGGGAACCTTATCTCCCACCTATTCATTGTGTAGATATTTATATCTCAGGATATATATATGCCTAGAATGAGAAATGATCTCAATTCAGTAATACATGGATAGAACATGATGTTAAACTGGCCCAGTAATGGAATTTGTCCGCTATGGTGGTCTTGGAAAGCGGCTTGACTAATGTGGAATAATTTTCTATCCTTATGTGTATGCCACTAAATCTATTCCATAGGTTATGACTTTTTGGAATATGTTCATTTATTTCTTATGGACTATTATGATTTATACCGTGTCATGATCTCACGATCATTCATATGCAGGACGAGAATTTCAAATGTTATGTTCTTATGTCTTATGGTTATGATATGATTGATATCCCCCTTGAGTAACCTTGTAGAGAATCTGAAAATTCCCTTTATTATATTTATTTTCACTTTATTTTATGAATAATATTTTTAGATATGTCAAAAGGGGTCTTGATACGATGGAATAAGCGAAAGACAATGTAGATGTATTATGAACCAATAGTTTATATTCTTGTGTTTCTAAATACAATAAACCTATATAGTACGAGAATGGTTATTTTATGTTTTGTTATGAATATTCTTCAATTTTTTAATTACATCAATATATGTAGGATATGTGTAGTTATATCCTCTCACATTAGTTATAGTACAATTCATGAATTCTAAGGGAATGGAAACAAAATATGGGTAAGCACAAATGCATAGAATGGTTTAATTATAACTATCATGACCCAAACCATGGGGCCTATATTCTGACTACCCCAATCCATCCTCCCATTTTCTAGGGGTTGGTGACTAGATCTAGGTAGACATTTCCCACTAAGGGGAATAAATTTCTTATAAACCTGCACACACGCACTGATCCCCATGAAAAGTAATAAAACTTAAAAAACTGAGTAAACATAGATGAAACCTATTAAGAAAACCACCAGAGTAATAGTAAAAACTGAAATTTAAAAAGGCCAAATGGATGCCCAATAGATAAAAAAATTACATGATCATGGGTCTCCTCCACAGAAAAACCATCCATAAAGGAAGGTACAATAAGCTCTCTAAATGTCACTGAACCGTACCGTGTCCACTAGGTCACCCTAAACAACCCCAATCACCGGACCACCAAGGAAACCATCAATGCATCTGATCGTCTTTAGAATACATGACATGTGTGTTTGATTCCCATTCAGGGGTGAGTAAAACAATACTCAGTACAGACCCCAAATCACAATGGTAAACCACATAACAAGAAACAAGGCAGACTACCAAAGAGGTACAGAGAGTGTTGCCTCCATGAAGTCAAATCAAGAGATTCACTAGAGTCATCTCACAATAGGATATTTATACTATGAAATTCTAGGTATATTCAAATCCATGGAGACACATTCAAGAGTATACACACTCTGTGTAGGCGCATGAGACACACTCCATGTAGGGGAAAGAGACATAATCCATGTTGGAATTGAAGACACAATATTTAGGATAAACCCTCCATTTTGGTGATGGAGACACACTCTATGTAGTCATAAGAGACACACTCCATAGGAGAAAGAGTTTTTATGAGACACACTCCTTATAGGTCACATCATGTCAAAGGATTATTTCCTTAGAGTGCTCACTTAGAGAGAACATACTCCTCAATATAATAGACTATACTCCAACCTCCACGTAACCTGTCATATAGTATATCAAAAGTGCCACCTCATCGTGAAGGTCCCAATGCCATATATGGATCATAAAATTGAAACATAGTTTGAGTGTTATGAAAATTTCAATAAATATGGGCCATTTGGGTATGGGCCCGGACTGACCCAAACTGACCCGAGTCCCTCCGGGTCCGACCTGACCCACCGAGTCCAACAGGACCTTCCAGGTCCAACATGGCCTAGTTCGTACTTACCAAATACTGTCCCAACCCAAATCTATCCATATATGCAAGATTAATACAGGTTTATTTGGACACGGACCGGTTCAGTTCGACTGGACGTGGTGGCTACCGGGTCTACTCCAACTCCTCACAGTTGGCCGCTTCTCCCGCATGTGGTCTTTGGGACTACATGAGATTCGATCTGAGGTGGAACCCTACCACATCTCAATTAAACTCCACTACTTCCATCCCAGGCCGTTTCTTCTATCGCCACCACCGTCTACGCCTCCATAGTCCCCTCTTATGTCAGATGCCTGGTGACCGCACTACAGTATACCCCCGCCAGTGCCGCCATAAATCACTACCATAAGGCCTCCTTCTACGGGTCATTGGTCACACTCTATTACCCTATTTTTTGAAATGGAAGAATTCCTATTACCCTTTGGGTTGCGTTCTTCTTCACCATGGGATTGAATCAACATTCTGACCCATTTATACAGTAACTTATCTAGTTATAGTATCTCCCATGTCACTTCGATCCATCTATTGTCCTCATTATCACAGCCCTACAAGGTATTCAGGAGGCATGATCATTGACTCCAAATCGTTTGACCCTGAAATGATTGCACAATGATCATCTGTTTATATTCTAAGAAGAACATAAAGAATGCATATAATAAGAAAGGGGATAAGAACCACTAAAAACCCAAGGAATAGACCTAGGCCATTGTTGGTTGAAGACTTGATCCATTTCTTTATAAGGATAAATAAAAATTATAATAAAATTTAGATACACAAAAATCTGAATATGTGTAATCATCCCCATATCAAATTCCACAAAAGAAAACATCCTATAAAAACAAGTGATCTGTGGGTCAACATGTTCGCATGTTGATCCACGTTCTTCATTAATTCTAATGATGGGGAAAAATAATATATAATAAATACCCTAAATTTATATAGGATCAATCATTGGAGATAATTTGTCATTGAAGGAGATCCATCAATGAAATTCCCTGATAAATCATTCCTCAACATTCGTTTTTCATCATCGCTAGTAGGAGAGCTTCCATCTCCTTGCCTTAGGGAATCTCTAGTGCCCCAAGAGGAATTCTCCAATGTTATGAATTATAATACTAGTCCCTGATTTTGGTTAATGAAAAAAAAAGATAACGCATTGTAGAATTTTCACGCTGTTCCATTTTAGTGTCATTGATTCACCACATCATATTGATGATGCGTCATTGCGTAACATTGAAGAAAAAAATTAAAATAAATTTGTCAGTTTATATTATTTTACAATTAAAATGGTGATAAATTAAATTTTTCATCCAACCTGTAGTGGCGGATGTTAGGCCCTGTGTAAGGTAAACTCATTGTTCGGAACTCAATGGTGCCCTTGGATTTATGATCCAGGAACTCGTTTAGATGTTTCTGAAACCCCACATGTGAAATATTTTTAAGAAAAATAAAAAAGTTATAACATTTATATTAGGCCCCTAGGCCTCGAAATAATGTGTCATCTTAGTTCTTGGTCTCAAAATAATACCATTTAGTTTTTAGAATATTTACATGGGAAGTCAAAGACATTACATTCTCCCCACATTTTGGATATATGTCCCTAAAATCCAAAACAAGGGCTTAACAACAAAAGTGGGATACTAAGAAAGAATCTGAGCCTCCCACTGCCAGGTCCTCTCAATGAGATTCATGTGCTACTTCTGAATAAATACTAGAGTAATCTATCACCTATGGAGGTTCCCCTCTTTTTGATCCTCAATCTCTTTTGGGAACTATGAAATAGTCACCCCACCGTTAATGTCATGCTCACCCTAGTCAATGATGTGTGAAGGGTAATGTATATATCTCCTATAATCAGATATCTAAAAGTCGTTATGCACTCTCTCTCACTATAGAGGTAGGTCCCTGATTTACACCACCTCACCCATTCTAAGCAGTATCAGAAAAGGAAAGGTGATCCTCAGTGAAAACTTACTTCCCCAGCCATATCTCTATATCCCACATCGAGGTGATACCCAAAGGATAAATAGTGTCCCTCCATGAAATCCAAGGGTCTATATCTCTTATGAGTATATGAAATATAATGGATATGTGTATTCTTCATCTTCTATTGGATGACCGTCACATTCTCCGTAGTATCCTGCACCAACACCGAGCCCATGAGTGCTGACTCTCTAGGTCAGTCCAACAAAATGGAACCTGTAGGGTTCCCCATAAAAGGCCTCAAATGGATCTGTACTGATGGTGTAGTGGTAGTTACTATTTAACACAAACTCTATCATGGATAGGTGATCATCCCAACTACAACCAAAATCAAGGATGAAAGCATGTTGCATGTACTCTACGACCTGAATGGTCTGCTCCGACTGACCAACATTTGGTGGGTGGAATTCTGTGGTCATAAACAGCTGAGTCCCAAACGCCTCCTCTAATCCCATACTCCACTAAGATGTGGAAGTAGCATCACAACTTGAGAATATCATTAATGGGGCCCCATGGAGTCGAACTATCCCCGATATTTAGAGGGGTCTCAAGATTTATAATAAACCCTATTCCTATATTTATAGGGAGTGGGCCGACATAGTGAGTCGGTCAATGATCCTCTAGAGGGTGTCATGCTCTTGGGATGTACATTGTAGAACTATCACAAATTCAGTTGATATTCCATCCCACAACCACTCTGATGCCTAAAGGGGATGACTCATACCCCCATGGATCCTAGTTATCAATCTTCACGTGATGGAAATTGAGGCATCTAAAGCCAAACTATGCCATTTTATTTTTCAATCGCAACCAAAAAAATAGACATCATTGATCCTGTTATATCTTTAAAAAACTTGGATATACCTCTAATGGATATCTATGGAACATACTCAACACCTCCTCCTATAACATCCTTGGTGCCACTGTGTGTCCTCTAAAAAGGAAAATGTTCTCCACACCTCTGGAATATCCATTAGTTATAGGCCCTCTAGGAATAAGAGCATGTGTAGTCTCGTAGAAGGTATATCCAATCTATAACTTCTTCACACACTATAAGAGTGGAGGGGAAACCCCCATTGACTAGTGATATGTTTTTTCATCACCATCCATGAAGGATATCTGATGCGTGGTCAACTACTCCAAGGCCTCATTCTGTATTTGTGAACTTGATCACTGGATGAGAGAATCTTCCTCCACATTCCCCTTCCAAGGAGTATATACTATTTTTAATTTATAGTCCTGGTGGAACACTAGCCAATTTTGTTTTCTCATGTTTAAATCCTTATGAGAAAAGATATACCTTCAAATTTTCTGGTCTTCGTAGAGGATAAACTACTCAACCATAATGTTGTGTCACCACATATTAAATGTAAAGACTATCACCGCCAACTCTAGATCATGGGTCGCGTAGTTCTTCTCTTTTGGTATATATTTCCATAAACCTTAAGAAATCACCAATTTACCCTACATTAGTACATAAAAAATCCTTATACCAAATGCATGCAGAACACTACGTACTCTACATCTTCAGCAGGTTGTCCCAGTATGGGAGTTCTTGTCAAACTCTATATTTTCTACTAACATCTCTCCTAGAACTTCTCCATCCATAATAATAGTTTCCCCTTTTTTTCATGGCTATCACGGATGATTCTACTATTGAAAATTTAGTCTTGAACCCCTAATAGTACCTAGCCAATCCAATGATACCCCACAAGCAAGAACAGACCCTATCTTCACTGGATCTACTATAAATCCATCCTTCTAGATGAAGTGTCCCATGAAGTGAACATCTCACATCCAAAACTGACACATAGAGATATTTTAGTATTGTTGGTGCTCTCAGAGTATGTCTAGGACAATCCTCATGTGTATCCTGTGCTCCCCCTCAGACGTCGAGTATACCGGGATGTCATCAACAAATACCACTACAAACTGTTCTAGGTATGGATGGAAGATCATTTTTATGAGTACCATTAACACATATGGGGTATTTTTATGCCAAAAGCATCCCAATGTTCTCATATTGGCCATAGGAAAATCAAAAAATTATTTTCATAATTTCATCATCCCACATCAAGAATGGTGATAGCCAGATCTGAGGTCTATCTTCGAGAACCATCTCACAACCATCATATGATCTATGAGAATATTAATACTTGGAAGTGGATGTGAATTCTTCCCTGTCACCTAATTCAGGCACAAGAAGTCCCCACATAGCCTAAAACTTTCATCTTCCTTCATGGAAACCAATACTGGGGTTTCCCACAATAAAACACTGGGTCTCCCAAAGCCCTTCCTCTACAAGTCCTCGAACTATAACCTCAATTCAAAAAGCTCTGCCAGATCCATCTGATATTTCATGGTAGATATCAGTGTCATCATGGGGTATTGGTTAATTTTGATGTCATCCACCCTATGAAGTGGTAGTCCGAGAACATTTTCTAGAAATACATCCTCATACTCATCCACTACTATAGGAATCCGAGGACTTGTCTCATCTAATGCACTGAGGGTCATTCTAGCCAACTGATGTGAGATTGGCTGCACCCTCCTACATGTGATTCCATTATATGCTTATTGTGTTTCCCTTTCACTGATAAAGGAAAACCTAGTTCTAAATCCATAGACACACTACAGTGTTCTCCTAAAACAGTCGATATGTGCATGAACTATGTATAACCAATCTATATGCATAATGATGTCATATGGCCTCGACACTTCCACCAATAGATCCCAACTGAAACTCTCACCCAAAGAGTATGGGAACATTGTTGGCACCATTTGGTGATTTTTGAATATCCTCCCATTGGAGTCTCTAAGAGTATTGATTGTGTTAACAGATCCACTAGAATCTCCATGTCTCAAAAAAGGGTTGTGGTGATAAAAGAGTTACTAAAACTCGTGTCTATCAAAACTACATCTATGGTTGAAAAGTCACAGATCATACCTCTAATCATCTTGGTAGTATTGGGACCGTAAGCCTCAATCTCCTAGATCTAGCCTCAACACTATCTACCAGATCTGTGTGCTCGATGTGGACCAAATTTTGGTGGTGGAGGTAGTGCCATGAACCTATATCAACCTACTACTGCATGTACCACTCCACTTCCACATTTTCCACCTAAAAGATTATCGTGTACCTACCTTCGTTTCTACCCCAGTTATCCCTTAACCATCTATTGGTCGGTCATATGGCTGGCCAGAAAATATCTATCCATGTGTCCCTGACCACCGCATCTGTTGCAAAGCCCTTCCATTAGCCAATTGGATTTACCCTGGGATCTCTACACTGATGAACCCATGAACTGGGGTCGTCCCCTATACTAGTTGGCCTTAAAGGACCCCTTCATCTGCTATCGGCTACCTACTATCGAAGACCTAACTACCTGACACCCGGTGGAAGCTCCCACCGCCATTGCCTACTCTGTAAGAAAGATATCAACCAATATAGCTTTCTCCAGCACCCCAGTATGTGTATGGATGCAAAGAGACTTCATCAATTCCTTGATCTCCCTATGTAGACCCTTCTTGAAGGTACAAGCCCTGATGAATGGGTTTCGCACCAAGTCTGTAGTGTAGTGAGAGAGTTCTATGAATCTCAATGAGTATTATGTCACCGTCTGGATACCCTGATACAAATGTAGGAACTCTTATATATGTGCAGAGTGTAAGGTAATTATAAATAACTCCTCCCTAATGATATGCTCATGCCTATATTGGATAGGGTCGCTTCCTCATGCAATGGGTCATCGAGCTCCACCATCTCCTCACCGATCCCTATAGAAGACTCATGGCTAAGAGCGCCATCTGGTCAAGATGCATCCTCATTAGGAAGAAAACTCATGTCACCACGTCATACTAGTCCATAGATTCCAGAGGTTCCATTAAAACTCTGAACCTAGAAGGTTATTATCCCCGGAACTCACGCAACTCACTGATCCCTTTGTGCATCTTCTACTAATAACACTGATAGGAACATCATGTCTCCAGGTATTGGTATCAGTAGCACACCAATATGGGTTCTATCTATATAAATGGACTTTAAACCAATGCCTCACCACATGGAATACCATCCTCATGGTCACACCACAGAATCCTAGTTGGCTTCCGTTGTGGAAGCATCCTAGAATAGATCAAGATGTACCAAAATCAATAGAGTTTACATGATGAGATGACTCTGAATCAAGATGGAAATGATAAAAAAATCAGTTCTAATATAATGAATTAATCATTAATTTCCCATTCCATTAGTGTCTTCATGTATCTAGTTAGAAAGGAGAATTAATGGTCCTGATGTATGGATAAGTCAACTGCCACACAAATAGTGGGATCTCTGGCGTGAAATCCAAACTCAAAACACTTCACACTATTGCCCCAAAACAAAACCAAAACTGACCAACCTTTGAATCCAATCATTCATGACCCATACCCTAGGATCTATGCCATGAATACCCCAATCCCCCCTCCCATAGGCCAGTATATGGAAACTAGTGCCTAGTAGGCAATTCTTATAAAGGGGATTCATTTTCATATAAACCTATACAAATTCACCCATCCCCAAGAAATGCAGTGAAACTAAAAACACCAAGTAAACATATTTTTAACCCACTAAGACAACCACTAAGAGTAATAGTACAAAATAAAAAGTAAACATGCCAGAATACAATACCATAAATAATAGAATACTATAAGCCAATAGGACTAATCTGTATAAAACCATACCTAAAGAGAAGGTGGAGTATGTTGTCTAAATGTTGCAGAAGCATACGACTTCTTTTTGGTCACCCTGAAGAACCACTATATTTCGCCCACCATAGACTCCATCATATATGTCTATCATTTGCATAAGACACAAAACATGCTTGCAAAGCCAGTGTAGGGATGGGTAATACAATACATAGTAGAGACCCCAAACAAAAAAGGTAATCCCTAATAAAAGACACAAGGAAATCTTCTATATAGGTACACAATGTGTTGCTTATACAACGTATAATCAGGAGTGTTTCTAGAGTCAACTCACACTAGGATACAAATACTATGAACATCAATACATATCCAAATTCAATTAGACACACTCTGGAGGAGAAACACACTATGTATGCATAATAGACACATTCTGTAGGGGACACAATCCATTTAGGCATATGATATACACTCTGTATGGGTGCTGGAGACACACTCCATAGGAGGCACACTCATATAGGTCACAACCATTCATAAGATTATGTCCATACCATGCTAGCTATGGGAGCACATACCCCTCATGCTAATAAGACATACCCCATCCTTCATTAAAACAATCATATATTTGGTCAATAAATCATCATCATCATGAGAGTCCTAATGCCTCAAACGACTAGTCATATGGTCATAAGGATTGAGTGTTTAAGTCAATTATGTAAATAATTACCAGTTCGGTCTGGGTCTCGTCAGACCCGGTCAGCCTGACCCGACCTGTCAGTTCCAAACAGACAATTCATGTTTGACCTGACCTATTGGGTCAATGACAACCCATCCTTCTAGGTCCGGACCACTAACGACCTAGCCTGATAGCTTCAACCCGTCCTGCCCAGACGTGGTGGTTGTCACCTCTACTATAGATCCATGTAGCCGTCCATAAAGTCGTCCTCTTATCCCTCATGAATTCAATGTGACAACATGCATGCTAGTCCATCACATAACCCTACCACATCGCTGGTCCAAACTGTTTTGGAACGCACTTGCTGTAGCTTCTATCGCTGCTTGAGGAACCAACGTCGTGCACCGCCGCGCGTCGCCATGCGCCACCAAAATATCTCCTTCTTTAGGTCTCTAGTTGCACTCTGTTACCTCATTTCTTTAATATGTAAGCACACATGTGACCCTGATGTCAAATTTTTCATCTCCATTGGCTCGAATCCTTATTGCGACCCATTCCACCCGTAATTACTCAAGTGATGGTATCTCTCATGTCGCGGTGATTTGTTTGTTGTCATCATTTTCACTCCTATACTAGGTCTTCATGGGGTGGGGACATTGATTCAAGATCATTGAACCAAAAAATGGTAGTACAATGATAATATTTTCATATTCACTAGAAGAATGTAAAGAACGCGTTGAACAATAAGGGGGAAAAGCACATGTAATTTCCTGAGGAATGGAATTCTACCATAGCTCATTCCAGACATGATACATTCCATTATAAGGATCAATAAAAATTGAAATTGAAATTCAATACCCAATAATCAGAATAAGAGTGATTATCCACAAAACAATCCCCATAAATGAAATTGTCTTGCAAGAATGACTGATTTGCGGGTAAACCTATTTTGGAGGTGAGCCGCTTTCGTCGTTAATTATAGGTCCAAAAAATAAATACAATGAAATAAACCCCTACCTAAAATGAGGTTCAACTGAGAGGGATAATTAATTATAGAATGAAATCCATCTATGAACATCCTCGAACCGTCATTTTTCCTCACTCGGATGAGTGCTTCATTCCCCTAGCCTCATGGAAAGATCAAGGATCCAAGGAGGAATTCTATTGTTTTATGAATTCTAATGTTGGTACATACCTGTGATTAAATGAGAAAAAGAATTAATGAATTTCAACTTTTTCCACAAGGCTGCAATACAATGCCACTGAATTACCACACCACTATGCTTCGGAGTCACTACGTAATGTTTAAGAAAGAATATAAAATAAAATTTTAATTGTTTTTTATTTTTCTCCTAAAATGTTGATAAATTAAGATTTGCTGCTAACCTACACCTGCCAATGTTAGGCCCTTCCTTAGATAAACACGCAATTCTGAGCAAAATGGTTCCCTCATATTTCTGATCTGGGAACTCGTTTATATGTTACATAAATTCACACATGTTCTATTTTTAATAAACATTTAAATAGTTAGAACATTTATTCTATGAACCCCAGGTCTGAGAATCTTGTTCTTTCTTAGAACCCAGTTTCAATATAATCCCATTTAATTCTCAAAAATTTTATTTGGAAATTCAAGGACAATTAGATAATAGATTATATCTAGAATAAATGAAGAATAATCAATAAGGAAGAAATTGTATGAAAATGAAAATATTATAACACACATTCCATTAAATGATTTTACTAATATAATCAACAAGGATGTAAATATTTTAACTAATATTACAAAAAACCAATAGCATTCCTATTGTAACTATATAAGTAATAATCAATATTACAAGATAAATAAATACAAGTACATTTCATTTTATAAAAAATCCTATAATGAAAATAAACCAACAATAATATCATTGAAAAAAATAAAAAAATAATTGAACTTTCAATGATTAAATTAGTTAATTATTATTCATCATGATGTTAGGAATCATGAAAAAAACTATTATCCAAATCACTACACAAAACTTAATAAAATTAAGGTGTAGAAACCATTTATCTAAGTCTAGCTAATTGAATCATGTATTAAATCCCCTTAGTGTATCATAAGGGTATCTATATATACTCCCCACCCATCTATTTATGATAAATATAGTCCTCATATGTAGAAAAATTTATTTTATTCTAGAACAATGTTCTTTATCATCAAATATCCTTGTTGAGTAAGGAATACATATTTTTCAGTATTTCCATTGATAATAAATAAAATTAGATGTATAAAATCTTATGTAATAATGAAATATATTGTATGAACTACTTAATTCTATGATAATTAATATGTGGATTTGGGGGAAATTTAATAAAATATGAAAAAGAAAGTTTAACATTTCATGGTAAAGTTGATGAATACAAAAATGCATAAATAAAGGTAATTTTAATACATTACATAATAAAAATATGATTATAAACATTAATATAATGAATTAATATCATATCAATAAAACATATAACCATTGTACTACAATATAAACATTGTTTTTGTTAACGAAGAGAAATAAAAATATATTTTCCTTAAAATTGTATTGTTGTAAATATCCTTTTCATTTGGAAAATAAATTAAAAGTTATATTTCAAAAAAATTATAAATAATTTAATATTAAAAGAATTATATTAAAAAAATAACCATTTAATTTTTTAAATTATCCCATAAAACTGTGACTATTCATGATTTCTTGATATTATGTACACACATAGTAGGTAAAAGAAATGATTCAATTCAAAATTTTGGTAAATTCCAAATTGGAATTAGTTTTGTAAACACATGGATAAAACATTGAATTTTTTTACAAAATAAAAAAAAGATTTATAATTTATATAATAAATAATTTTTAATAAAATAAAATCAAATTTAAAAATAGTTTTAGAAAACAAGATTTTTTGGAGAAAACAGATTTCTGGCTGAAGAGAGAATTGATGATGGATTTAAAAAAAAAATATTCTCTATTATTGTATTTTACAACGAGTGGAAAAATAGAACTATTACTTGATAAAATATATAATATCTATAGGATAAGGAAAATGGAATGTGTTTATTATGAAATGGAAGAATATTTTTATTTTATTTAAATTCATGAATAATTAATCTCGATGGGACTATGAAATAATCCCTTACAAAATCATGACATTGATGTGAATTTAATCAATTATTAAAGTATGTCAATCAAATTTTAATCAACATAAAATATTTAAATAGAATATATTATTAACAAATTAATTTACCACATAATCTATGTGCATCAAAAACTATGAATATGTAATATAATTTGATGAAAATAAATTCATTTATTAAAGTATTGATACACTGGAATAATTCTAGTCAAATCTATATAGATAAAATAAATAAAACTAAATCAGAAAATAAAATTAATAATCACTTATTCATAATATTACATATTAAATGGGTATTATATACAAGACTATTATAAATTAGGTTCATAACACTTAAACGTGCCTCAATAAAGGTATATTGGGATGAAGTCCCTTATAATGATCATATAGCTGAAGTAAGGATTAATCAATGGATCTATTATGTGTATAGAATGTAATTCCATGAAAAAAAGTCATAATAAAACCTTAAATAACCAAATTTCATTTAACACACAGTATTATCCTAAAAAATTAGTGAATTATACGTTTAACCCCATGAATTGAACTTTATTTCACAAATCCATTACCTCTTGCTTTCTTTTGGTTGAATTTCCTATAGAATACATTATAGTGTTTTTAAATTTTTTTTAAAATTATACATGAACTATATTATAATATTTAATATCATATATGACTCTTTTTTAATATCTTATACCAACTTGTTATTAATCATTCTTTATTTTCATAGTTTCATGTGTAAATTTAATTATTTTCTCATTATTGTTTTATAATGAATTATTCATTTTTTGCGCATATTATATAGTTCTATACTCTCTAAAATAGTAATCATAATATATATATATATAAATGTATATTATTAATAAATTATCTATTTAGAGGAAATACTTAAAAGTGGATTTGAGAAATGTATTATGTGATGATTGTGGACACAGTAGGTCGTACCTACACATGGGTAATATTTTCAATTTTCAATGACAATTATGTAAAGGATTTAAATAATATTCATTTCTTCCAAATTTATCATAATATCATAATTAACATATTTATTATTTATATATACTTTTATTTTCCATCTATGAGTTGTGGTGATGATAATATATACACATCAATACGTGAAGGTGGTACTCATATATACATGAATAATTTTATTATATTTATGTGAGTAAAAATGTAAGAATTTAAATTAAATTTAGTATTTTAATAATGATAAAATGTCATGAATATAATTTTTATATCATTTATATCACAGATATTCAATAAATTTATCCTTACATCCTTCTATGTGTACCATTAATGAAAAATGAATCACATCGCTTCACAAGGAGACAGTCCTATGTACAAAAGAGTGATGTTGTAGTATCCCCTATGAAATGAAAAATTAAAATATATAAAAGATATAATGACTCCATTTGTATAATAATTTTATAAATATCATATATATACATTTTATATCTGTCATCTTACCCAATAGTGATTGGTTTTAATAAAAATAATAATAACACCAGTTCGGGAGGAGGTAGTTGACGTGTACAAGAATGATTATTTCATAACCCATTTGATGGATGTGGGGATGGTTTTTGGTAATACCTCTATCATAAAAATAAATTATTATATGTTTTTAATTGAGGATATAATATCATTAATGATTAATATTAGTTGAAGGTGGTGGAGGAAGAAATAAAATAAATACACATGATGAAGAATGTTACATCATCCTCAGGTAACCTCCATATAATAGATCTAAATTCCTCCCAATTATGGATTTATAACCAGTCGAAGGATTTATTATAGTGACCCATATTTTACATACATTACTATTACATTAAAAACTACATATATTCATTACATGACCAAGATCCAAATGTTTGGTGTTAATGGAAAATGAGGACCATACACACCTTTTACAAAATAAAATATAATCATTTATTTAATTCCTTCTTATCTAGCTTCTTAGAGGTCATCACATTCTCTTTAGTACAAGTAATCACCTAAATAAATACACCAAAAGGGGTTATTTTAAACCATATTAATAGAATAGAAAATAACATGGACAATATAACATAGTTTGATCATAATCGTTATCATCAAAACACTATCATATGATCATAATCCTAAGAAAAATCATTTAGAAATATCTTGAAATGAGGCAATGAATTAGAATGAAACATCACATCTTAGTAGTAAACTAACACACATTATTGTGAAAATATATATAATAATATTCACATGTATTTAAATTTTCGCATTTGGTAAATCACATTACCAAATGTATAGGAGTTCTCTATAATTCTATTTTCACCATTCACATCATAATATTTACATTGCACTATATAATTCCTAGTGCACCCATCACATCATAGCATTTACCTTAGTATGCATGCCATATTGAACATATATCAATCATAGCTGTAAAATAAACCATATAAAGGAATGGGTTTCATTTAATAATGACTAAATTTACAAACAAATGTTCCTAAATGAAAGAGGTAATAACATACTTGATATAAGAAACATCAACCATGAGTAAAGATGTAACAATATTGAGAAGTAAATGGTCTTTTTTTAAAGAAGTTTTATTTGAGAAAACATTTTATTTTCACATAAACTCAAGTTAGAAACAATTATATCCCTATAAATGTATGATAATGATGATGAATGTATATTTAAGGAATATCTATGCTAAAAATTGGGTGAAAGAGGAAACCCCAAAGAAATAGAGATGTGTTCGAGAATTCCCCTTTACTCATGCCCAAATGATTTCTTCACATTAATGTTAGGTATAATCAAATTAGATTCATCAATTAACAATTAAATAAAATTTTAAATATTTATTTTATTTATTATTGTTTTATTAAGTTTTTTTATGGTCCTTGGATGAGTTATAGAGATTAATTTGACCATTCGGGAGTGTTCTATTTCTTGGTTTTTAGGATCACTTCATTTTCATACATGAATGGAAATTCAGGTAAAATGTAGGGAAATATACAAAATTGTTATTACATTTTATTAATGTTGTTAAAATAATATAAATGATACTATAATTTATTTTTCATATATGATGATGTTTAATTATTAGATAAATGTTAGTGATTAGCATTTTCGGATAATCATGGATGTTTTTCCATAACAACAACCTCGTTATGTTTTATAATTAATTATTATCTATATTAGATAGTATCATACCATAAACATGTTATAAAATAAAAATTTCAATCTGTTTTCAACCATTTAATGGTTTTATTAACATACTTGTAGTTGTTAACAGAAAATGAAAGGGTGTAACCCATGATGTTGGATAATTGCCACATCACAGGTGATAATTTCATTTTTAAAATAAATGATAGATTGTGATGCGTTTAATGATTTATCATACATTAACATGATATAATTAAAATATATTTGAGGTATTGGAGTTATCATTCCATTTGGATAAAGGTATTTTAGGATATAATATAAAAAGAAATGAAATTGAAATGGATTTTAAAAGAAAAATGAAGAGTATTTTACCTCATGGATTTATTCTCCATGAGAACCTCCTTAGTGAAAATCTTTTTATATTTTTATGACCGATGATATATTGTATGCGGTTTATGGTCTTGGGAATTATATTAGTCATATTTTGGGAAAAGATCAAAGCATGATATGTGTGTGGAAATTGGGTTGTAAGGGGTGGTATTTATGGTGGAGGAGAGTGGTGTTTTGTCATTATTATATTCATTTGTTTGTTGTTTGGGCTCACAACTACGAATAGTTCCATAATTATATCTATATATGTGAAAATAATGATGGATATTTCGATATTTTGGGTGTACATCATCCTTACAATATTTATGATCCCCAAATTAATGTATTTAGTTTTCATTGTAAATTATCATATTTTACTCTTCATAACAAATTAAAGTATTTTAGAGAAATACTAAAAAATTCACCCTAACCATTATCTAAAGACTGTATTTAAAACATTAACATATTTTTATGAAAATAATTTTTTTATATGATTAATTTAATTTTTAATTAAAAAAATTTTACATGAAAAATACATATTTTTAAATTATAAATTATTTTATAACACATTTAAAAAATGTTTAAGGTCTAAAAAATTATCATCAAATCGTAAGACATATAAATTTTAATTTATGGAAACATTTTATTAAATTATATTTTCCATTAAATTAATAAATTAATCATTGATATGTAATTAAGTTTTAATGACATAAAAATAGACAACACTTAATTAATAAATTATAAAACATATACTAAATTATAATATGTTATATTTATATCATATTTTCACTTATAAGATGGATTAGGTAACTATTCAATTTTTATTTTTACTATATTAATGGCCATATTACTATTCTTATGGTCATTTTACAATTTCATCGGTATAGGTTCATTAACATATAGAAATACATTTTATTTTATTAATTACTCATTTACTAAGATTGTATTGTGTTACTAATATTATTTTTAATTATTATATTATACAACATTATTATAAGAAGGTATTAACTAAATTGATAAAAGTTTGGGTTGTTACATTCTTCCCCCATTTTTAAACATTTCCCTTGAAATTTCATTTTTACATGATTAGGTGAGGGTACTTCTCCTTCATTGCCCTCTCCGGTTCCCAAGTGGCTTCTTCATACATATGGTTCCTCCAATACACAAAGACAAGGTGGGTTATGTTGTTACATAGAACCTTATCTTTTTGGTCTAGAATCTTTATCGGCTACTCCTCATATAAGAGATCATCTTCCAATTATACTAACATTGAGTTCAGTACATACGAGGGATCTAGTATGTACATACTCAAGAGTGATACGTGGACCACATAACGGACTTGATCCATTTGGGGGGGGGATGTGAAATATGTGAGTCTAGGAATCATATGAGATTAAGGATCTCAAAGGGGTCAATGAACCTTTGGATTATCTTCACTTTGTTACCAAACTGTATGAATCTCTTCCACAATGATATTTGATGGAAGACTTTTTCTCCAACGTTGAACTCCAAGTACCTTCGAGGGTGTCAATATATCTCTTTTGATGTCTATGATCTAATTTGATATTTTTTTAGATGGCTTGAATCATCTCAATAATCACTTATATAAGATCAGGTCCAAGTAGCATTCTTTCACCAACTTCAACACAACATGTTGTAGTTCTATAGCGCTTTCCATACAGAGCTTTATATAGAGTCATTTGAAAATTTTAGTGGAATATATTGTTGTATGAGAACTCAACCAATAGCATATTCAGATCCCTTCCCCATTGAATTCTAAATAAAGGGTTATTTTCATATCTTCATGTTTTTGAATAATTCATTACGATTGGTAATTAGTTTTTGCATGATAGGCTAAGCATAAATTTAATTCATTACATAAATCATGTTGGAGATATCTCTAGAATTTATATGTGACCTAATATCACAATTAGATTCAGTCGAGAGTGGACCTCCCTGATGTCCCACTATATAATTCCCATATATCTTCACATGTTTTTCATGTGATCGATCATCCAAAATAGTGATAAATTGAGCAGTGTTTGTGAGTCCATCCACCACAACAAATATCACATTATTTTAGTTAGATTACTTCTGGAGACCAATGAAAAAGACAATAGTGACATTCTCCAATATCCACATAGGTATATGAAATGGTTGTTTCATCACTTTGTACTTTTTTTACTTGAGTTTAACTTTCTATCATATTAAGTACCATGAGATATATTCTGTAATCTCCATCTTCATGTTGTCTGACCATAAGTATTCTCTAAGATTATAGTATATCATGGTACTCCCTAGATGGATAGAGAATGTTGTGCAACATACATTCTCCAACAGCTCCTTATTTATTACAGGTGATGAAGGAACATAGATCCTCATTCCAAATCTAATAAAACCATCATAATAGATATGAAACTATTGAATTTTAAAATACATTACATCATTCAAATTCTATTGAAACTCAAGATCATCTCTTTGTGCTTCCTTGATCTTATATTTGATATATGGTTGAGAAATAATTTGGTCATTGTAGGATGTATTCCCTACTATTATGATTTCCAAATTCATCTTTTGAATGCGCAATAAGATAGATTTAGTCATAATCCACAACTAGGATAGAGAATTTGGTTCTTTTTTACTAATATCATTAGCTACCTTGTTTTCCTTACCATGACTATGGGGAATTGAGAAATCAAAATCTTTGATTAGCTCTATCCATCTCCTTTGATAAATTTTGAGATCATTTTAGTTGAATATATACTTTAGGATGTTCTGACCATTAATTATGTCACAGTTATCACCATAAAGGTAGTTACACAATATTTTCTATGAAAAAATCACAGCTTATAGAACTAGGTAATTTGTCAGGTAGTATTGTTAATGAATCTTCAACTATTTTGAGGAGTAGGATATCACAATATAATTTCTATAAGTACACAATCCATTACTTTATTTGAGCATCACTATATCATAAAACATTCTACACTTTTTCAGTAATTTGTGTATATGCGAACTGATTAACCTTTTCTTTATAACCATAAATATTTCCTCATATTCTTCCATCTAGACGTACATTATACATTTACTTGTTAATATAGATAGAGGGATTGGCAATCATTATAAATTTATCACAAAAAATATGTAGTTCCAACCTAATACATGAAAACTGTATATTTTGATGACACTAGAGGATTTGGCCCATTCTTGAATTGGATTTTTTTTGAAGGGTCCATATAAATTCACTTTCTTGTGATAAAATGACCTAAGAATATGTATTTATGCATAAAAAAGAAAAGCATTCTAAACATGGTGTACATATTCTCTATCATTAATGTCACCAACACAGTCCTTATATGTTATTTGTGTTCCTCATTTCTATTATAGTATATAATGATATCATTAATAAAAACTATCAAAACAATTCAGTGTAATATATAAATACACTATTCCTAAAATCCATGATTATTTTAGGGGAATCAATATATCCCAAGGGAATTTACAAAAATTCATAGTTCCCATAACTTTATTGAATATAGTCTCTTGAATATCTTCCTTCAACCCCTTTAGCTAATGATGTTTAGATAAAATATCCACCTTTGAATACTATTGATCTCTTCATAACTGAGCATGAATGTCATAAATCTTTGGATGAAGATAATTGTTTTTATGGTGATCTTGTTGACTTCCAGATAATCAAAAAACCACCCAATTGATCCATCAGTATTCTTGATAATGAGTAATAGTGCACCAACAGGTGATTCTATATAGTCTATGAATACTTTTTACAAAGTTTCTTACACCTACTTCTTTAAATCCACTTATTCGATATGAGGCATCTAATAGGGACACATTGAGATAGCAGTAGCTCTAGGTATGAGTTATATTGAGAACATGTCCTTATAATGTAGGGGAATTCCATGTATCTCATTACGAAATACAATTTTGTATTCCATAATAATGGGAATTTCTTCTAGGTTGAAACTTTAATTTCACTCAACCATGTGAGTGAGGTATGCTTCTTCATAGGGAATCAACACCCACATCATTGATGGATTTTTAAAAGGCGATTTTTCAATCCTTATATTTGTAGAGGAGCATTAGATTGTTCAGAATATGAAAAGATATTTCCTTTCCCCAACAGTTGTAGTGTGCTCTATTTAAAGTGATCCAATCCATCCCTAGTATTGTGTCAAATTCCACCAAGGTAATTATTATAAGATTCACTGAGGAATATTCCCACAAACTGCAACTGGAGGTGATTCCAAGAGTTATGTTTCAACGATTGAACCACTAGGTGTCTTTATTGAAATATATACTTAATGGTTTTAGGGATTTGAATCAATAGTTATAGAAAACATGCATGATATAAAAGAATTCGTTGAACAAAAATCATTTAATACTTTTTCCATTATGAAATAATAGTAAGCGTGCCTTGTACTACATCATTTTCTTGCACAATGTACATAGTTGTGGTGGAATAATACTTTCCTTGATCCAGTTTCTTTGGTGTCTGCTAACATAGATTACTCTTGAGGACACTAGGTGTATTTCATAGGCTTGTATTGTTCCCTTTCTCCGTACAGTTGTAGCATTGGACCATGGGTGGTGCTCTCCATTCCTACACCATATTAACCTACTTCCTCATGAATTTTCAACAGTCATGAGAATAGTGGACCTCTATCTCACACTTGATTCATTTACCTACCCCTTTGAAATAGTTTCCATGATTCTACTATCCATATTTTTAAAATGTGTGTGGTTTAGTTTTATTTACACCATTATCATTAGATCCTCCACATTGAAACTCGATATTTTGTTTCTTATAACCATAGCCATTAGACCATTCTCAATAAAATATCTATAGTATTGGATCACATTGATCATTTTCCTTATAAATCATAATGTCTCTAATTACTCAATCCTTTTGAAGGTTTGGTTTTAAACCACTCTGGAATGTATCAGTTTTTCAACTATTGTTGATAATGAAACCTGAAGCATACCTTGCAAGCCTCGTGGATTTTTCTTCATAGGTCGTGATCGATTCACCTTCCTTTTTCATTAGCTCTACAAATTCTCTATAAATCATTTTATGAATAGTTAAAGGGATAAACTTGTTAATAAATATTATCCTATTGTCTTCCAACACCATCTCCTAAATTTCATCCTTCGGAATGAGGTGCATTATAAAATCCCACCATCTATGGGCCACTCCATCTAGAAGATAAACAAAGAGATTCACCTTCTCTATCAAAGAATAGTGCAGAAAAGAAAAGATATTCACCAATGAGTTGACCCACTATTCCACAACTAATGTATCCGAAGAACCACTAAACATCAGTGGTTGTTTCCACATAAAACAGTCGATAGCTAGTGGCTCCCTCTTAGTATTAGGTTGATGGTTTAGATTATTCTGGTTGGTGTTCATAACTTGAGACATATGGGTAATCATCACCATGAAATTATGAACTCCACCTCTGAAATCATTGGGGATATGATTCTAGAAATCACTTAATAGTCCCTGACATGGGTTATTTTCTTAGTTTCTCCTAGTTCCCATCATTTTGGGAAATAAAAAAGGATAAAACAAAACATAAGTCAAGAAGTCCTCAATAATTTTTCCCTTTTTAAAATAAACTTTAAGTAATATATTATGGGATACATTTTTTTAGAAAAAATTCCTCTATCATTACATATATTTAGTCTCAACCCTTGTGTTTTCACTATGGTTCTCAAATCCTATTTCCCAAATTAACAAAATCATGCCCTGATACCAACTATAGAGACAAGATTTTTTCATAGATTACAATTACATGTCAAACAACATATGGGAATTACAGGACCATGATACAATGATTTAGTGTCATGGTAAAATTAAGACCATACAAAATCAAATCAAAATAAAATAGAATCATATATTTAATTCCTTCATCTGTAGAATCTTAGTGGTCTTTGAATTCTCCGTAGTATAAATAATTTCTTATGGATATACATAAAAAAGGGTGAGATAAAATACATGTAAGAGGATATATGTACTCATTAACAATATAACATGGGGTGAGAATAATAATCGTTAGAGAAATCATTTAGAAAAGGCTTCAAATGTGGAAATTCATAAAAAGGAAACATCATGTCTTAGTGGTCAACTAACAGACATCATTTTTCACAAATATAGAATTGTTTTCAAGCACTATTATGTTTTATCATGAGATTAATTACATTTTCCAATGAATTATAGAACTATATAATTCTGGGTGCACCTATCACATCATAACATTTACGACGGGCTATATAATTCCAAACACACTCATCAAATCATAACATTTACATTATCATAAATTCCACACAACACATATATATATATATTGGAAATAAAATAATGGATGGAAATGAATGGGTTTCATTACATAAATCATACATTCATAAACATTGGGTTCCAAAATTAAAGAGGTAATAGGATTCTTGATGTTAGAATTTACAACCTTGATGGATGAAGATAAAAACTCCAGAAGTAAAATGCCTTTTTTAAAGAATATTTCTATTAGAAAACATTTTGTTTTTCATAAACTCTAGTAGATAGAAATTATATCCTATAAATGTTTTTATAATTATTTTTATATTATATTAATAGAATATAAACAATGAAAATTTTGCGAAAGGGGAAAACCCAATGAAAGTGAGTTCTGTTCGAGATTTTCCCTTACCTTGTGTCCAAATGCTTTATTCATATTAATGTTTTTCATAATCACATAATATTCATTAATTAAAAATTAAATAACATTTTATGCATTTTTTTAATTATGGTTTTATGATTTTTTATGGGAATTTGGATGTGGTCTAGAATTTAATTTCATCAGTAGGGATTGTTCATTTTTCTATGTTTTCATGGTCGGTTCATTTACATAAAATAATAGAAGTTTGTCTAAATTGTGTATAAATATATAGAATTATTATTATATGTTATTAATTATATTAAATAATTCTAAATAATATAATAGTTAATTAGGTTATATGGTACTAATATGGACTATTAAATAAATGATGATGATGATCGTTTATTTTAATTTTGGTGGATTTGTTTTCACAATAGTGTCATTTTTTATAATTTTGTATTGTGTATATAAGTTACATCCATAACATAAAAAGGGTTATATAATAAAATTTAAAATATTTTTTAAATCTTTTAATGGCTTTATTAATATTCTTGATGTAATTAATGGAAAATGAAAGTGCATCACTCGTGATGATGGTAAACAGACACATTATATGAGACAATTTAATTTCTAAAATAATGAGGGATAGGGGGATGAGTTTAATGATGGATCTCCCATTAACATAATATAATTAATGTATATGAATGGTACTAGATTTATCATGCCATTTTTATAAAGGGAGGTGAGATATAATATGAAATTAAATGAAATTGAAATGGAATTAAAAATAAAAAGGAAGAGTACTTTACATCTTGGATTTATCCTCTTTGAGACCATACAGAGGGAAAAGGTTCTGTTATTTTGATGAGACCAAGAGGTCTTGTACATGAGAGAGGGGCTGGGGAAGAGAATTGGGTATAATTTTGGAAAGGCTAAAATCATGATAGGTGTGAGTAAATGAGGTGTTGAGGGATTTATTTATAGTGGAAGGGAGGTGTGTTATCTTATTATTATATTCTAAATTTTATTATTTTTTCTCATGATAATGAATAGTTTTGTATTTATATCAAAATATGTTAAAATAATGAATCATAGTTCGATATTTTTTGGATTAGATAATCCTTACATATAACACCCATACATCTTACGTTATGCCTCTCTTAAATATATTCTATTCGTATCCAATATTTCATAAAGCACTATGCTTCATTGAAACAACACATGGTTATAACCTAGACAATAAATATAAATTTTCTAATTCTAAGTTTTGAATTTCAAAAAACAGCCATCTAGAGTTGGGACCAGTAAGTCATTTGAAGTCTGAATAAAACAACATGATTTTTTTATGGATAGTGTCATAGCCTTATGAATAGTAATATGAATAGTAATATGAACCTTATGAATAGTAAATAATAATAATATTTTATTTTCACAATGTAATTAGACAATGAGATCTCTATTAATTTTTCAATGTGATATAAAACTATTTATGCCTTCCAAATTGTAATTTTTTGAATTAACTATGACTTTATTTAAAATAAAAAATAATAATATTTAGAAACTTATTTTTTAATAATAGAGTTCAATTTTTAATTCAGCACTTCGATAAATGTTTTGGGTGAATTTTTGTGACTTCTTCTGAAATTATAGTAATTTCTATGAATATTGAAATACAGTAAAATACCTTATAATCAAATAAACAGTAAAATAATCAATTTATGACATCATAAAAGATATAAGACCACCTGGTTTGAACACACATGCCATTATTACTATTTTGGGTCACATTAATTAAAAAAATTCATATTACTGAGCGAAAATATTATAATAATGAATAAAATAACAAAAAATACATCCTCTCCTCCACTGTAAATACCACTCTCATTCCCCTCTTCCTCCCACACCACTCATGCCTTGATCCTCACCTATGTTCATCCCTATACTCCTCCCAATAATCTTCCCCACGTCCTAGAGATTGTAGTCTCACCAAAAGGCCAAAACCAATGAACTTAAGAAGGATCTGAAGGAGAAGATACCCTTACACATTCTCTTTAGTTTTATTTCTTTTCATTCAATTTATGTTATTATATTTAAAATTATTTTTCATTATATAGGTATATTTAAATTCATATCCCCCTTACTTCCCATATTATATAAGACAGATGAGATACGCCATTTCTCTCATCAAACTAATTTATGAAATTTTATGTGACGCCATTAAGCTGCCGAATTTTTAAGATTGATTTCTCAATTTTCCTTCTATTTTGAGATCCATTTTTTTATACTTCTTTTGTCATGAACCTTCATCAAAATTCTATGATAATTACAATAAATTACCTGAAATGAAATTATATTATTCTAATGGAATATTTCATCATCATCTCTCTTTCCCCCTTTTCATATTCTAAAAATGAAAACACCGTCCGAGATGTGTTAATTTATCACATTCAAGGACGACAAGTTATCAATTTTTGTTACCATATTTAATTCATGTCATGAAACAGTATTTATGTATGAACCAGATAAAAATATATGAATTTTCTCAAAATATTGTTCTGGAGTCCTTAGACACTCATAAGATAATACAAAACAATCTCATTATGAACAAAACTACCATGTTAATCCAAACATTTGTTATTAAATTTTAACTGATGAATAATTATCATGTTATATAACCCAAAATCATTATAAGAACATTTATATCTCTTGAATTTCAATTATAAGACATATTAACAATTCTTTAGGTTTAACCACACATCAAATGAACTTCTTTTCCTGAATACATGTCAACCAATCATGAAAAGAAAGGGAGAAAATGCATCCAGAACAATAAAATTGATCCTCTTAAACCCATTAAATGGTCCATGAATAAACCTAATAAGGTTATAGTAAATTAATTATATGTCTATGAGGTTCTGGAATTTTTAATTAATGAAGCTAAATTTGATTATTCAGGTCATTAAAACAGTCAAAGAAAACACTTGAGCCTAAGGTAAGGGGTTTCTCATCTATCTTTTAATTCCATGATCTTTACATTATTCAAAACATATTTCATGTATGTGGTATATGTGTACTGAAATTCGATATATTATTTCATGATTCTATTTATATTGATGGTATTATATTGTTCATTTAGTGACTATTTATTTTTGGTCATACAATTCAATTGATTTCAACATGGTAAGTGACTTTTTTTGAATTTCCATTTCAATGAGACCTACTTGGTATTGTGAACCTATTCTTTCTTTTTTGTTTTCTCTACTTCGAATTTTATATCATCTTTCATTTGAAATTATAAATCAGGTAAATATAAAATTTCATGTAGCAGGGATATTAGTATTGTCTTAAGCCGTTTAATATTTCACATACAATGTTAATTTGTAATGTTGTTCTAACTATGGAAATATTGATGAATCCATGTTATCTACACTATACAGATATTGAGATGGTAGATTGAAATTGTATTAAATATTTTTAAAAGTAATTCATCGCACATTCAATTGTGGGTGGGGCTCTCTATAGGCCCTCAATGCATCGATTAGTCTCATGAGACAAATCAGTTGGTGACAAATCCTTCGAGTTTGTTTCAAAAAATCAGACAGGTTTTTACCACCGAAACTAAACTGTTTTAATGGTACTATCATATCATGTTCCATATAAATGACATCCAATTAATAATAATTCTCTTTATTCATTATCATTTATTACTATCCATGAGTTTCTCACTTTGAAAATATCAATGGATGCGTTTTCATTCTCAGTTTATTAATGGCGTGACTTTTCAATTTTTTCACAACTCTAAATTGATTATTTCATGTTGTTTATGATTATATTATTATTGAATTCTTTATTCCACTATTTGTAACCCTTAATAATCATTTGATCTCACCAATTTCATTTTTTATCCTTCAACAAGTTATGATGAGGAGACTAATTATTGATTTCTGTGGATGTAGTTTTTAGTTTTTGTAATATATTTTATTTTGTATCCTTTTCTATTGTAATTTGAGTTACATCTTGGTATTTAGTTTAATCAAGACTACTAAACTGATCATTACTTCAGGATTAAATTCCTCCTAATCATTACAATATAACATTTAATGTACTAGAACCGGTTTAGAGAGTTCAGGGCATTATAGTTGGTATCAAAGGATGTTTATTAGAAAACATGTTAACTAGAGTAGGAAATATATAGTAGGGAACAAATCCCTAAGGTAGTATTTGATGAAAAATTTACAATAACTTCCTGGTATTTTGGTAAGCAATAGATTATGTTAATATTTCAAATAAATACATCCCTATCTAGATACAAAATTGTAGAGGCCACTCTGGTAAAATTATTCATAGGAGTGAAAAATCCGACAATGAGGTTCGGGCTTGACCCGAGGTATCATGAAACATGACAACGAGGATTGCTAAACTCTTTGTATTGACACTCCCGGGGGATACGCTAAGAATAATTCACATTTTTTTACAATCAATTATGAAGGATTTTAATGTAATGTTTTCATCACCGAAAGAATGTTTATGAGATTAGTTATGCGTTTAATTTCAATCTATGTTAAATGGTAATCTATTTGAGTTTCAAAACCTATTCTAGTGTATTCCAATATTTAGAGATGAACCCTAATGGAAGGAGGGTAATTAATACTCATGGGAAATGTAGGGATTTCCCCACCGAGCAAGTCAATACATTCAATGTTTGAGGGATTAGATCATTACCATATTTTGACAACTTATTCATGTTGTGACGAATAACAATGATACACCTGTTTTGGATCATTTCATGTGGATGAATCCCCAATAATTTGGTTGGAATACTAATCTAGTGGTAGCTGAGCAATGGATGATGTCCCTTCAAAAGATATCCATGGAATTAATATGCAATGAAAATGAGAAGGTAGTGTTGGAAGAATATTGTCTGAAGGGTGAAGATGATCAATGGTGGTCCCTGATCTAGAATACCATGGAGGAAGAAGAAAATAATGATAGGGAATGGTGGATATTTAAGGAAATAATCTTTGAAAAATATTTCCCTCGTGAGAAAAAAACCGAAATAAAGAGGAAGTTCCTTGTCTTAAAGAAAAGGGAAGAAGGCGGAGTAGAAGAGTATAAGGTTACCTTCACAACACTAGGCATGTATTCCTTAGATTAAGTACGCGATTCGGTAGATTAAATTGATCATTTCTTTGAAGGTATTAATCAATTTTGTCGAAGGGCAATGCATTCTCAAAAAATTTCATCATATGTTGAAATTGTATGATGTGCCATCAAACTAGAGAAAGAATTGTCTAGATAAAATCTATTCAAGGGAAACCAAGATAAGAAGTTTTACTCTAATAACCAAGGAAACGGTTAAGAGTCTTAAAAGAACATGGGAATGAAGAAATTTACATTAATCGAGAAATGTGGAAAGAATCATCTCAGGAAATTTATGAAAGTCATGGGAGTCTTCTATAATTGTTGGGAAAAGGGTAATCAGTCTATTGAATTCAAGGGGATGAAAAAATTTGATGATGCTCAACGCTAAAATTGAAGAGATATGGACACTATGAAAATGAGGTCCTAATCCCCAAGGAATATTTTCTAAAAAAAGGCCACAAGAGAAAGGAATATTTTATGGGATTACAACTGTAGTGTTTCAAATCCCTAATGATGTGGTGGTTGGGAAATTAATTTTTTCCTCAAACATATCCAACACTTTATTTGATTATGTATCATATCATTAATTTATATCTTCCTTGCAAGCTAATAAAATTAGACATGTCCAACTTGATTTAATAAAGTAGTTGTCAGTCAAAACTCCATGGGTGTGTATCGTTGCAACAAAAGCATGTAAACTAATCACCCTCATGTCACATAAACGTTATTCAGTATCTAACCATATAATCATACCAATGAATTGAATTAATATAATTCTACTAATGAACTGGCTGTCAAATTGTGACATGAAGATTTATTGCAAGAATAAGGAAGTTACAATCTTTGAAAATGGTGTATAATCCTTAATTTTTAGATCAGAAACCTCTCAAACTGATTCTTATCTATATCCACACCTGGTAGATCTATTGAATAAAATTTTTGTAGAGGAAAAGAAACCAATGTATATGGGTGATGAAATAAATATTCAAATTGATATTGTACATATAGTGTAAGAATACATTGATGTATTTCTAGTGGATAGACATGAACATCCTCCAAAGAAGGACGTTTAGTTCTTAATTGATTTATTTCCTAGTGTAAGACCTATATCAAAGACCCGCAATTGAATGGACACTATGGAATTAGTGGAGAAAATGAAACAACTAAAAAAGTTTAGTGAAAAAGGATTTATTCGACATACTATTTCTCAATGGGGAGATCCTATCATCTTAGTCAAGAAGAAATATGGATCCATGAGGCTATGCATTGATTACATGGAAATAAAGGAAATAAAAATAAATAATAAGTATAATATACAACGAATTGATGAATTATTTTATCAACTTAATGGAGTACAATAATTTTAGAGAATGTCATTAAATATTGATATCATCAGCTACGTGTAAAGATGGAGGATATTCCTAAGACAACATTTCGAACCAGGAATGGGCATTACTAGTATATAGTGATGCCTTTGAGACTAACTAATGCACCCTCTATTTTCATGGATATATTGAATATTGATTTCAGGGAATATCTTGATAACATTGTTGTGGTATTCATCTATGATATCCTACTATACCCAAAAAGCTATGAAGACCATGAGAATCACCTACGGACTATTATAAATACTCTTAGTTGAAATGAATTATATGGGATGTTTAGAAAGTATGAATTCTGGCTTCAATAAATTTCATTTATATTCCATATTGTCTCTAGGGAGGAAATTCTAGTTGATCCTATGAAGAAAAATGAAAACCAACAATTTTCCAAACTAATGAACATTACTGAGGTGCACTGTTTTTTTTGGCTAATATGTTACTATTGTTGTTTTGTATAGAATTTCACCAGACTTGCTAACCCTCTAACTAAGCTCACACATAATGGAGTTATGTTTTTGTGGATGAAAGAATGTATATAATTCTTTGAATAATGGAATTTAAGATTGGTCAATTCTCTAATTTTGACTCTTCCATCAAGAAGTGGTGGATTTGTAATATACAATGATGCATCAAAGAATGGGGTATGTTCCATCTTTATGAAAACTAATAAATTTATTTCATATGAATAAAGGAAATTGAATACTAATGAGAAAAATTATCCAACTCAGGATCTTGAGTTAGAAGCTGTAATCATTTCTATGAAAATATCGAGACATTATATTCACTATGAAAATGTGAGATTTACACAGGTCATTGTGGTTTGAAATAAGATTTCACACAAATAGTAGTCAACATGAGGCAAAGGAGATGGATCAGGTCACATAAAGACAACAATTGTTTAATACATTACCACCCAAGAAAGGAAAATAAGGTGGCATATGCATTAAACAAGAAAGATCATTATCTTCTAACTCAAATGAGGATTGGGAGAGATCCTATATTCATGGATATACTAATGATGGATATGGGAATTGTTAAGGAAGGGGATTCATCTTTCCTATTTACAATGATTTATAAACCATATTTACTAGAGTACATAAAAATATCTTAATCTGATGATGAAAATCAATACAAGGAAATTAATGCTGTTAAGGATGAGAGATTGAAAGACTTTATGGTTGAGGAATGTGTTCGGAAATTTGGGAAGTGATTATGTGTACCATCGGAACCTGAGCTAAAAAGGGAACTAATAGATGATGCTCATAGCTAAAATTTCAATATACACTGGTAGCACAATGATATATAGATATCTATAGGAACATTTTTGGTGGGATAATATGAAGCGGGAGATTGCTGACTACCTGTCAGGGTGCCTAGTTTGTCAACAAGTGAAGGCAGAGTGACAACATCCTAGATAGGTGATGAAAACTCTAAATATTCCTATGTGTAAGTGGTTTGACATTACAACAGACTTTTTAACTGGACTACCAAGGAATCCTCGATGAAATGATTGAATATGGGTAATTGTTGATAGTCTCACCAAATCAACACATTTAATTCTTATAAGAGAGGATTTACCACTTGAGTATCTAGAAAGTCTTTATATTAATGATTTTCTAAGACTTCATGGTGAACCTCTAAAGATTGGGTCCAATCAAGATCCCTAGTTTACATCAAAATTCTAGAAAAGTCTCCATAATACTTTGAATACTATGATTCATATGAGTACTACTTATCACCCCCAAATTGACAGACAGTCTGAAAGGACTATTCAAACACTGAAAGACATGATGAGATCATGATCTCTTGATAATAAAGGTATGTTGGATCAATACATGACTTTGGTGGAATTTTCCTATAATAATAGATTACATTCTAGTATTCAAATGGACCCATATGAAGCATCATATGGAAATAGATGTCGAACTCCAACTTGTTGGGACGAAGTTGGTGAGAGGAAACTTATAGGCCAAAAAATTATTGAAGAGACCATTAAAAAGGTGAAGACAATACAAGCCCATATTAAAGTAGCTAAAAGTAGTCATAAGAGTTATTCTGAAAAATAGATAATGGATTTGGAATTCCAAGTGGGAGATCATGTCTTTCAGAAAGTATCTTCGTGGAAGGGTGTATTAAGGTTTGGTAAGAAATGTAAATTGAGCCCCATGTACATTAGACCATTTGAAATTATAGAAATAATCAGAGTTGTATCAGATCTTTTAGAAATTATTCCATGTCTCTCCAAAGTTCCTGATGTGTTCCACATGTCATTGTTGAATAAATACATGCCAGACTCAAGGAATGTGCTCCCCAATGAAGAAATAGAACTTGAAGAATATTTTCCATACTATGAAGAACCTATTGGGATTTTTTACACAGGGAAGCAGGTATTGAGAAATTGAATAAATCATCTATTAAAGGATCTTTGGAGAAACTGGAATATGGTGGAATAAGCATGGGAACTAGAGGATTTTATGAAGAAGAACTAACCATATCTTTTGGTGGGATTTTTATATAACATTTCAAGGAGAAAAATTCTGATAGAGGGAACATCATAACACCCCAAACATTTTATAGTATGATTCTATTAAATATATTCTATTTATAGACTATATTTCATAAATCATTGTGTTCCTTTAAAACAACACTTTGTTGTAATCAAGCCATTAAAGATAAATATACCACTTCTATGTTTTAAATATCGAAAAATGGTCATCTAGAGTTGTGACCATAAAGTCATTTAGAGTCTGATAGAACCAACTTGATATTTGTATAAATTGTAACATACCCTTATAAATAGTAATATGAATATCAATATGGAACTTATGAATTGTAAATAATGATAATATTTTATTTTCTTAAGGTAATAAGGTAATTTGATCTTAATTAAAATTTTAATGTAATAATAAACAAATTATAACATTAAAATTGTTATTTTTCAAATTAACTATAATTTTATTTAAATTTAAATTAATAATATTTAGAAAATTATTCTGGAAAAATGGATTTAATTTTGGAATTATTTACGTCAAAAATGTTTATGGTGAATGTTTAATATTTTTTTGAAATTTTACTATTTACAATGAATAGTGAAATTTGGTAAAACACCGTATAATCAAATTATCAGTAATATACACTATTTATGACATCATAAGTGATGTAAGACCACTTTTTTCAAACTCACATGCCATTATTACTAGTTTGGGTCACATTAATTTTGATTATTCATTATCTTGAGCAGAAATATTATAATAATGAATAAAAATAATGACGAATACCCCATCTCCTCCACTATAAATACCACTCTCATTCCACTCATTCTCACACACCTCTCAACCCTTGAGCCTCACCTATGTTCTACCCAATACTCCTCCCATGATACTTCCCCATGTCCTAGTGCTTCAGGTCTCACCAAAAGGCCAAAACTAGATGCCTTAAGAAGGATCTCAAGGAGAAGAGATCACGAGGTAGACATCTGCTATCGTTTTCTTTCATTACTTTCATTTTATGTTATTTTTTTAATTGATTTTATATTATGTTAGGATATGTCATTACATAATCCCCATTAATTCCATATAATTTATTATGGATGAGATACACTCTTTCTCACATCAATCTAATTTATAGGATTTTAAGTGACTTTTTTTGGATGCTGAATTTTCATGAGAGATTTACCAATTTTTCTTCTATTTTGAGTTCCTTTATTTTACAATTCTTTTCTCATATCCCATCATTACAATTCTTTGATAATTCTAGTACATTAAATGAACTAAAATTATATTATGGTAAAGGAATATTTCATTATAATATCTCTTTCTCTCTCCTCTTATACTAAAAATGAAAACACTGTTCGAGATGTGTTAATTTATCACATTCAAGGACAACAGGTTATCAATTCTCATTACCATCATCAATTATGGCCATGAAACAATTTTTATGGTTGAATCAGATGAATGTATATTTATTTCATCTCATTAATGTTATAAGATACTTACTCACTCATAATATAATGCAAACCAAGCTCATTGGGAACGAAACCTCCAAGTTAATGTAAACATTTGTAATTAACTTATAACTAATGATTCATCATCATGGTCTATAACCCAAAATAATTATAAGATCATATATATATCTAATATTTAGTTCTTATGATATATTAACAATTCCTTATGTCTATTGACACATCACACGATCTTATATTCATGACTACAAGTAAACCAATCATGAAACAGAAGGAAGAAAATGTTTCCAAAAAATAAAATTAAACCTATTAATCCCATAATATGGCCATGAATGGATGTAATAAGGTTATAATATGTAATGACCTGGAACCATCTAGACACCCGAACAGTTCCAAACGGGTTGGGTGTCACTACCTTAGGCGCACCTCCCTTGAATGTCAAAGGCTACTGACTAGCAGCGAGGGTCCGAATAGGTAGAGTGGGGAGGATATACCCTGTCGGAGAAATCAAATGGTACTGGTCTATGTATAATACTAAAATAAGCAGTGGAAGTAAATGACGCAGTAGACTCAAACCAGACCCGCATAATGGAAGCATATCCAATATTGATAAACCAGTAGAAGTAGTATAAAAACAATAGCAGCGGAAAGCAAAAAGAACAACATGATGAAGAATACAAACAACTACTAGAATAACCAAACAATGAGTTCATCTAAAGAAAGTCATACAGATCAATATATAATGGCTCCAATGGCTAACTAGTTGTAGCTAAAAAATAAAGTCAGCATGATGATACAAAAAGGAAAAACTAAACAATGTAACTCCAGCAAGACATGACCTCAAGGTCCATGCCAGTCTCCATTCTAACAGCACTAAAGTCCAGCTCCTGAGGCTGACCCTCCACCTGCACACAATTTCATAAAGTCTACATGCGTCCTGAAGGGCCCATGTAGGGTGTGAGACAAGTATCAGTAGGTTACCTTCCAAGGGTGCGTACCTAATATATGTGTTTCAGCCGACATGCTTATATAAGAAAAAAAGTAAACAGTAAAAATCCCAAAAGGAAACAAAAAATCCACTGGTGCTCAGTAGCCACCAGGAAGTGTCACCTGCTTCGGCCAATGCCGGAATCTCTGGTCTGTATCATGTCACCTCGTGCCACCTGACACCATGTGTCTCAAGTACCGACATCCCAAAATAATTGCCAACAATCATAACCCAGCTCGGAGGCTCAACCTGCTAATGGAACAACATCCGAAGGAACAAAGATACTTGTCCTCATATAATAACCGGAGGGACAGCGATGTATTACCTCAAATAATGGTGGGCCTCTGCCCCCAAACTGACCGCCTTAATTCTTTCTCCCTAAGGCTCCCACCTCCCACGTGGTTTCCTATTTCAAGCACCCCCAAACCAAAAATACCCAACCGCATCTACCGGGGGCCTCTACCTAGCGAGTGGTCGTACCACCTCATATCGGAGTCTATCTATGTGCACACTACTCAAAAATACCCGGTGAGCAGTAATCACCTCAATATGTCCCCAAGCCATAACATCCCCGACACCTCATGTCCCTGGAAACCTGTCGCTCACGTATGATGGCCTCGCCATCCAAGTAACCCGGGCCAAGCCCAACCTGACAGTCCAACTGCCTCAAGCCGACGTCCATGACGCCCAATCCTGTGGTAGCAACCACCCAATGTAACTCGAGAAAAATCCCCAACCTCTAATCCCCATAACTCAAAAATATATATCTGGCTCACACCCAACACAACAACAGTTCAACATAGTCAATATCACACATTGCATATTTATAGTTGAAAGCATCACTTTAAATAGGAAATCACTAAATAGTCAAATTGCACTAACTTGTGCTATCCCATACAAGAACCTAAGGTCTTAAATGCCTTAAACAAATTAATAAAATTCTTTAAAAAATAAAACTCATCAGTGAATCCAAAAGCATCAAAAGTAGTCTAAACTCAGCAGTTTAACAAACAATTCACTTTATACCAATTTCGGCACCCCCGCCCGAAATGCCCCCCAAACAAGCAATGGCTTCTAACGCGGCCTCACTCAAGCACAAAAAGGGTCAGGGAATACCCAGAGGCATCCTAAAATGCTGATAAACTATTAAGATAAATGAACAATTGTTTCACTCAATACCCAACGTTGCACCCAAAGGTCGCAACCCCAATTGTCTACGAAAACACGAAAGAAGGTATGAACCACCCACCTAAGACTCATACGATGCTACTACTTTTATATCAACCTATGAATCAGTCTAAATCGCGGTGGAGCTGCATTTCTGTCGAATCCCAGCAATTTCTTTCGGACGGAATTTGTGGAAAAATAGGCGATGAATCAAGGACGAAGAAGGGTGCGCAGGGTTAGACTCTATGACACGGTCCCTCTGCCACCAACAGATCGAAGAACAGACAACGTATGGAGGATCTAGGAGGATTTATGTTCGTGGAGGTCTTTTGAAAGGAATGTTCGTCGACTGGGAGGTAAGAATACGTTTTTGGAAATAAGATGTGACGACCTCCCACTCGCACAAATAAAAAATATACACGGTGTGTATTTCAAGACCTCACACTGTGTAGATGACCTTTCCATACTCTGACTAAAGCGGAGTCCAATGCACGGCTTGGACCATGTACACGGTCAACACACGGCTAGGGACTCAGTCATTACATGGAACAAAGAGTACATGGCGTGTCAAGGAAGACTACACGCCATGTAGATGGAAATTTACACAGGGGCACCACATGACATGTGCTTGGTCTCGAACGGCCTGTCACAAGCTTAGCTGATACACGGCGTGTACTTGGGAGTACACATCGTGTAGTCTGGAAATTTCAAAAAACCTCCCAGATCTTCCCGAATTCTCAAAAATCAGCCAAATTTTTTATTGAAAAGCGGAAAGTTCAAATATGGTCAGAAATTTTAACCCATTTCAAAAACCCGGGTTCTTACAAACTCCCCACCTTAACGTAGCTCATCCCCGAGCTACCGAACAAAACCTGTAGATGGTACCGAACATTCCACCCTGATCAAAGTAACCCGGACTTCCCCGGTCTCAAAGGTCTCGACTAAATTTCTCAAGGGCTCCCCACCTTTGGAATTTCTTACTCGGTCTAAACCCGTAACAAAGCTCAAAGCAATAAAAATTAACAGACAAGGTCCAATGAACTATTTCTCGGACCCATGGTCCTCCCATGACGCTTCGTCACCCCCGCACCTCTTTGGTGCTCACGTGTCGCTTCTGACACCCAATGTAACCCTCAGTGCCTTGGTGTCCGCCTCCAAGAGGTCCTGTATCTCATAGATGATCCAATCAAACCTGGTGCCTTGCACCTCGAGTAACCCGCATCCATGATGCCCCGATGCCAACAACACCTGACGTAACCTGCATCCTTGATGCTCTTGATGTTATGCATCTCAAATATATATAAATAAAATATATAATGCTTCCTATATGATTCCAATACCACTTACTAGCATCTAGTCAGTTCACAAGTATCTTGTGCAGCCAATGCACTCAACCAGACATGCCTCAAGAGGCCATGCCAAAAGAAATCAAAGAAAAATCACGGCCACAGCTGTGGTGTACCTGCCACCATCATCGGCTCACGATCCTTCTCAGTACCTAGCAGCTCCAAAGCGTGCACCTGGCCTGATGTATGGCTGCCTTATGCCTGACCTCCCTATGGTGCTTCTCCAGTCACTAGCCACTAACCCCTGAGCTGGGTCCCACCATCTCTGTCACGTCCTCCGCGCATCACCAAACCTCGACTACCCTCTCCTGGTACCGAACATGAACCAACACCAGATGCCATAGTCTATCCTGGTCCCTGCCTACCGGCTGTCTGAGAAGGCTGCCTGCAAAACCTATCCAGATGCCCAACCTGTCCACACGCTTAGCACTCCTTCGGAGGCCTATCCCACTGATCCCGAATATGTCCCGGATTCCCACACTGAAAGCAAACCACTGCTGCACTTCCATGTGGTGGCCTAGCTGAGTCCTTGGCCTGCCAACCATACTTAAACTCATCTCTACCTCGCTTCCTACTGTCCAAACCATCATCTGAAGCTGCTGCCCTTCAAATCTAGGGCCTATCCCTCTGGTTTCCCTCTGCTATAAGCACATGGTTTACTGCCTCGGAGAAGGAACCCAGCCTGAAGATGTTCACCTGGACCCGAATAGCGTGTCGTAATCCATCCTCAAATCACCTCACCCTAACTGCATCATCGCTCACCATACCAGGTGAAAAACGAGACAACTCTGTGAAGGTAGCTATGTAGTCCATGACAGACATATATCCATGCTGAAAACTCAAGAAATCCCGAGCTCTCTTTTCCCTCAGCGTCTCTGGATAAAAGTGCTCGAAGAACCTATCCTTGAAGTCCTTCCATGCCAGTCCCTCATGCCTACGAGCATGTACCTGTACATCCCACAAACGCTTCATTGGTCCTCTCAACATGTACGTCTCCTGTTTGACCCTCCACCCTGGAGGTGTCTTGAGCTACTCGAAGATCATCTACATGCTTTCTCTCCAGTTCTCAGCTGCTTACGGACCACCCTCACCCTAAAAAATCGGCGGGTGCTGCGACTGGAAATCCTGCGTCAGATACACCATAGATGGATCCGTACTCTGTACGCCTCTGTAAATCTCTTGCAAGACAAGTACCAGGCTAGTCCGGAGCTCCTCATCAAGCCAAGACCCGAACGATGCACAACCTGGCTGCTGTCCTGCCTGCACTGGATCCTGAACCTGCACTAGTCCTTGAGCCTGTTCCTGTGGCTCGTGCTCTGCCTACACCGGATTCTGAACCTAATCATGTGGTAGTATATCTTCTTTTGCCTAACGCTCCATCGAGTCATGAAGGAGTAACCTGCTGAATACCATAAATGGTCAGACAACCCATATATCTATATAACAATATATTCTACGCAGATAAGAAAAGCAGTAAAGAGGAAGTGTATAACAACTACCCTTACTCTCCTATATCGCAACCCATTCCCTCGGCATCCCCACCTCACGGACTCCTTACCCGCCCTCAACAGAGCCAAGTATCGTTAGTACCTTTGGCCATACCTGTACTGACAATCAAGTTGCCTCAAACCGACGACCATGTCGCCCAATCCTGACAGTTACACTACCTCAACCATTGTACCTACCTGCTCTCATAAGAGCCAGACCCAAATATCCTACAACATGCAATTCTACAAAAACATAAGGCATGGAAATACACATTTTCTCAATTAGAAATTCTATCAGGAATTTCACATATTCACATTTCAAAGTAGATAAAGCATGGAAATTGATTTTATTCTCATGGTATTATCAATTCACAAAGCATACATGTAGTTATGAAATTGAAATACCAAAAAATGTGCCTATCAAAATCCAAACAACAAGCCTTGCCATACCATCCAAGGTTTTTATATCATAATAAATAACATCACACAACAAGTGGGCCACCTAGGCGGAAATCATATCAACTTTAATCTGAGAAAAAAGCAAATAGCAATTCCCACCCATGGAAACTTGGTCCATCCCTCGTACCTGGGGCTGTAGGCACCCAAGAACAATCCAGGATCCCAGTTCTAGTAACAACCTATCTTCTGCCTACCATATCCCAAATAGTAAAACCAGCAAAAATAAAAATAGATGTCTCAAACTCATTAGTATCAAGTATTGCAATGATACTAAATCCTTGTCAATAACTCCTCTGATACCACTTTGTAACGACCCGGACATGGCCAGCCACCCGAAAAATGCCAAATGGGTCAGGTGCCACTACCTTAGGTGCACCACCCCTGAATGCCAAAGGCTGCCAACAAGCAACGAGGGGATGAATATGTATAGTGGGGAGGCTATACCCTCTTAGTGGAATAAAATGGTACTGGTCTATGTATAATACTAAAATATTCAGCAAAAATAAATGACTCAGCAGACTCAAACCAGACCCACAGAGTGGAAGCATATACAATATTGATAAACCATCAGAAGAAATATTAAAACAACATTAGCGGAAAGTAAACAGAACAACGTGCTGAAGAATACAAGAAACTACTACTATAAACAAACAAGGCATGCATCTAAATGAAGTTATACATATCAATATATAATGGTGCCAATGGCTAACCAGTAGTAGCTACAAAATAATGTCAGCATGCTGATACAAAAAGGAAAAACTAAACAAAGTAACTCCATCAAGACAGGACCTCATGGTCCATGCCGGTCTCCATGCCAACAACACTAAGGTCCAGCTCCTGAGGCTGACCCGTCACTTGCACACAATTTCATAAAGTCTACACATGTCCCGAAGGGCCCATGTAGGGTGTGAGAAAAATCTCAGTAGTATACCACACAAGGGTGCACACCTAATATAAGTGTTTCGGTAGACATGCTTATATAAGAAAAATAGTAAACATTAAAAGCCCGAAAGTAAACACAAACTCCACTAGTGCTCAGCAGCCACCAGAAATTGTCACCTGCTTCGGCCAAAGACAGAATCTCTGGTCTGTAGCCCGTCACCTCGTGCCACCTTACGCCATGTGTCATAAGTACCGACGTCCCGAAGGCATGCCCAACAATCGTAACCCATCTCGGAGGCTCAACCTTCTCATGGTACAACATCCGGAGGAACAATGATACCTGTCCTCATATAATAACTGGAGGGACAATGATGTCTGCCCTGAAATAACGGCAAGCCTCTACCCCCAACCTGACTGCCTCAATGCTGTCTTCTAAAGGCTCCTCACCTCCCATGTGGCATCCTATGGAAAGAACCCCAAACCAAAAATACCTAACCACATCTACTGGGGCCTCTACCAGGCGAGTGGCCGTACCACCTCATCTCGGAGTCTATCTGTGTGCACACTACTCAAAAGTACCCGGGGGCAGTAATCACCTCAATATGTCCCCAAGCCACAAAATCTCCGAAACCTCGTGTCCCTGCGAACCTTTCACTCAAGTCTGATGGCCTCACCATCCAAGTAACCCAGGCCAAGACCAACCTGGTAGTCCAACTACCTCAATTCGATGTCCATGACGCCCAATCCCGTGGTAGCAACCACCCAAAGTAACCCGAGCAAAATCCCCAACCTATGATCCCCATTACTCAAAAATATATATCCAGCCCATGCCCAACACAAAACCAGTTCAACATAGGCAATATGACACATTTTATATTCATACTTGACAACATCACTTTAAACAGGAAATCACTAAACATTCAAATTGCACTAACTTGTGTTATCCCATACCAGCACCTATGGTCTTAAATGACCTAAAAAATTAATAACATGTTTTAACAAATCAAAATCAACAGTTAATCCAACAACATCAAAATCTATCTAAACTCAGCAGTTTAACAAACAATTCACTTTATACCCATTTTGGAACCCCTGGCCAAAATTCCTCCCAAATGAGAAATGGCCTCTAACCCAGCCTCGCTTAAGAACAACAAGGGTCAGGAAATACCCAGAGGAATCCCACAATGCAGATAAACTATTAAGACAAATGAACAAGGGTTTCACTCAATACCCAATGTTGTGCCCAAAGGTTGCAACCACCAATTGTCTATTAAAACACAAAAGAAGGTATGTACCACCCACATGAGATTCGTATGATGCTACTTCTTTGATATCAGCCTCTGAATCGGTCTAAATTGCGGTGGATCTGCGTTTCCATAAAATCCCAACAATTCTGTTTGGATGGAATCTGGGGAGAAATATGCGAGGAATCAAGGATGAAGAATGGTGTGTGAGGTTAGCCTCTCCGATGCAGTCTCGCTGCCACCCACAGATCGAAGAACGGACAACGTATGGAATATCTAGGAGGATTTGTCTTCACAGAGGTCTTTCGGATGGACTGTTTGTTTATTGGGAGAGAAAAATACATTTTCGGAAATAAAGCGCGATGGCCTCCCACTCACAAAAATAAAAAAAGTACACAGCATGTATTTCAAGACTACACACCGTGTAGATGGCCTTTCCATACTCTGACATATGAGGAGTCCAGTGCATGGCTTGGACCATGTACACAGTCAACACGTGGCTAGGGACTCGGCCATTTCACGGAACGAAGAGTACACGATGTGTCAAGGAAGACTACATGCCTTGTATATGAAAATTTACATAGGGGAACCACACGACATGTACTTGGTCTCAGACGGTTTATTAAAAGCCTAGCTGATACACCACGTGTACTTGGGAGTACATGGTGTGAAGTCTGGAAATTTCCAAAAACTTCCCAGATTTTCCAGACATCTCAAAAATCAGCCAAATATTTTATAGAAAAGCAGAAAATTCAAACAGGGTCGGAAATTTTAACCCACTTCAAAACCCGGGATCTTATATACTAAATCAATAAAATTTATATGAGGTTCTTTATTTATTAATTATTGAAGATGAATTTTATTATTTAGGTCATTATGACAAATGATGAACACACTTGAGTATAAGGTAAGGGGTTTCTCATCTCACTTTTAATTCCGTGATATTTCCATTGTTCGCCACTTATTTTTTGTATGTGGTATATGTGTACTGTAATTTGATATATAATATCATGATTCACTTTATATTAATGGTACTATGTGATTAATTTAATGATTATTGACTTCTGGCCATACGATTCAATTGAATATAATATGGAAAGTGACCCTGTCTGAATTTCCATTTCATTGAGACATACTTGGTATTGTGCACCTAATCATTCTTATATAGTTTATCTACTTGCCACTTGAGATCATATTTCATTTCAAATTATAATTCTAGTAAATATCAATTTTCTTATTACATGGATATTATTATTTCCTTAACTAGTATACCATTTCACATACAATGTTAATTTGGAAAGTTGTTATAGTTATGGAAATATTGATGAATTTGTATTATCTACTCTATATAGATATTGAGAAGGTAGATTAAACTAGAATTAAATGTTTTTATAATGAATTATTTGGACTTGAGTGGCGGGTGGGGCCCACTATTGCCCCTCGATGCATTGATAGCTCTCAGGAGACAAATTTGTTGGTGACAAACCCTTCGAGTTTGTTTCCAAAAATTATACTGATTCTTACCCACAGAACTAAACCTTTGTAATAGTAGTTTGGTATCATGTGCTAGATACATGACATCTAGTTAATAAGCATTATCTTTTTTGATTATTAGTTTTTTCAATCCATGAGGTTTTCACTGTCACAAAATCTATGAATGTTGTTTCATTCTTAGTTTATTAATGGCCTGGGTTTTTCAATTATTCGCCATTCCATTTTGATTTTTTAATGTTGTTTATGATTCACATGTTATTGAATTAATTATATCGCTATTTGTTACACTTAATGAGAAATTGAGCACACCCCTTTAATTTATTGACCTTAAAAATGTTATGAAGAGGAGACTATTTATTTAGTTATTTGTAAGTTTTTTTTGTTTTTGTAATGTATTTTATTTTGCAACATTTTCCAATGTAATTTAGGTTACATCTATGTATCTAGTTTCTTCAACACTACTAAACAGATCATTCCTTCTGGATTTCACTCCTTCTAACCATGCCAATATAACAACTAATGCACCGGTTCCAGACGAGAGGGGTTAGAGTGTTAAATTACATCATTTATGACTCCATAATTATTGTATTTATGTCTTATTGTAATTTAATGATTTTTACTATTCATAAAATATTCTTGAAATTTTGAAAAATATCACAAATTCACCCTAAATTTTTTTGACATGTAGAATTAAAAAACAGAGAGCATTTTATGAAAATAATTTTATAAATATGAGTCATTTAATTTTTAATTAAAAAAACCATTTACGTGAAATTTTTTGATCATAAAAATATAATTATATTAATTAAACATTAAAAATTTACTTAAGGTCTGATAATATTAAATTGAAATCATAAGAAATAAAAATAATAATTTTTCAGATTGATTTTATGAAAAAAATCTATGAAATTATTAAACTAATCATAAAATTTTAATTAAATATTTAGGATATTCAAAAATTAAAAAGCCTAATTAATAATTTTTAAAACAATTATTAACTTATACTAAGATATAATTATATAATATTTTCAGTGATACAGTGGTTAAATTTTATTTATACTTTAATTAGAGAGGTCGCTATTCAATTATACAATTTAACTTTTATAAGGGTCATGTTACTATTCCTATGGTCATGTTACTATTTCATTGGTGTAGGATCCTTACCTTTTGAGATACCTTTTATATCATTAATTAATAGTTTATAATTATATTTTTTTTTTCTTAATGATATTTTTTCAGGTAAAATTATATGACATAATTATATGAAGGGTGAAAATATGTAGATTTTTCTCCTATTATATATTAGGCGAGAGGAGGGATTTAGGGATGGATTTGGAAGGAATAAAATGGGTTTCTGATGTCTCTTTATGAAAAGAGTGGGGTTTCCTTTTATAAGTAAGGTGAGTGAAGGACTTTTTAATTTACAAAATAAAAGGGTTAACCATGGTTTTTCAAATTAAAAAATGGTCCAAAATGAATTATTTTAAATCCATAGAAATTATAATTTGTGGAAATGAAAATAAAATATTTTTTATCTTTTTATGGACATTTATAACTCCATCATTTTAGTTTAACCATAAGATAAATCTATTTTTACCATAACTATGGTAAATTATTTCAAATTTTTTAACTATTCATTATGGTGAAAAATATAGTTGAACTTATTAGATAATATAAATTTAACTGATTTTAAACATGGAATCTATTTTTCCAATTTCAATTAATTTACATGGAATCATATAATTAGTATATGACTCATAGACATGATAAGAAAGCATGTTTTCAAATAAGAAATGTTCAAAAGATAACTATAATTGTAACATTAATGTTTTTACAAAAATGATACCAATGACCTGAATTGGATTCATATATATATATTATTTTACTACTATTCCTTTAAAAAATTTGAAAATATCATTTTTCATTAATAAATTATTAACGAAATTAAATATTTCAATTAAAAATCATTATTTTTCAATATTTATAAAAAAATGAAACATTTCAGAAAAATCCCATAAAGTAAACTAAATATAATTTTGATATTCTTAAATTTGAAATTAAATAAATTTTAAAAAATAAATTTTCTCCAATTATAAAAATTTATATTTAAATTTTTTTATTAGTGAGCTACTAAACAGTATTTTTGGTTAAAAATTAGTTTATTAGAAATATTTACATCTTATTTTAATTGATGCTTATTTCATTTCTTATCAACTAAAAATAATAATTTTAATTATTTTGTATTTACTAAAAACACACACAAATTAACCGACATAGTTATAATAGTATACTACACAAAACTTCATTCAGGATCAGTGTCTTGTGTTATGGATGTTGTCTAAGAGATTGAATTTAAATAAACATATTTCATATGATTCTTAATCTTGGTATTGTGTGTCATATATGATATCAAATAAAATATTCCTATTTAGAAGTTATAGGTTGTTACATTCTCCACATATTAAATAAATTTCATTCTCCTACATTGCTCTGGATCTCGATAATGAAGGTATTTGTATTTTGAAATAAAATTATCGAAAACTGACATAATAAAAGATTCTATAAAATATCCTCTAATCAAGAGATAAAAAAATTTAAAACGGTCCTTTGGAATAACACATATTTGGATTTCTATGTTGGTGAATTTTGGTGGAAATGGAATTTAAAAAAATTGATGGAAAACAAAAATAATTATTGAGAGTGATATGGGCCATTAATTACAATAAAGTGAATAACCAAGGTAAAGTTAAAGACATAAAATCCATAAATATTGGATTATTTAAAAGACCATCAGATTCATTTAATATGTATGTAACAATATATAATTTTTTTCTATATCATATCCTAAAAGATGCATAATTATTATACGTATATGAATACAAGGAAATATAGTAACTTGATACACATATATTTTAAAATAACTATTTCATCCTATGGTTTTCTTCAACCAATTTTTAAATTCATCATAAAATCCAATACATGTAATATAATGAATTTTAAATGATTAAATTACTAAAAATAACTTTTAACAGATCATCAGATCCATTAAAGAGTCACATTCTATTCCTTTTGTCTCTAAATATTTTCCAAATCCAGTATGGCTAGGACACATTATCCAATATAATACATTAATCTATAATTCACAAAAGTAACACCAATTATTTAAACAGAATATTAATTCATAAAATATTTTACCTTAAAAGAATTAAAACCTTAAAATCATGTAGTCCAATGGTAGGCATTAAAAACTTATCATCTTTCAGTTGGGTGTTTAGTCCCCCTATCATTTGCAAACATGACTAGATGTCAGAAAGTATGTGGCATTACTTTATCAAAAAAATATATTTATATAATTCCCATAATTTTCCCAATAAATATTATAGACATCATTTATATAAAATTAATAATTAATTTAACTTTTTATAATTAGGTATTCAGAACAAGATATTTTTTATTAAATGTATAATAATATAATATTATTATTTTCATAATTTCATTAATGATCATATGAAACTAAATGGTTATCAATATATTTAATCTTATGTAGATAAAATATAAAAGAACTATTCACCTAATAAATTTCATAATAAAACATATTCAAGGCCCATGTGTTGTATTACTAAAAATATCATCAATAATATCCTTAAATTTGTTAGGCACCTATCACATAAAAACTAAAAAGGGATCTGTAATAATTTGATAATATAGAAAATCTTAAAGTCATTAAAAAATGAGGGTATCCATAATATAAATGTTAATTAATTCACATATTCTTCAAAAATATTTCACAATAATCATATGTTCTATGATTACTTTAACCAATATATCATTTGCAAAAAAATTTCTATAATATTATTCTAGAATCCTAAATAAAACATGAGTCATATAATTAAAACCCATGTCCTTAAAAGATCATGGGATTAGCCTTCAGAAGATTGTATTGACTAATATAATTTCCTATTTCCCCAAATATATTATAATAAAATATATATGTACCTCTAGGAATAGATTTATTTATAATGAACATATAATTAATTATTCCAAAAAAATTATTGAATGTGTGAACTTATTTTCCACACATTAATGTTTTTCCTATTTCTTTGGGAAACATTATTTTCAATATAAGACTCTTTAAGTTTATCCTAGATTATTTATTTTCATCACCTATTGAAATCCTTCATAACAGTTTTTTAAGAAAATGTGGATTATCAAATCAATTTCCTCATTGAGTTTCAAACCATTTGTAGAGTAATTACTATTTTCATGCACTAGATAAAAACACGGTCAAAATGAAAGGGAATTTACATTGTTTTTGAACATAGGTAAATCTATGCTAGAATCAAGACCAGTGGTAGTATCCAAACACAAAATTTTTAAAAAAAATCAACACATTCAATCCCATCTGAAATCATTAGGATGTACTTCAATACTTATTCCCAGTGTCTGTCCATTTCTTATGACCTACAATATATTTTTTCCATTATATAGTTTCATGGTTTGGTACTATACTTCTGCTGATAAAAAAATTATCAACCTCAATCAATGTATCCTTGAAAATGATCTTCTTTCTTACATTGGAATAAGATATCAGGAATCAAATCACTGGGGAATGAATACTGTAGTAGTCATCATAAATAAGATACATACTTGGGCACCATAACATTTTTCCAAACCCAAATTAAACCATTAGTTTTTTATTATATAATTAACATACCAATAATATTCATTAACATTAATTATAGTACACTTAATGGAATCCTGAACATAGTACAATTAGCATCATAAAATTCATAGGGAATAAAATTTTATTCACTAGCTTGTTTAACAAGAAATACTAAGCAATGAAGGGATTTAAACATCCTAATAAATTAAAATATATTTAATATTTTAAATAAAATCAATATTTATTATGTATTTAAATGCACAAGATAATGATTTTAATTTTCAATAATCCCAAAAATAAATTTCGTCGATAGCTTATGTTACATGAAAGACTGAGTGTCAAAATACAACAATATATTTTATAATAATATTATTTAATAAAATAATATAAAACCACGACATTAAAATTGAGGGTATTGATTAGATTTATTAACTTATTAAATTATATGGTTAAATTCATTGGTTACTAATGAATAATAAATAAATATAAAAATAATTTGTATATAATGGAAATGTTTTTGCAAAGAAAATTTATTTATAAAAAAATGAGTTTTATCTTAAATAATTAAATTATTTACTATAATTGGAAAATATTAATTAAATTTATATTTTTCTTTATAGTAATCCAATTTTTTCTTATTCATTATTGTAAGAACCCAATTCTTATTCTTGAGGTATGGGTTTTTTCTTTTCCTTTTTCCTTAAGTGTTTTTGAGAAAATAAGGAAAATGGTGAAAAATCCCAAATTTTGTGGGTACACACCATGTACTTGGGCCATGTGGGATGAGTACACAGGACGTGTAGCCCTGTCAGCGATGAAAGGTGTAAAAACCGACTACACGCCTTGAAGTTGGTATTTACACACCGTGTAGTCAGTCGGTGGGTGAATAGTAAGGTGGTGGAAGTAGCCGCCAGCTTAGCGATAGTACATGCCGTGTATTCGGGAATACACGCCGTGTAGACATGTCGACGGATGAACACTATGACGGTGGGAAAATTATCCACCAGAGGAATAGTTAAATGAGAAAAGTAGACGTTGTGTAGTCAATAGTACACACCGTGTAGTTTGTTTGTTTTTCATAAAATGGGATATAGCCTCCCCTGTTCACAGGGAAGTCTTAGAACCGGAGGAGGGATTGGGAGAGATGACCAGAACAACTGAGATCACCCGATCGAGCACCGGGAATCCGATTCCGCCTCTTTCGATCTCATTGGAACTGTACGGGTAAGCACATCACCATAAGTTGTTCATAACAATTATTTCCCTATGGGATGTTATTTACATTTGAACGGGTTTTCTTTTACCTCAAATCTATGTCGTTCTTGGACGATTTAAGGATCATCGTTCACGTATACTAATCCGGGGCAATAGAGGTAGGTGGCTTGGTGTTTAAATTCAAAATGTTGTCTATTTTTGTGTACCATTGTGATAAAAACCCATGTTGGGGTGTCGTGTGACTGAGGCTTTGGCTATTTTGAATACCTAGAATTGTATAGGTAATTAAATGTGATAATAAACTACTATTTTGGATCACTACTTTGATCTAGGACCACCCCAGGGGGTGCGTTCCTTTGTTTAGCCGTTTGGATAGGATACCCGAAGGTATGCCATTGTAATAATGATTATTGAATTTCCTTGAGAGTAATTTTATGTGAATTTCTTGTTTATGTGTTGGGAATGGCCCGATTACTTGTTTAGCCTGAGGGAATTGTTTTTTTATCCTGAGGGCATTGGTTATTTTAGCCTAATGGAAACTTCTTCCATGCCTCTAGGAAATAGACTCTATGCCTGAGGGCGACACTTTCTACATCTGAGGGAAATATCTATTATGCCGGTGGGCAATTAACTGCGGGTTATGATTCTGATTACCTGAGGGTAAGGGTTTGCATGTCTGAGGACACTGAAAGTTTACATAGAAAATTCACTGTGGTGATTCCCTTGTATTGAATGATTAAATGAATATTAAGAATGGAAATATAACTGGTAAAGTTAGTTACTTTTGAGTACTGGTTAGTTTATTGCATTTACTACTGCGCACTGTTGTTGCATATTTTCACAAGGTTGGGCACATGCCTTTGGTGGGTGCCTACTAGGATTTATTTCGCACACCCTGTTTGGGTCATGTCTTTAGCCCAAATAGATTATGTTTCTGCAGGTGTTGATAGGGGAAAGTGTCCCCATACTGGTACATGATTGTTGTAGAGGAGTAGGAGAGCATGGGACCGAGCTTAGGCTTGCGATGCTGCTGAGTTCTATCTACTCTGCTTTGTTTTTCCTTACTATACCTTGTTCCTGGAGCTGTATTGTATTATACTGTTTTGCTGTGTAACATGTTCTTGTTGTTTTCATAGAAATTGAGACATGTTGCATCATTATCTATATGACTATTGGTTATCTTTTATTGCAGTTTTTCATTTTAAATGTGTATGGTTTATTGCTTACACTATTGTTGTATGTTGGTATATTTTATTCCGCTACGCTACACTTTGACAAATAAGGGCATAGTTTCCCCACTATCAGACATGGGCCCTCGCTGCTAGTCGGCAGCCTCTGGCATTTGGGGAAATGCGTTTGAGGTCATGTGACCAACTGGGATTGGGGCACCCGTTGAGTGACACCCGGATCCGGGACATAAAAAGTTGTATCAAAGGGGTTTCTTTTCTTTGACCTACTATTTGGAGCCTTAGTCAGGGATAGGATGGAAACAGGAGTTGGTAATAAGCTATGCCCTGGAGTAGCTAACCCGTGTACATGGAAAAGCCAGTTTGCCACGTATTTTGGTAATTATTCTGATTTTGCAAAATTTACAGTTGATTTGATTTTCACCATTGGGTGACGCACTTGTGATTGCGTTGTTTATATTTTATCCATGGGTACTATTTTAGTTGCAACCTGATGAGATGAGGGTATTCCATCTCATGCATCATATAGGCACATGATAGAAATCACTTTCCATGCATAGTTCTATGTCATGTAGGCGCATTAGAACTTGTATGTTGTTGTGATAGTTGTTTCCCTAGAAAAGAATGTTGTAGTGATAGCTGCTTTTATAAATACCTGCTATGGGATAGGGTATTTTTTTATGAGTATGTTGATAGAATGAATGCCAAACTTTGATTTTTTGGGGAGTATGGGCCCTCTTTGACCAGAATTTGGTGGATCATTGACTGTTTATCTTGTTATATCATATATAAGATTCCGAATATTGATTCTTGTTGAGTATGGGCCCTCACAGATTGTAATTTGGAACTTAGGTGTGGTTTTACATTATTTTATGGGTTCCAGAGTAGTTTCAGAGGCTTACTTTCTGGAAACCCTAGGATACATGCCACATAGTTCCTTGGATACACGCCGTGTGTTCTTCTGTTTGGGAATAAAAGAAAAATTTAAGTACACGTCGTGCACCCTCAGTACACGCCATGTAGTCTCTTCCCGTGTCATGGACCATGTGGGCGGGGACACAGGGAAGGGAAATGCTTGGGAAAAACACGCCGTGTACCAGATGTACATGCCATGTAGTGTTGACCCAGAGTCCGCCCATGTAACTAAGAACACGGACAGAGGATACCTTAAGACATACACATCGTGTCCACTGTGGAACACGCCATGTAGTCAGACCTGGGTACCCAGCCGTGTAACTAACAAACATGGGTCAGTGTTACCTCCTCAAGTACACGCCGTGTACCTAGGGAACACACCGTGTAGTCCTTACCGGTGGGAGACCATATGGACTTAGCCATGTGGCTGGGAAACGGGGTGGAGTACATTTCGTGTGCGGGTGTAACACGCCGTGTAGTGTTATCCGAGTAGTCGGTCGTGTCACGAAAAACACTGGAATTTGGAAGTTAAACCATACATGCCGTGTAGATGATATACACTCCGTGTAGTCTTGTTCTGAAGAGATCTGTGTGGCTTAGCCGTGTAGAAGGACCCGGACATGGGAAGAGAATTTAGGTACACGTCGTGTAGTCAGTATACACGCCGTGTAGTCTTGTTTTGCAAATCTTGAAATGCCTTCTTCCTCATGTTCCCTTTTTGGTCCCCTCGTTTTTCAGTCTCTGATAATCTAGACATAAGGTATGCGTTTGACATTGTAGAGTCATACCGCTGAGATGGCCATGCGTTGTTCGCCAAGAGAGCAACAACGATTATACTCCAGAGAAGGTATGCCATGGGATACCAGTGGATCCTCCAGTAGAGCCAAATGTGGCACCAACCATTATACTGGACACAGGCATGGATACGCAGTTCCGTGAAGGCTTCATGCTGTTCATGCAGACCATTCAAGGAGCACCACCGGATACCACATATATGGCTGAGCTGAATCCTATATTCCAGTAGTAGCATCCGCCTACGTTTTCAGGGGATGGTGGACCTCATGCTGCAAAGTCTTAGCTGGGGTCTATGCAGACTATTTTTGAGCGTCTTGAGACGCCTCTATGGCGGAGGGTCAATCTCACAACTTATATGCTGCGTGATTCCGCCAAGAGGTGGGGGTATGTTACCACTCAGACAGAGCATCACAAAGACATGGCGTGTGAAGATTTTTACACAACCATCTATGAATTCTTCTTCCCAGAGACACTGAGGGAAGATAGAGCTCGAGAGTTCAAGAATCTGCTGTTGGGTTCTATATCGGTGATGGATTATTCTACTCGTTTCACTGAGCTTCAGTGTTTTGCACCCGTTCGGGTGGGTGATTAAAGGTTGAGGGACATATGCTTTGATGATGGCATTCGTTATGAAATACGAGCACTGGTGAATGTTTTCAGGTTTCCTTTAGTACATTATATTGTGAACCAGGTGCTGATTAAATAGAGGAACCTTTGGGAAGCTAGTGGTGCATTCCAGGGTGGTTCGGCACCAGTTTCTGGTACTATTTCTGCCAGTAAGAGGAAGAGACAGATAGATTTCTCTCAAGGTGGAAGTACCAGTCAGAAGAATGTTTCAGGAGGTCATGCCATGTAATACCAGTGTGGTAAAGAGGGGAACAAGAGACCACAGTGTCCATGTGACCTAGTGGAGTGTCGAGCTTGTGGCAAGATGGGTCATCTGTAGCGCTTTTGCAGGGCGTTTCCATCAGTGACTAGTGATAGGGGTTCTGTGCAGACTCCGCGTGCAGGAGTAGGACCGATAGCTTCCCACCAGTTGGGAAACTGGAATATGTCAGGTTGTGTAGGTAGAGATAGTGGTCATGGACGTGGTAGATAGACACAAGGATCACATAGGCAGTAGGGTGGGATAGCTCAGTGTAGCTAGGATATGTCACAGGGCCACGACACTGGGCAGGAATATACATTGCAACAGACCCAACAAGAGCAGGATCCCAAACCTTCTACTATCAGAGGTACTATTCTAGTAGCTTCTGTCTTATCTTCAGTACTTTTTGATATGAGTGATACACATAGCTTTATATCTGTGCCTACTGTGGAGAGCCTTGGGCTCTGTGTTTCTTATTCTTCTTCTATTATGATGCAAGACACTCCGTTGGGAACTAGAACGACATGTATGCATCAATGCAGGGAGTGCCGCCTAGAGGTCGGTGGGTGTCACTTTCTATGTTACCTCTATGTCTTAGAGATGAAGACTTATGATGTCATTCTCGGTATGGAATGGTTGTTTCCCTTTCAAACCATTGTAGACTGCTATCGTTGTAGGGTGTGTTTCACATCACCAGAGGGCAGAGAGTTTCTGTACAAAGGTGAGTGGGATGTTCAGGCGTGTTGAGATGGACCAGAGAATCATGGGCGAGGTAGAGTCACAACCCATATTGAGAGATTATATCTGTATGATAATGGGATTTGTTAGAAGGATTTCCCTCCATTGGCTGATTGTTTCAGGGATGTCTTCCCTGATGACTTTTCAGGTCTACCTCTGGAGCGTGAGGTGGAGTTCACTTTTGAGCTTTTTCCATGGGTAGCATCAGTTTCCATTCCTCCTTAGAGGATAGCGACACCAGAGTTTCAGGAGATCAAGAGGTTGTTAGAGGAGTTACAGGCAAAGGGTTTTATCCGACCTAGTACTTCTCCTTGGGGTTCGTCGGTCCTCTTTGCGAAAAAGGTGGACGGTACCCTCAGACTTAGTGTGGATTATCGGATGCTAAACCAGCTGACGGTTAAGAACTGATATCCCTTTCCGAGGATTGATGATCTTTTTGACCAACTTCGGGGAGCATGAGTGTTCTCGAATATTGACTTGAGATCAGGATATCATCAGTTGCGCATGAGACCATCTGACATACCACTTATAGCTTTTTGGATCAGATATGGTCTATACGAGTACTTGGTTATGCCTTTTGGACTCATGAACACGCCAGTAGTTTTCATAGCTCAGATGAATCATGTATTCCATACTTTTCTGGATTTTTTTGTGGTAGTATTCGTGGATGACATCTTGGTGTACTCACACACTCAACACGACCATGCCACACATATTGTGATCGTACTGAGTACACTGAGAGAGTATCATCTATATGCTAAGCTCTCAAAGTTACACCTTGGGATGGACTAGATTCACTTCCTGGGTCATATCATCTCAGAGGCAGGAGTTGCAGTAGACCTAGAGAAGGTGAGAGCAGTAGTCTCCTGGGAGCAGCCTAAGAACATATTTGAGATACGGTGTTTCTTAGGGCTGGCTAGATACTAAAAATGCTTCATCCATGACTTCTCTTGCTTAGCAGCACCATTGACGGGTTTTACTAAGAAGGTTGTGATGTTTGTTAGGACAGAAGCTTGTGAGACAGCCTTTCAGGACCTGGAAGGAAGGTTGACATCAGCACTAGTCCTGATACTTCCAGAACAAGGGAAGAGCTGTACAGTTTAATGTGATGAATCAGGTATTGGATTGGGAGCAGTGTTGATGCAGGGAGACCGAGTTGTTGTGTATGGGTCTAGGTAGTTGAGGCCACATGAGAGGAATTACCCGACGCATGATCTCGAGTTGTCTGTAGCTGTTCATGTGTTGCGCTGTTAGAGACAATATTTCTTGGGAGAGCATGTTGTGGTTTTCACCGACCAAAAAAGTCTCAAGTACATCTTTACTCAGCATGACTTGAACCTAAGACAGAGAAGGTGGGTAGAATACCTTCATTCCTTCAAATTTGATCTTGCCTATACACCTAGTAAAGGTAATGCAGTAGCTGATACACAGAGCAGGAGGACTCAGATATAGGCAGTGCCGGAGACCAATGATGAGTGGCAGCTCATGGCTTTGTTATCTGAGATGCATTTGGAGGTACACATTAGTCAGGGGAAAACTTATCTTTCTTTTATAACTATGACTTCTACCCTCCTGGATAGAGTGAGGATGAGACGCCTATCTGATTCAGAAGGCTTAGTTCTACGGGAGTCGGTGGCCAGTGTGGACCCTCCTCCTGGATGGATGATAGGTGATGATGAAGTACTACCTTTTCCATGGATGATTATGGGTTCCAGGGTATATACTCAAGGAGTTAATGTAGGAGTTTCATGCTTCATATTGGGAAGTTCATCCCGGGGTTACCAAGATGTTCCATGACTTGAGACGTCAGTATTGGTGGTTGAGTATGAAGAGGGAGATAGTTGGTTTTGTTACGAGGTGTTCCACCTATCAGGAGGTGAAGGTGAAGCATCAGAGGCCAGACAGACTATTACAGTAGTTACCCATTCCAGAGTATAAATGGGATGATGTCACGATGGACTTCATGACTGGGTTTATGAGGTCACCTTGAGGCAATGATGTCGTGTGGGTTGTTGTGGATAGAATCGCGAAGGTAGCTCACTTTTTTCCAATCAAGGAGACATTCGGTGTTGGCAAGCTCAGGAAGTTGTATATCTGAGAGGTCTTACGTCTTTAAGGGGTCCCTCGTTCTATCATTTCATATAGGGATGTCATTTTTATGTATCATTTCTGGTAGAGTTTTTAGAGGACACTGGGGACACAGGCTGTTCTGAGCACAACTTACCACCCTCAGACCGATGGCCAGTCAGAGCGTACAATACATGTGCTTGAGGACATGTTGCATGCATGCATCCAAGAATTGGGGGATATTGGGAGAAGCACATACCCCTGGTCGAGTATTCATATAATAACAGTTTTCAGGAAACTATATTGAGATGGAACCTTACGAGGCTTTAAATGGTAGGCCATGCCGATCACCCTTGTGCTGGTTAGAGGCAGGGGAGGAAACTTTACCGAGAACACATCTCATGCATGAGACTTCTGAGTAGGTCCAGTTGATTTAGAAGTAGATGGCTACCACACAGTCTCGTCAGAAATCTTATGCTGATCACCGCAGATGACCCTTGGAGTTCGTGGTTGAGGATCAGGCATTCTAGCGTGTTTCACCGAGGTTGGGAAATAGGAAGATCAAGAGACAGGGTAAACTTTCACCAAGGTATGTGGGGCCATTTGAGATTCTGGAGAGAGTCGGGCTGGTTGCCTATTGGTTGCATTTACCATAGAGGTACCAGGTCATACACGATGTCTTCCATGTATCTCAGCTGCACCATTATCATTCAGACCCGTCTCACATCTTTCATCCCGAGGAGGTTCAGCTTCAGGTAGATGCATCCTTTGAGGAGAATCTGATTCGTATCGTTGATAGGAGCACGGAGGTTCTCTGAGGCCGATTAGTTCCTCTCGTATGGGTGCTATGGAAGCATGGCCGAGTGTAGGAAGAACTTGGGAGCGAGAGACTGACGTACGTGCTCAGTGTCCAGTGTTGTTCTGAGCTTATCTTCATTACCCTTGGAAGGTAAATTCGGGGATGAATTGCTTTAAGGGGGGAATTTTGTAAGAACCTGGTTCTTATTCTTGAGTTATGGGTTTCTTCTTTTCTTTTTTCCTTAAGTGTTTTTGAGAAAATAAAGAAAATGGGGAAAAATCCCAAATTTTGTGGGTACACACCATGTACTTTTCCACACGCCGTGTACTTGGGCTGTGTGTGATGAGTACACAAGGTGTGTAGCCCTGTCGATGATGAAAGGTGTAAAAACCAACTTCATTCCATGTAGTGGGTATTTACACGTCGTGTAGTCAGTCCACAGGTGAATAGTAAATCAGTGGAAGTAGCCACCAGCTGATCGACAGTACACGCTGTGTATTCGGGAATACACTCCATATACACATGTCGACAGATGAACAGTGCGACGGTGGGAAAAGTAGCCTCTAGAGGAACAATTAAATGAGAAAATTACATGCCGTGTAGTCAATAGTACACGCTGTGTAGTTTGTTAGTTTTTCTTAAAATGGGTAGTAGCCTCCCCTGTTCACAGGGAAGGCTTAGAACTAGAGGAGGGATTGGGAGAGATGGCTAGAACTTTGGAGATCACCCGATCGAGCATCAAGATTCCGATTCTGCCTCTGTTGATCTCGTTGGAACTGTACAGGTAAGCACTTCCTTCAAATTAATCCGTTCTTACCAATTATTTCATGAGGGGAAGTTATTTACATTTGAAAGGGTTTTATTTTACCTCAGATATATGTCGTTGTTGGACGATTCGAGGATCGTCGTTCACGTATATCGATCAGGGGCGATCGAGGTTGATGGGTTGGTGTTTAAATTACAACTATTGTGCGTTTGTGTGTACCATTGTGCTACAAACACATGTTAGGGTGTCGTGTGGCTGAGGTCTTGGCTATTTTGAATACCTAGAATTGTATAGGTAATTAAATGTGATAATAAACTGATATTTGGGGATCACTTCTTGGATCCAGGACCACCGCGGGGGGTGCGTTCCTCTGTTTAGCCGTTTGGCCAGGATACCCAAGGGTATGCCATTGTAATAATGATTATTCAGTTTCCTCGAGAGGAATTGTATGTGAATTTCTTCTTTATGTTTTTGGAATGGATAGATTACTTGTTTAGCATAAGGGAAGTGTTTCCTTTTGCCTGAGGGCAGTGCTTATTTTAGCCTGAGGGAAACTTCTTCTGTGCCCGTGGGTAATAGACTCTCTGCCCGAGGATGACACTTTTTACGCATGAGGGAAATATCTGTTATTCCTGTAGGCAATTACCTGTGGGTTACGATTACGATTACCTGAGGGTAAGGGTTTGCGTGTCTGAGGATACTGACTGTTTACATAGAAAATTCACTGTGGTGATTTCCATATATTGAATGATTAAATGAATATTAAGAATGACAATATAACTGGTAAAGCTAGTTTCTTTTGAGTACTGCTTAGTTTATTGCGTTTACTACTGCACACTATTGTTGAATATTTTCACACAGTTGGGCATGAGCCTTTTGTGGGTGCCTTCTAGGATTTATTTGTCACACCCTGTTTGGGTCATGTCTTCAGCCCAAACAGACTACGTTTCGACATGTGTTGATAGGGGAAAGGGTCCCTATAAAGTTACATGATTGTAGAATAGGAGTAGGAGAGCATGGGACCGAGCCTTGGCTTGTGATGTTGCTGCATTCTGTCTTCTCTGCTTTGTTTTTCCTTACTATACCTTGTTCCTGGAACTGTATTGTATTATATTGTATTACTATGTAACATGTTTTGGATATTTTCTTAGAACTTGGGACATGTTGCATCATTATCTATATGTCTGTGGGTTGTCTTTTACTGTAGTTGTTCATTTTAAATGTGTATGGTTTATTGCTTCAGCTGTTTTTGTATGTTTGTATATTTTATTCCTCTGTGCTCTAATTTGACAATTGAGGGCATAATTTCCGCACTATCAGACCGGGGCCCTCGCAGCTAGTCCACAGCCTCTGGCGTTTGGGGAAATGCGCTTAAGGTCATGTGACCAATGGGGTTCGGGGCACCCATTGAGTGACACCTAGATGTGGGATGTTAAAATTATATAATAATAAACCCAATTTTGACGCATAATAATATGTATTTTGTAAAATGAAGTTATGACACATTTTAATTGAGGGAACATTTTGAAGCTAATTATGGAAGAATTTATAAAATTTATTTCAAAAAATAACCACCATTTTTGTATGAGGAATGGAAAAATTATCATATTGTATTTTTTTTTAATTTTTATGAGAAATTTCATTTTTTGATGAATATCACAAAATAATTAATTTTAATTTAAAACTAAATTTTCTTCTAAATAATTTATAATGTAATTTTTTTAATTGTTTTCAAAGGTAAAATTGGATTAATAATACATCTATTATTCAAATTTCTATCATTTTAAAAAATTTAATATTTAATTTAAATATAAAAACATCATAAAATATGGAACATTATCACAATAATAATCAGCTTTCTGATCCCATCATGGGGTATAATTTTAAAATAATTAAATCCAATTTAAAAAAACATAAAATAAAAAAACTGATTGAGTAGTTGGAATAATAAAAAATATAATTTCATGTAAAATTATTTTTTAAACAATTTTTAGTGAATTATTTTAAAATTATTTATAGAGTTTATGGTAAAAATAGATTTACATCGTGGATAATGTTAATAGACAAGGTTTGTATGTTACACAAAACATATACAAACCTAATTTTATATCAAAATATTAACCATATTACCAATTTTCCTATAAATGGTTCATCATTTGGGGAACACGAGTTATGTGAGGCCCCCCCCCAATAATGATTACATTTTATTATTTACAAGAATACCACTTCTCCTCTACTATAAAAGGGAAATCTATCCCCCCACATATTCAAAACATCCAATCCATTTGGATGATAAAAACCTTATAAATTCAATTCAAATATTTAAATAAACTAATAATAAAATCCTTTATTTGGGAAAACTGTAAAACACTTATGATTTTATAGAAACCATAAACGAGATACCATAAGAAAAGGTAATGTTTTTCTAAATGATGTTTTATTTTATTTCATTATAAAAATCTATCAACTATTATTATATTATTTTCATTTAATATAATAGGTATCTTTAATATACTTAGATGTTATTATTACAATTTTATTACCAATATAAGAAGACAATTTTATCAAATGGGTTATAAAATAATTTTTCGTGTGTGTGTTAGACTCCAGTCTCACGAACTGATGTCGTTGTTTTTTTCATTTACACCATTTATGTACGGGAAAAATGATGTATGTAATATTTATTTATGATACATATTATATTTATTATTTATTTATTCTGGTGTAAATTTTTAATATAACATATTTTCATGTGTTGAACTTTGACGGAATATGGTAATGTCGTTCACGTGTACGATGGACTACCACCTCACACAGCAATATGATTCATTTCTGTTTTAAAAGGAAGGTATTGGATATGTTTTTAATAAAAATATAACATATCTGTGACATAATAATTAAATATTAATATATATATATATATATATATATAATTTATATTCTGTCACTGAATAAGACAAGAAAAGGGAAAAAGCATTCGTGTGTATGTTTAACTAGTTTCATAGAATGATGTATTTAATTTTTTATATCCAAATATATAGATTACAATGGATACATATATAATAAATATAAACAATATTTATATTATGTTTTACTTTACTCTGATGATCAGATCATGATCAAAGTGAGAGGATCAAGAATTAACCTATCAAAATATACTTGAAAAAAAAAGTAATTTGTTACCCCAAACGATGAAGATAATAATATATTATTAAAATATCTCAATATTATTCATTAAATTGATAATATATGAAATAATTAATATTCATATGGTTCCTTTATAAGACAGTATGTTTCTTAAAAACACAATTTATGAGTTTTTGACAAGTATAACCAAATGAAAAGTGTAAGGTAAGGGATTTATCATTGATATGATTTCATTGAGGAATATTGTAATGTTATGCACCTAATTACATTTATATGATGTTTATACATACCATTTGACTTGTAATATCATGAATATTTCATTCCTCATGGTATTTTACGATTAAATTTGAATTAATTCATCTTTTTGGATTCGAATTAAAAGTTACCAAGTCCTAATGAATTTCATAACTGAATACCTTTTCATTATGTTTTATTACATCCTAGTTTAAATTGATATTATATGATTATGTGAATAATTAATGTTTTATATTTAGTATTTTATTTCTAGTAATTTAATGTTGATTTACATGTGATATACATAATTGTATTCATTTAATAATTCTCACTTCATCATTATTATCTTTTCAAGCATTTACATCACAACATTATTTTATTTGCGACTATTTACATTGGAATATTCATTAATTGAAATTAAATTGTCATTATTTAATAAATCTTTTAATTTTATTATGTTATCATTTTTCATGATCATTTTCATGCAATAGTTCCATATTTTTTGTCTGTGATAATTAAATGGTTTTAATATTTATTTTATAAAATTTGTACTTCATTTCTCACTTTAGTCGAAAATATTTTTTCATTTATACCAATTTTTTCTATTTTTTCATAATATGTTTTATAAAATTTCATAATGATTTATCAAATTAAGTTTCACATGATAATAACTCTACAGAAATACTTTTTAATGGAATATTACATCATTTTCAAAATAACGATTGTTTGGATTTTAATGAAAATCTGGAAGACCACTGTGTTTTAACATGTATAAAATAAGTAAAACTTGAATCCTTCATTGCCAATAAAAGGTTTTGAAGCATAATTTATAAGTATTAATGATTATTTTTAGATAAATTTATGTTAAATATGTTTCTAGAAATTTTATTTTTTAATATTTCTTTTCAATGAAATAGTTTACAAAAAATATTTTAAAAATAAATTGTATATTTCACTCAAGTATTTTTTTTAATGGCCTTTTATGTTATATCTATTAATAAATGAAAATACTCTTTATTTATACTTTTATTGGTATTTGTTATATTGATACCCATCTTATTCTATCTATGTATGGGTTATGATCATTTTTACTGTGGAATGTATGGATATTCAATTAAATAATTCATTTTTTGTAAATAGCATTCCATTGAAATTTTCATTTTCCTCTGATCATTAGAATCTAAATTTCCCATAAATTTCCACATTATTTACCATGGATATTATTAATTCTAAAACTATATTCCCTTTTTACAAATGATTTTTACTTTGAAAGTTATTTTATTAGATAGGGATATATTAAAAAAATTATTCTTTACAAAATAAGGATATTTGATAATGCATATTATTTATAGATTAAATTGATTAATCTATATTTTTTGTATAATTTGGACAGAAATTTATGGGTAGGGCCTATACATTATATATATATTTTATTAATAAAAAGTTCTCATTTGAAAAATCACCTTTTCAAATTAAAACAGATTATATTTATAGATTTAATACTACTAATGAAAGGTCTTGAAGGTATTGGTTTTCATGTACCTCTCAAATAACGTCCCATAATTATGTATATCTTTTATTAAGAAATTAGATATTATTAATAACATCGATGATATTTTTTATTCGAATTTATGTCTAGATTCCTTTCATCCATATGTTATTGATTAAATGAAATATGTGATGTGTTATTTATCTGTACATTTTGTTGTTATCTATATATTTAAAATATTTTTTTAGATATTTACCTTTATATATTGATTATTCTTTTTGATTCTTTATAGCTTCCTGTGTAAATAACCCATACTAAGAATTTAAGGTCCCCCTTTTTTCGTTCCCAAGGATTCCATGAAGTGTGCTATGAAATATGTGTAATTTTATACTAGCTGGAATATAATTATAAAAAAATGAATATTTTCCATTTTTGGTATTCATTTTTTATACAATAATTATTTATGTATATTTTTTACTAAGATGACTAATTTGATTTGTATTTTTGGATTTTAATCTTGTATCTATGAAAATCTAATAATGTATGGCACTAGCTTCGATCTTCATGGTTTGGGGTCACTAAAGGAATAAAAATAATTATGATGTCAAATTATTTTAAATGGTTAATTATAATTCCTAATATATTGAATTAATTAATCATAATCAATTACAAATGAACAATATGGAAATATAAATTTCCGATAACTCATTCCATTTTAATAATTTAATAACATAATAAATAAGAATCTGAAAAACTAAAAATGTATTCAATTCAATTAAAACATCACATTCATAACTAGATAATTCATAATACATATACCAATGTAAATAAAATAAAACATGATCCACTTAATAAAAAAATGAGAATGAATTGCATTTAGAGATAATATTGTTTGAAAAATCACCTTCATGAAATTACTAGATTCTATATGAAGGAAATCATTAATTATTGGAAATAATGATCACATGGATCATGAAAAACTCTAATTGCAAGACATATCACCATTATAGTATAAAAGTCTTTGGTAAAAATCTATTTATGAAATTATATCTAACTGATTCATCACATGAGACCCATTGATGAATTAGTGGGAAATCTATAACCACACCCCACCCGTGTATACATTCCCAAATCATTCGTCATATATAAAATAACCGATTTAATTCATTAATAAATTGTTTTATAATAAAATATCTATACAGAGTAATGAATACAAACTTATCAATATTTAAATAGATATACAAATACAATGAAATGTAGAGCATTGCATTTATAAATGATTCACAAAATCAGTAATAAACATGTTTCCGATAAATAATTTAGATATTCAGGGAATATTTAATATCCTATTATCAATGAAAAATTTATATTTAAAGGGAATGTTAATAACAACAAAAATTAATCAATAATGTCATTTCAAAAAAATTAATTTTCCAAAAATTATTATAATCCATCATTTAAAATAATATGGATAGTATTAATAAAAACTAATCTCATTAGAGTAATAATGATTGGTGTTTTTCATTGATGAATATAAATACCACTATAATGACATTAAAATATTATTGTAGACAAATTCCATTCAATTTTGAAAAAATATATTTAAAAATAAATATTTAAAAAACATTATAATAATTATTTTCATGGAAAATAATCATTGAAACATGTAAATTATGTTTCAAAACACTCATTGGTCATGATGGCTTGAAATTCCATATATGTTGAGTACACTAAAATATAGATTCAATTTAAAATATTTAACAGCTGAATGTAATTTTTTTAAAATTAACACAATGATTCATTTATAAACATTGTAACAAATTTACATTTATAAATATAATCAATTAATTAATTAATAAAATTGTTAAAACATTTATGAAAACATATATTGAAATCATGGAGTTATAAAATAATGAATTTATGACCGAAGAGATAAATCAAGAGTGGTATTGTTAAAATAATTTTTCCAATTATTTCATCTAATAATGATATGAATATTGTTCTATTATAATAAAATACAATGAATTACAAGAGGATAAAAAATGAAATTGTGTTATTAGGAAATGGTTAGATAATTTTACTCTTCTGATATTGATGATTATATAGTGTTAATGAGATTATGAAATTAACTATTATAATGATTATAACAATAAAGAGAAAATTAATCCATGAATATATTATGTTTATCAAATATAACTAAACATAAAAAAGATAAAATACAAAATATTCTAATCCATATTCATTTCAATTATAATATTTGAATATCAAAAACAACAAAAATGTAATATAACGAATTGAAAGAAAATTAGAAATGAAATTATATTCTTATTGGTAACCTTCATGCCAAATACACATGGGTGAAATTAGTCAAATTCAAATAAAAAATACCATGAAAATTGATTTAATCATGTTATTAGACGTAAATGGGGATGTATATACAACAGTAAAATAATGTTGGTGCATAACATTACAATATGACTCAAGGAAATTAAATATAGATGAAGTCCCTTAAAAAGAGATTATAATTGATGTGGGGATTAATCAATGAATAAAATTTTGATATAGAATGATTATAATCATATAAAAATGGACATATGGAATAAGAAACCGTGTTTTAGTACACATAGAAGCATATCATGATAAATAAGTGAATTAGATTTTAACCAAATGATTGGAAATTGAGTTAACAATTCCCATTTATCACGCATTGTTATTGTTGACTGTTATTTAACATCATGTATACTAGATCTAGAAATTTTAATAACTTATAGTAGAAAATTATTAATATTTTATAATATCATATATTATTTTTATAACATATTATCACCAATTATATATAATTGTTTGGTTATTTTTATTTATTCAGGTGTTCAGTGCCTTATTTTATCATTTATGAGTTTATATGAAATATTTATGTCATTAAAATATTATATAGTAATATAATAAAATGAATAATAATTATGATTTAATTATCATATTTAGTAACCATTTTTACTTTTAATAAATATAATTAGATATGGTCTTTGAGAAATTAATAATGTTACGATCCTAGAGCTAGTAGTGACTATGTAAGCATGGGTAATGTTTAAATGTTTCAACAATCATTATGGAAAGGATGTAATAAATATTTTGTCTTTATTAAATTATAATAATATAATAAATAAAATATTACTTTATTAAATATACTTTTATATATCTTACATTTGTTCTCTTTATGAATAGAGTGTCACATTGTTTTGAGAATGAGTTAGTCCACATGTAGAATATTGATGTAATCATCGTTATGTGAGTGAAATGTTTAGAATGAAAATGAAAACATATCTTTTAAAAATGATAAATATTTCATAAATATAATAATATTTTCCTTTATTTTTCATATATTCATTAAAATTATACGTATTACCTTCCATGTAATGTTTTATTGAAAATGATTCTCATCGAATCAGAAGTTGGTGGACCGCCATTCACATGAGTGATGTTATCATATCCCCCATAGAGGGGAATATAAAAAATTAAATATGATAAATGGAATCCATAGGTATAAATATCTTACAAATATAATATATATATATATATATATTATATCCTTCATCTCACCCAACCATGAGAGGTGGTCTTAGAAAAACAAACGACCTCACTTGGTAAGGCTCTTGTCACCGTATGTATGAATTATGATTTCATAACACATTTTATGGAAGTGTTTATAGATAATGTTAATGAAAATAAAATTAGGGAAATATATTATATGGAAAATAAATATTTTATTATATCATCATGGTTTAATAAAAATTAAATTTGGTGGAGAAGGAAATAAAACAACGATGCATTATGATGATCTTTAATTCATCATATAGAAAACTCCTTAAGATTACACCAAAATACTTGAATGGTTGGATTTAGGACCCATATATGGATTCATGTATATGGGGATGGAATTTGGGATTTATTTGGGTAGGTATTATATGATCAAAACTAGTTTTATATTATTTATAATTGAGGAGAGGGGTTATCCTTTAATATTTGAGGTGAGTGGGACAATTGTCATTTTATAAAAGAAAAAGGTGTACCAACATTTCTAACATTAAAAAATAGAAAACATGAAGTATTTTATTGAAATATAAATTATATGGTCTAAATATTTCCATAAAATATATTTTTTACAAGGGACTAGGTGATTTTCCTAGTCCATTTTTGTTTAAACCAAGATAAACCCGCTTTCAACTTAACTACCATTATTATTTTTTTAGTGGTTTAACAATAATTTAAATAAAAATAATAATTTTAACTGATTACATAACATAATTTATTATGATTAAAAATATTGAAATCAATTTTACTAATTTTATTTGTATAATTTTAAATTTATAATTTAAATCTAATCTCACAAACGTGATGATAATGATGGTTTTCAAAGAGAAAGTGTTCAAAACATTACAATATTTTATTTACAATTTATATAATTAAATGATTCTAATGGATAAAATTGTATCAATAAATATATAATATAGCTATTTTTACATTTTATCTAATTAAATTTATATTTTAAATTTATAAATAATTTTAACAATTAAGTAGTTTTCTATAATAATAATGTATTTTTTACTATTCAATGAAAATGATATAATTCATAAAAATCCAAAATATTCACATTAAAAGAATTTTTATATTCTAATTTCAAAATTTAATTTACTTTTATCAAATAATTTTTCAAATTATTTTCAATTTTATATTATATTAACGCGTTCAAAGAGAAACAAAACTATCTTTTAGAAAAAGAATACATTTTTTGAAATAAAAAATTTTCTAATTATTTAAAAAGATTATTATTTTATTTAAAATCAATATATAGCCATGAATTTAATAGTTTTTTATTTCATTCCTTAACCTATAATTAAATGAATATGTTACAATGGTAAAAAAATATTATGATTCATTTAGGCTTTGGGTTCCATGTTCCAAAATATATCAAAGGGATTAATTTTAAATAAATTTATTTCATGGGTTTATGAAGATTTATGTTGTGTGACAACCCATATATGTATAAAATAATTTGTTTCATTTTGGAATTAAATAGTTAAAGTCATTATAAATGTATAGTAAAATATTTGGTATTTATTGAAATTATCAATTCTATTATAATATAATAATAAACTCATTTAGGATAATATAATTAATATTTATGTATCTTTTAAGTAAAAATATGATATACTTATATCATTGAATATGTTAACATTATTTTTTAAAGTTATAAATTAAGTCTTAGTATTTTTAGAAGTAATTAATATATAAATACATTTCTATAATTAATACTATTATTTGAATGAAAATATATTCTCTTAAAATATATTAATAAATAATTACATGTTTTTCTTATTAATATAATATAAATTCATATAACATTAATTAAATTTTCCAATTCATATAAAATTAGTTATTGATTCAAATCAATATTTTTTTTGAATAAATTACTAATTCAATTGAAAATTATTTTTATCATATTAATTTTTTTTTTAAAATGGATTTTTTTTGGAATTCTTCATGTTTAGAAATGGTTAGGGTGATTTTTTTAGATTTTTCTAAAAAACCTGAATTTTTTGTGATGAGTAAAACATGTTAATTAATGGTATATATACATTAGAAGATAAATACACTATTCCTCGAGTCATGAATGATGTAAGAACTATAATCTCTAAATTCGATTAATATTTGTAATTTATTTATTGATTACTGTAAACTATTCATAGTATTGAGCCAAAATAACAAACCAATGAATATAATAATGAGAAAACACCCTTCTCATCCACTATAAATACCACCCACCACCTCTTCCCCACAAACCATATATCCTTATATCAGGATTAATTTATTCCCAATTACATTAAAAATCCACTAACCCACATCCAATACCTAATGGTCTCACAAAAATGCCAAATCCAAGTTTTGTTTGGTGGTTCTCAAGGTGGATAATTCAAGAGGTAAAGCCCTCTTTCATTTTCAATTATTTTCATTTAAACTATTTTATTTTATTTTATACTCTTCAACACCAATAATATAAGTGTAATGAAGCTCAATTATCTTATTTATACTTTAATTTCACTAGTTTAATGGAAATTTATCATCAAACATTTTCTCCTCTCTATTTTTTTTCTAAAAATGAGAAAATCATTCGTGATGTGTCGATTTACCGTTATCATGGATGACACACTTCAATTTTTGTTATAGCCTTAAATGATATTCCTAAAACTATTATTATGGTAAAATAATATTTTATTATACATATTATTTGGTATTTTATGTTCTAGAAAATATGTATAAAAATGTCATCGAATAAAATTGAATAAGTTAGCGATGATCATTAAAACTAACAATATAAATTAAATCATCCCCATTAATGTTCGATCTAATGATTCATCCTAATATTATAAAAAAATATATGGTATAATTTAAAATTATGGAAACATATTTACACCATTTCATTACATTAGTGGAGTTTTTTATTCATTCGACATGAAAATCCATAACAAACCAACCACGGAACTCATGAAATAAATGCACTATAAATAATGAAAATAACAAAATATTAATAATAAATGGGTGGAAATAATTTATGATAATATCATATAAGTGGTTATGAATATTAAAATGGTTGTTTAATATATTAATAACACTCTTTAAAACATTATTCTATTATTTTAAACATGTTTAAAGAAATATGAACCCGAGGTAAGGGAATTATTTCCCCAATTTCTATTATTTGGGATAACCTTCTACATCATTAATTATCAGGTACTAATATTATTTGAGAAATTATAATTTTTTATATAATATTTTATCATATTTATTTATAGTTTATACACATATTAAATACGTTTAATTAATTCTGACTTCAAATATATTATATTCATAACAGTGTTTTCTTTATAAATCCTCTATTAACTATTTTTACAAAAATCAAACAGAATGTTTTTATGAAATTATTATCATTATATGATTATGGATCAGGAAAAATAATTATTATTAAGGGTGGGACCTATATCTCCCTCCAATTAATTGGGTATGTTTTTGTTTGAGGTTGATCGTATGGATACTCCTAGTGTAACTATGATGTTTACATCAAAAAGTAGCTGTGAGGATTACATCCTATGGTAATCGTGAGGGTTAAATTATATGGTATCCATGAGAGATAAAAATTGGATGGTATCCATGAGGGTTACATACTTATGTAATTAATTGACCATGTTATCTTTATATTGTTATTTATGTTTTTTTGTTTTATAGAAATATCATATTTTCACAATGTAACTATATGAACCTTAATGGGTGAGAAGTATGTCTCTAAGAAAATGATTTCATATGTTATTAAGTATTCCTGTACTAACAGTTTCTCTTATTATTTTTATTTCCCTTAATTATTTTTTTTATCATCCTAATTTTTATCTATTTTCATATGGTTTAAGGATTTCTAAGTGAAAATAATAATACAATGTTAATATTTTTATGAATTTTCTGGAAAATATTTGATTTTTTTGTAATGAATATTTTTATTTTTAAATAATGGATATTTTTTAGTAGTACCCACTTTTTAAGATTGTTGGTTGATATGAATAGAATATTTACTAATAATCTAACACTGTAAGCTGAAATTTTCTTTGGGAATATAAAATTTTAATTTTAAAGGAATTTACTACATTATGTAATTCTTATGGTTGGGTCCTTATAGTTGTTATACGAGAGTGGTTTATATAACATTAGGTGTCAGGATTACTATAAAATAATAACATAATTTTTTTTACATATATATATAAATATTGAAATGATAATGATTTTTAATATTACCACGTTTCTTTATCAAATATACTTCTATTCAGAATGGGTTTCTATAGATGAAATAGGGAAGCTAGAGAATGAAGGCACCAAGAAGATTCTATCTCTCCAAATACACAACCTAGAATAGTAGGAATTGGAACACAGTATTATGTGGTATTTATGTATTAGTTTATGTAGTCAATTAATATTTTTGTAATCAACACATGATAACAACTAGAGATACCACAAAGAAAGAAGGGGATCCTGGAACTCTTTACATGGATACTCTCTCATTATTTCAGTGGATCTTTTGATCTAGTTGAGATAAAATGAAGTATTAAAGACCTAAAATTAATATTTGATGTTACTGGGAGTTTATATAATCAAAAGGTTATTATTTCCATTTATCGTTTTAAAGGTGAATATGACAGTTGGTTGTCAATATTTGTGAATATTTGGCCTAGTGAGAAGATTGATTCCTTTGATTGTGTTGAATTTAAAAAAAATCAATGAAAATTATTTTCCTTCAGTGGATCATCATATAATGGAAAATAAATAACATGAATTAAAAAGAAATATGGAGGATCAAATGGTAGTTTATGAAGACAAATTAACCTCATTGACAAGGTATGCTCCAAATATTACTCATGATATTGATTCCAAAATACCACATTTTTTACTTTGGATTTAATGAATGGTATCAATGGAAATAATCCTAAAATGTTTTTGATGTGTTATGTTTAGACATATTCTTCAAGATTGTAATGAAAATGATATTGATATTAACTATGATATGAAAAATATAATGTGCTCTAAATTTGTTGATATAGGTCATTATGTAAATGCATTCCCAATGAAATATCCAAATGATGGGAAATGTCTAGATTATGAGAGGAAATGATCAATGATGTCCTTTGAGACTACATCAGAAGAGGTTAGTTCATCCAATGTAATGGTATTATGTACTTTTTTAGTTTCATAATATTATTCTAATGTCTTTTTTGTCAAAGGGACTATATATTTCATTATTTATGTGATTTGTTTTGATAAATTTAAAATTTCACCTCATTAATTGAGACATTGAATTATTTTTGAAACACCATGGGGAAATATTATAGAAAAAATGTATTATACAAGTATTCATTTTTTTTGTAACTAGAAACACATTAAATTAAAGACAAGTTACCTTTTCCAATGTAGAGTTTGATGTTATTATCTGTATGGATTCTATTTCTATTTTTCATGATAAAATAGATTGTATAGGTAAAGAAGTTTTTTTCAGAATGGGTTGTAGTTTTATACAATAATGATACCATAAAATTAATAATATATCATGATGAAAAGATACTATTAAAATATTTAAATGAAACTTTTATTCCCATATTGTTGAGAATAATTGAATTGTTCAATTTAATGATGTTCTATTAGTAAATGAATACCTTTATTTTTCTCCAGATGACTTCACTAGTGTTTTACCTGATCGAGATGTTGAGTTTACAATTTACTTAATTCATGACACATATCCAATTTCAAAACCCTCTTATCGAATGGATCATGTGGAACATATTGAATTGAAAATTCCATTTCATAAGTTTCTATATAATTTATTCATTCATCCTAGAACTTCACAAAGTGGTTCTCTTATTTTTTTTGAAAATAATGATGCTTTAATGAAAATTTTCAATGATTATAGAGATTTTAATAACATAAATGCTAAGATTAATAACATTTTCCTTATATATATGACCTACATGATCTTCCCCATAGATCTCAGTATTCTCCCATGATTAACTTGATATTTTGGTACAATCTGGTGAAGGTGAAAGAGGATGATTTCCTAAAAAAGTCTTTTCATAATAGATATAGAAATTACGGGTTTGATGTTACACCCTTTGGTTTGAAAATACCCATACTATATTTGTGTATCTTAGGAATAAAATATTATTATAGTATTTGTATAAACATTTTGTTATTTTTATTCGTGATATTTTGGTCTTTAAAAAAAGTTAAGATGATCATGGATAAAATTTTTGTTTTTCTTGAAAACTTTAAAACAAATGAAGTTATACAAAAAATGTATAAAATATGATTTTTGGATGAAAAATATTTCTTTTATTGGGATCATTTTAAATGAGTATGGAATAATATTTGATCCCTAAAAATGTGATTTATTAATTTCCAAGACCTGAAAATGTTAAAAATATTTAGAGTTTTCTTTGATTAGTAGGATATTACAAATAGTTTGTTAAAAAAATTTCAAAATTATATATCCCACTAAATAGGTTAACATATAAATGTGTTAAATTTTTTTGGATAAAAGACTATGATGTTTGTTTTCAATAACATAAGAGTAGATTTCTGAATTCTATAGTTTTGGTAATACATTCTATAAATGGTGATGTTTTCCTCCATGGAGATGCTTCAATAAAAAGGACTTGGTAGTGTTATAAAAACTAATAATCAGGTAATTTCTTCAACATCAAGACTATATAGCCATCAAGATTTAAATTTTACAATATATTATTTTCAATATTATGTTATGTTTTTTCCTAAAAATATTTTGATGCATTATTTATATAGAACCAAATGTGAAATATATATTGACTATATAATTCTAGATTATATATTCACTCAAAAGGAATTAAACTCGTGGTTGACAAGATGGCATGAATTTATTAATGATTATGTCTTCATAATGGATTACTATCCTAGAAAAGTATACAATGTGTAATATTCCTTGAGTCAATAACATCATGCATCATTAACCATGTTAAGTTTGGAACATGAAACCGTGATTAATGATTTGATGAATTTCAACTTGGATGTTGTTGTTGTAGGAAAATCTTCTATTTTTCTTTACATTTTAGTGTAGCGTTCTCTAGGATATAGAATTATGAAATTTTAGATAGAAGATAATAAATTATTAAAAAATGAAGGATTGGTGAAAAAAGACCATTTATCAAATTTAATGTTGATAAAAATTTCATTTTGAGATTTGGGAATAGATTATGTGTTCCTTTTTATTTATAGTTGAAGTAAAATTTCTTATGTGAAGATCATAGTTCTCTATTTTTAGTTCACCTTGGAAGAAAAAAGTTGTACATCGAACATTATTAGTATTACTGATTAGAAAAAATTCAAAGAGAAATTATATATTCATCCATGAAATGAATGTCATGGAAAAAGTTTAAAGCAGAGCGAAAATTACCAAAGTGTATGATTCAGCCTTTTCCAATGCCAGAGTGGAAATGGGAAAATATATCAATGGAAATCATGTTGTATCTACCAAAGAATTCTCTAGGAAAAAATGTGATTTGGGTTGTTTTTTATCAAAAAAAAAATCATTATACATCCATCCCATTAAAGATACAATTTCTTTGGCCAACATTCAAGAATTTACCTAAAATATATTTTCATGTCACATTGAGTTACTCATTCCATTATATCTGACCATGATCCCAGGTTCACTTCTATCTTTTAGAAATTCCTTCCAACGTCATTGGGAAAAAAATTAAAATTCAGCAATTCTTTTCATCTAAAATTTGATTGACATGCCAACCAAACAATTCATAATATGGATGATATAGTTTGAGCTTGTTCAATAGACTACTAGGGATTTTTGAAAAAACATCATTCTTTAGGTGTTTTTTCACATAATAAATGTTTTCATTATAGTATACATTAGTAACACTTTGAGGCATTATATGGAACGAGGTGTCAGAACATTCTTTTGGGATGAAGTCATGTAAAAGAAGTTGATTGTACCAAAATTATTAGTGGATTTGGTAGACATGCTGAAGATGATTCAACAACACATGAGGACATCATAGAGCAGGAAGAAATGTTATTCACATAATAAAAGGAAATACTTTTCTTTCAAGGTAGGTGATAATTTTTCTATTACAATCTCACAATGGGAATGTTTTATGCATTATCATATAAAAGGAAATATGATTCCATAGTTCATTGAATGTTATGAAATCTTGCAGAAAGTTCGGCCAGTCACCTACCGATTATCATTGCATAAGATTTTATTTTAGGTAAAAGATGTTTTTAACTTTTCAATGTTAATAATGTATGTAACAAATTAATGCAATGATTTTATCCCTAAAGTAGTTTTTCTAGAATGGAACATTTCTTATGATGATCAACCTATATAGATTCTAGATTATAGAGAGAAAGTATTTTCGAATAATGTAATTTACCAAGTTATGTGTTTATGGAGAAAAAATTGGTTAAAAAAACCTAGGAGCCATAAAATGTTATGATGGAAAAGTACCCTCAATTATTTAATAAGTAAATCAAAATTACGAGGACATAATTTCCTAAGGGTGGGGGAATTTAACATCCCAGTTACTTAAAATATAAATAGTTTTCATTCTGTAACTAAAAAGTAAAATTAATTTTAAATGTTTAATGAAAAAAGTGTTATTCCAAGAAATTACTGAATATGTATTAATAGAATAGTAACCACATTTATGAGAAGATAAATAAAAATATTGTATTATATAATATAAAATATGATATATTTATATCATTGAATAACTATTTTTTGTAAAAAATTTATATATTAGGTTTTGGTATTTTGGTATGTCATTAATATTTAATTACAATTTTAAAATTAATTAAATGATTTAAAAGAAGAATTATTTTCATAAAACTGATTAATAAATTATTATTTTGTTTTCTAATGATTATCATAGAATTATAAAAGAGTTTAATTAATCTTTCAATATGTAATAAAATCATTTATAATGTTTAAACTGATATTTTTCAAATAAATTAAGATTTTAATTAAAAATTAAAATTTTAATATTTAGAAAATCATTTTCAACAAAATGGAGTTCATTTTTTTAATTCTCTATGTATAAAAAATGATAGCTTATAATATTTATATTTTCCTAAAATAGTTAAATTTTTGTTGAGTAGTAAAAGATGATAATTTACAACATGTATACATTATAAGATAAATACACTATCCATCCTATCATGAATGATGTTTAGATCATTATCAAAATCATAAAATCACTATTTTTATAAGTTTGAGTTATAATTATTAATATTCTTTAGTATTATTCCAAAATAATAAACTAATGAATATAGTAATGAGAAAACACCCCTCTCCTCTACTATAAATTCCACCACTCACCACCTATTCTTATCTAATCTCAATTCCTTGTAAGGTTTTTATGTTCCTATATGTTCCCTTCCCAATAGTCTTCAACGCTTCTAATAACTTCTAGTCTCACAAAAAATTTAAAACCAAAGGCCATATAGAGGATCTCAAGGAAGACAATTCAAGAGGTAAAATCCTCTTTAGTTTTATTTTATTTTCATTTCAATTGATTTTATTTTTTTATAATATATTCACTACCCCTTATCCATGTGGAATGGAACAGTGGCATCTTATATATCATTTTTTGTGGAAACATTCATCATAAATGTTTCTTTCCTCTCCCATTTATTCTAAACACGAGATCATCATCCATTAATTATTAATATACCAGGATCGTTGACGATACACATTCATTTTTTGTTAGAGAAAACGTGGATGTTCCAAAAACCATTATTATGGTTTAATAATTTTTTATTTAACATATTATAAGTTATTAAATTTTTTGAACCCAATATATAGACATGCTATTGAATAAAATGTTCTAAGTTTGTGATGATTATAAAAATTGTGAAAATAAATAAAATAAATAAAATAAATAAAATCATTCTAATTATTGTTTTATCTAATGATTCATCCTCATATCAGGAAAAAATGATATACGGTATCATTTAATATTATGGATACATATTAACACCATTTCATTCCACTTTTGGATTATTTCATCTATTAGACTAGAAAATATGTAATAAACCAACCATGGAAGTCATGAAATAAATTCACCCAAAGCAATGTAAATAGAAAATTTTATAAATAAATTAGTGTAAAATGTCATAATAATTTCTTTTAATAAATTATAAATATTATTATGTATCATTAATATATTAATAACTCTATTTAGGACATTATACAAGAGTTTTGATCATGTTTGACATATGAAAAACTAGAATTATGAGAATTAATAACCCAATTTCCATTATTTTGGTTAAAATTATACTTCATTAATTTTATCATATTATGATAATTTATGAAAATATTTTTTATATATAATGTTTTTGTGTATTTATAGTGTATAAACATATTCTATTCTATTAATTAATTCTCACATCAATTATATGATATGTGTAAGATACTATTTTTGAAAAAACCCCTTTTAAATTTCAATTTTTAAAAATTTCAAATGGATTGTGTTTCTGTAAGTATTATAATTTTATTAGTACGGTTCTTGGAAATTTTTTATTATGATGTATGGGACCTATATCTCTATCAAATACATTGGGTATGTTTTTGTCATAGGTCGACTGTATGGTTACTCCAAGTGTAACTATAATTTTCACAACATAAATTAGTTGTGAAGGTTACATCATAAGGTAGCCAAGTTGAAAAAATTATAAGGTAGCCATGACGGTTACAAAAATGATACAGTAGATGAGAGCGTTAAAATATTGACTTTTTAATTCCCCACATTACCATTATGGAATTATTTATGTCTTATATGTTTTATGTAAATTGCATGTTTTCAAAAAGATAATATATAATAGTTATAATGTGTAAAATACAACTTTGTGGAAATTAATTCATATGTTTTTAATTATTAATGTATTAACAATTTATCTACATATTTTTATATCTCCTGCCAAGTATTTTGTGCTCATTCCATGTTTTAAAAAACACTCATATGGTTTTATGATGCATAATTGAAAATGAAAATACATGATTAATATTGTGAAGAAATTTTATGAAAATATATTAATTTTTAAAAATACAAATTTACTATAAAAAGATTGATATTATTTTAGTTGTACCATGTTTGTAATCTTGTGTGTTTATATCTAGGAAATATGTCCAAATTTTATAAAAAGGTAAACTGAATAGATCATTTTGAATGTAAAGAAGTGAATTCTAATTTAATTTACTAGATTATGTTTTGTTATTGGCTAGGTACCTGATAGAATTTGCTAAATTACCATCATAACTCATTTTTACCATGTAATTTACTTGAAATTCCTAAAAAAATGGAACATAATACATTATTTGTACCTAATGATTCAAAATACTGATTTGTTTTTCCATATAAGATATATGTGTGTTTTGAAAATAAATTTTAACATTATCCAAGGTAATATATGAAACACCATTAATATTAAAATGAATATTTTAATTCTTAAAATATAGTCAAATAGGTTTAGTTGTAGTTAAATATTTCTTTTTAAAAAAATTATTCTAAAATATAAAAAGTTATAGAATAAGAGGTTTTACAAAGATGAGAATGAGATGCACAATGCGCATCCAAATCAACAACATGTCACTAAAAACAAGAGTAACAAATGAACATCTTGATTAGGACTCCACAATTTGTTCTGGATAGAGAATCAGAAACATGGTTGGACTCACTATAAGAATGGGTAAAATCTTGATGATGTTAGTCAATAAGATGAAGGCCATAAATCCATGACAGAATAATTCACCATGGAATATTCAAAAAAAAGTATTCAATGTATGCACTAAATTAGTATAGTTATATTCTACATGGTAGTGCCTCTACCCATGATGGGGATCACACCTAATTTCATTAATAATCTCCCATAATTGAGCTTCAATGGGGGACCCATTTCAAATATAATGATAAAATATTCATTTACATAATCCCTAATGTGTGCAGAAGACACCAACCCATCATGAGGGTCCATGGACACTGAAATACACCCCATGTATGATCACATTAAATAAGAGTGAGAATGATGGAATCTGTCTAATAGACATTAGCATCGTCCATATCATGAACCTTCCAATAACACTAACTGTTTTCTAAATAATAAGATCAGTGAATTGATTTATCATGGAACCTCTTTGTATTTTGGATGTATCAATTACCTCCTAGTTGAAAACATTTATTTTTTCTTGAATAGAGGAACTGTGAATCACAAATCCTAGATAATGTCTTACATTATATATGTTTTCAATCATAACAGTTACTTTTTTTTCATCATTCCAATATTTTATTCACTCTAACTTGATTTATTGATGTATATTATCATGTCTTTGAATTTTTCCATTTTCATTTTGATTTCATGTAAAAAATTAATGTGTTTCTAGAATCATAAATAAAATCTAAATGAAATGATGATGTGTTTTACCGATTCATTATCCAATAGGAATATTTAACAAGTAAGAGCAATTTGATGTCCAGTTTTCTATAGAATGATATGAACAAGAAGTCTACACTTAAAAATTCATCACAGTAGTAACATGTAAAATGGGGATATAAATGGGCATAAGAACATATTTAGCAATAATAGAGTTGTGTTATTTCCATCATAATGATACATGTAATAATCCTTATCGGTGAATTTAGTATTATATCATGGATTTTTTATTAGTATTTTTGAATCAAAATAAAGGTATCTCTGGATTTGTAGTCGGATTGAAGAAAAAATAAAAACATGCTAATCATCATTATATGGAACATCTTCAATGGGGTAGTGTTTCATAAAAAAATTCAAAACTAGGGGTTTATTGATAGTCCTATCCTATAATTATATACTTCATATACTAATATTGTACAACTTGAAAATTAACCAATTAAAAAATTCAAGAGCTCGTGAAATGAGTGTTTAATTGCTAGCCAAATAGATAAGGAGACTTTCATTGAGTAACCACTCTATAGCATTAAAATTATTATTTTAGAACGAAATTCAAGGGAGATATATTTTGATGTTAGTTAATTCTAGGATAATTTTTACAAGATACATTCATTGAATAATTTCAAATAATTAATTCCCATTCCCCAATATCAATGGGATTAAGGCATTCCTCTTAATAAATATTGATTATTTTCATTTCATGAACTGATCTAATACAAAAAATTCTTAATAAATAATTGAATTTAAATACTATGATTTCTAGGCTATTTTTAGATATAGAAATCATAAAACAATCAAGTTTGTGATGACCATGTCTTTAAGGAAAATTATCTCTTATTGAGACATGATTTTTAATTTTTAGGTGTCTTTTAGGGAAATTATTATGGGGTAATTTATTTCATGTTTGTATCTTTTAAAATTAACATATATGTGGAGAACCAAATTATAGTTTAAATGATAAGACTCTTTCTTCAATCCATGATTCCTATCAATCTTATTCTTAATATTGACAACAATTCCATTCCCAAAAACCAAAAACAACTTACTCTAGATTATTACATGTGAATTGGTTTCATCCTAAAAATAAAAAATATTTTTGACATATGAGATTATTATTCTGGAAGCTCATCCAAAAATAAGACTATCATCAACATATGGAAGGTCTAATGGTATAAAAATATCCCTTAAATCCATAATTTCCTATATAAACCATTCTGAATAATTTAAAAAATTTAATATTAGGTAATCATCATCCATATGTAAGAGTTTTCAAGAGAGTGTGTAACCTTTTTTGACTGTCTAGAATATTGGAAACCCCATATTAGGGTCCCATTAAGAATGGAGATCCAATATATTTTGAAAACTAAATTGGAGAAATTTATGAATGAATTATAAATATCATGTTTTCTATGAATTTAAATGATAATTACTTTTTCAATTTTATGAAAGGTTATAGAGATGTTCAGTTTTATTGGAAAGATTATATTTTTGGGGTTCTTCTTCCTTATTTTGATACATTCTGATATAGTGAGAATAAAATTATGAATGATACTTCCTAAGAGAAATATAAATTGATTTTAATTTATTTTCCCTATGGAAATAATTTCCATCCTTGAGTCCACAATCTTGCAAATAATTTTTTGGAACATTATTACAAATAACAAATTCTCTAATGTCCTTGTTAATATGTGAATTTTCTGTTTTTAGAACCAGAAAAATGAAATATGGATAGACTTCATAAGGAAAAAATTAATGATTAAATTACTATATCACGATATTTATGACCTCTTTATGAACATTTCACTTAGTAAAATAATAACAATTTCTTCGTAAACCCATCTGGTCCAACAACACTATCAATGTTAAAGGAAAAAAGCTATCCTTAATTTCCATCTCTTGAGGATCTTCCACTAACAAAATATTATTTGTAGTATTAAATGTTCTTTTAATATTATCAAGGCTATTATGAGTGTAATATTACCATTTATATAAGTATATAATTTCAATGTTTGTGTCCATGACATTTCAAATCTCATGATCTTATCTGAATAGTGGCAAATTAATTTCAATGGATATAACCCCTCTCTACATCTTATTTTTCTAGTGAATATAATGAATGGACATGGATTTTATATCTCCATATTATAACCAAATGACATTGTATTGAATCTAAAATAGACTACACTTGAGATTGAGAATGTCTTTAAGGTAATAGAGGGAATGGATCTCATACATAAAATGTGAATATTGATTCTGATTTGAATTATGACAATGAAGGAGGTGATGTTAATAAGCCTTAATATCATTTTAAAAACATTGGAGGGATCCCTTCCTCCATTCCCAATTGATATTTTACATTGTTATTATTTTAGGACATAATTGTATGTGGGATTCCAAAAGATTCTATTTTCAATGAAGTTGAAATTGCTTCTCTTCATTAAGGAACAACAAGACATGGGTTATTGAATATAATGGGAAGGGGATTTGACCTTAATTTTATTGTGAAAAAAAAGGTTTGTGATCATAGTGGTTCTTGGGAATTAATAGTCCAAAGGAATTCATTGAATCATTAAATTCATTAGCTTGAATAATACAACAATCTAATTTTATGGATTGCCTCCTATTGAGAGTGTACATACTCCAACTCTAGTCTCCTTTAAAAATAAGGACTTAAATGAGTTTACATCTATCAATAGAATAATAATATGTAGAGGGTTCCAAGATACTAAAATGAGAATTTTTTTTCATTTGGTCTCAAAATAGTGATAAAGTAACATAGAATCACCTAGATTTGAGGCACCTAATCAGTAATCAATTCTAGATACTACCAAAGGTCTCCTATTTTTATAAAAAATTGTATTACTAGAAAAATTATTTGTAAATATTAGTTTTTAATCAAATATATATTGTATCCTATTTCATAATTTTAGTACAAGAGTGATGATAACTTTTTTCATCTTGATATTCTCAACCTTTCATTAATTTTAATTCTGGGATACAAATAAGTAGCCAATGGGGGGAATTTTAAACCTTTCAATTATTGAAATTTAATTTTTTGTTCTATAATTTTAGTCATCATATTTGTTTTTGTAACAACGGTGTGTCTCAGGATTTTATCATGGTATAATTCCCATGATATTGGTAATTCCTATTAATTTTATTCATTTATTAAGTTATTTTCCCCTATAGTTTGAGGCCCTCTCATATTTTATAAAACAGTTCTATTTTTACATCCCTACCTTTTCCACTCCCATAAATAATCCTATATTACATAAATTAATCTGCATTGTCAATGGGATTCGGGGATGCATTAGATTTTTGAAAAAAATACAATATCATATAGAAAAAATATTAAATTATGATGGAATGATTTTTTGGTATATTGATCAATTACCATAAAAGTTTCATTAATAAAATTACTCATAGAATAATTTCTAAAAGGAACATGAAAAAAATTATCTTTCTTCCCATGATTATGTGTCATTATCTCAATTTGGAAAACAAAAAGTATGGGGGAGTTATCTTGGACTAATCCATGAGAGTATTATAGTGTGGTATTTTTATAAAACATGTCCATAATATAGAAGACAATAGACTCTACAGATTTATATTTAGACATTATAAATGAATTCATGAATATTTATGAAATGTAGATTGAATTTTCCATATAACATCCATTAAATTATAAATCCATCTCATTACCTAATACGTGAGATTCCTTCCCTTGGATTTCCTTTTTTCTATGACCATCATATTTTATCCAATGATAGGGATATTAAAGACATGGTTATTTTTGGGACCTTCTTGTTACTACTCCACAAAAACATAATGTAAACATTTAAATTTGATATTATTTGGGAAAACCACATTATCAAAATGATTAGAATTTAGTTATGCATTATTTTATTAATCACTTGGTGCGATAAAATAGAATTCCCATGAAGCTTATACTTTATTGGTTTATATAAAGTCTTAGAGAAGTATAGGTTCAATTGGTCTTGAAAAACTGAATTGTAAGAACCCAGATCATTGTTTCAGGTCTATATCTTAATTTCAGAATGTTTTTTTAGGAAAATTGGTGAAATGGTAATTTTCTATATGCATGACATGTACTTATGAGTACACGACATGAACCCAGGTACCCCAAAAAAACTGTGTAACGGCTGAGTATATGGTTGTGAATGTGACCTGACTGACCACCTATAGAGGCTGCCAGTTGAGGCTAATACATGGCATGTACATTAAATGAACATACTATGTAATTTTCTTTTATTTGATAATTCAGATATGGATCACATCTCACATCTATAACACTCTTCTTCTCATCAGGTTTCATACAGGAGCGTGAAAAAATGGTCACGAACATAGAGCTCCTCCCAATTCTCCGTTTGAGCGCCAATTGAGACACCGACAGTTGCATTGCAATCCCACCGGTGAGTTCTCAATTCCCATAGATCCTCTCTTCTTGATACCTCTTCACTCATGGATTATTCTAGAATTATTTTTCTTAACATTTTTGTATGTATACATCATTTTAGGCAGATTCAAGTGTCGACGTTTAAGAGTGTTTATCGTATGAGAACAAAAAAGGTGGTTTCTACATTTTTTTGGTTTTTTATAGGATTATATGGGCTTAAAGTGTCGCATGCCCACATTTTTGGTATGGGTTGATTGGTAAATTGAGACTAATATTTACCAACTATGGTTGATTTTATTATAAATTAGTTGTTTCATATGTGTAAGGTTAGATGCATTGTTTATGAGACACACCATGGGCCTGTTACCCATGTTTGACTGCTTATGTTCATTCGGCCTAGGTTGCCCATGAGGAGTACCATGTTTCCATGCCTTGAATTTTTTAGGATGGAGTTTTATTTGTTATATGAATTTCATTTTTCATAATTGAAAATTCTATCCACGTATTAGTTATATATTACATGTGATTCATTGTTATTTTATGCACGCTATTTTTCCAATGGACCATGAGATCCTTTGGCAAGGAAAACTCTAGGGGTTTCCATGTTTATTTACAAATGATAATCAGAACCTTGGTGTAGATTTAGACCTAGGTGTATTGACCCTGATAGCTACCAAAGTGTTTGTTTAGGATTATTTATGCTATGTTATCCCAGGAAGTATTGACCATGGAAGCTATTAGGATGACTTTTATAATTTATTGATGCTATTTTGACCCAGGGGTATTGACCATGAGAGAGGTCCAACTAGTAATTAGTATTATATTAATGCTATTTAATCCAAAGGGTTAGGCCGTTACAACATTCCCATAGTGTTGTATATGAATGATTGGATGATTCTGGCAAGTCTACCATGAGTTAGAATAATCTTGACCTCTTTATTACATGATTATTTTGAGGGTATTTTGAGATGAATGTTGTTACTATTAGATAAGGGATACATGGTTTAGGCTAGATCCTAAGGTTTACATGATTCAAAGGATGATTAATAAAAGTAAATGATTGTAATTGAAAACGTATTATTTTTTAAATTGGAGTACATCCTTGTTTATTACTTAATTTCCTCATATCACCAGCTATATATATTCAATGATATTTATGCATAGATCTTTCGGTGTTTGCCTAATGTGATTCTTCTCACAACCTATTTTGGTCATGATTTTGGACCTAAATAGATTATATGGTTGCAAGTATACATAATGGAAAGTGACCTTATTTATCATGTACATGATTGTTGTTAGAGCTAGAGCGCATGGGACCAGGCTAAGGCATGTGATGCTACTGGAGTTCAATTGTTTTCTGTTGTACTTTGGTTTATGTATTTTTTATATCATTGTGAATTTTATGGATTATTTCCTAGAAACATGATATATGTATCATTTATACATTTTCTAGTGTTTATATTCCTATCAGTCTTCTGTTGTTTACTTATTTTGTTGGTATTACAGATTTCGAAATTATTAACAATTTTTTATTACATCGTGTATTCTTGGACAATGAGGGAAATGTTTCCCCACAATCTAATCTTGTCCCTCTCTTCTACTCAGAATCCTCTAGAGTTTGGGGAAATGCGCATGAGTTTTTGTGACCAACTGGGTATGGGGCACTCATGGGCAGCACCCAAAACCGGGATATTACAAAGTGGTATCAATGGAGTAATTTTTTATTTTTACTAACTTCATAAAGACTATATACTAGGATAGGATGGAATGGGTAGTTGGTAATAGGCTATGTTCGAGAGTATCTAACTTGTGTATATGGAAAATCCAATTTTCCTTGAATATTCAATTTTTTTGGTTTTGCAATTGTTATTGTTGATCTGATTTCACTGTTGGGTGCAGCACTTGTTTTGTATTGTTGTTATTGATATCATTGTGTTTCTATTTCTATTAATAAAGTGATAATATGAGGGTATTCTTTCAAATTCATTATATAGGAAATTTCTTGATACCACATTTCATGAATTCTTTTCATTCCATTTATGGTTCGTCACTATTTTCATGATGTTGTGATAGATTTTGTTCAAGAAATACATATTGTTGTGATTGATTACTTGAAAGAATACGTAATAATTTTATAGGGTATCGATAATTATAATTTTGTGTTTGAATGAATGCCATGATTCTATCCATGATGATTTGTGGGCCCTATTAGATCAGAATTTGGTGGACCATGTTTGACCATTAATCGAATTTTGTCAAGTTATGATGTGAAAAAGATGCCAAACGTTGATTCGCGGGGAGTATGTGCTCTCATGGGTTGAATTTTTTGGTTCCATGGAATAAATATTACTTTTTAATGGTTCTTGAGATGTTTCAGAGGCTTACTATCCATAAAACCAAACAGCATGGCGTGTGAGATAATGAACACACACCATGTCTTCTTCTGTTTGGGATGAATGAATTTTCTTACATACAAACCGAGTTATGGAGGTACATATCATGTAGTTCATGACTGTGTCACTGATTGTGTGAGCAGATACTTAGGGACATAATTTTTTTGGTTGAACACACATTATGTATATTGTGAATACTGTGTTTTACTGAACAATGTATCTAGCCGTGTGACCCACAACATGGGTGGATGGAATTTCATTTTTCATGTCGTACCATGTTTTTTCCCACTGTGTAGTTATGAACTGTGTATCCAATGATGTGAACAATGACACATGTAGATGGGACATAACCTGTACATGTCATGTATAGGGTGAATATGCCTTGTAGTGTAACACTAGCATAATCGTGTTGTTCAAGAAGGGTGGAAGAACCAGGTAATGAGGAACAATTTAAGCACACCATCTGTCATAGGTGGAACACACCATTTGTAGTGGAGTTACATGACCAGGTTTGGAAGAGGTACATGCCCATGTTATGGATTAAATGGACCAAGAAGTGTAATGGTTCTATATTCTATGTAACGTTCTTTTGTAAAACATGAATGTTTTCTTCTCCTATTCCATTCATGCACTTATATGTTGTTGTCCTTGATTATTTTTTTGTGAGGTGTGAACTTGACTATGCAGATTCGTTCCACCATGAAATCCTCTAGTTGTACACCATGTGTAGGCTGATTAACAAACGCAAAAAATTGAAGATAAGGGACTACTAGAGGATCCCCCCATCATGCCTGTCTTGGCACATTTGTTACACCAGACATACGTGGTGATGCATAGTTTTGTGATGTTTTTATGAGGATGCGATAGACATTCCAGGTAGCACCTTATACTTCCCTTACTATAGTATAGTTGGCACGAGTGTTACAATAGTAGCATCCTCCCTCATTTTCTGGGTATGGAGGACCACAGGCTACAGAGTCACAGTTGGAGGATATTCTTTCTAACTTCAAACTTTTATAGATTCCTTTGGATAGGAGGGTGAAGCTTTTGATGTACACAATACATGATTCTTCCAAGAGATAGTGGGATGTTGTCTCACAAATAGTACATCACTGGGATATGACATGTGAATAGTTTCTGAGGACCATTAGTGATTACTTCTACCCCAAGACGATGAGGGCGGATCGATCCTAGGAGTTCTTGAATTTTGGGTAGGGTGCTCTTTCAGTGATGGATTACTCATCTTTTTTCACAAATCTTCAATACTTTTCACTAGTTTCGGGATGTGATGAGTTATCTTTAGCTAATATATTTGCGGATTTTCTTAGGTACGAAATCCAATCACAATTGAATGTTTTCAGGTTGACTTAGGTGAGTGTTATAGTAATTGAGGCACTGATTAATGATCACAATCTAGGGGAGTTTGGAGTTGCGAGCTAGAGTGGTTCGATATCTAGGGATGGTACTCATTTGTTCGATATAATGAATCCCCAGAGGGAGCCTTCAAATGGTTATTGTAGTAGTAGAGATGTATCTACATCTTTCTAGGCGAGTTGTTACCATTTCTAGAAGAGTGGGAACATGAGACCTCATTTCCCGAGAGACCTAGCTGAGTGTTGAACTTGGGGAAATATGGGTCACATTCCAATTATTTTCATGGTTTTCTCACCATTAACTGGTGAGAGGGGATATGTTATGACTCCACATTTAGGAGCAGGACCGTCGGTTTCCCCTTAGTTAGGGAAATGGAGTTCTTCAGTCTATTAAGGATAAGGGGGTGGTCGTGTTCATAGTAGATAGACAATAGGTATTATGAAACATTAGGGTGGATCAGCTCTAGGTGGTCCAGTAGGGTCGCAGGGCGGTGGTACAAGTCATTCATTAGCAGTGGAGTGGACCCAGCTGAAGTAGGATCCTAGAACCTATACAGTTTGAGGTATGATTCTAGTTGCCTTAGTTTTAGATTTGTCTCTTTTCAATACAAGGGCTTCACATTGTTTTATATTTGTCCGCCATTATGGGGAGACTTGGGCTTTGTATCTTTATTTCTGATGATGTTATGATTCTAGACACTCTGTTGGGGATTAGGATGGATAGTGTATGTTAGTGCATTGAGTGCCCGCTTGAGGTGGGTGAGTCTCATGTCTTATGGGACCTCTATGTATTAGAGATGAAAAGATTTGATTTCATTCTTAGAAAGGACTATGTAGTTTCCTTTTCGGCCATTGTTGACTTTAATTGATGTAGGGTGAGTTTCACATCACTAGAGAGAGAGTCCTTTCAACACAAGGGAAAATGGGTTGTCCAGTAGAGAATATCTAGTCCCGAGCATCATGAGGATGGAGGAATTACATCCTAGATTTCTAGTTTATATATAGATGAAGACAAGATTTATTAGATAGACTTTCCTAGAGTGGAGGTTCATTTCAGAGATGTCCTCCAGAAGAATTTTCCAGTCTACCTCTAGAGAGAGGTATATTTTTCTATTGAGTGAGTGCTTGGAGTGGCACCAGTGTTCATTCCTCCTTATAGGATGGATAAACTAGAGTTATAGGAGATCAATAATCAGTTATGGATTTGCCGGAAAATGGTTTCATACAACCCAAAACTCTTCTTTGGGTTTATCCAGACCTTACTGTGTAGAAGGAAGATAGTACCATCATACATTTTGTGGATTATTGAAAGCTGAAACTATTAGTGGTCAAGAAAAGATATCCACTGCAAAGGATTGATGATCTCTTTGATCAGATTCTAGGAGCCTGAGTTTTGTTGAAGATTTACTTGAGATCCGGTTATCATCAGATTTGTGTTAGACCATCAGATATGCCTCCTATAGCCTTTCAGAGCAGGTATGGTCTATATGAGTATTTGGTTATGTCATTAAGTATATAAAATGTGCTTAAATCTTTCATGGAATTGATGAAATAAGTGTTCTATCCTTACTTGGATACTTTTTGGGTAGTCTTCTTGGACGATATCTTGGTGTACTCTCACACTTGACACAGCCATACCACCTATTTTGAGACTATATTGAGTACACTGAGAGAGGAAAATTAGTATGATAATCACTCTATGTGACACTTTTAGATAGATTAGACTCACTTCTTGAGTCATGTTACTCATATACAATAGTATCAGTAGCCCTAGAGAAAGTGAGATCACTTGTTTCCTCAGAGAATTTGAATAATTTCATTTAGTTACAGAGTTTTCTGTGGTTGGTTGGTTACTAAATGTGCTTTATACAAGACTTTTATTGCTTAGTAGTGCCACTAACATGGAGGACTAAGAAGGTTACACAGTACATGAGGACAAAGTCTGATGATTCAACCTTTTAGAAACTAAAGGGAAGGTTTTCTTCTACACCAATACTGATTTTACAGAGGTGGGAAAGAGGTAAACCATTTACTGTGATGCATCATGTATCAAGATGGGAGTAGTGATTATTCAGTGGGAATATGGTGTTGCATATGAGTCTAAGAAGTTTTTTCCACATGAGAGGAATTAACCAACCTAAGATCTCGAGTGGGCTGTAAATGTACTTGCATTGCGCTGTTGGTGACATTATCTTTTGGGATAGCATTTGGTGGTATACACAGACCAAAAAAGTTTAATTAATATCTTTACTCAGTGTGATCCAAATTTGAGATAGCGAAGGGGGATTGAGTAACATCAGTCCTTTTACATTAATCTAGCCTAAACACCAGCGAATGGCATCACAATGGCTGATGTGTTGAGAAGAAGGACACAAATAATGATAGTTTTGGCGGTCACCTATGTGTGGTGGCTTATGTATTTTTTCTCTAAGATGAATTTGGAGGTGCACAACTGAAATGGGCAGACATTTATTTTTTCTATAGTTGTTACATCTACTTTACTAGACTGATTATGAATAACTTAGCTACCAGATTCTAATGACCTAGTCATACAGTAGAATGTGTCCGGCAAGGTCACTACTCTTAGGTGGACCGTAGGGTTGGATGATGTCCGGCATTTTCATGGATGTGTATGAGTGTCAGCAAAAAAACGTGAGTAGTTGATGCATGATTTTAATTACTTAGTTAGCATAGTTCATCCCAGTGTCACCATGATGTATCAAGATCTACACAGTCATTATTGGTGGATAGGTATAAAGATGTATGTAGCTGGTTTTTTCATAAGATGTTCCACCTGTCAGTAGGTGAAGGTAGAGTATCAGTGACTTTAAGGTATTTTACAGAAATTACCCATTCTTAGGTGTAATTTGAATTAAATTGTGATGGATTTTTTGATAGATTTACCGAGGTCACATTGAGGGAATGACACAATATGGGTTGTTATAGAAAGACTCATGTAGGTTTCAAACTTCCTTCAGATTAGGGAAACCTTTAGTGATGATAATCATGGAAGGTTGTACGTCTGAGTGATTGAACGTTTTCATGGTGTACCATATTCTATCGTTTTATATAGGGATGCCCAATTTAATTCTCATATATGGTAAGGACTATAGAGGGCATTGGGTACACCTGTACTTCTGAGTACAGCTTACCATCCCCATACTAATGGCTAGTCTTAGTGCATGATTCTAGTTTTGGAGGAAATGATTCCATCATGCCTCTTGGATTTCTAGGGATCTCAGGAGAGACTTATACCCCTAGTAGGGTCTTCCTATCATACCATTTTTTAGGAAATAATTCAGATGGAACATTATGAGGCTTTTTATGGTAGGTCATCTCGATCACCCATATGTTGGCTGGAGGAAGGAGAGGCATCAATGATGGGACCTCATCTTATCTAGTAGACTACTGAGATGGTGTAGTTGATTAGGACGAGGGTGTATAAAGCACTGTCTCAACATATTTGTTATGTGGACCGATGGAGATGACATCTGGAGTTCAAGGTCATAGATCATGTTTTCATACATGTCACACCAAGGTTGGAACAATGGAGGATTAAGAGACAGGGGAATCTTTCACCAAGATATGTTAGGTTGTTTGAGATTTTGGATAGAGTCGGGCATGTTTCATATCAGTTGTAGTCACCTCAGAGGTATCAGGATATGCATGGTGTCATTCATGTTTCTCATCTACGACATTACTTTTCAAACACGTCTCATGTTTTTAAACATGAGGAGGTTAATTTATTAGTGGATAGATCCTTCTAGGAGCACCCTATTTAGATGGTTGATCACAACACGACGATTCTCTATAGTTAGTATGTTCCTCTGGTATGGGTTATATGGAAGCACGAGCGATTATAGGATGAGACATGGGATAGGGAGGATGACATAAGATCCCATCGGCCCGAGCAGTTTGACAGTTCTTCTTCAGCACCTATTGAAGAGAAATTAGGAAAATAATTGCTTTAATGGGGGATGTTTGTATGAAATAGGATCTTCATTTCAGGTATGGATCTTTATTTTGGTTTTTTAAGAAAAAAGCAAGAAATTATAATTTTCTTAGTACAGACTATGTACTAATGAGTACACAATGTATACCCAGGTACTATGAATGACCGCGTAGTGGACGTGTAAAGTCTGAGCACGTGGTTGTGTAGGTGACCTGGCAGACTGCTTAAAGCGGGACCAATTGACTCTAATATATATCATGTTCATTAAATAAACACATTGGGTAATTTTCTTGTATTTGATAAATCAGAGAGGGTCCAAATCTCACTTCTAGAACATTTTTCTTATTCTCGTCATTCCTACAGTAGAGTGACAGAATAGTTGCAAACTTTGATCTCTTCTTGGATCTTCATCTGATCTACACTGGAGACGTCACTAGTTGCATTTAAATAGAACCAATGAGTTATCAATTCCCCTAGATCCTCTCTTCATGATTCATCTTCTCTCTTGGGTTATTCTAGGATGATCATTTTTAACCTTTTTATAGGTATTCGTGTTTTAGGTTGTTTCAAGGGCTTATGTTCAAGATTATGGATCGTACGACATCGAGGTATGTGGTTTGTGACTTTTTTCATATTTGGATTATTTACGTTAAAAGTGTCTCATGCTCACATTTGGGGTATTTCGTGATTTTACATGTAATCCAATTATTTAATATATATTATTTAATTGATTAAAAGGGGCAGTTTCATATGTCTAAGGTTAGATGCCATGTTTACGGGATAGCCCATTGGTGTGTTTCCCTAGTTTGAATGTTTATGGTCATTTGGACTAGGTTGTCAATGAGGCGTACCTTTTTTCCATGCCTTGAGTTGTTTAGGATGGTGTATCATTGATTATATGAATTGAATGTGTTTTAATAGTGAATGTTAGCCATGTAGTTGTTATAGATTACATGTAGAGCCTTATTATGATTTGCGAGCTATTTTTTCAATGGACCATGAGATCCTTGGACAAGGAAAATTGTGGGAGGTTCCATGTTTATTTACATTAGACTGTGAGATCCTTGGTTTAGAATTTAACCCATGGGTAATGACCATTAGAGCTACTTAAGAGGTTATTTGTGAATATTTATGCTATGTTGACCCAAGGGGTATTGATTGTGAGAGCTACCCAGATGTCATTTATAATTTATTAATGACATGTGGACCCTAGGGGTATTGACTATTATTGATTCCTAGGTTGTCGTTTTTATTTCATTTTTTCTATGTTAAACAAAATGGGTTAGACCATGAGAGAATTCCCAAATGGTTGTTTATGAATGGTAGAATTATTGTGGCAAGTCTGCCATGCCATAAAACAAGCATGGACTTAGTCATACATGTTTGTTTAGAACGTCTTCTGAGACATTTGTTGTAACTATTACATGGGGTATATAGATCTTAGGGTATAACCCATGGTTTATATGATTTATATGATGAATAATAAATGTAAATGAATGTAATTGAAATAGTAGGATTTTTTACTTTTTATTGATTCCTAGTTTATTGTTTCATTTCTACATATTACATACTATATATATTTTGGGATAGTTAGGCACAAATCATTTGGTGGTTTCCTACTGGGAATCATCTCACACCCAGTTTGGTTCATGCATTTATATGCAAATAGATTATATGGTTGCAGTTATAGATAAGGCCATGCACCCTTCTTCATATGGTACATGATTAATATTGGAGTAGGGGAGCATATGACCAAGAATATTATTGATATGCTGCTATAGTTTACTTTTTTTCTATATTACATTGGTTTATGTATCTTCTTCCAACATTAATACTTGTTTAGATGCTTTCCTTGACACATGTGATATGCATCATTTATATATGATTCAGTTATTATATTACTCTCAGTCATCAATTGTTTACTTCTTTTGTTGGTATTACTGCATCCACTATTGTTTACATTGTTTTATTCTATTTTGATTACTCTTCCAATGAGGGAATAGTTTCCCCACTATCATACCTATTCCCTTGCTGCTAGTCGACAGTCTCTTATGTTTGGGGAAATGTGCTTGAGGTTAGCTGACCAACCAGTTATGGGGAACCCTTGAGTGGAACCTGGAACCAAGAAGTTACAACCATCCTCATCTTGATCTTTATCATGCTCTTTTGTGATATAAATAATATCCTCCTAGTATTTCTACAGATCAAGATTACATCTAGGATCATAGTTATCACAAGAGACAGGTGCTTTAGATAACCCTCCCAGACATCACCTGGTACATCCAGAATATATTTTTGAATGTTAGAATTATCCTCCACCATGATATAAAAAACATTCATATCAACCACAATGAAGGGGTGCTCAATTATTTATGGTTAATTCCATTAACAACATTTACAGCACAAAATCCCAAAAAGTGAATCAAATATTTCTCTAAACAAGTTGTATAAAAAAAGTGTACGTTCCATGGTTTCTAATGACCAGTGGGATCTGGGGGAACCCACTTCCAATGTGTCATGATAAGGGTCAATAATAATGGTATTCCTTGAAGAGTCATTGTAGCTAGAATAAGGATGATTATTGCCCTTCCTTTTACCAATGGCCGTTATATAGGAGGGCTCATCATTCTCTATAAACTTTCACAGACTAGAGATAATATATATGTTTCATTCATATAATAGATGACCATGGATGTTGAAATACCTACAAAATATTGGTTATCATTCAAATAAGATAAAAATTTTACCTATATGTTACCCTATAGTGAGGAACACCTCCACAAAAATGGGTGTAGCCATATCATTTTTAACTAGTACTCTTTAAAATTCCCTGAGCCTTGGATAATCTAATTTATTATCAACTCTTATTGAATTGAAAATTGATGAGGTTGTATTCTAAATATAATGAAGATTCCCAAATAACCAAATAAGATAGTAGATGTGAATCTATACCTACATGTGAGTATTTATTTCATTTAATGGATCAAAATTAGGACCCCATTCCATGATCCTTAAAATTATAGGTCTTAGTGGATTGGGGAAAAAGATCCACACACTCCTCATAATCTCATCTGAATGGTAGATGATGTTGAGATATTATTTTCCCCTTAAAGCCATCCAAAAATCCTCAATTCCCCATAAGACATCAATTCTATTGCCAATATTAGTACATATCCACATTTTCCCACCATCGGAGTCAGGACACACAAAATGATAAATAATTTTAAGAGATAAATACTCTCCTAAATGGCCATTGATTGGAAGAAACAAGCATGACTCATCACATTTTGATGAAGCTTCCTAGAGAAGGGTTGTCATAATCAAGGAAATAAAAGGTTGTTGTTGATCTTCCAATAACCTCTATGTTCTACTTTATTCGAGATGATTCCATGGGAATGACACTATTTTGTGGTACATTCGTTTGTAGAATGCAACAATGAAAAATATAATTAACCCATCAATATAAAGATGAATGTATTCTTCATCTTCCCTAATAAACATTTAATTATCTAGACATCTGATCTAATTGTGAGCTCAATGCATGTTAGAATACCCCTTTATCTTCCAACACCACCTGTTGAAATATATGTGAAGGATAAAAGTATCAATATATTTTTATTTTCAGGATACTATTTGGTTCATTTTAAATAATAATAATTTTGTATATTTAAAATAACAAATCAAATTTTCGAACAGTTACATTTTATAGAAAAGAATGTCTAGAAAAATTCTTTTACTAGAAAATATTACTGAATTGGATCAACATAGATTCACTAAATTAATAATAGTATTAAGGATGTTTTGTTTTATTATACAATAAATACTTTATCAAAATAATTTTTTATGTATTTATATTTCATTTACTTCTTGATTAATTAATAAAATCTATTATTTTAGTAATAATAGTATTTATCACTATTTTCCTAAAAATCACATGTTAAAAAAATATCCATAATTTTCATGGTTTTAATATCGATTAGTAGATTTAAAATATGAAGTAAATATTGAAATAATAAATTAATAAATTAATTTATTTTTATTACATTCATGTGTCAAAATTTATTTAGTTATATAAATGTATAAATTAATATAATGAAAAATCATTTTTTAATAAAAATTGAATATTTAAACATCATGTTTCGTTAATATTAATTCATATAACATTAAAAAATTTGTATCATTGAATAAAATATATGTTAATCTTTATAATATAGTTTAAAATGGGAAAGAATTTATTTTTTATTTTAAAATATAATACATTTCTTCGAGATTATTTTTTGTATGTAATCCATTTTAATATATTAGTAAATAAAATACAATATGTTACAATTTTAATTGAATAATTTTTTTTATCAAAAATAAATTATATTCAACATTCAATTTTTATATATTTATATCCCTTTTAGTCATGTTTTGTGTTAAATTAGTGTCTTTTATGACACAAGAAATTGAAGTTAGAACCCTTTCAAAGGGTGAAAAATCAAAACTCATTAGATTCTACCACGCATAAACCATTCCATTCCTCATAACATTTATTATTACTCAATGAAGAATGTTACAGAGATAATTCATAACATAATTATCATTTTGGGAAAATCTTGTATTATTACATCTATCATAACCTATTAAGACATATTATGTTACATATCATTCCTCAAAATATATTAATATATCACTAAATCATCCACCAAAGAATTAATATTACATTTTAAAAAAAATATCATAAATTTACATTTCCCAAATAATATAAATAAAAATGTCATTAAACCATATTGAATCCTTAAAATATTCAAGAAATTAACACTATATTGAATTATTAAATTTATTAGCCACTTGTTTATAAAGCTAAAAATCACTCGGTAGATGTTGAAATTCCCAAAAGATACTAAATTAATAAAAAAATTCATGAAAAAAATGTCAATCCCATTGTTACCAATACTGGATAACAATTTTTTTACAAAATAAATAAACAATATATTATATCACTATTGTGCTTATATTTAATAGAAGGGTTATTATTCCTTAAATCATTTTTTCAAAAAAAATTGTTAAAAAATATAAAATAGACCTAAGATCATTAATCAATGTTATTGATTCAACTAATTTATGTTTCCCAATCTTTGAATTAAATCAAATGAACAATAATCATTTTTTGTTTCTCATAAACAAAAAAAACATAACAACACTATATAATATCAGCAAAAAAAATATCTAAATAATGAAAATGATTATTTCAAATAATATTTTTTTCAATATTAAGTTATCTACCTCACTAGAATTGGTAGGATATTCAAGGTACCTGTATATATAAAAAAGGGAAAGTAATTTAATTTTTTACTAATTTTTTAATTTTTCATATTTGATAAAATTACATAATTTTTTGAGATATATATTTTACGGAGATTGATTTATATTATTTAATTAATTATAAATAAATTTTATAAAAATGATTTAAGAATATAAAAAATTTAATTATGGATACATAAATCTATTGATGTATTCTCTAATGACACAATCATATTTAAAATATTTTATATTTTTATCAATAAGTAACTCACTTTTCTAAATAAATTTTCCATTATTAGTTCTATATTAGGATTTATAATATGATTAATTAACATAAATATAAATTCGAACATAATTTTTCATCATTGTGAATTTGAATTTCCATAACATATCTCACCCATAGTGTCAAACCTGGTGTGCACTTAAGAATATTTACCATGAAGAAGGAGATGATAGAGTCAATAAAAAATATAATAATTTCAGTATTATTACACTTAATTATAAACATATGGAGCCTAAATAATCTTGAAGTTTCAATAGAAGAAATTTATTTCTTAAAAAAAATTAAAAATAGATTATTAAAAATTTCATAATATGAAATCATATACATGTACATATCATTGGTATGGAAAAAATGGATTTACGTGGTATTAATATAAAAATATAGGTGTTTTAAAAAATTGAAAAATTGTCTAAAATGTAATTTCTTAACACATTTCAATACTTTAATGTCTATTTTTATACAATAATTATTTTTAAACCCTTTTGGAATTTTAAAAACATGGGTAAATCTTTCATTATAAAAAAATTCCATGTATACAAAACCCCTAATATATTAAAGGAAACCGATCCTGTTCTCTTATTAAAAATACCCCATTATATTTGGTTATAAAATCCCTAAATAAATCAATTATCAACATTAATACCATAATCCATGATTCATTTTTTTTGTTAGTAAGCCAACATGCTATGGATTTTCATGCAATCATAAGGATGTTTCCCGAAGAAGACGTATCATTTTTCAATAATCATCATTATTTTATTTATTCCACCAAATCCTTCAATTATTTTTAAACCATGTTTATGTAATAATATAAGTAACTTATATATACCTATATATTTTCATTTTTTGGAAAAAAATTAAAACCATATATACTTCAATCAAATTTTATACAAAATCATTTTTCTTATGTACAGAAGACTGTTGCCTCGCGATACGATGTCATTCATTTTCCCATTAACAACATTCAAGGATAAATATTATGATTTATATAAAAAATTTATATGATATTTATAACATTTTTAATCATATGGAGACATTAAATAAAATAAAAAAATATTTCCATTCTGTAGCGGTGACAATAACATCTGTCATGTGTACCGCAGACTATAACCACATTAAGTTATATAATTCATTTTCCACAAAATAAATAAATAGAAGGAAATTAAGGAAAAAATAATTAATATATGTCATATATATTAATAAATTACTATACTATGTATATATTTATCATTAATTAATTATAATATATAATTTTTCTCTTGCACAAAAAAATGATAACATCACTCTTGCAAGTGTGGACTACCTCCTACATGATGTGATATGACTCAGTTTTCTCCACTACACCACATGGATGATATATATCAGAATATGAAGAGATATATTATGGGTTTTATGTTATTAAGATCCTTATAGAAATATAAAAATCATACGTAACTCTTTCTTATAATGATCATTGAAAAATAGAAATGTTACTCATATGTACATATGACCTACAATCTCCATGATTGTAACATACATCTTTTATCAAAACCTAATTTCAGATATTGTATTAAATATATAATTTATTTATTAAAATTATAGTAATTTGTTTTATATAATATTAGACTATATAATATGCTCAATAATGGGCATATTCATGAAAAAGACAGAATGAGAAAACGAGGCAATTAACACCCACATGAATTAAAATAATGAAAGAATAATAATTAACAGGTGATAATATGTTATAAAAGGTACATATAGGATATTATAATTATAAATATTATTCTTTTTCATGTTAATAAAAAGTATATATCCATTATATAATTATTTTATAATGTTCTAAAAAAAGGAAGCGTGAGGTAAGGGATTCATTAATAATTTCTTTTCATTGAGGGAAATTTGTATGATATGCCCCAATTTATTTAATATGTTTTATATAAATCACCATTGAATTATAATATCACTATTCCATAATAATTTTTTTTTATGTTTAAATTTTAAATATTTAATCCATATGGATTCTATAGAAGAGTTAAAATTTTGTTTAGAATTTCGTAACACGATTTATTTTCATTAGCATTCATTAATTCATCTTCGTATTTGATATTATATTATTCTGTGTCAAATGAATATTCAATATCATATTTTTTACTTACACTTATTTCATGTGGATATATATGTAATAAAAATAATTTATTCATTTGTTAACTATAACTTCAATTTTATGATAATTGGTAGGGTTTAATTAAGAATACTCTTTTAACTGCCATTTTTTATAGTTAAATTTATATTGAAGGGGATTATTAGATCATTTTTAATAAACCCTTTAATTTTATTTTTTCTGGTAATTAATGATATTTTTTGGTAATAGTACCATTTTCCATTCAATTTTAATTATAACAAATGGAAAAAATGTTTTTATGAATATCTGACTGCATTTCTCTCTCGGTTCAAAAATATTTTCTTTACTAATAAAATGACTTCTATAAATGATTCATTTTTTTAAATTTCAAAATTATTTAAAAATATAAATTTTACCCATATTCAATTTATATAATTTTTTTGGAATAATATTCATCTCATTTTCAAACAATGCTTCTTTAGATTTTAGTCAGAAGTGAAAGGAATCTTTGTATTGACATGAATTAATTGAACATAATTTCAGTAATTCATGAGTAATAAAATGTTTTATACATTCCTTCATATGTTTCAAATATTATTATCATGTTAATCATTTTCAAAATATTCGGAAAAATTTAACTTCAAAATGTTATTTTTTAAAAAAAAATGATATTTTCCTAAAAAATGTTATTATACTTATTGTATTATTGTTTTGAAATTAATAAATGAAAAAATACATTATTTTACATATGATTAAATTCTGATATTCTGCATTGGTACCATACTTATTCTTCAGATGTATGGGTTTTTATTATTTTATAACAGAATGTATTGACATTCACTTCTATTATTCATTTTTTATTCATTAACATTCTATTCAAATATTTACTTTTATTTTATTATTAGACAATAAAAATCCCATAAATGTCATTATTATTTATCAAGGATATTTTTATTTTTTAAAAATTAATCATTTCAATATACGATGATTTATATTGAATTTTATTTGTTTATATGGGGAAATACTAATCAAATCTATATTCATTAATCAATACATATGTTTTATGATAAAGAACATTGTATTTGAATTTAATCGATTTTTCAAAATGTAAAATATGATTTTGACATATAGATATAGGTGGGAGTAGTTAAAGATACCCCTTCTATGCATCACTAGGCAAATGAAAAAATTAATAAGCTAGCATAGAATTAGTTGGATAAACAAGATTGGTTTGTACCCTGTATATTTAAACTCACTTGTGAATAGTTTTGGGGGTAGATATATCATGATCCCTAGTTGATGAAATAAGAAAATTATTCATTTCTATAATTAATAATTCATTTATTATTATATATTTTATTTCCCAATTATAATATCCCTTTAGGAATTTTATTCTCAATTTATTATTAAATGTCAAGTGTTTTTAGTTATTTACCATTCCATTTTGATTATGCTTTATCCAATTATTAAATTTATTTTATTGAATAAATTTTATTTTTTTAGATATTTTGCTTGATGTAATGATTATAATTAGATTTTCCCTTAAACCAACTTCCATGTTATATGTGATAACATGAATTCACATAATTAAATAATAATAAAATCATTATCAAATTAAGACTATTACTATAGGTAACATAATATGTGATAATATCATAAGAGTATTTTTTGAACTAAAAGGCGATACCAGTTCCTCACTCTAATGAGAACCCATAAGATCCATGATTGTATAATGAAATATATGTTGAATAAAGGAATGAAATAATTTTTTGGACATCAATGATACAAGATATCAGGGGTGAAGACTCATAGTAATTTGAGGAACCTTCTCTTTGTTTAATCTCATGGTAATAAATAGTATTGGATGTTATCATAAACATACCTGCAAGTAGTAAACCCGTATTTATTTGTGTCATTGAATTTTACAATATGTAGACATGTGTATTTATCTTAACATTATAATTTTATAGGTAATAATAATTTTAAGTACTATAATATGATGTATTTATGAGAATATTGAAAACATATGTTCATGGAGAGGTAAGATATTTTGTGTGCTTCAGGAGTAATATTACATTCATGAAAAAAGAGATTAATTATTTTTCACTTTTTTTATTTAATATAAGTTGATCTCCTGTACCTTTTTTTAAAATTATATACAGTAAATAAATTTATGGTCATGGTATTCTATAAGAATTTTTTATTTTATTAATTTCAAAGAAATATTTGTCTACAAATATGGTTTATGGTAAAAACATACAAAATTCATGATCAATAATATCATGATAGAGGTATTATATTACACATTAATCATCCATATGACATATTATTTCATTGTGGAATTAAATTCATTATCTATGGGTTCATCAGTGCATTACTAGAGGATAACATAGGATTCTACTGTGACCTGGAAAACACCACCATGAAATAGGCCTAAAGGGGTGCACACTAATTGAATCCAAAATATCAATTAAATAATAAATTGCTAATTATTATGTAAAAATAGGAATTTATATTACTCCAACATGTATTATGATATTTTTTATGGTTTTCATGGGTATATATATTTTTTCACCTTTTATTAACGTGAATATTAAATTTGAATAACATTTAATAAAGAAATATTTTTTTTGTTTTAATATAGTATTTATTTATTTATATTTGAATAATGTGGTCAAATTTATTTTTAAAAAATATATTCATTATTAAAATCTTTTAAATATAATGGAGGAATTGAAAAATATGTTTAATGGTCAGTTGAGAAATCATATATATTTGAATATTATATGATTAAATAATAATTAATTTAATTTGTGTGTTTAGTGCTTGTCATGAAATAATAATAGTTCTAATATTAATATAGTGATAGTGTTCAATAGGGATTATATAAATAAAAAAGGGTTCGTGTGGAAATATTATTTTTTATCCCTGTAGTTATATAAACCAAAATATATTATTTTCATTAGTTGGAAAATCCAATCTTGTTGTGCACAAAATCATCAAGAGAGAATCCTAAAAATTATCTCTAATGTGGCCTCTCCATGAATGATCTCAGGAAAAAAACTATGATCCACCTCTTCCCCCTACTTAACATTAAATAGATTAAATAGAACTAATTTTTGAAGTATTTATTTAGGTTATGTAAGATGAGTTGTGAAAGCATTAGGATCTATCATATAAGAACATGGATACTCATATGAAAACATTAAGAGGTTCATGGAATGCATGTGGAGCCCCATATGTGGGAATATCTTCTTCATTAATACAATTTAATGATAGTGAATCATAGTTATATTGTAAGATCAGTAAATAAAGAATGGGTTTTTCTCAAGGTAATTCATTAATTGATAAAATTAATTATAAATATTATGTAACAATTGTGGGATTTAATTCTAGTGATTATCCATAATATAATCTATTTCATTTAAAACCATTTATTATGGAATTTATCATCATTTAAATATAAAATTGATAATTTATTATGAAAAAAATCAATGTGGGGAATGCTCTATCCTATACATATACTCTTACCAAACATACATGTTGTATCAGAGTGTGGTCACCTAAATATTTATAATTATTTTAAAATCATTTATTTATCTATAAACTTTTTATTTGGTTTATATTATATTTTTATCATTTATTAATTAATATATCTATATCTTCGTTATTATTTTTCATTTCTCTAAAATATAATCAAATTGGTTAATTTAAAAACAAAATAAATTAAACGATCTCTATCATTGGTGTAAAGGAGTCTAGTAAGATAACATAAGAGTATATGCCATGTAACTCAGAGATACATGTTGTATACTAGTATTTAAATCACCCTTAATTATTTCTTTACAAAATCAAGAAGTGTATATTTATTATGTGACTTGAATTTATTTATACTACATCTTTTGACCAGGAAAACCAAGCATACTATAATCTAGAGTAATTAGTGAGTGACTTCTTTACATTAAATTTAGTTCTCTAGTCACTGTTTGGTTATTTATTACCATACAAGGACTATAAGACTATTGACCATGTAAATTTGATACCATACACCATGTATCCGATGTATATGACAAGAAAACCAATACATTCCTTCGAATAGATAAATTCTATGTTCCAAGGCATGTGCCAAAGATAGATATTAAAAATAAAACACTCATTGTAAATAGAAATGACACATCATGTACTTATAAAAAATTACAATAAATTGAAAACTAATTTATTATAATCATCTAACCTTCTCAACATGTGTTCCATGCATTCATTTAGTATAAAGTACACACCATTTTAATAGTTATAAATATATATATGTGTGTGTGTGTATAACTGTGAAATTAATTTCAGTTTAATGTTAAAATATGTTTTTCATTTATAATTCATATTATAGTAATTACTACATGTGTAGTGATTCATATCATTGTAATTAAATTTAATTTGTTTTTTTAATTATTTTAATTGTACACATAATTTAATTATGTTATAATTAAACTTTGCGACATATCACAAAAGTTAATAATATTTGAGTATAATACATGTTGGGTATTTCGGTAGGTACTAAATTATTCCTTCCAAGGTACACATTTTTATACATAGATAATTATAGATAAATTTAACTAATTTATTTAAAATTTGTATGGATTAGGATATCATGAAAATTCCAATTTAAATTGAGTAAATGTAATTAATTAATAAACTAAGGTAAAAAATGGATTCATGATAAATTCATCTTAAATGATAAAAAATTATAATTGAATGATAATTTTATTAAATGTGTAATTAGTTACATGCATAGGTATGATAATAAGGTTACAATAGACCATTATATCAGAATGGTTTCATTTATTGTATTATTAAATACATTGTTTTCATTTTTTCCTACTATCAGATCAATATTTAATGGAATGTATGACTGTTGTATAATTATGTAATCCCATTAAAAAATTCTTTATTTTACTCACATTCTTTTGAGTAATACAATATTAAATGGGTGGAGCTCCCAAAATAGTGTAGGTGGTTTATGTTTGCAATTGAGAAAATACCAATGTAAGAGAGATACCTAGATGGATAGATGGAATTATTTAACCTGAACCACCAATGGTTCAAGGTGTTTCCCACTATATCAATGGTTAGTTCAACATCAACTACATAAATTAACCATTAATTAATGTTTATTATTAAACTAGATTAATATTTTATTTTTATCAAGATTCATGTTTATTTCATTGTAGTTATTTTTTCATGATCACGAGAATTAATGAATTAAAATTCATGAAAGATAAAACTAAAATAAACAATATAATCCATAAATATTTTTTATTTCATTCTTATTCACTTATATAAATACACGTAATATTAAAAGTAATGGAATAGAGATAATAATTTGACTTTTTTCTCAATGATAAAAATCCAAAAATTGTATATATTATGTCGGAGTACCCTTCAACAACTACTATTAAAATCAAACCATAGTCCAAAATTCTTGACCAACCAATGTCTAGGTGCCTTTAATTTAAATTAAATTTTACCACGATGTTTTGGGTTAAAAATAAGTATTTGACATAATGGGTTGACTTTAAAATCATGGAATGGTGTAAATAAGAGGAAATGGTTATGTAAATAAATTTTTTGAATTTCATGATTGGGGAGTCTACTCAATAAATGATGGTAGTGTGAATTAAAGCAATTGGATTTTAGAATTCCAACCGAAAACCCTTCAAATTCCTTGAACGTTTAATGTTTGGTTGATTATAAGGGTAATATGGATAAATGACACAATAATTTCCATGAAATAAGATATAATGAATCCATTAGTTGGGGATATTAGGTTTTGATAGAATAGTTGGAGGGTAATAATTTTAATATTTATTTATTTTTCAAACTTTTGTCAGATAATGTAATAAAACTCTAATCATATTGTTTATAAAATAGAAATTAATGGTCATCAATAAAATCACCAAGATACATACATGATAATGATATCCTCATCACAGGAAACAATTTCCAATAGTGGAAATGACGCTTACGAATTATCACATGCTATGAAAGGAAAATGTATGTTCTAGAAGAACATTTTCTTGATGTGCATGTTAAAGAGGATATTGATAAAGATAAATCTAAACTATAAAAATATTTGATTGACTACAAAGATGTTAAATGTCACATTATATCATCCATGAACAATGATATTATGATGTATCATGAGTAAATTGATGTGTATACCATGATGCCTCACCTTTTGGATCTCTATCAAAAGAAGGTTGGAAAACGATATATGAGATCTTCAAAGCTCTATTTAACATAATTATTATAGAGTTTCCACCAATTTGGCATCATGTAGTCATGATTATTTGATTAAAATAACACTTAGATATTATAAGGATTAAATTAATAGAGGAGTTTCACACTAATTTCATACATCCCTCAATACCCAACTCATTCTTCTATATTCTTGATAATTATAACATGATCAGTAATGAGACGAGTATTTTGGGAAATATTCAAAAAATTATTCAAGTGGATAAGTACATAGGGAATGAAAAATACATGGTACTTATAGTGAATAATAAAATGGAGAACAATGAAAAATATACCAATACACATAACAAGTGAAAGTATCTCGCCCATTATCCTTTTACAATGAGTATGATCTAGAGGCAAGTTAAGGAAAGTGGAACCGTATTTTTTTCATGTTGAACGAAGATCCATTGGAATAATAATTACATATAGAATAAAGAAGAATATTAATGTCGGTTATTTATCTAATTAATTATTTCAATATCAATGAATTTTTTTTAGAAAAAACATGCTACAATTATATCTGTATCAAATTATAGGAACTGTGTTGCTTTAGAATGATTGCATGAGGGTATTTGGATTTGTGATATACCAATGGTGCATGGCTAGATTATTTAGTCATTAGTGACTTACAAAATTTATTTCCAACCATAATTATATTGTATTTAATTCATTATTTTTATATACCATGTGTTACCAATAAAATATTTTTTCCATGCCATGGTGATGATGGTTTTATTTTCATGTTGGGGAATAAATACTTTTTTGTATAAAATTAAACCACATGTTATGGTATGGTGCATTAAAATAATACTATATATTTTTTAAATTAAGAATGTTAATTATTGTAAATACATAAAAAAGTATTTTAACATGAATAATTTCAGAACCTATTATTATATCCCATTATTGGTCATGTAAATGAGAAGAGGTTGAGAAATCACAATCAAGGTGGTTATTCAGACTATTTTTATCTTAAGCTACATGAATGCGGTTATTCATGATAACACGGAAAATGAACAAACACACAATTGGGTAAAAGATTAAATAGAAACAAAACATTTCATATTGGTACGCACATATGTGTGAGCACCATTTATAGTACAATATAGAGTTTTGTACTCTTAGTTCATAACATTTACATATGACTTGTGTAGAGAGATAAGTGTGTATATATTGAGTAATAAGTCATAGTTCCCTGATAAATTAAAAGAATTCAAGAATGAATTAGAGAATCAAATGGGAAGGAATATATATATATATATATCAAACAAAACAATGTGGTGAATATATTAACCATGTATTTTTCTACTTCATCTATGAGTATGGAATTTCATATCATATTAATATAATTATCACATGATAGTGCAATGATATCAGTGAAATAAAGAAGAATACATTGTTATTCATTATATTGATGATGATCTGTTACAACATTTTTCCATTATCCTATTGAGGAAATTAATTGAAATCTGTGACATAAACATTAAACAAATTACCAAATAAATAGGAGAAAAAAATTCCATTCAAGTTATGGAAAAGATGGAGATCCCTATTGTTTCATACACATGTATTGGGTTATGTTGAATTTGTGGATTCCTTCTCAAGGAAAAGAATCTATCACCCTGTGAAAAAGACTATATATTTATATTGTATTCCTTAGAAACAATGGGATGCTGAGAATCTAACAAATCCGATACGAATGTGACTATCTCAATACATGAACCATTCATTGACAAGGAGAACATATACACAATGGGTATTGGGTGAAATATTCACATTAAATAATTTGATGCTTAATTTATACAAGATTTAGTATAGGAAGAGATTCCATACGTTTCCATGGAAGATGCAGATCTTGAAATTCATGTACTAAATAGGAAAAATAAAGATATAAAAGAACTAGAGGGATACAGTTTTCTAGTATCCTAAGAAGTACTCTACTTTTTAGTTTACCATGATTAAAATTAGTTCTAAGAAATGGAACTAATGATATCATAACTTTCATGTTGGAATAAATCCCTGAATTACGAAATAGATTCACTATATCAAAACAATGTTTTGGTTTTCGACCACTATTTGGTTGATGTTAACCCTGTGTCATGAAAATATTTATTCAAAATAAAAATATATAGGAAGGGAATGTAAATAACTAAAAGTATTATTCATTTTTAAAGGCAATTAACATCATCAAATAATTGATTTCGATGGATCATTTTAACATGTTTCCATGTTTAAATATTTCAGTATTCTCTTTATTAACGTATTTTACCATAACAATGAAATTTTTTAGATAAATTTAGAAACATCATTCCTTAATGAGAACCTACTAGAATATGGCTAGATGGTACATCCAACAGTGTTTTTGACTCTAGGTGATTACCAAATTATTTTCAAACTAAAATTTATATTAACAATCCAAGACATTGAACATTGGATTTGATTAAACTATAATATAATTTATTTCATTAAAAATGAATATTATCCATGTGTTCTCAAATGTTCTATTTAGAATTTTGTATTTATCCATTTAGTATATGTTAAATAAATTTTACATATTAGATAGGACATTCCAGAATTACTATCTGCAAAGGTCTAGTTAAACAAGTTATCCTCAAAGCATGTCATTCGTGAAGAAGGGAATATTATTGTGACCATGTTCATTCTTGATATATCAAATCAGATTATTTATCTATTTAAATGTACATACATTTACTCGATGCAATAGAAATTTCGTATTCTATAATCCATGGGGGGATTTGTTCTAGTTTAACATGGAATACATCATTCTATGAAAAGGCGTATTCAGAATGAACATGTGAAAGTGAGAACAAGTATTATCCAATACACATTTGTGATAGGGTCAATCATGTATGCCAAGTTATTTACTATTATTGATGTTTCTTATTCATTGAGAATGATTTGAATATATCCAAATGAACCAGGAGAATAACATTTTTATACCATTATGTTAATCTATTATTATAAATGTAGAATTAAGGAAATGTTCATGGTGTATGGAAGACATGTGGAGATGGTCATAAAGTTTATACTTATTATAATTTTTAAACAGATGAGAATGATATTATTTATATTCCAAAATATGTTTTCATTCTCCATGGTGAAATTTTTAGATGGTAGAGTTTAATGTATCTAGTTGTCATTGATTCTATAGCAGTGTACCAATATATATCATCTTATGATACATCAAAGAAATAAATTTGGATATAAATTGTTTTTGAAAGTTTTATGTGGTTTATAGTATTTAAGAACCTATAAAATTTTATTGTGATAATACTATAGAAGTGGATAATGAAATACTTCCAAGGTAACATTAAGGGATAATTAATGTTCTCTATAAGTATCTCATATTGAGGGATTATATTAATAAGGTTTATGTTAATGTAAGTAGATTCCCCATAAATGAAAAATATGTGATGCCTTTGTCTGAAGACCTAACTCAGTAGAAGCATGAGTATTTTATTAGAACTAAAAGACTAATGGTTGTTAGCAGTAGGCTTTAGTGTAATGTGATACGTTCGAGTAAGTCCATTAAAATTAATATTTTTGTACTTTATGATAACATGTATAAATTTTATTTAATATTAATAAACTCTTCATAAAATCATGATTTTTCTTATACGTAACATATTATGTGATAATATCGTAAGATGAGACAACAGATTGAAATGTCAAAGTAGTTCCCCACTCAGATTTAAACACATTTTTTCAACAATAGTATTATTAAATATATTTTCAAAAGACGAATGATATAGTTTGTGGGATACAAATGATACATACTATCAAGGGAGGATACACATAGGACATGGATCCACCCTCTCATGGATTACTACCTTGATGATATCCATTTTATGAAATTATGAGAACGGGGCCTACAAGTTTGATATATAGATTTATATGTATCATTAGATGTTTGTATTTGTAGATTATTGTATTAATCCCATGAAATATTTATTATTATTAATGTGTTTTATAAGTGTTATAAAATTATTTAACGATGAAAATTATGACAACAAATTCTCATGAAGTGGTTGGATATATTGGGTACATCACGAGTCATATATCATTACTGTAAAATTTGAGATTGGAATTTTGTCATCTGTTCTTTGATGGAAATTGATATCTGATTATATATTATTGAAATGATAGAGCCTAAATAAATCCATGTCCAATGTGTTTTATAGGCATGCTAAATTTTTAGAATGTCAATTAATGATACATCCAGTATATATGATGATGGAACCAGTATTCAATCAACATTATTTGAGATATCATTATAAATGAATTAAATTACATAGTATGCATGTGTATGAGGTTTTATTTCCTTACAATAATAAAAAATATCCCAATGATTTCCTTTGTGTGTTGCATGTTTCAAACCATGTAATTTCAGTTAAAAATTATAATTCCATTGAAAATGATGAATATAGTTTAGTACACTAAGTTTAAACAAAATATCATTTAAATAATATATTATTAATTTTTATTTAACAATTGGAATAAAATTTTATCTCTCATGTTATTTTATAATTATTTATGTTTTCAGGATTTCATATATTTTATCTCCTTTAATTTGAGTGAATATAATGTGAGAACAATATGAGTTTAATATTTATTTTTTATTTAGTGAATATAATATATTTTTATTTAATAGAAAATAATGTAGTGATATTTTTTTATTAAATAAATAATAACTATTTACTGACTCAAAAATATAATTGAGGAATGGTAGACCGGGTTTAATGGTGTAGTGAGAAACAATAAATATTCAATATTATTCTTCTAACTAATATTTAATTTATTTCACGAGTTTTGAACATTTAAAAAAATAATAATATTGTTATTACTTTATTTATGTGGTTTCATAAGGATTACAAAAATAATTAAATTTCTATGTGGAAATATTATTTTCAAAAATTAAAAATACATAAACCCAATAATATTATTTTTTATCAAGAGCCAATACATTTTTTATGCATAGTGGCATCCAATGGAAAAAATCTCAATGTAATATAGAGATCCCACTACAAAAATGAACTAATTAATTTAGATCATTCCTCCACTACCACTTCAATGTTTCAAGATAATAGAGAGGTCCCTTCCTTGAAGTTTTTATCGGGCTAATTAAATACGAATAATGTACGTGTTATGATCTGTGGTGGTATCACCGAGATATTCCTACAATATCATCTAGAAGATCATTAAACATTTTTGGGTTAATATTGGATGTTATATATACATTATTATTACCACACAATGACTTTACAATGTAGATTTTTTACAAGAACAATCAATGAAGATTGAATTTCTCACATGGTATATATTTGATTTCAAAAATTTATTGTAAATAATATGTTAAAATATAGTGCATTAGTTATACCCATTAACCAATATCTATATTCAAGTATTTTATTTTATTAATCCTTGAATATATCTTTATGTAAATGGTAGATTAATCATCAGTCATGAAGAAAATCAGCATTGGGCATTCCCAATATGATGCTTTCCCTCCACCCTAGAACCTTAAATTGCAGTACATGACATTTATTCGATGATATTGTCTCTAGATGGAATTGCATCCCATTTAATTGATTACAGGGAATTCTTGTTCAGTTATTTAACTTTCCACTTTTATTATTCCAATTGATTCATTATTTCTCCAAATATTTGTAACTCATACTTATTATTTGAGGTAAAACATATTATTTTTCCATCCATAAGGATCCACAATGTCAATAATGATTAATATGAAAGGATATTATAGAGGAAAAAATTAAACTGTAAAAAAATAATGTGGTAATTTTTGTATTTAAATATAATGAAATAATAAATGTTTTTATAGTTTAATAGTCCAAATATACGATTTGGTCATTCTAGAAGTTATTTCATGTATCATAAGGCAGTGAAATAAAAGAGTCACTAACTTAAGGCTAATAGTGTGGGGGAAATTACTATTTGTGGAAGTGTATGTTTTTAGAGTCCTTTGGAACTATATTTATGAAAACATAGATTATGGTTTGAAACATTATGATAGACATTGAGGATATGTAAAGATGAACATACTAATGATTTTCTATAGAAGTTATTACACTGTTATTAACTGGAAATTGTACCCATATTGATACTAAATGTCAATGTGGTTATGGAATATAGGAACATAGTGGTTAAAAACAATAAGGGATAACTAAGAAGGATCTAATCATAACCTAGTGCATGAAAATTCACATTACTATAAACATGGACGGAAAATCTAGGGGGATAATCTTATGATAATTGAAAACTTATTTATATAACATTATGATATATTTGAATAGATACTGAAATTTAATTGTCTATGATAAATTTAAGATTCTCTAGATTGAAAAGAAGGTGTGTCAAAAGAATACTAATTTTTTCTGATGTGTGGAAAAGAGTTTCATAAAGGAATGAATTACAAAGGAATATTGCAGAGTATAATGGAAGGAACTAAATATACTCCTTGGGATCCATTTATAGATTGATCTCTTAAATATGGGGAATCTTGAAATTATATGAGTCAATGAAGTCTTATAATGTGTAAACCCTAAAATAGGGAAGTGACTATATAGAAATAAAAAGGATAAAGTATTTATGTATTAAGATTAAATAAATAAATTTTATAATTATTTTACCAATGTTATTTTGGACATAAGAATTATGAAATTCCAAAGTGTTTTTTTCATTTCTGAATCATATGTTTCTTCATTAGTTTAGTAATTATGGATTCTATTATGGGTTTAAGAGTTTATGGATTATCAAAATTTCAATGTACTAAAAACAAAATTTAGGTTTTATAGAACTTATTCTCCCATGATTAAATATATACTGGATGAAATATATATAAAGTATGTGTTTTTGTTGAAAAGTTATTAGAGTAATTATTCTGTTCAATTTATAGACATAATTTTATGTTAACTAATAAAAATTATGTTTAGTATGATCATTAATGACATTATAATAATAGTCAAATAAGATTATTAGACATTTCAGAACAAATAATATGTATTGAAAACAAAGAAAGGTTATTTAATGATAAATTTTATTAAGGGGATGTTCATCAATTTTTTCTATAATGATATTGGAGTTTTGTTAATATAGTTATAGAAATGTATAAGCCACATATATGGTGACAACCAATCTTTTTTGGAAAAGCTATGGGGATTGAATCAATGACCAAATGATATTATGTGTTTAGCACATACCTCTAAAATAAATGTTTTATATGTTAATATGTCACTTTCATTGTTAAATGATCTTATTATTAAATATTAATGAATAACTGGTAGTGTTAAAATTTATATTTACAGATAAATGTGTATATTTATTTATATGTTCTAACCAAATTGGATCTGGAATGTTTTTAGTAAAACAATGAAATACTAGACCCAATTTTACGAACATTATGATTTGTTAAATGTGAATTGTTTTTCTTCACTTATAAAAAGTAAATTTTTTTATATTCATTTCATAGAGTAGATAATGAATTGTGAATTGAATGAATCACATAAAAAGGATGAAATTCTTCCTAAAAAATAGAAATTTTTTGAGTAAGTAGATTTCATGACATTATTAGACTGTAAAATAATTCTACAAAATTAGTAATATCATTTTAAAAATATTATCCTTATATATTAATATCCGATGAATCATATTTCCTTTTAAATCATAACAAATATAAGGTTATGAGGTCCATGACTTTCCACTAATCTTTCAGTTTCATTGCTTAATTACCATTTTTATTATATATATTTTTAGTACTATTATTCAATTTCCATGTCATTACATCCCACCAATGTTCTGTAATATAAAAAAGGTGATGTGTTATTACATATTAAAATTTCACTAACCTTTATATCTTTAAAGGAATATATTTTATAACTTTTAAAATGATGTTTTTTCATCAGTGGTATTTCAAAAATCCAATCCCTTGATGACTATGATCATGTTCAAATTATGAGAGAGAAATTTATTAATGTTTAGGATAACTTGACCCAAACAAATATTAAATAAATTTTCTATATATTACATGACACATAAAATAGATCATAAAAAACCAATTAAACAATTTCTATAAACATAATCTCTTCCATTTCTTGTGAAACATAGATCCCCAAATAGAAATGAATAGTAATATAGTATACCATTTTAAAACCGACATTAAATTGATTAATATTAATAATACAAACAGAATTATATAAGTTATTGTTTTCAATAGATTATAAATAAATAATTAATTATTTAAAAGAGAAATAAATTATTTATAGAAAACAAAAATTTTCCTCAAAGACATATTAGTTTTACCTTTCTAACATAGTTTAAAATTAATTTTTACATTTTTAGAATATTTTTTTTTTCAAAAAGTAAAAAACATATCAATATAATCATATTGAAATTACCTTTGGGTGTCTTTAAATGGTTTTTATATAATTTTTTTTCATGTATATTGGAAAATTTAATTAAGAAATTACTTTTAAATTAATTAATTTATAATGATAAAATATATTGTTAAGTGTTTGTAATATAAAATTATCTAACTTTCATATCTATTAATATTTTTTTGGACATTATAATAATTTCTTTATTAAAATTTGATTTAAAATCCTAATAAATATGGGAACATTTTCACTTTAAAAACCATCATTCTCATCACACCTTTAAGATATAATGGAAAGAAAATTTTATCAATATAATGAATGTGGTTAGTTGGGTCCCCAAAAATGTAAATACAACATGATGAAAAATCCATCAAACATTGTATAATACTAAATGAAAACCCAGAAGTGCACTGGAGAATGTTTCTATGGTATGTGGCCATAGAAAAATCCATTCGCAGACTGACACTCCACCTGGAAATCCACTACTTCATGAACCTCCCACAAAATAAATAGTTTGAAGAGGGAGACAGTGGTGTCAATACCTCCAAATGAAACTGAATTCATTTTTCGGAGGGATGTGGTAATTTACACCCCCACAAATAATGGTCCCTCATGAACAAAGTATTTCTCATGTTTAGATTATGTTTCCAAATCCTGTAAATGGAATCCCCTTCTAATATTGTCCCTTTTAGGTTGGTGCCCCCTCCATGTGATTATAAAAAATAATCCTTGAGGACCATAACTGAGAACTAGAAATTATTGTGGATGGTATCTTCATTCAATATTAAAAGGTCCTCCGGAGGGATCAAAGAAGATAGCTCAATGAAAAACATGACGTACATGTGAATGATCGTGAGGTGGTGCTAGCGAAATACCCACAAAAGAAAAAGACCGTCACCGATTGAATACACTAAACCATATGTGGGTGGCTCATAATAGACTCCATCACTCAAAGTACATGTGGAATAACCACCATATAAGATAATATGTGTAAGAACTATTGTTTTTTAATTGGGGAATTCATTTATGAACATGTGGATGGAATAAATTGCTTCGGGAAGACCCCATATTTTGATGAAACATCATGGGAAATCCCCTGTGGGTTCTCTTTAGTAGAAAAACCATATTGCCAGCTCATTCTATTGAACAACCCTTGCTGGACAATCCATTACAAACATTCATTTCTATATGATGCCTCGCAGATGACACTTTTTAAGAAATTTAATGAATAAATTTTCTGCAAGGATGGTTTCTTTGTTGATATCCCTTCACAAGAAATCCTTTTCAAACAACCCTTTATGGAAAACCATTTATTCCATATATTTTAGGGATTGGTCAATGACATTTTCTGTTTCACCATTATCCCACCTGAACAACCATCCCTTTAATACAATGAGTCGAACTAATCCTCATGAAATTCTCAAAAACCGATCACCCACATCCTATTCGTTGATGATATAGAACGCCTTATAAATAACTGTATTAATTTTTCATACATGCCCGATCACATCCTTTCCATTAATCAAACACTGCATCCCATGTGATTTTGGATCTTTATAAACCTGAATGTCCATCATAAATGGAATAATTGTGTCCTAAGGACACTGTTCCTTGACTATTTAAAATATACCCCTGTTGGATATGAATAATTTCACTAAAACACCAATCAACCAGATATAAATTCATCCTTTGGAAGGAATTTTATTACATTTGTACACCCCAATGGCTTATAAGACTTGTATTATTTTTCCTGATACATGAATTCCCAAAATCAGGGTCTACACTTTCCTTCCCTCTCTTGTTCATGGAATGTTATAATATCCCTAACTAATTATCCTCAAATTAATTAGGGATTCCAAAAAATGGTGCTCACCATATGAACGTAAAATTCAATACCACAATTCATCCTGAACACATTACATTAAACTGTATGGAATTCATCCAGATCACATGAAATTAAACTATATAGTATTAGTCCCTAAATAATGACATTAAAATTTGATTCCACCATCTGAGATAAATGAATTTATATAAAATTCAATGGGAACTCTCACTAAAGTAAGAACATGCCCATTCTTGCAGAAGGCATTGATCTTCACCTTCTTCATCTCGCTCTAGGATATATCATGTCAGTTTTAATAATATGTCTATCCTAGATATCAAATCAATTGAGGATAAGGGAACCCTAAAAGCCCTCACTCATTCTCTCTCTTTCTCTCCATTTTTCCTACTTCACAATCCATCATTAGATAATGAAATATCATGCCATCCATAGATCCAATGATTCCTCTTATTTCTCACACTGAGTATGACTCATGTGTTCTAAGAGGTCAGTGGATATAAATAAATATTCCTGATCTCAGAACATAAAAGTTCCTCTTATTTGGTATAAGACACCATCAAATCCTCTCAAATGGGTTAAATCTATGCGTAAGTACCAGTCATGAGGAAATTAATGGACCTCCTCTAAGGTGTTCGACCCACTGAAACCTATCTATGATGAGTTTTATTCCTAACTAACTGGGATACATAGGAATCCTCCTTGAGGTCCCCACCCAACACCCAAATCACCCTAATTTTATCTAGGCCACATCACTAGTAGGGTCACTTAATCAAGTAGACTATATCTTGTCTCAGTATCTCATGACTCTTCCACATATTTTCTACACTATCATTGATTGGAAACCTTTCTCTTGATATTAATTATCATATGATTTTAAACTCCATGGTAGATCTTAATAACACAATATTAAATTATGACGTGTCTAGTTGAGTGACACTGAATTACATGGGTTTTGACTCCACTCATGAGGATATGTAGGAAGCACATTTCATGGGTTTGATCAAAACAAAAAAATATTCCTTCACCTAGGATGATGGGAAGCTTTAGAGCACTACATCACATGGAATAAAAGCAGCATCATCCCATTCAATAGCTAACGGATATCTAATTTTTCGGCTAAAGGGTAACATTGATGAAAAAATATTGATACATAAAAATCCATATATCGATTAAATACATAAAATACATACAGATTATTCTAAACCTATGGGTAGTTATGGTCAGTTGTTTACTAGGGGTAATCAATGCACACATACTTGGGAATGAACAGAAGTTTCACAGACATATGAACTTGAGATAAATCGATAAGCGAGTTCCGTAATAGGAAATTGTTCCCTATAAAAGGGTGTGTTGTCCTCTAATTCACATCTTATCGACCAATGTGAGTTCATTGTTACAGTTGGACTTAGTACCCAATTGTTACATGCCATTGGGACATAGGACCGTGAATCATGGATAGTAGAGGCCTTGGACATTTTTGGCTCCCCATAAAAAACTTATTGGAGATTTTCAAAGATATTTTATCTGATATCAGTGATTGCACTCCATTTAACCTCATGAAGACATCTATTCAGGCTACAAAATTTCCTTTGATGATGAAAATGGAAAACTGATATATGAATCGTGACTAAGATACCTCCTTCATAATAAAAAAAGGATATAATTATAGCGATATGACCCAAAATCCCATAGATGGTGTCTACTATCAATTAAATTTCCATGAATACATGGAATCAATCCCCAGTGGGATAATCAATTTATTATTCTTTGTAAATTAAATATATATATAATTACTATATTAAAAATTAATAAACTAATTAAAATATATATTTTTTCTTTCAAAATAATTATCATTGAGGAAAACTCTAATACATATAGTAAATCCATACGTATCATTCATACTAATCTACCTGAATTCCTAGTCAAGGAAACAAAAAATGGGGGTGATAAAATGATCAGTAAGGGTTTTTAAATAAGATTAAATAATGGATCAATATTAATAAATTAACAAGGAATGTTAAATAATAGATAACACTCACAATTAAAAAAAAATATATAAGTCAATATCAATAGGGAAAGGTAAGAAACTAGAACTCATTCCATATAAATCCATAAATTGATATTGAAATGTATCCATAGATATTTCAAAGAAATATTTCATGGATATGTAATAACAAACTCCTAGAAATTAAGTGCATCCATAGAAATGTCGACACCAAATCTCATGGATGAATTATAATTGTATATAAATTTTGAGAAATCATAATTATTGGAAACCATGTTTCTTAAGTACATGAAACCATTACTCTATATACCTTTCACAAGATGGTTTATTGCATATGATGTAAAAACCCTTCTGAGATGTCTAGAAAAATGACTCATCCCATGAGAGTTTTTATCAAACTAGGGGCCAAAAATAACCAGGCCACACTCATGTCATAGTAGTCCAAAACGTTCCTCATATATCCAAAAATCAATTTAGCGATGTGCCTTATCAAATATCTATTTTTTATAATAGATAAATATTTATCAATATTTACCCATATTATCCAATAAAATTCAATGTAAATATCATATGTGAAATATTTTATGGTTCAATAAATAATTATATCCCTGAAAAATGAATTCATTTTTAGGGAAATTTTAATGACGAATGATCAATGGAAATTGAATATTTTAAGTGCAGATAAATGAATCAAGGAACTGAATTTGAGTACTATCCTTTACATAATAAATAATGAACCATCTAGATGAATAATAATGATTGTACTAATAAAACATAACCTATGTTAAGTAAAATAAATGGTTGTGGTCTCTGATGAGTGGGAAAATTATAAAAATATATTTTAAAAACATTTTTGAAGAAAAAATATTTTTGTTTTGATTAACCATTTGAAAATAAATTCGATTGAAATTTTTAAAAAAAAATTTATTTCATTAAAAATAAACCTTTAAAAAATATTGGGAAGAATTTGAAAAATTATGGAAGACATATCTATACTTTTTCTATGAGGTAAAAAGAAACATTCCTTTGGCAAGGTAAAAAGGATTAAAAAATACATTTTTTGGAAAGCGACAAAATGATTCATTTTAAAACACTTGTAAAAGAAGAAAGTAATAAAAATTTCATTAAAAATAATTTTAAATGTGTTTTTAAAACATTTTAATAATCCATGTGTTTTTTGAAGAAAATAGGATCTCTAACTAAAGAGATAGATGATGTTAGGTTTTTATAAAAGCATTCCCTAAAACACATTGAGTGCCAATAAGTGAAAAAATAATTCAAAGACATGATAATGGACATGAATCACCATATAAAAATGAAAATAATTTTTAAAAATATTTAATATATTTTCCTTTCATGGAAATACCATCGAATGATCAATAATGATATTGTTTAGGAAAATAATCATTAAATATTCAAAAGTGTCCCATACAATTTTGAATCATTTTAGATCACAAACTTCATGAAGGGATAATACTAAATTTAAGAATTAACTATAAATTAGATTAATTAAATTATGATATAATATACAAAAATTTGTAGTAGATTCACCACCCTAAATATTTAAGTGGGGAACACGAAATTTATCTCACAGATATAAAAAGTGAAATGAGAATACCTTACCATCTTTTCCTTTTTGGTGAACATCCCTCAGATTATTGTATAATAAACTTATTTTAATTTTATAATTTATTGGGCAATTTTTTTCATTATATAATTACTTTTATTTTACTTATTACTATGTTTTATACATAATCCTAATTTTATTTAACATTGAGAGTTTTGACAAAATTCGGTTTATTTGTCAAAACAGAATTGATAGGTCATCTATGCTCAAAAAGTTAAATATATAACATCTCTAGAACAATAATTAGGACATAAATATTATATTTATATATAAAATATACTTTTAAACTCTTTCTTATATTTGTATATGATAAAAACCAACATTAAAACATAGGGACGGTAGGTCGTACGTACGAATGAGTAACATTCTCATTTTTTCAATGATCATTAGGGAAAGATGATAAATATAATTATATATTTCCAGAATGATCATAAATTCATTAATACAATATTTTTTATTCAAATAAAATTATATACAATATTATCATGAGGCCAAATGAATATCATCATGTCGATGTGGTGGTAGTCCACACGTCCATGACTAACATAACTTTTAAGTGTGTGAAAGTATAATAATGAATATGATATATATATATATATATATATCCAGAAGTGTAATTATATCATTAATATAATATATATGTTTTTAGGTCTCATATTTTCAATTATAATCTTCCACTATACATTCCATGGTTGGTCTGAATGAATCATATCCATTTGAGGGATCGTTAGTCCACACTTCCTCAAACAATGTTATCGTATTAGTGAAAAAAGGTAACATTAAGGGAATGGGTAGTAATATAATAAAATATGATTAAATAAATAATCAATATAATATATAATATAGATAAATTTTTTTTCATCATAATTCCCTAACAATGAATGTTGGAAATATAGAAATGATCAATCATCTTTTAGTCGGGTAGTAGTTTACCATACACAAAAACATACTATTTATTATTCATTATATGGAGGTGTATGTAAGTGTAGTAAAAAAGTCATAAATAAAAACATACTATTTTATTTATGATACATGTAATGTTATGTTGGAATATAATAAGAAGAGTATAGGGAGTGTTGAATTTTAATGAAACTAAAAATCAAGGGAGATAATGTTATCTATTAATTGGGTAACTTATTTTGTATTATACCAAATGATTCCATGAATTTTGTTATGTCAAAGGATTAGAATATAGTATTTTGGGAGATATTTTGGGAGACAACATGGATAGTTTTCGTATGTAGCAATGTGGCTTGAGAAAATTGGGGAAGGTGGAGTGGTTGTGGCCATTTATAGGGAAGGAAAATTACTCACATGGAATGTTTTGAAACAAGTTAGGTGTACACTTGTATTTATGTAAATAATGTAACGAAAAACCAAGAAAACTAAATGATGGAAGATTAGATTCCTAATTATGGAAATAAAATTGGGTTTTTACATGTTTCTAGGTTATCTAGGCCATTAAATAAAAGGTTTTGTCCATTTTTAATCATACTTAAACCTAAATCACTAGAAATAATTTTAATCACATTCACTAATCATTTTGATAAAAAATATAGATAGTATTATTAGGAAAAAAAATAATCCTAATTAAATTTTTTTATCAATGTTTTTCAAAATTCATATCAAATAAATGCAAAATTTTAGATTAATGATAATCTTAGAGACATACGGTTTAACTGGTTTTAGTAGAAAAATGTTCTCAGGATTGTTATATTTTTATATACAATATCAAAGTGAAATTGTTTCTAATGACCTAAAATTTATTATTATATTTATAGTATAACTAATTTTAGTTTATAAAATAAAATATAATTTAACAATAGTAAATAATTAAACCAAAAAAAATTTTTAATTAAAATGCAGTATTTTTCACTATTTATCAAAAAATGTGGTCAATTAAAAAAATAAAAAAATTTACACCAGGGTAATTTTGACAATATAAATTCAATAATAAATATTAGTTTATAAAATGAAATTTATAATACTTTAAAATTTAAAATTTAATATATGGTCACCATTTAATTGCATTAAAATTGCCTTTATAAAAATATAGCTTTTTATGTGTGAAATATGGTATTTTCTAATCATATGAATATAAAACGCAATGAATAAATATAAAATATATTTTATTGAATATATTTAATATATATTTAATGAAAATACTTCACTAATTGTAATTTGTTATATTTTTACAGTAAAAAAGCTTTGAAAGAAAAAAAATATTGATATTTGTTTTTATTTCCAATTTGTTCAAGGATTCATTATTCATTAATTGGTATCCCATGAATTAATTTTCTATAAACCATAAATTTTCATAATTTAGTTAATAATACTAATATCCTATAGCATAATGGCTAGGTTATATCATATTATATTAAATAATAATATTTTAATAATTCTTAGTTTTTTGGTGAAAGTTAGTTTTGCATGTAATGAAAGCTATTATGGAATGTCTCTCTTGTGTGTAATAAAATCTATCAAGGAAAGAATCTCTTGTTTGTTACACAATTTATCGAAGAAGGAAACTATTGGGTGTAATCGAAGCTAACTCATTGTTTAATTCCTTACAAGCTATATCATGTGTTTGTTTTTTTAAAATAGAAAATATATAGTACAGTCTCGGGTTATTATATTACTTTTTTTATTTTTTGTTGTGTTTAATAAAATATATTGAATGAAAGTTTATAAATTAGAATTTATGGGGGATAATTCTTCATACCTTAGTAAAATTACTTCCTCTCAATTTAAACACAATCATGGTGGTAGATTGTTTGATACTTCCTATGTTTGAAATCCCAAATCATGAGAAGGGTTCATAATAAATACATTATAAAATAGAGAATGTTATGTAAAAGGGTCACATGGAATACTATTTATCTAGGTTTCTATATATGAGACCATTATTAGAATTTTGTGATCCATACATGGATGAAAAGTGTAATTATATATGGTTAGTGAATGATATCATCAATAAAAAACAAGTGATTTAGTAATATTATGTTGACTTCCTTAGAGACATAAATAATTAATGATTTTATAGGATAACAGTTAAATAGAAATTATGGTATTATGACAAAATTTTATTTAAATGTTATTTTGCTGACATTGGGAAATTATTTAACATAATATGAATGTAATGAAATATTATTTCAATATTGTTTTTAATTTCATATGAACAATCCTATATATTGGATGTGCATCAATAAAATTATAATTCATCCAAAAATCAATTTTTATACATGTGGTTTTGAAATACACTTCTATGGGATCATAAGGCCCATAAATGTGTAAAACATTCAACTATTTTCGTTTAACTTTCTTCCAAACCAAATATAGTTATAATGTTATTCTCTAATCCTAAAATGTGATACTACTGGTTCAACATTAATATTTATTTGTTAATTTTATTAACTAAAAACAATTAATAATTCACCATGACCTTACGTTTGTCATTGGTTGGTAGGAAACCCATACATTCCTTTGGCCATGGGTTCAAGAAGGATAAATTTTCCTTAATTGATTGGTTGTCACCTGACACACATGTTTTCCTCATCTAAAACCGTATTAATACAATTTACAAAATAAATTGATATATAACGTTGAAATAAGTTTACTCACTAAAAAACCTTTTAACTAAGGTTTTCAATACAACATCAATACATAAATAATTCACCCATATTCTTCCACATATGTCCTTTTATGGTCTAGTGTTTACTGATAATATAATTCATAGGACATCTAAACCATGACACCTTATCATTAATCTAAAACACATTTTGTTTAAACTAGATTATTCATTATTATTATCTGTAATGGATTATAATGAAAAATTGTATTATCCTAAAAAATCCCCTGAGAGAGTTGAACTTGGTGCGCCCTAAGGAATATTGTCATGTACCAGGTTGCCCCCTGTCAGGCCTAGAACACCTTATCTAAGTTTTTACTCCTTGGATCATCTGTTCGAGAACAATATAAACTTGTATTATCTAGACAAGGATGTATTTCTAGGAAGACCCACATCATATATAATTTACATTTGATCTATGATTTTCTACTATAATAATTACAAATTATACCTTAGGGTTATATTCTCTAACATACATTTTCTTATGTATAGTTCCCAAGGTTTTTAATAAAATTCATTTTATTCTAATTTTAGCAACCCAACTTGGAATCCTAGAGCCGATGTCTTCTATTAATTACATTGGAATAATTACAATGAATTATTCCCTAAAGGTATGGTTAGTTTAATTGTCTTTTCAAAACCGAAACATAGATGAATATTGTATTTCAATTGAATACACTAATTACAACATAATTTTTCCCTTTCTAAATAAAATACATTATGGATAACTCTAATCCATCTAGTATATACATATATATCATTCATAGTAAGATTATTGGATTCACAGGTAATGAAATAAAAAATGTTGAGATCAAATGCTTTGCAAGGGGAAGTAAATATGAAGCAATAATGATTCAATAGAAATAAATTAACATAGAAATTTTAAAAATTGATAACACATGACATTGAAATAACTCAATAATAAAATATAATTATGGAAGGTTAGGAATTTACAACTCATCCCATCTAAATAAATAAAATAATAACACAATGTATCAATATATATATCAAAACCAAATCACATCTATAAATAATAAATGATGATTTAAAATGAACTTCATAAATATATTTTTCAATTAAAAATATCATTGATGAATAATAACTGAATATAAATGATGGAAATGATTAACCATTAGATGAAATGTTTTCTAGGTACATGGTACGTTTACCATCAAAACCGTTCACAAGATGGTAAAAAAAATGCAGGGTAAAAACCAATATGAGGTGTCAAGACAAATGAATCGTCCCATTTGACAATAAATGCATCAAGGGGATATCAATAACTGGGATCCCCCCACGTCATAATAATCCAAAACATTCCTCATATATTGAATAATAAATTTAACAATTTTCATCATCAAATATCTGTATAGAGTAAGAGATAAAATTTTTTCAATATTGAAAAAAATAATAAAATAACATTGAATTAAACACTATAAGTGAAATTGTATACAGTTCAAGAAATAACTATATCCATGAAAAATTATATCAATATTTTTGGAAATTTCAATGTCGAATTATCATAAGAAATTGAATATTTCAAGGTTACTAAAAAGAATCAAGGAATTGTATGAGAATATTAACTTTCGAAAAATAAAACATAAAAAATCAATAGAAATATTAAGGATGGTATCGATAAATCATACCCCTAGTGGAGTAAAAAAAAGGGTTGTTATCGTTGAGGAATAGAAACATTATAATGGTATCGTTTAAAATAATTTTTGAATAAAATATCACACTATTTTGACAACCAATTTGAAATTAAATTTGTTATTAATATTAATTTTTAAAATGGTTTCCAATAAAAACAATCTTTTTATTCAATATTGATAATATTTAGGGAAATGACAGCTGACAAATCCAAACATGTCATATGTTGTAAAAAGAAACATTTCATTTGCAATGTAAAAAGGGTTATAAAAATGTCTTGATCAAAAATCGACGAGAAAATTTCTATGAAAGAATTTTTAAAACATAAAATGGTTAAAAACATATTCACCAAATTATTTTAAAATAGCTTTTAAAAAAATAAATTTAAACTTGTTTTTAGAAGAAAATAGGTACCCTGACATAAGATATAAATAAGGTCATGTTTTCTTAAAATCATTTTAAAAAACACCTTGAGTACCAAAGAGTTGGAAAATGATACTAATAATTGAAAATAGACATGAATAAATAGATAACAATGAAAGGGTTTATTGAAAAATGTTAATATATTTTCCTCAAATGTATATATCAATGAAATATCAGTAATGTCATTATTGAGGAAAATAATCATTAAACATGCCCAACTATTCCATACCACATTGAAACATTTTAAATCCTAAACATCATGAAGGAGTAATATTATATGAAACCATTAAATAGAATGACAATAAATTAATTAATTATATAATATATAAAAAAATGTATGTATATACACAACAAAAAATATGTAAGTGCTGAACAAGACATTTTTCTCACGGATAAAAAAATGTGAAATGAGAATCATAAACCTTATATATCCTTCTTGGTGAAGATACATTAAATTCATGTATAATAAAAATATGTTAATTTTCCACTTTCACGAGAACCTTCATCATGTTTCCTATAATTTTATATCACTTATTACAATTTTTCATACAACTACATAAAAATAATATTTACATTGAGTGTTTTGACCAAATTCGTTTTATGTTTCAAAAAAAATTGGTAGGTCAACTATAGTCAAAGGGATCATTATATAACATTTAATAATTATAATTATAAAATAATTATCATATTTATAGATCCATTTTAATGTTATCATTAATCATTAAATATTTTTTGAAAAATAATCCAACATTACAATCATGGAGACGATGGGTCATACATACGCCTTAGTAACGTTATAATTCTTCTATGATCGTTATAGAAATAAGGTCAATATATTTATATGTAGAGACCCGTATCTTGACGTACATTGACATTACATTACATTTGCGGAATACTTAGTACATAACAAAAACACACACACAAGGATCGTAATAGTTTAGTGTCTTTGGAAACTCGGAACGTAATCTTCTAATCGTGGTGAAAGATCTTCAACATCTCCTATAAAGATCTTCCTTTTTTTACCTAAAACCTTTCTTTATATCCTGGGGAAAAGAAAACATAAAAGGGTGAGCTCAAATGCTCAGCAAGGGAAAATAAAGGAAATAAAAATCATATCATATCTTTTTGAAAATCAAAACCTGCAAAAGAGATCATAATATCTTATCATGGAATAAATCATAGAAGTGAAAATGAGATCCCCATAATCATAACATAAGACTTGAAACTTTGTGGCATGCACACATAATCATGGAAAATCATTTCTTGTTAGTCATGACTCATTGCCAAGACTATCTTAGTGGACAAAGTCCCTTTCTGAATCGAGTAACCCTCGTTTCAGTCCTGTTTCACTGAACTGGTATAACCTACCATTTCAGCCATGTCTATCTCATGAGATATAAAATCTTTAACCAATGCATTGGAGGGAGATATAGGTCACACCCATCTTATAATGAATCCTTTCTTATGTGTGCCACATAATCATAAACCATACATCATAGCGTAACCCATGTAATAAAAATGGGATTCTTAAACAACATGACATCATAAACAATTCATATAAGATAAAGGAATTCATAAAAATGTTTCCATCACAACATAATCAAATCCATGTAATAATAGGGATTAAAACAGAACCCTTTTATTATCTTAGATGGAAAATAATTTTGATAAAATACTTGAACTCCATTCTTGAGGAAAATATCCTTTCTACTTTAAAAATCACTTTTCCTTTCTTAACATGTCATACAATTATAAACTAAAAGAAGTTGATTAAAAATAAACTTGAAAACTTGTAAAGGAAGCTTCTTGGAAATAATGTTTTAAAAATCCATTCATGCCCTATAAGTTAAAAAAAACATTCTTCGTACTTTTGTCGGAAAAGTCAAAAAGTACCTCGTATGAAAAACGACAAAAGATTCCTTTCACATCTTTTACTAAAAACTCACCGAAGGGTAAAAATAGATTTAAACAATTGTAGGTGGATTTAAATAATATTACATATTGATGAAACATGGATGTGGATGATAAAATACACCCCAGTAAATACCAAAGTATAAACAACCTCGGATAAAAATGAGATTGTGATATTTCCCTTACCTTAGGTCCGATTTGCTTTGTTCGTGTCCGAAGCTCCTGTATAATGGTTTAAATAATGTTATTGACTTATTCCAGAATCATACATATTGATATGATATCATATATGGTCATATTATTAGCTTCTTGTTAGTAATATTTCATTGTTACTTGTTACTCGGGTCTTTATAACTTTTTGTTCTTATGCGTGTTTTGTCGAATAAATTCTTATTCTTATCTTTAGGTTATAGATAATTCATTTACAGAAAGGTATTAGTGTATTATATACCATATTCATTCATTCAATTCATTTATATAATCACTATGAAATGAAGATCATGTAGAACGAGTCGCATCACATCGTGGAGACGGTATTCCGTACGTACGCACAAGTGATGATATCGTTCCTATGATCGTGGAATTGTATTGGAGTATATATATATTATTTCAGTATCAATATTACTTCATAATAATCATATATAGTTACTCATTACACCATTATACCCATCCTTGTAAGGTGATGGTGGAAAATAGATTACACCACGGCGTGGAGACGGTATTCCGTACGTACGCACGCGCGGTGATTTCATTTTACCGTAGGATGGATAGAAGGTGAATTAGGGTTGTTTCATATTTATAATAACATATCAGTATGTAAGTAATACTTATGTTATTACTTTATCATGAAACAACTAAAGAAGAAGAAGTTGAAGAAGAAATAAATTGAAAAGATCGGTAATGGATATTACCTCTTCTTTGGAACGCCTCTTTGAATCCTCCACTTAAGGAACTAAGATTGGTCTTTGGAGAAGACCAGGACCTCTAGGATTATTCTAGGGAAGTGTAGAGGAGAAAATGGCAGGGGTTGGCCGAGCTTGAGTGCTCAATTTGGTGTGAGGAGGAGGGGGAGGAGGTGCCCGTTTATAAGGGAGGAGAGGGGCACCTTAGGAATATCTCAAAATATTATTTTATATTAAAGTCAAAATCGGTTTATAATGGTTCCAAAGGGTCTTATTTCGAAGCTAAAGTGGGGATGGGTCGAAATCCTATCAACCAATAGGATTTATACAAGTTTAGGGTATTATTTTAACCTTATCAATTAGATTTAACTCTAAGTTAATTAATTTAACTTTTACCGTGTCTTTTTGTTTTATTTCACTATATGGTTAATACACTTACTATAACATGCCAAACGAACCCCAAATTGTTTATTATTAATATATATATCCTTATCTAAGTCATTTTGCCGAACCTTAGATTTTTAGGAATAAAATAACAATTAGTAATATAATATTTGATTTAAAAACTATTTTGTGCCAATTTTGACACTATTTGATATATGATTTTTGTGAAAGTCATAACAGAATTATATGTTCGAACCAAGTTGATTAAATCAACACTAATATATCATAGTAACCTAGAAAATTAGTGGAATTCATAAAAAGTCTCAAATTACATTTATTTTGGTGTTTATAACATCAATTATGTCAATATTTCATTAATAAGATAATTACTGTATCATCTTTGTGTCATAAATAAATTAAATTATTTGATGTCTAAAAATTACAAATAAACTACCATCATGTAGGAAATCTTTTTAGCTTTCTAATGAATATTTACAATTGAATTTATCGTATGTATAACCCCATATTAAAAATGATTTACTTATTAAACTTTGATTTTAACTATTTTAACCCTTCTTTAAATAAATTAATAATAAATGTCCTAATCTAATCCAAGTGGGCCTAAATGGTCATTTGTTTTTGGTCGAATTACACTTATCCAATAGAATTAGGACATGTGTTAGGGTAATAGTAATATCATATTTACCCTTAGTTACCCTATTTACTTTTAACCACGGTAAAAAAAGTAAAAAGTTACTATTCACCAAAGAATTATTTTCATCTCATTGAACCACATTTTAGTCCTTGATATTAACCGTGTCTCTCGGATTTTCGAAATTCCATTCACAGAAGCGGTAAAATTAAGTTTTATGCAAAATTCAGTTTTTATCCTACCACTTAGTGGTTTCACTATTCATCAAAAATTGAAAGTTTTCAGAAAAATACCAAAATTTCACCCTAGGCTAATTTCGATATTCTGAGTCCAAAAATGAAGTCCATTTTGAAAAATAAAATTTATAAAATTTCAAAAAGTGGTTATTACTATTCATAACTGCTAGTTTTAATAGCATATTGTTGTTTAGTGAAACTCGTTATTGCGTACTACACACGCTATTGAGGAAGGTCGCGATTGCGTGTAATGCAAGGCATGTCAAGGATGCGTGTTGTGCAAGATCCTTTTGGTGTAGCGTATAACACAAGACATTAGTGAAATAAAAAGAATATTTTTCATAAAATCCCGGGCTGTTACATTCTACCCCCCTTAAAATGAATTTCGCCCTCGAAATTCGTCGGGGTTATAAATGGTTTACTATTCAAAAGTTTCTTTAATAGAATCCCACATCGTAAAAAGGAATACCAAAACCAATCTTTAAAAACAAAAGTATGAAACCTAACGGTTACCCAAATAAACTAATCACTGGGTTTCCACATAGGTGAAAATATGGATATGGAAGAAAAATCTAACCATCATGTTCTAATGGAGAGTGGTAGAGAACATGGCTATGGAAAAGCCAGTAATCACGAAGCCATAAATTTGTGACGATCTAAGGTACCATCTGATTCATCAGATATAAGATCACTAGGACAACATTTTTGGTTTTCAAGATCGTTTCCCTAAAGTTAAAGAATTTGAATTAGAATAATTACTTACTTTATGTTGGTAAACCTCATTGTTGTTAGTTCCTTTACCAATTTCAACTTCATCTCTTAAATAAATGAAGTTGAATTTGTTATTTGTAAAGTGTTAGCAGATCATGTGATAGAATGACGGGTCATTCCATCTGTCTCAAACAAAAGGTTAGCAAAAATTATATACATAAGTCGATCTATAGTGAGATTAATCATATATTGTTCCTAAAATGGACTTATACTTCATATATCATACTGCTTAATATAATAAAACTAGTTTCTACTAAACAGGGACTTCCTGTAGGCCAGTGGTAGGCGATAAAGGCCAGTCGCCCTTCGGTTGTGGGTTCGATTCCTACGACCTTGTCCGACGCGATGGGTTGTCGCCCGTCCTGCAGGTTGTCCCTTTTTCTAAAACTATATTACTATAACATCGAAAAAAACTTCTATCCTTAAACAATACTAACTTATGTCCAACATAATCCATTCTAATCTTTAGGTTTATCCATAATACTACAGTCCACTCTCATAATATAGTGAAAACGATTACCAGAGATTTAATACTATCGTTAATCCCCATATATATGTCTTGTTGGTCACATCCCAAACATTCAAAGGCCTTAATCATGTATTCTCTTGAATACCTTAGTGAAAACATGAATGCAGTTTAATGTTAACACTATCCACATACCAAAATCCTCAAAATTATATATACTCAAACCATGATATCACTTAGTCCTTATATCAATCATGAGCTCATGAATACTGTTATACATTTCATTTTCTCGTTTTCCCTTCATTATGCGCATAATATCTCAATTACTTTGAATACCACATTAGACAAATACATAAATATTCCAATACCACATGATACAACAATATTTTGGAATCCCATTACATAAACACTTAATCATTCCACCACATCATTGTCATATTCAACATTGCCAATAGAGATCGCATGTGACTTCCCTTTGTCCTTTTCCTTAAGTGGTTGCTCATGTTGATCGTCACTAACCCTTGGATTAGGGCATTTATTGGCATAATGTCCCATCTCCTTGCACTTGAAACATTGAAGTGTTGGTGGTGCGTTCTCTGCAGTGTTTGCTTTGTTCACATCATTAGAAACCCTTTTTCCATTACTTCGACACTCAACTACTCGATGACCTTCTTTTCCACACATAAAACATTTTCTAGTCCCTTTAAGACAATCTCCACCATGCTTCTTTCCACACTTTGTGCATAAGGAAACATTCATCTTCTTTTCACCATTATTTTGAGATTTCTCCTTGAACTCCATCTTTCGTTTCTTTTCAAAACCATGAGATGGATATGTAACACCAACTTCCATTTCTACCTTGATAGCACAACGCACAATTTCTTCATAGCTACTGAAGTCTCTTATAGCTAATGCCCTTCGAAGACTTGGTTTTAAGCCACTGAAAAATTGATCAACTTTACTTTCAGGTTGGATGATAATGCCAGATGCATACCTTGCAAGTCTTGTAAAATTTTCTACGTATATACCAACAGATTCCTCATCCTTCTGCTTCAGCTCAAGAAACTCCTTTTACATCTTTGTTCGAAGAATACGAGGGAAGTACTTACTGAAAAACAAGTTCTTGAACTCGTCCCATTCCATGGACTCAATTTCATCTCTTGGCCTTATATTCTTGATAAGATTCCACTATTGATCAGCATCACCTTCCAAACGATACACTGCTAATATGACTTTATCATGTTCAGAACATTGAAGAACTGAAAATATCTTTTCAGTAGTATTGATCCATTGTTCAGCAACAAGTGGATCGGAAGTCCCACTGAAAGAAGGTGGACGTTGCCTCATGAAGGACTCAATAGAATACTGTTCCCTTCTCTGCTCATTTGGAAGTCCAGAATGATTCATAGCTTGTGTAAGTATAGAAATAAGATTTTTCACTCCATCTCCCATAACATTTGTTTGTTCAGGAGGGCAATCATTGCATTGTCCATTGCATTGATCAACACGGTTCCTTCGGGTTCCAGCCCTCGTCTAAAACCCAAAAAGAATAGTGTGAGAGGCAAAAATCATGCTTGGGAAAACAACATAATAAAGGTGGAGTACCCTCAATATCTATCATCTTAGGTTAAATTCTATGATCGTTACCGTAGTTCTAGGACTGTATCCTATATGTATACTTATCCTTAAGGACATCCCTAGACATACCTTATAAATATATCTAGGGATCTCACTAAAGTTCTCGCATCCTAGTTTCCAAAGGTTGACTTAACTTTTCCTCTGATACCAACTGTAGAGACCCGTATCTTGACGTACATTGAAATTACATTACATTTGCGGAATAGTTAGTACATAACAAAAACACACACACAAGGATCGTAATAGTTTAGTGTCTTTGGAAACTCGGAACGTAATCTTCTAATCGTGGTGAAAGATCTTCAACATCTCCTATAAAGATCTTCCTTTTTTTACCTAAAACCTTTCTTTATATCCTGGGGAAAAGAAAACATAAAAGGGTGAGCTCAAATGCTCAGCAAGGGCAAATAAAGGAAATAAAAATCATATCATATCTTTTTGAAAATCAAAACCTGCAAAAGAGATCATAATATCTTATCATGGAATAAATCATAGAAGTGAAAATGAGATCCCCATATTCATAACATAAGACTTGAAACTTTGTGGCATGCACACATAATCATGGAAAATCATTTCTTGTTAGTCATGACTCATTGCCAAGACTATCTTAGTGGACAAAGTCCCTTTCTGAATCGAGTAACCCTCGTTTCAGTCCTGTTTCACTGAACCGGTATAACCTACCATTTCAGCCATGTCTATCTCATGAGATATAAAATCTTTACCCAATGCATTGGAGGGAGATATAGGTCCCACCCATCTTATAATGAATCCTTTCTTATGTGTGCCACATAATCATAAACCATACATCATAGCGTAACCCATGTAATAAAAATGGGATTCTTAAACAACATGACATCATAAAACAATTCATATAAGATAAATGAATTCATAAAAATGTTTCCATCACAACATAATCAAATCCATGTAATAATAGGGATTAAAACAGAACCCTTTTATTATCTTAGATGGAAAATAATTTTGATAAAATACTTGAACTCCATTCTTGAGGAAAATATCCTTTCTACTTTAAAAATCACTTTTCCTTTCTTAACATGTCATACAATTATAAACTAAAAGAAGTTGATTAAAAATAAACTTGAAAACATGTAAAGGAAGCTTCTTGGAAATAATGTTTTAAAAATCCATTCATGCCGTATAAGTTAAAAAAAACATTCTTCGTACTTTTGTCGGAAAAGTCAAAAAGTACCTCGTACGAAAAACGACAGAAGATTCCTTTCACATCTTTTACTAAAAACTCACCGTAGGGTAAAAATAGATTTAAACAATTGTAGGTGGATTTAAATAATATTACATATTGATGAAACATGGATGTGGATGATAAAATACACCCCAGTAAATACCAAAGTATAAACAACCTCGGATAAAAATGAGATTGTGATATTTCCCTTACCTTAGGTCCGATTTGATTTGTTTGTGTCCGAAGCTCCTTTATAATGGTTTAAATAATGTTATTGACTTATTCCAGAATCATACATATTGATATGATATCATATATGGTCATATTATTAGCTTCTTGTTAGTAATATTTCATTGTTACTTGTTACTCGGGTCTTTATAACTTTTTGTTCTTATGCGTGTTTTGTCGAATAAATTCTTATTCTTATCTTTAGGTTATAGATAATTCATTTACAGAATGGTATTAGTGTAGTATATAACATATTCATTCATTCAATTCATTTATATAATCACTATGAAATGAAGATCATGTAGAACGAGTCGCATCACATCGTGGAGACGGTATTCCGTACGTACGCACAAGTGATGATATCGTTCCTATGATCGTGGAATTGTATTGGAGTATATATATATTATTTCAGTATCAATATTACTTCATAATAATCATATATAGTTACTCATTACACCATTATACCCATCCTTGTAAGGTGATGGTGGAAAATAGATTACACCACGGCGTGGAGACGGTATTCCGTACGTACGCACGCGCGGTGATTTCATTTTTCCGTAGGATGGATAGAAGGTGAATTAGGGTTGTTTCATATTTATAATAACATATCAGTATGTAAGTAATACTGATGTTATTACTTTATCATGAAACAACTAAAGAAGAAGAAGTTGAAGAAGAAATAAATTGAAAAGATCGGTAATGGATATTACCTCTTCTTTGGAACGCCTCTTTGAATCCTCCACTTAAGGAACTAAGATTGGTCTTTGGAGAAGACCAGGACCTCTAGGATTATTCTAGGGAAGTGGAGAGGAGAAAATGGCAGGGGTTGGCCGAGCTTGAGTGATCAATTTGGTGTGAGGAGGAGGGGGAGGAGGTGCCCTTTTATAAGGGAGGAGAGGGGCACCTTAGGAATATCTCAAAATATTATTTTATATTAAAGTCAAAATCGGTTTATAATGGTTCCAAAGGGTCTTATTTCGAAGCTAAAGTGGGGATGGGTCTAAATCCTATCAACCAATAGGATTTATACAAGTTTAGGGTATTATTGTAACCTTATCAATTAGATTTAACTCTAAGTTAAATAATTTAACTTTTACCGTGTCTTTTTGTTTTCTTTCACTATATGGTTAATACACTTACTATAACATGCCAAACGAACCCCAAATTGTTTATTATTAATATATATATCCTTATCTAAGTCATTTGGCCGAACCTTAGATTTTTAGGAATAAAAGAACAATTAGTAATATAATATTTTATTTAAAAACTATTTTGTGTCAATTTTGACACTATTTGATATATTATTTTTGTGAAAGTCATAACAGAATTATATGTTCGAACCAAGTTGATTAAATCAACACTAATATATCATAATAACCTATAAAATTAGTGTAATTCATAAAAAGTCTCAAATTACATTTATTTTGGTGTTTATAACATCAATTATGTCAATATTTCATTAATAAGATAATTACTGCATCATTTTTGTGTCATAAATAAATTAAATTATTTGATGTCTAAAAATTACAAATAAAATACCATCATGTAGGAAATCTTTTTAGCTTTCTAATGAATATTTACAATAGAATTTATCGTATGTATAACCCCATATTAAAAATGATTTACTTATTAAACTTTGATTTTAACTATTTTAACCCTTCTTTAAATAAATTAATAATAAATGTCCTAATCTAATCTTAGTGGGCCTAAATGGACATTTGTTTTTGGTCGAATTACACTTATCCAATAGAATTAGGACATGTGTTAGGGTAATAGTAATATCATATTTACCCTTAGTTACCCTATTTACTATTAACCACGGTAAAAAAAGTAAAAAGTTACTATTCACCAAAAAATTATTTTCATCTCATTGAACCACATTTTAGTCCTTGATATTAACCATGTCTCTCGGATTTTCGAAATTCCATTCACAGAAGCGGTAAAATTAAGTTTTATGCAAAATTCAGTATTTATCCTACCACTTAGTGGTTTCACTATTCATCAAAAATTGAAAGTTTTCAGAAAAATACCAAAATTTCACCCTAGGCTAATTTCGATATTCTGAGTCCAAAAATGAAGTCCATTTTGAAAAATAAAATTTATAAAATTTCAAAAAGTGCTTATTACTATTCATAACGGCTAGTTTAAATAGCATATTGTTGTTTAGTGAAACTCGTTATTGCGTACTACACACGCTATCGAGGAAGGTCGCGATTGCGTGTAATGCAAGGCAAGTCAAGGATGCGTGTTGTGCAAGATCCTTTTGGTGTAGCGTACAACACAAGACATTAGTGAAATAAAAAGAATATTTTTCATAAAATCTCTGGCTGTTACATTATATCTTTAAAAAATTAATATAATATCATTACTAACAAATTATATAATCATATATACTTATATATAAACTTGTCATGATGTATAAGGAATCAATTCATACTGAGGGGGTGGTAGTCCTAATGTCCAGGGTTGATATTATCACTTTTTATTGTGTGAAAAGATAATAATGAAAATATCATGTATATTTTTTTTATAAAAAGGTAATCATTTCATGAATAAACAAAATTTATGCCTCATAAGTTCAATTATAATCATACTTTATAAATTCCATGGATTGTTTAAATGAATGACATCAGTTTGATGGGAGGTAGCCCACACTTCCTCAAATGATGTTATTATATTAACGCAAAATGGAATGTATAAATGTATGTGTTGTAAAATAATTAAATAAGCTTAACGAAATAATAAATATTATATATGATATATATAAATTGTTTTTACATTATAATGTCTTATCAATGAATTTTGTAAATGAAAAAATGATCAATCATCCTTTCGTGAGGTTGTAGATCCCCATACACATAATCAATATGTTCATTACAAATTAGATGGAGTTGTTTGTAAGTGTTTTTGAAAATCATAAAATAAAAATATCCTAGTATATTTAGGATACAATTTTTTATTTTTGAATATAATAATAATAGTATAGGTATTTTAGATTGGAAATGAAAATAAAAATCATTAGATAATATGTTACCTCTTAATCGGGTAACTTCATTTTGTTTGAATGAAAAGATTATTTTTATTTCTTTAAAACCATGGAGAAGATTCAATGATGGTTTTAGGGATTTTAGAAGATTATATTTTATTTGTTTTTATGAGAAAATGTGGCTTGAGCGGTGTATGTAAGTGGTAGAGGTGGTGACCATTTATATTGAAGAAAAAAGAATCACTTGGAATCTTTGGAAACCAGTTAGGTGAACACAAGTTATTATCTACAAAAAGTCATACCAAACTAAAAAAAGACAAGAATTAAATGTCAATGGCCAAATTATAGAAAACTAATGGGTGTTGTAAAATCATCTAGGTCATTTGAACATTTAAATAAAAGGATTTGTAAAATTTTAAACATAATTATACCATATTCACTGTAATTAATTTCATTAACATTCAGTAACCATTTTGGTCATAAATTATGTTATTATTATTTGAATAAAAGTAAAATCTATATTATATTTGTGTATATATATTTTTTGAAATTCAAATCACAGATGAGGAAAAATTAAGATTACTTTTAATCATGCAAATAGAAGGTTTAACTGGGTTTAGTAGAAAATAGTTCAAAAGATTATTATGTTTCAATATTAAATTTCAAAGTGAAATTGAATTTAATAAACTAAAACTTATTAAAATATGTATAATTGTTATTTTATTACATTAAAAAATTGATAACATAATTTAACATTAATAATTATTTAAACAAAAGTTATTTTTTAACAAAAAATGTTGTATTTTTCACTATTCATGAAAAAATGATGTTTCCTAAAAAACACAAAAAATTCCCCCTAGGATAATTTTTAAATTATTAATTTAGTAATGATGTGACCTCCTATAACTAGCTACCATATAACTCGTGCCCCGAGCACAGTTTACAATATGACCCCTTGTGTGTCTCCCCTTATGTTATGGGCTACCGACAAGCTATGGGGGTGTGAAGGTTAATCAACGGGGAGTCTATAAACCTATGTAAAAGTACACAGAGAATGGAAAAAACATAAAATAGTGGAAACATAATAATATAGGCAGAATAAGTAAACAATAGAATTATTAATAGATACATCAGAAGACTGAATACTGTAAGAAAATCCTCATTGGAAGAGTCTGATATAAATATTCATGCATGGGATGCTAGTAACAAATTGAGAAAAAAAAAGAAGTCATAATCATATAGAGGTACAAAAAATATTAAAATCCAAAATATGCTCCATAGAATCCCTATCCAAAAATCTATCCTTTGATCCTACACTCCATCTATGAAAACAATTCGACTACCAGATAAGGGGTGTTTTCCCCTATCCATACATATAAGAAAACAATCTTTTTGGATTCCAAAAGAGGCATATGTAAGGTGTGAGATAAATCTTAGTAAGCCACCACTATTGTGTTTTTGTGTAATCTGAGTAGTGATCGTAAGTAAAAAAGGTGATTTTAATAACAGGAAAGGAAAGAAATAACAAATAAATAATTTACCCCCGTTCATTTTACCAAAGGACAACTGGAGGGTCTACATTCTTCACCTCAATGATGGCTAGTTTGAATAAGTTACTATATATATATATATTGTTTTTCACTGGCATGAGTTAAGAATGGATCTCATCTATATATATATGTATACACTTAGTTGGTGTGGGGTAATAATTACTCCCACCCATAAAATATTTTGGCATGGTTTATGAATTCCTCCCATCCATACATGATACTTAAATGGGGTAAGAATGCCTCCCACCCATATTGAGGTTATATGTGGTATTGGGTAAGAATTCCTCATGCCCATATATACATAGAGGATATCAATGGGTTGGGGTAAACATTCCTACAACCTATAAATTTTATTAGTGTCATGGGGTATTAATGTCTCATATCCACACATTCACATTTTATTTCATAAGAATAGAAATTTCATCAGAATTCACATAATATAAAGTATGGAAAACCATCTAAAATAATTTCAAATTAAAAAATAAATCCAATCCTGTAATGTTGTTAACAATAAATCAAGAAAGGGGTAGGGCATGGAGTCCCATGAAATCATTATATTTCAGGAAAATCACTTATAAGGTTTAGGAAAACTCATACCAAAAAATATACAAAGCCAGACATCCAATTTGCCTAACATGGTAAATCCATTTGAAGTCAAGGTGTCAAGGTCCAAATGTTGATGTATAATACACACATACCCTTATAAAAAAATTATTACTAAAAGTATATAATCACCATTGAGGGCCCTTTTTACAATTTTTAAACACATGTTATAGTGTCCAATTCAACATAATACCAACTAGGGAGATACACACCATAATTAGACTTTTTTGAGAAATTGGCCTAAAATGGAAAATTTCGGTTGCACACCTCTTGGGGTCCATAAAAAGAATGAGAGATCTCTGAAACCCTAATAAAAACCAAATTAAACTCATTAAATACTCTAGGATCATTTAGATGTGATGGAATCAACAGAATATAGGAGCCCGAAAAGGTTGGATCATGACACGATGTAATAAATATGAAATGATCAAAAATCAAATTAACAAATATATGACCACAGATCATAGAACCGTAGAAGATGACTCAATTTATATCAACCTCGTATTTATAGAATATTGGAATAGATCTGATCTTTATTAAATTTCCATATTAATAAGGCAAAAGAGATTGATTCTAAATAGCTCAATTGATGGAAAAATTTTGCAGGGAAGGAGGATCAGACAAGGTTAGTCGTACCATGGCATATCCAAGGATTCTCTCAGATCATGAATTGGAAACCAGACAAAGGAGTATAAATAATACATGTAGGAGGATATTTTGGAAACCTACATGTGGTGTAGGGAGGATATGTCCACTAGTGGTGAGGAAAGGAGATGAAATTACAATATAATGAAGGGAAGGAAAAAATGGTAATTTTTCCCTAAAAAATGGGCTCTCATAGTTTTCTAAACCATGAACAAACCATTCAAACTCCACTTCCATACTAGGATCATTGCAAGGTATCGGTGAACCATTTCACTAACCATGAATATACCATTCAAAATCCTTCAATAGCTGCCATACATTTGTGTGCCTAGGAGACACGGTTTCCAATAAACCATGCAGCCCAGTCTGATTTCCCCATTTCAGATCTCCATGCTCTAGATGTTCCCAATAATATCTTGTGACCTCCATGGATTGATTAAAATACTTCATTAATTCTATTTATGTTATTTAAAATAAAAAATAAATGGTTTGTACCTTGTTCAATGAGTCAGGTTAGGAAAATCCACCCTCCTTATTGCAACTTGCCCTTGAGTTTCCCATATAATGGTTAATAGGTACCATCCATAATGATTTTTGGCCAATGAGATTTCATATTATCTTCCCTCTCCTAGATCTTATTCTGTGCCCAACCATACTATAATAACACCCTTCTTAGAGGAACATGCATGCCTTGGAAGGTCCCCACACTCCGATCAACAATACGTACTGGATAATCCTTGAAGGAGGCATCCATATCAAGATCAAAGTCATCATGATGGAAGATGAGAGGTTGAATAGAAAATATTGGAAAAGATGAGATACATGAATGACACTATGACTGAAAGTTAACATTTTTATTTTAAAAATATCACAATACACAGAGAAATAGGCATCACGGAGGTCTAAAGTAATGAAACCCCAAAGAGTCATTGACCACAAACTTCATCCCTTCACTAGAAAATGATCCCAAATTGAAAAAAGAAACCATACCGCAGTTAGGTGAAGCCCTTGACACCAGAAAATCCGCCACTGAATTACCCTCCCGACATGTATACGATATCTCCGTGTGAGACCCCATTAGCACTTTGCATCTCCTGACAACATAGGCAATACTCCAAGGAATTATCCCCATATCCAGCAACGCCAGATACAGTAGAAGGGAATCCGTCTCCACCGAGGACACGAATCTGCTTGCTGTAGCACATGTCCAAGCCCTTGGCTAAATCCAGGTCCTCTACCTGAAGAGATTCTCCCTCCCTGAATGATGCAGTGAAAGCTGCAAATACAGACCCATATTTGTCTCTCACGACACCTCCCCCATACATCTCCCCCCCCGTGCAGCGAACCGTCCAAATTTAATTTAAACCCTTCCTTTGGAGGACTCCACCGAATCAAACGACCCCTTCCAACAACAATTGACCAAAGTTCAGTAGGTAGAGGCAGTACCAGAGCACGAACCGTGGCCACCGAGTGACAATCCAGAGATATCCAAAGGAAATCACTAACATTGTTCTTCATTTTGAATAGAATGTAGGCCAAAGTTCCAGAAGAATTTTTGTGTCTACCATCATTCTGGGCCTTCCAAATTGTCCAACACCCAGCACATAGGATGATCGATCTAGCCTTCCTCTCCACCCCTTGGTTTCCAGCTCCACTAAACCATGCCTAGAAAAAGTTAACAGGAGATCCTTCATATCCATTCAAACCGAAAAAATCCCCATAGGTTTGCCAAATTCCTCTGCTCCATTCACTATAATAGAAAAGATTCCCTACTGATTCTTGAATGAAATCCCTGCAACACCAACACCTTGAGGCCATGTTCACCCCCATTTTCTGCAGGTTATCATCAGTAGGTAGGTCCTTGTTTCTCACATGCCACACCAGAAAATTAAATTTCGAGGGGATATCTTTTCACCACAAGTACTCCCCCATGGATCAAAATGCCCAACACTCCTCGTCACACGATTGAAATCCTTGATAGAGAAGGCACCCAACGAAGAGCCCGTAAAAACCATCCGGTCATCCTCATCTTTAGTAACAAAAAATATGAAAAATTCAACTTGACTGTTGTCAAGAATGGTCTGTAAGAAACGAGGGTGAGTACTCGCCTTTATAAAAGTTAAGTCTGAAGTAGGGAACCCTGAGAACCATAGCCTTCCCACCCCCCAGTCCTGCTACCAAAAATTGATATTCCCCCTACCCACAATCCATCGGGAGTTATGGTGATGAATTTCCAGATATGGGAGGGTCAGGTTCCATATCCTCGAAGATTTCCATCTTTGAATATTCACATTTAGACCATAAACATCCTGCATGATTCTGCCCTATAAAGATCGGCCTTCCATTTCCTCCCAGGATAACTTAGCCTCGAGCACCTACATGGTACTAGATACACTTCTCATGTTTATACCCCCTCCAGATAGAGGTCTTGCTAACTATTTCCCCGAATTCCAACGATGCCTACCTTCCAGATGACCATCCCAAATGAATGACACCATAATCCTTTCCAACATGGAAATAACACTTTTTGGGACCTTTATAGTGGAAAGAATATGCATGGTGATGGAAACCAGAACACTATTGACCAGAGTGTTGCGGCCTCCAAAAGAGCGAAATCTATTCTTCCAGTTATGAATTCTCCTTGTAATTTTTCTTATGAGATTGTCGAAGTGATGAACCTTTAGAGAAGAAGGACTAATCAGAGATCTAAGGTATTCCAAGGGGAAAGATACCCTTCCCATGCTCAAGCTGGCTCTCAATATCCTCTCCCTCCTCAATGGAATCCCGCTTGATGTAAATAAAATACTGATATCTCTGAATAAATTCCCAATATTAATCCACTTCTCCAATCCACATTCAAAAACTAAAAGTCCGCAACGAAACTCAGTTATACCTTACCCTACTTATGAACATGTCTATGTCCCAACCATGATGAGACATTAAATAAAACCTGGTCCCCGAACTCTAACTCAAGAGGTTGTCGAAATACATTGGCATGAGACTACTATATAGAAAAATCTATCATGATCGGCTTCCTGATCAGTTGGACCAACTCTGAAGCCTCACGCATGAGATGAGGCATAAGCGTTGTGACTTCCCCTACCTCCAACAAACACATTGGTGGGAGATAAGTCCTACCATAAAAGGATTCAGAGGGACCCGTATTTAAGGAATCCAGAAATATATTGTTACAATAGAACACAATAAAAGGAACATGTTTTTCTTGGAACCCCCAATGTAAATAACACATGCATGAAAAATATTCTCAAGAACCTGAATTATAAACTCCATCATTCCATCGATCTGATGGTTATATTCCATGCTCAAATTTTACTATGTACCCAAGGCCTTCAACAACCCCTACTAGATCCATTACGAGAAACAATCTTCTATTTCAGAAATAACAGAATGAGGTTCTCCATTAAGTAATACCAACTATATGATGGGTAGTCTTCCTAGCTCATCTAATAAAAGGTATCACACATATATAAAAAGTGTGCAACCAACGTCATGACATCAATGAAAACCCACACTACATAATTTCCATGATGTGATCTGGGTATTATGGTTACGAAGATCATCAAATCATCATATCATTTCCTATAATGAATGAACAATAGCTATCGATTCCCCACCAAATACAAATGTTCCATTTTCACCTACTGACTAGTGGATCATTGAGTAATGAAACTAGCTAAATCACATTTCATACGAGGCCACCAATATTGATTTCATAGATATCAGAACATTTTGGCGACCCAGGGGAACCCCAACAAAGCTGAGGCATGGAAAATCCATCATATTTTCCTCTATGATGTCTACTGCGACACAAAAAAACAATAAAATAGAAGAGGGTCATCTTTATCGACTATCAAACTATAAGACATATCTTCAATTAAAAGTCTTTATATTAAGAAAAGGTCTTCAGGATCAGACAGATGTCTTGACCCTAATCATTACAAAAGAGTAGATTTCATAACAAAGGCTAAAAGAATTGTCTTACCATGGTCCTCCTCAACATCATTGTGCATCTACAAGAATATGTTTAGAAGAAACCATTAATCACTAAATTCCTGAACTGAATGTGTCTTTGTCTTTCAGCTCATAGCATCATCTACTGAATTCCCTTTTCCTCGAGTGTAGGAAAGTTAAAAATAAAAATATTTTAGGTACACGACCCTCCTCCACTGCCTAACATTCAGATCCTACTATTTGAAGATAAATATGAGTCACATTTGGTATTTTAACACCACAAAATGTTATCCCAATAAATAGTGTCTCTAACAGAGTAATTCATGAAAAAAAATAGCATGCTCGAGGTTGTTAGTTTGGTAATTCATCTCTTGAGACTTGAACTAACAGGAACTATATACAACAGCCCACTCATCTAGAATTAGACCAACTCCATTCCCAATAACTAATTAGTCACAATAGACTATAGAAACCCTTCTATTCACTAGAAAAATAATTATTTACATTGATGTATGTCTTCCCATCAACACCTGAAAGGCTGATCCACATGTGTTTCACTATTCAAAATTCATCCCCTTGGTTATCAAACTCGTATGCAGCAATGCAATGTGTTAGAAATCCAAATAAAATAATTTTTCATATTTGTTAAGTCCCATGAAAAAAAAATATCAATTACATTCATAGGATTCTCCAATGATTACACAACCCTCACTTTCCCTATAACAATAAAACTCTTAATTCAAAGATGATATGACACAAAAAGTGAAATCTATTGATAAAGAAATGGAATTGTATAAGAATATTATAAAACTGATGCTCTCTTAGAATATTCATCATGATCTCAAGATGGGTTTCATTTCCATGTATAGAGTTTGAATTCACTAAGATATCATCAACATATACAATCCTAAACAAACCCAGATACAGGTGGAAGACCCAGTTCATAATATCTCTTAAGAAAACAGGTGCATTAGTGAGTCTGAACGGCATAAACATATACTTGTAGAGACCATAACATCTCCTAAAATATTTTTGGGGAATATAAAAGTTCATTATACACATATAATGATAGGCCAATCTCAGATATTTATTAGAAAACACCATCAATCAGTGAAGATGATCAAAGAGGTCATCTGTCGTAGGAAACAATTCTAATTCTTGATGGTCACAGGATTTAACTGAAGATAATACACAAAAATCCATAAGGGTACCATCCAAATTCATGGAAAAGAGAATAGGTGAACCCTAAGGGGAGGTGTTGAGGCATATAAATCATTTCTCCCCCAAATCCTCCATCTGAGTCCAAACCTCCATAATCTCATTAGGTGGCATCCTATAAGGAGGAAAGGATGCATGTGCTACTGCTACCACAAGATCAATAGTATAATATAACTCTCGTTCCGTTGGTTGAAGAAAGAACTATTCAAGAAAAACATATCTAAAATTTGCATCTATAGATGGAAAAAATCATTTTCAACCCATGGTCATCAAGGTAAATAATAGAAACCTATGTCGTATCACTTCCATGACTGTAATGATTGGGACTTTCTTAGATTGCACAAAATTACCACTCTCACATATGAATGTATGTAACTACATCTGATGACGCAAATTTCACCATTCAATGATAGCAGTCAATGTGGGCTCTATAGGGAACAAAGAAGTATATCCCAAATATTACATCGAAACCCATCATGTCATTAATGTATAGATTCCATTCAAAATGGTAGCCACCAATCTAAAGGGGGGAAAGTATGAAAGTGGGGAACACCCTATGAACTGATAACTAAGTGTGTATCTAGCCTCATAACACCATGATATTACCCAAAACTAAGGCCCAAACTCCCTGTGATTTCCCTAGATATGAACAAGTAATATGCACTAGTATAAAACAATGAATATGCTAATGTGGTGGCTAATAGAATATTACCTCATACAATAGATGGTCCAGTGCTCTGCTCTTACTTTGTAGGCTGAAATACATGAAACTCACTTGTACCACAACCCAGAGTCACTAGATAAATTCCCTGATCTAGCATGCTCTGATAGAACTGAGAATCCTAAGCCTAGTTTCCTCTAACTTAATGACCACGATGTCCTAATCGACCAGAAGTATTACAACTGTTTGTATGTGATGATACTATATACCCTTCTCCTAACATAGTATTAGGTGAAAATCCCTATTGACTAAGCACTAGTGGGATTGTTTGGAAGAAGTGGTGGTCATGACCCATCAGACAAAAACCTATACACTCCCCTGGATTCCGCATATACTATCCAATGTAATTCAATTGTGATCTACCCAGGTGTTTTAAAGGAGAACCACCCGTGCAAGGATATTTACCACCACAACTCCCATGAGGCTCCTCAATACATATATATCTCTTAAATAAATATCCACTAGAATAATTAGGTTTTGAACTTTTCAATCTTTCAAAATCAATAAAAAACAAATTTTTTTCTCTAAATATGGATTAGTCAATGATTTTTTAAAAAGTGGCCAGCCTGAAAAAATAGTCTTGAGACTATATGTTGTAACATAGCCAATATTAAAATTTCCTAGAAAAAATCAAATCATCAATAACTATAGGATGAGTGAACTATTTTTTATAAGTGAAGCAAGATGAGTAATACATATTAGAAATGGTCCCCTACTACAGATTGATGAACTCTCTTGCTCTATCAGCCCTCAGAGTATGGGGAATGAAGTAGTCATAGAACACTGTCTCAAAGTCATCTAAACCCATCTCTCTATGATAGCTTTCCTGGGTGATGAAATCCCACCACATCATGGCTGAGACATCTAGCATGTAATCAACTAGTTTGAACCCCCTCTCTGGAGGAGTCTCAAGTTGCTTAAAGATAGAAATTATCACCTCGATCCAAGATGACACTATGAGGGGTCTTCTATCTCCCATGAAAGTAGAAGGATGATTCTGCTAAAACTAGTGAGTCAAATCTTCCATGCTTGGGGAGGTCATACTTTTCTTTTCATATTTTATATCATACACATGAATCCCACTAGAAACTAGGTGTCGGTGTGCAACTGATGTATTGGAGGAACAACCACTAGTGGAACAATTGGAAGATAAAGTTGTTGGTCAAGGCCAACCACCTGTGGAACATGATTTTCATTGTTTTTAGGGTTCAATACATGAGGATGTTATGGGGTAATAATGTTATAATTCCAACTGAACATTATATAAAGTATTTAATTATTTTAGAGGATTTCATTCATGAAACTATGATGTGTACTACAAAATTCCTATAATAATGAACATAGATCTCGTTTTGCTCCAAATTCATGGACTAGAACTTAAAACAGAATTTAAAATGCCTTATGAATAGAGAAACCACCACTACCAAGTACTAAGGTCGAGTTTGGGTCAAATTTCAATAATAGGGATGTAAAAAAGGATGTCCTCCAACATAAAGTCATTTCGACTAACTAAATCCTATGATATGTCATTTTCCATCCCATAAGGGCCCATACATCGTATGAGTCAAAATATAAAACTTTTTGGGTTTCCTTTCCATTTTAATTGTTCTTATCCATTGGATTATATCAATCCTCAAATGGATAAGCTATATGGAATGACGTTTTTTCTTTCCATAAGTGGCCATATATGTTACGAATCAAAGGGAGGAAATCACTAAACTCACACCATGGAACACTCAAAATCAAACAGAATTGTTTGAACATAATTTTATATATGTTACAAGTGACAAAAACATGTAACATGCAGTTCTTTCTTGAAAATTAAAATGCGACATGAAAAACATCATGGGAAATTCATATTATGCCTATAGTAATTCTTGTTGTTGCACATAACCCTAAAATAATTAGGTTGAAAAATGAAATAATTAATCAAATATAATAAATATTGATGACATCTAAAAACATATGAATAACCCATTGGTAAAATGATATTAATTTTAATAAAAAATTCAATAACAACTGTATCTTGAGAAACATGGTGCTTACCTAATACATTGGCATGTGATGCCCCAGAACAGCTTGTGATGAAGTCCCAATCATTCCCAATATCCAATATAATATCTCCAAATAGTCAATAAATAATGGATCTCCTTTAATACCTCCTTTTGATGACCTTGAACTGGCTTCCATGTAACTCATTCCCCAAGCCTGACAGGTATGGGGTAAGAATGGCTCCCAGACGTTGAAGATACTAGCATGTGGTAAAAATTCCTCCCATCACTACATAATATAAGAATTGTGTAAGAATTCATCCCATCCACACATAGGTTAGAATTGGAACAAGGTAAGAATGCCTCCCACTCATATATATACGAGGGTTATAAATAGTGTGAAGTAAACAAGCCTCTCACCAATACATTTCAAAAGTTCCATGGTGTATCAATGCCACCCATAAACACATTCTAATTTTATTTCATAAGCATTAAATTATCCTAATCATTAATATTATAAAATGTAAGGAAAACCATCTTACATCATTTCAAATTAAACAAGAAAACCAATTATTCAATTCCTTTAATAATAAATAATGATAAGGGGAAGACAAGACATCCCTTGAAACTATTCTATTTAATCCAAATAATTTATATGATTTTTGAAAACTCATCCCAAAACACCAAAAAATATATCATTCCAATTTTTTTAAAATGGAAAACTCTTTTCAAGTCATAGAGTCATGGTCCAAATGTTGTAGTCAAATACACACATCCCCATTTGGCCAATTCTTAACAAAAAGGATCATATGACCATTGAAGCACCATGGTACACTCGATATTCAAATAGGAAAAAGGGAAATTTAATTAAAAATCATTAAAGGGCCTAGAAACCATGTTTATAAATTTGGTAAAATTGGCCTAAAATGGAAAATATGGGTGGAACACCCCTTGGGTGTCTAAACAAAGCTAGGATGATCTTTAAGCCCATAATCCAAACCTAATTCTCCTATATCAAGTCTCTACAATAATTTATACATTATGTAATAAACACCATAGAGGAGCTCGCATAGGCCATCTCATGACATGATAGAATAAATATCAAATAGAAAAAACTCCACTGGAAAACTACATGACCTCCTACCATAGAGCCGCATATGATGCCTTGTTGGATATTGACCTTAGATTCAGAGTGGATTTGAGTATATATGAGTTTTAGTCCAATTCCATGAAAATATGGTGGAATATCCTACATCTAAATAGCGTATCATATGTCAGAATTTATCCTCAAGGAGAATCATGCAATGTTAACCTTACTATTTCATATCCAACACTTCTCTCAAATGGAGAATCAATCACCGAATAGAGGAGTAGTAAGAATTTCAGGAGGAGGTGATTTTGGAATCCTTTTGGAGGTAGAGGGAGGATCTTTCTGCTATAGGTGAGAAAAATACAGGAAATTTGAAAATATAGAAGGTTGGGGAAACAGTCATTTTGCCAAAAAATGGGCTCGAACGATTTTTGTGCACGGTTTTCTAAACCATGTACGCACCTTACGAACTCCACAGCCTTACTAGGACCATCACATGGTCTCTATGAATCATTTTACTATCCAGAAATATACTGTTATGATCCCTAATATATTAGAAACATGGTTGTGGGCTTGGGTTCTATGTGTTCATACAATCCATATGATCCCATATTATTACACAATTTAGAGCATCGAGCACTGAAAGTGGCCCATATTCTCATGTCAAGTCCTTATCTTGATTAAAAGACAACATTATGACCATTTATATTATCCAAAAAGATTATGTAATGTTCTTTAACTTGGTCAATGTTTCGGGTCATTACAAATGAAGTTTATTTAATCAAATTAAATTTATATTTATGTCAAAATTACGACTTTAAATAGGTTCTCCATTAAAATGTGGAAAATTGTGTTTATAAAGGTATTGTTTTTTATCGGGTTTTTTCTTATATTATGCATATAATACCTAATGGATAAACATCATAAATATTTTATTTAATATATAACAATTATGATTCATTAAAATAAATTATGACTTGTTATTTATTTATTTTTATCAGGGTAAAACATTTTTTGAAGGATAAATACTATAATATCTCATTTTATATCCAATTGGTTCTTACATTCTCTTCTAATTAATTAGTAACCAAAGAATTGATTTTATATAAACCAAAAATTTTCATATGTTAGTTAATAATATTCAGAACTACTAACATAACATCTTGGTTAAAAAATATTATATTAAATAATTATATTTTAATGATACATATTTATATGGTGGAACATGGTATTGTGTGTAACATAAGATATCATGAAATCTATATCCTAAGAGTAATAAAATCTATTGTGGATGGTTTCTCTTCTTTGTAACACATGTAATTGAGGAAGTTTGCTCTATTTTGTAACATGAGGAAACTTAGTGGTACATGAATTAAAATAATTATCATGTGTCGTATTTATTTGAAATAGTAAATATATAGTAGTGACTCAAGATATTATAATCCTTTATGTGTTTAGTGTTCTGTGTTATACCCATTATTGAATAAAGAGATGTACTTTGGAATTTTTGGA